>JAUIMM010000582.1:637500-1277500 GCA_031769625.1 Taudactylus pleione | reverse complement strand
TCTACGCCTGTCATTAGACACTTGCTGGGATTAGACAGTCTGGGATCCGGCCGTCGGCTTCCCCATTAAACAGTGTCTCTTCCTCTCCTGTCTCCCAGCTTCTCCTGTCTCCCAGCCTCTCCTGTCTCCCAGCCTCTCCTGTCTCCCAGCCTCTCCTGTCTCCCAGCCTCTCCTGTCTCCCAGCCTCTCCTGTCTCCCAGCCTCTCCTGTATGTCTCCGATGACCTTTTCTCTGTAATCTGCAGGACACGTACAAGTCTCACTTATTGCAGTTCTGAAATAGTCATTTAGCTTTTACCTGATAGCTATAAATGTTCGCATACTAATAATGAGATAATACATAAAGGATTGCTACTAGTACTAACATTGGAAATAAAGTACAAAAAGCACAGTTACTATAGCTACAGGAATACAAAATATATACAATTTATACAAAATATTCCTTCTTGTTTCTCAGTGATGTCACTGGCTCCTAGTGAATGGATAGGCTGCATTCTCAGTGATGTCACTGGCTCCTAGTGTATGGATAGGCTGCATTCTCAGTGACATCACTGGCTCCTAGTGACTGGATAGGCTGTACTCTCAGTGATGTCACTGGCTCCTAGTGTATGGATAGGCTACATTCTCAGTGACATCACTGGCTCCTAGTGACTGGATAGGCTGTACTCTCAGTGATGTCACTGGCTCCTAGTGACTGGATAGGCTGCATTCTCAGTGACATCACTGGCTCCTAGTGAATGGATAGGCTGTACTCTCAGTGATGTCACTGGCTCCTAGTGACTGGATAGGCTGCATTCTCAGTGACATCACTGGCTCCTAGTGAATGGATAGGCTGTACTCTCAGTGATGTCACTGGCTCCTAGTGTATGGATAGGCTACATTCTCAGTGATGTCACTGGTTCCTAGTGACTGGATAGGATGCATTCTCAGTGATGTCACTGGTTCCTAGTGACTGGATAGCCTGCATTCTCAGTGATGTCACTGGCTCCTAGTGAATGGATAGGCTGCATTCTCAGTGATGTCACTGGTTCCTAGTGACTGGATAGGCTGCATTCTCAGTGATGTCACTGGCTCCTAGTGAATGGATAGGCTGCATTCTCAGTGATGTCACTGGCTCCTAGTGAATGGATAGGCTGCATTCTCAGTGATGTCACTGGTTCCTAGTGACTGGATAGGCTGCATTCTCATTGATGTCACTGGCTCCTAGTGAATGGACAGGCTGCACTGTCAGTGACGTCACTGGTTCTTAGTGAATGTATAGGCTGCATTCTCAGTGATGTCACTGGCTCCTAGTGAATGGATAGGCTGCATTCTCAGTGACATCACTGGTACCTAGTGAATGTATTGGCTGCACTGTCAGTGACGTCACTGGTTCTTAGTGAATGTATAGGCTGCATTCTCTGTGACATCACTAGTACCTAGTGAATGTATTGGCTGCAGTGAATTTTGATCCAGTCCAAATAATGGCTGGACGTATGCAACATACATTGGGAGTTGTAGTAGTATAACATATGCACAGATTTCCTTCCCCTAATCTGCATCTTAGTGTAGTGTCTGTTTTTCTCTTTATACGTTTATCCGAAGAGTCTCGTTTACTTGGCAAGACCTGAAGCCATTTATCTCCTGTGACGGCTGACTTGGAAAGTGCTATATCGTGTTATTAAATAAATCTGCCTGATATCAATGAGGGAATCCAGCATGTCGGAGCCAGCACAGAACCAAATTCATTTATAAACGCTGGACGTCTCCCGGCTAAGGACCAACCATTTCTTTACAAGCATCACTTTGTCGTTCAGATTGAATTAGTCATCGTGTCTCTCTTGTCCTGGATCTTCCCTTTTAGGAATCGGTATGGAGCTTTTTGGCTCAGTTTATCATATCACCCGTCTTATATTTTTTTATCCCCCGCTGAACTCCCATACGGCGTCCCCCGCTGAACTCCCATGCACCGTCCCCCGCTGGACTCCCGTACGGCGTCCCCCGCTGTTTTCCCGTACGGTGTCCCCCGCTGATTTCCCATACGGCGTCCCCCGCTGGGCTCCCATGCGGCGTCCCCCGCTGAACTCCCATACGGCGTCCCCCGCTGATTACCCATAGGGCGTCCCCCGCAGAACTCCCATAGGGCGTCCCCACCTGAGCTCACTACGGCGTCCCCCGCTGAACTTCCATGCGGCGTCCCCCGCTGAACTCCCATAAGGCGTCCCCTGCGGAAATGCCTGCTGCATCCACTCCACAGCTCCATATTATGTCAACTTCTGTAAAAACTCCCTACTGCACCAACTCTATAGTCCTTACTCCATGAACTCCCTACTGCGCCAACTCTATAGTCCTTACTCCATGAACTCCCTACTGCACCAACTCTATAGTCCCTACTCCATGAACTCCCTACTGCGCCAACTCTATAGTCCTTACTCCATGAACTCCCTACTGCGCCAACTCTATAGTCCTTACTCCATGAACTCCCTACTGCGCCAACTCTATAGTCCCTACTCCATGAACTCCCTACTGCGCCAACTCTATAGTCCTTACTCCATGAACTCCCTACTGCGCCAACTCTATAGTCCTTACTCCATGAACTCCCTACTGCGCCAACTCTATAGTCCCTACTCCATGAACTCCCTACTGCGCCAACTCTATAGTCCCTACTCCATGAACTCCCTACTGCACCAACTCTATAGTCCCTACTCCATGAACTCCCTACTGCACCAACTCTATAGTCCCTACTCCATGAACTCCCTACTGCACCAACTCTATAGTCCCTACTCCATGAACTCCCTACTGCACCAACTCTATAGTCCCTACTCCATGAACTCCCTACTGCACCAACTCTATAGTCCCTACTCCATGAACTCCCTACTGCGCCAACTCTATAGTCCCTACTCCATGAACTCCCTACTGCGCCAACTCTATAGTCCCTACTCCATGAACTCCCTACTGCGCCAACTCTATAGTCCCTACTCCATGAACTCCCTACTGCGCCAACTCTATAGTCCCTACTCCATGAACTCCCTACTGCGCCAACTCTATAGTCCCTACTCCATGAACTCCCTACTGCGCCAACTCTATAGTCCCTACTCCATGAACTCCCTACTGCGCCAACTCTATAGTCCCTACTCCATGAACTCCCTACTGCGCCAACTCTATAGTCCCTACTCCTTGAACTCCCGAATAATTATTATGAATTATCTTATTTTTGTATTTTCTGTGTGGCGTAATTATATGACTCTAGTGTGCGAAAGTAAATGTTTTTGGACATATTCTGGAAGTACAAATTTGTTCAACTGGTCGCTACAAGCGGTATATTGGGAGGGTACAGTCCATGCCCCGGTGTGTTACAGAACAGCCCACACAGAGGGTTCCTTACTAAAGATATCTTTATGTGAACGTAGCTGCAAAATATTAGGTGCGTGCGTTCTCCATGTGGGGGATGAAGTGTGCGCTGTAACCCTAGACCCTAAATGTAACAACTGGGAAACCATAAAGAAACCTTTTCATGAACGCATTTTATTTTATTTAGGTGAGTCCAGAGGCGTCTTAAGAGAGGAGGGGGGGCCCGTGTGCATTCCCCTTCCGGGGGCCCCCTCCTCTCTCCCCGGTGGCTGGCCGCGTCACCGCTGTAGTAAACTTTGGGCACTAGAGTGTGCCCAGAGTCCACTGCGCATTTGCAGGTCACCGGAAAAATGGTGCGCCGCCATCTTCCCAGCGATTTTCCTACTGCGCATGTGGACAACGCCGGAGAAATGGCCATTTTTCAGGTTTTGACCAGCGCTACAGCCCGACGTGGGACTTCGAAGGGGTAATAAAACATATGGGTGCACCCATTATAGATACACCCCTGGGGTGAGCCCAAAGGGTCCTTCAATCCATATGAGAAACGAAGGGGTCAATGCTATTAAGTGCGAGTTGCCATTGCATCGGCGTTAAAAAGCCAGCACCCTTCGCTGCCCGCTCCAAGCCCGAATTCGTTTACTTTTGCTCAGAGCGCACCGGCGAGATCATCGCGGCTAATAGGATTGACCCCATAGACTTATAACGACAGATAAGAAGCACATGGCCGTCCAGTCTGCCCTATAGGGTTAGTGTAATTGTTGGTCCTCCAGGAGAGAACCCGCTGACAGGCCCTATGGCTACAGGCGATGCTGGGAGAGTGGGAGGAGCTTAGTGTAATTGTTGGTCATCCAGGAGAGGACCCGCGGACAGGCCCTATGGCTACAGGCGATGCTGGAAGAGTGGGAGGAGCTTAGTGTAATTGTTGGTCCTCCAGGAGAGGACCCGCGGACAGGCCCTATGGCTACAGGCGATGCTGGGAGAGTGGGAGGAGCTTAGTGTAATTGTTGGTCATCCAGGAGAGGACCCGAGGACAGGCCCTATGGCTACAGGCGATGCTGGGAGAGTGGGAGGAGCTTAGTGTAATTGTTGGTCCTCCAGGAGAGGTCCCGCGGACAGGCCCTATGGCTACAGGCGATGCTGGGAGAGTGGGAGGAGCTTAGTGTAATTGTTGGTCCTCCTGGAGAGGACCCGCGGACAGGCCCTATGGCTACAGGCGATGCTGGGAGAGTGGGAGGAGCTTAGTGTAATTGTTGGTCCTCCAGGAGAGGACCCGCGGACAGGCCCTATGGCTACAGGCGATGCTGGGAGAGTGGGAGGAGCTGTACATAGATGGGTGCTGGCCCACAAGCCTCAGTATAATACAGAAATCTGAGGGAGGGGGCTGCACTCACTGGGGGCTGCACAACACATGGAAAGATGCTGCACAGCTGGGACTGGCTCTGTGCTTGGTGGAGGTTTTACCTTTAAGCGCCTGGTGAGCGTCAGACCTGGACGTAGGTCTTATCTGTAACCCGAATGTGAAGCCATTGCCATGCTTCTAATTCTGAGTGATAGAGGGGATGTTTTCTGCTCCACCACAATGATTTATTAGTTTACAGATCCTATAGTAAGCTAGTGGCCTTATACGGAATGGTGCGTACACACCTAGCGATTTAAATGAGCTATTTGAATGATAACGTTATCGTTCCAATCGCTCATTTAAATGGACCCTGCCAACTCTCCATCGACCAGCGATGCGCGGGCACGTATGGAAGGTGGCGATATCGTCCATCGGCCGTGCATGCCGGTTGTCGGTGAGTCGGTGGTGTGCTGGATGTACGATATTGAACATCCAGCACACCAGGGAGGGTGCATGACAATCGGCCAGCGATACCGTATCGTTGGCTGATCGCTACGTGTGTAGGCACCATAAGGCAATGTCCGGGCAACCCTATGCACAGTACCACCTGTATTATAGATGCAATTCTCAGTTTCTGCTCAGATTGCGAGCTGCACTGTATGACATTAGTGTCCTAGCTGTGCATTGCATTAAAGACTTCACAGATCAACCTGATGTCTTTTATCCTAGTATATACTCTTCATCTGCACATATGGGCAATTTCACATGCCGTCTTCTTTGGTTCTATATATACATTTAGGTCTCTGTTCTTCTGCATATATGTGCAATTCTCAGTATCTGTTCACACGCTCTATATATGAACAACTGCACAGTACCACTTCTTGTGTTCTATAGGCTATGTGCAATTCTCAGTATCTGTTCTCATGCTCTATATAGGAACAATTGCACAGTACCACTTCTTTTGTTCTATAGGCTATGTGCAATTCTCAGCATCTGTTCACACGCTCTATATAGGAACAACTGCACAGTACCACTTCTTTTGTTCTATAGGCTATGTGCAATTCTCAGTATCTGTTCTCACGCTCTATATAGGAACAACTGCACAGTACCACTTTTGTTCTATAGGCTATGTGCAATTCTCAGTATCTGTTCTCATGCTCTATATAGGGACAACTGCACAGTACCACTTCTTTTGTTCTATAGGCTATGTGCAATTCTCAGTATCTGTTCTCACGCTCTATATAGGAACAACTGCACAGTACCACTACTTTTGCTCGATATGCTATGTGTAAGTCAGTATCTATTCTTATTCTCTATATAGGAACAACTGCACAGTATCACTTCTTTTGCTCGATGTGATATGTGTAAGTCTCAGTATCTATTCTTATTCTCTATATAGGAACAACTGCATAATATCACTTCTTTTGTTCAATATGCAATTCTTGGTATCTGTTCTTACTCTGTATATATGGGCAGCAGCACAGTACCACTTATTTATGCTATTTGTCATTTTCTGTTATTTTGTATTTGTTGACAACTGCACAGTACAACTTATTTTGTCCTATGCACTGTGTGCAATTCTCAGTAGATGGTCTTATTTTGTATGTACAGTGCCATTTTCTATATGCAATGTGCAATTCTGTCTCGTCCCATTCTGTATGTATGGACAACTGCACAGTACCACTTATTCTTTCATTCTGATGTCTGACATTATTGGTATTTGTTTTCATCCTGCCTTTTAAGGCCAAAAACACATTATGCACAGTACAACTTCTGTATACTGGATGTAATGCACTTTACAATTCTTACTGACGCATATTCTGTATAGCATTGTGGGCCTGGTACACTGATGGGCGCAGTGATTGGGCTACAATATGCAATGGGTGTCTTAAGTAACAAAACGCGCACTGCCGGCTTCTGCAATCCAATGCCGTCCCCGATACGCAGATATCGGATCATCGGCGTGACCCTCTGTCATCTAAGTGCCCCTCGCGATGCCGGGACCAGTGAAACTGCCGTTACGGACACGGGGCGCTGGCCTCCAAACAGCCAGAAAGCTGCGCGCCCCCATTTTGCTGGAACGCTGCCCGTCGCCGCCCCTTCCCCTGGACGGCCGCGGCACGTCAGTCGCGCTCGCGCAGATCGCAAACCATCGGAGTTGTACGCAAACCACTGATTCAGGCCCTGTGTCAGCGAGCCTGGTGACCCTGTCCTGTCGGTGGGCGCAGAGCCTGGGTGTCCCCGGGCATTGGACAGGTGACGGCGCTGCTAGAGGGAAGAGGTTAATCCCAGGATAGGGATTACAAGTGCTCAGATAATATCCTCCTTTAATGCATTGTCCATTCCTTCCTCTCCCCCCCCCCCCCCCCCCTCCTCCCCTGCCATGACCAGGCTTTCCCCCTGGCTGAAAGAGCCCAATCTGTGAACTTTTCTCCCCCCCCCCCCCCCTTTGCCTTTTGGGTTTGAGGAGAGCTGTGTGATTTTTTTTTTTTGGGAACCCTGGCCGGGTGCCAGCTGTCGCTCCTTGCAGCCCTGGTATAGCCTCCCTCCCTCTTCTCTGATCTGGTGCTGCAGTGATCATGCTGCAATGTAGCAGGAGCCTGGAACATGTTTATCCCCATTCCCCCTCGCTGCTCTCTCTCGCTCCCCTCTCCTGCTCTCTGTATTCACACTGAATGAACCGGACCAGGAGCTTGTGCCAATGCATGTGCCCAATGCCTGTCTAAAGTGGCCTGCTGTCGTCTCGCCCTCCTCTGCCTTTCTGCTTTTTGTGGTGGAGACGGTAAGATGGGAGAAGACCTATGACAGCATGAGGTAAGGGGCTCTCTGTGTGTTGCAGCAGGTCGGCGACGTTGTTGTTGATGATGTGTTGCTTATATTCTGCACATGGAAAGTTTAATCGCCTGTAGCGATGGTTGTATGCGGCGTTGATGCAGGTGCCGGTCTGGGGGGCTCGCTCGGCGGTGTGTGTGCACTGGCTGGGGGGGGGGGGGCTCTAGGGGAAAGGCTGGTAACGCCAGAAGCCGCTGCCTATGAAGTCTTCTCCATGAATGTTAGTGTTTCTAGTAATACATACAGTAAAAGGGGGAGTGTGTCTGTGTGTAGGGGAGGGGGCAGCTCCTGTACGGAGCTCGGCTTCCGACCGCAGAATGACGAGAGGCAGCAGGAGAGCCCACACTGTGCCGGCAGCATCGCCAGATAAAACACACATTAGCCGGAGAGGGAAAATATAGGCGTGTGCGTGTGTCACTCTGGAGATTTCCTGCGAGCGCTTTACTTGGGTTAATCCCATTAATTGCTTTCAAAGTGGCCTTAAATTTTTTTTTTTTTTAAGCGTGAATCCATTTCATTTGGGAGACACCCCGCTGGGCGTCATTGTAGGCTCTGCATTAACGCAGAGGGCAGCACATTTATAAAGTGCCTGAAACTCACTGTGACTTTCTTATTAATGGACAGGCGCATGCCCGCCTGGAAGCTTTAATACTTTAATCTCAGCACCCAGGGTACAAGCTATCCAGCTATTACTGCTGTTTTCTTAGTGGATAATTGGGGGTAGTACCCTGGAACACGCAGCAGGAGGCGCACTGTCACATACACAGGTAGTACCCTGGAACACGCAGCAGGAGGCGCACTGTCACATATACAGCTCTCGCATGGGGCCGGCCGGTTTGGTCAGCAGACGATGGCACACGGGGGTCACACACACACACACAACCTGTAGCATGACAGTTAGGAGCTGATTGGTTGGCACTTTATCTCCGCCCACTTTCTCTCTCCAAGACGGTGGTCTATTTACTAAGCCTTGGATGGAGATAAAGTGCCAACCAATCAGCTCTAAACTGCCATGTCACAGGCCATGTTTGAAATACGACAGGAGCTGGTTGGCTGGTACTTTATCTCTGTTCAGAGCTGTACAGATGTGTCCTCTTGCATCTCAGATTGCGCTGCAAACGTGCCATGCAATTAGCTGCATTCGCCATGGTATGCCATGCGCGCTGTGTTCACACCATGCAATCCTATGGAGTCACGGGTGCGAACGCAGTGCCCGTACAAGTTTGCGGGTGCGCAACTTGCCGCTCAAGCGGCAAAGATGCAATAAGACCTACAGTGTATCTGTCAGTGCATCGGACTATAAGCCCCAGGGCTGATAAAGGTTGTGTGCAAAATGTCATTTACATTGTGGACCCCTTTTTGTGCTTGTGAATATGACTGGTAATCCGCCTGTAGCTGCGATTGTGGATGTGACTGGTAATCCGCCTGTAGCTGCGATTGTGGATGTGACTGGTAATCCGCCTGTAGCTGTGATTGTGGATGTGACTGGCAATCCGCCTGTAGCTGCGATGGTGGATGTGACTGGTAATCCGCCTGTAGCTGTGACTGTGGATCTGCCTGTAGCTGTGATTGTGGATGTGACTGGCAATCCGCCTGTAGCTGTGATTGTGGATGTGACTGGTAATCCGCCTGTAGCTGTGATTGTGGATGTGACTGGTAATCAGCCTGTAGCTGTGATGGTGGATATGACTGGTAATCAGCCTGTAGCTGTGATTGTGGATGTGACTGGTAATCGGCCTGTAGCTGCGATTGTGGATGTGACCGGTAAATCGGCCTGTAGCTGTAACTGTGGATGTGACTGGTAATCAGCCTGTAGCTGCGATGGTGGATATGACTGGTAATCGGCCTGTAGCTGCGATTGTGGATGTGACTGGTAATCGGCCTGTAGCTGTGATTGTGGATGTGACTGGCAATCCGCCTGTAGCTGCGATGGTGGATGTGACTGGCAAAGCTGCGATGGTGGATGTGACTGGTAATCCGCCGGTAGCTGCGATGGTGGATGTGACTGGTAATCAGCCTGTAACTGCGATGGTGGATGTGACTGGAAATCCGCCTGTAGCTGTGATTGTGGATGTGACTGGTAATCAGCCTGTAGCTGTGATTGTGGATGTGACTGGTAATCAGCCTGTAGCTGTGATTGTGGATGTGACTGGTAATCCGACTGTAGCTGCGATGGTGGATGTGACTGGTAATCCGCCTGTAGCTGTGATGGTGGATGTGACTGGTAATCCGCCTGTAGCTGTGATGGTGGATGTGACTGGTAATCAGCCTGTAGCTGCGATGGTGGATGTGACTGGTAATCGGCCTGTAGCTGTGATTGTGGATGTGACTGGTAATCGGCCTGTAGATGTGATGGTGGATGTGACTGGTAATCGGCCTGTAGCTGTGATGGTGGATGTGACTGGTAATCCGCCTGTAGCTGTGATGGTGGATGTGACTGGTAATCCGCCTGTAGCTGTGATGGTGGAGGTGACTGGTAATCCGCCTGTAGCTGTGATGGTGGATGTGACTGGTAATCCGCCTGTAGCTGCGATTGTGGATGTGACTGGTAATCCGCCTGTAGCTGTGATGGTGGATGTGACTGGTAATCCGCCTGTAGCTGTGATGGTGGATGTGACTGGTAATCGGCCTGTAGCTGTGATTGTGGATGTGACTGGTAATCAGCCTGTAGCTGCGTTGGTGAATGTGACTGGTAATCCGCCTGTAGCTGTGATTGTGGATGTGACTGGTAATCCGCCTGTAGCTGCGATTGTGGATGTGACTGGTAATCCGCCTGTAGCTGTGATTGTGGATGTGGCTGGAAATCGGCCTGTAGCTGTGATTGTGGATGTGACTGGTAATCAGCCTGTAACTGTGATTGTGGATGTGACTGGTAATCAGCCTGTAGCTGTGATTGTGGATGTGACTGGTAATCGGCCTGTAGCTGCGATTGTGGAGGTGACTGGTAATCGGCCTGTAGCTGTGATGGTGGAGGTGACTGGAAATCGGCCTGTAGCTGTGATGGTGGATGTGACTGGTAATCCGCCTGTAGCTGTGATGGTAGATGTGACTGGTAATCCGCCTGTAGCTGTGATGGTGGATGTGACTGGTAATCAGCCTGTAACTGTGATGGTGGATGTGACTGGTAATCCGCCTGTAGCTGTGATGGTGGAGGTGACTGGTAATCCGCCTGTAGCTGTGATGGTGGATGTGACTGGTAATCCGCCTGTAGCTGCGATTGTGGATGTGACTGGTAATCCGCCTGTAGCTGTGATTGTGGAGGTGACTGGTAATCCGCCTGTAGCTGTGATTGTGGAGGTGACTGGTAATCCGCCTGTAGCTGTTTGGAGAAGGAGCCCAACGCGTTTCTTCTGGCGTATAGTGAGTGGTTGGCTTTTCACCTGCCTCCTTGTTTCCTGATTTTACCGCCCTCGCTCTCCTTTTAATTTCATGTCATTTGTCGGCTATATGCGCTGTTAAAGACGGCAGCCCGGAAGCCATGTTGCTGCACTGGTGAGGTGCGCTCCCTTTCAGTACACGGGCTAGGCTAATTTCACCCTACTGGGGTCAGCAGCACCACTGGCCGAGTCTCCTTTGTGTGTGTGTTATCGGTATGGGCGTCTGAGACCCCTTACTTCTCTGCCGTTATGATTAGGGCAACTGATCCGTGCAGGTGTTGTTCCAAGTGAACTTGGGGTAAGTCACGTGGGTCCACTGATTGGCTGCTCGGTCTTTCCACCGCCACCATAGTATTTTATTTACATAATAAAAGTGACCAATTTCACGCCAATTCTCCAGACCATGGCTATGCAGTCTATAAATAATCTCTACCCTACATGTCATTTCCTTTGGGTAAAGGCCCTACCTGGCTGTTGGGGAGTTTAGGGCTCAGCTAACTGGCAGCAACTCTGACGGTAAATGTCCCCTCCCCAAGGACAACCAAGTTCCATTGGTGCCTCAATTTAAATATAATGACAGTAGTTTAGGCTTTAGCATACATTTCTTTTAAACCATCAGAGATCACGGAAATCTCCACCATTGACTTCGCTTTTAGGTCAATGATGGGCCGCGGCCCTTATAAACGCAATGGTCTCCACTGGACTGTGGCCATTTTGCTACATATAATCTCTCAACATTTCAGGCAGGAAAATGGGGACAAGTTAGGACACCCCCAAACTACCTCTTTGTCTAATCACACCAGACACATTTCTCATTATTATCCCTATTTTACTTGCCACATTAGCTCTCCTGCCCCCTGAGAATTAGCCCTGTACCCTCCTCTAAGCGGCGCCATAGCACTGCAGATAATGTATGTGCCCCTCGGTAGATTCTATGGTGCGATCAGAGGCCCTGATTCAGAGCCGGACACTCTGGGCCTGATTCAGAGCCGCTCGTAAGCGGCTGCTCGTTCGCTCTGAGCGATGTTTGCCCAACTGCGCATACGTACGGATCGTTATACGCATGCGCGAACCAGTCAGTGCGGTCGAAATTCATGTGCTTGCAAAATAGCGAATGCCTGATAATTTGAGTGACAGGAATAGGCGTATGTGGGTGGTAACGGGGGAAGGTGCTTGAAAACGGGGAGTGGAGATCCGAACGTAGGCGTGCTTAAAGGTCAAAACGGGCGTTTTATGGGTGTGCATAATTAATACAGCAGCGTCATTGACCACGTCACTGGGTTATTTTTTAGCCAGAATTGCTCGCAAAATTGTGGTAGCAAAAACCAACCCCAAGAATAGCGAGCAGTTCATACCCTGGTCGATGTACTCAATTAATCTAATAAATAGCGGACATGACGTAGGATGCGAGCGGCCAGGGGGCGTATTTTTTAAAAAAACGACCGCAAGTTTTGTTCGCTCGTTCAGACCTAGAGGCGTGAACAGACTGCAAAGAGCGAACGGTTGATTTGAATAGCCACCCCTATTTTCTGGACGAGCGAGCGCTAATTGCGTCCGGCCCTGAATCAGGCCCTCTGACAGAATGATCGCTCTGAATTTTTTTTTTATGGAGCGGCCTCCTGGCCGCTCGCATTGCTGTCGTTTTCCACCCACAGCTAATGCGAGCGGCCAGGAAGATGGTTGCGATGGTCAAGAACATCGCAACCATCGGGCTTGCGACGAAACCCTTGTGGTAGGGTCTCGTGTCCGCAAGCCTCAGAGAGCTTTCTGCTCAAACAGAGCCGAAAGCTCTCCCACTGACATCACTTGTGATGTCAGTGGGGCCGCCCCCAAACGGTAGACGTTCACATGGGAACGCCTCCCTCTGGGCAGCCACCCCCCGACCCGCCCACCAAAGGGGGCGTGCTGTCACTCAACATCGACAGCACGCCCCCTTTGGTACGAGACCCGGAGCGACAGATTGCCCGTCGCTATCCGGATCTCGCGCATGCGCACGACGGAGCCAGCTCCGTCGTGTGCATGCGCTCTGGGCCACCATCAACCAGGTTGCGAACGCTCAGCGCTTGCGACCGGGTCTAAATCAGGCCCAGAGTTCTGGCAACCGACTCATGGAGGGAAAGTTACATGAAAACGTAATTTACTAAGAAAAGCAAACGGAGCATCTGTAAATCAGCGGCACGGCGTTGCGACATCGGTTGAAAAAATTGGAGGCATTGAACAAATGCATGAGTGTCGCTCGGAGTGGAGGACCCTGAGACGTGATGACAACTCCCAAGATTCAGCGAGGTCTCATTTATTATTAACACCTCCAGTGCTGGGGATGAACTGGGAATCTAGGTCACCATGTGTGATGGCGGGGCACGGACACAGGGCCCGGTTCTGAGAGACGGACGGAATGCCGATGTTTTTGCAGAATGAGCCATTGTTTGCTATTGCGCAGGTGGGAACGCCGCACTGCGCACGATTTTATTGTGATTACTCTCATACACAGGAACCACTCGCAAAGTGAGTGACAGGTAGTCAGCATTTGGGGGTGGTAACGGGAGGGGGGGTGACGAAAGCGCAGGCGTGTCTGACCGTTTAAACGCCGTTTCATGGGTGTGCATAAATTAGCCACTGTGATCACCTACGGCGTATGAGAGCGCTCTGCGTGTCAGGAGGGCTGCAGTTGGTCAGGCTTATGCTGCGTGACTGCCCGATGTGCGTCGATAGCACCAATGGTTACGCTGTTGTACGTCGTCGGACAGACATCAGACGGCAGCTTTGGAAGCATTTGCATATTTTCGCAGCTGCGATTGCATTAGTGCAAATCTCTGAATGAGGCCCACAGGCCGCAGCTAATTACGTTACACCCCATTCAGGAAGTTTTGCTTCTGGCGCTGATGGCTGTAGCTGAATGTCTTCTGTTCCCGCAGCTTTTACATTGTGTTATCTTACTGCCGTATTTCTATGCTCTTCACTAAGTCCTTTATGTCAGCCAGGCACAGTTCTAGTACCCTGCACCTGTCACATCCCGTGCAATTCCTCTTTCCTGCCTGGAGTGTCTCTCACTGCTCTGGTGCTTCTAGCACACTCAGCTGATGCAACACACTTCTGAGATACAGACCAGAGTGTGCTAGAAGCACCAGAGCAGAGAGCGACACTCCAGGCAGGATAGAGGAACTGCACGGGGTGTGACAGGTGCAGGGTGAAGACTGTATTTATTGCCTTTTGGGTACGACGAGGCGGCTCCGCATGCACTTGTCAGCTACGTATTGTCTCAGAAGTGCTGCCCCCTGACTACATCCTGGTTCTATCTGTAAATAGGGGGAGCTGCGACAAGATGGGAACTGGGAGTCCGGTAGCTTCATCGCTATATAGAGGCTCTTCCAAACGTCCCTATAGCAGGTGCAGTTCCTCCATCCATGTATGGCCTCCTGTGCCCGCGGCTGTGCGTCTGAGATCGCAGCCGCTGTCACTGACGCACCCTCCACATTCCCATTACCCGCCCACTGAACGGAACATTTTTGCCCGAATTTCCAGGAACGCCAGTGTCCACCCTATTGTACTTGTACACATTGCGCCCCTCTATATAATACTCTCGTTCAGGGAAGATTGATATTTCGGGTTTGAGGGCACTTTGCCCAGGTTATGCCCAGCGATCCTTCCGGAAGAACGTAGATTTGTTCTCTTGCGGCAACGGTAGAATGAGCGTTGTGCTAAGAGGAAGGCGTGCGCCGCGTGGTAAAACGCGTGTTGACCTGTTCATCCTAGTGATCACGAGCCCCAGTGAACGCAGTGTCTGCTGAAATGCGTAAAGAACTCAAACCTTACAACTTGAATTTCATTGTCAAGTTACATCGTTTACTAAACTAAACATATATGTATTTAAATAGAATCATTTTTTTTTGTTTGTCTTTGAAGCCTCTCCTCTTCCGTAATGTAATACGGAAAAGTAAAATGTATTTCTCTGAAATTGCCATTAAAGCTGAGGTAAAATTGAGGTCAAACGACACATTGAGAATGCTCTTAGGTATGTAGGGAAAAAAATGCAAGGAAGTAATAAAAAAATATAGAAAAACATCTGTGGAATGACCAGTGACGTGCGGTGAGGTAAATGGCTGGGGAGGCACTGGCAGTGACATGCGGTGAGGTAAATGGCTGGGGAGGCACGGCAGTGACGTGCGGTGAGGTAAATGGCTGGGGAGGCACTGGCAGTGACATGCGGTGAGGTAAATGGCTGGGGAGGCACTGGCAGTGACGTGCGGTGAGGTAAATGTCTGGGGAGGCACTGGCAGTGACATGCGGTGAGGTAAATGGCTGGGGAGGCACTGGCAGTGACGTGCGGTGAGGTAAATGGCTGGGGAGGCACTGGCAGTGACGTGCGGTGAGGTAAATGGCTGGGGGAGGCACTGGCAGTGACGTGTGGTGAGGTAAATGGCTGGGGAGGCACTGGCAGTGACATGCGGTGAGGTAAATGGCTGGGGAGGCACGGCAGTGACGTGCGGTGAGGTAAATGGCTGGGGAGGCACTGGCAGTGACATGCGGTGAGGTAAATGGCTGGGGAGGCACTGGCAGTGACATGCGGTGAGGTAAATGGCTGGGGAGGCACGGCAGTGACGTGCGGTGAGGTAAATGGCTGGGGAGGCACTGGCAGTGACGTGCGGTGAGGTAAATGGCTGGGGAGGCACTGGCAGTGACGTGCGGTGAGGTAAATGTCTGGGGAGGCACTGGCAGTGACATGCGGTGAGGTAAATGGCTGGGGAGGCACTGGCAGTGACGTGCGGTGAGGTAAATGGCTGGGGGAGGCACTGGCAGTGACGTGCGGTGAGGTAAATGGCTGGGGAGGCACTGGCAGTGACATGCGGTGAGGTAAATGGCTGGGGAGGCACGGCAGTGACGTGCGGTGAGGTAAATGGCTGGGGAGGCACTGGCAGTGACATGCGGTGAGGTAAATGGCTGGGGAGGCACTGGCAGTGACGTGCGGTGAGGTAAATGGCTGTGGAGGCACTGGCAGTGACGTGCGGTGAGGTAAATGGCTGTGGAGGCACTGGCAGTGACGTACGGTGAGGTAAATGGCTGGGGAGGCACTGGCAGTGACGTACGGTGAGGTAAATGGCTGGGGAGGCACTGGCAGTGACGTGCGGTGAGGTAAATGGCTGGGGAGGCACTGGCAGTGACGTGCGGTGAGGTAAATGGCTGGGGAGGCACTGGCAGTGACGTACGGTGAGGTAAATGGCTGGGGAGGCACTGGCAGTGACGTGCGGTGAGGTAAATGGCTGGGGAGGCACTGGCAGTGACGTGCGGTGAGGTAAATGGCTGGGGAGGCACTGGCAGTGACGTGCGCTGAGGTAAATGGCTGGGGAGGTACTGGCAGTGACATGCGATGAGGTAAATGGCTGGGGAGGCACTGGCAGTGACGTGCGGTGAGGTAAATGACTGGGGAGGCACTGGCTAGTATCAGAGTTACAGTCACATATATGACCCTGAGGGTACATGTGGGCATTATATAAAGGTGCAGCAGTATATAGTGCTGGAAATTTGGTGAGTTTTGATCAGGGATGTGCAGAAAAGGTTGTCAGGGGAGGCAGCGCCTCACCTCCTCGTGTTCGCGTGGGTTTCCTCCCTCATGTCCAAAATAGTTGACAATTGATGAACTTGTGTGTCGGACGTAGGGAGATTGTAAGCTCCAACGCGACAAGGCGTGATGTGGACGATTGTGCGACGTAGTGTAATCATTATATCATTATAATAATCTGCATATCCTGGAAATTTTCAGCTTAAGTTCATTAATTGATTTCTTTCCTTTTAATGTTCGATTTCTCTTTTACTGGTAATGGGAAAAACTATTATTTAGCCATTGGGGACGCCCATGTCTTTATCGAGGCAGAGAAAGTACCTTATCCATAGGGCTCGGGAGCGCAAACATGACTTATATTGTACGCTCCAGTATATTATCCTTTAGAATTTTACTTTCCAGAACACTTTAAATCTATACTTAGGGGGACATTATAATGAAATAGGGTGTTCCCACACCTCTATAGCATATTGTTATTAGAATGCTTATGCTGAGAGTGACATATTCGGCCAATGAAGGAATTACTAATGCTGTTTATGTCATTACCATATATATATATATATATATATATATATATATACATATGTGTATATATATATATATATATATATATATATATACGCAGAGATCTGTCTGGTGCTGATTATATGTGATTGTTACATTATAATAATATGTTTCCTTTCTGTGATTCTTTCTTATCGCTGCGTTTCCTGGTCTCAGAGCTACAGCCCTCCCTGGCAGGTACCGTCACGCCATTATATCATTATAATATCACTGTATTTTTATTGTTAGTGATGAGAAATACTGTTAGTGGTTGTAAATCTCATTATAGAGTTATATAGGTGTAATTATATCACCATATAGGTTATAAACATCATTAGAGAGTTATAATACATAGAGCGGTTATATCCTATAGCCGTATAAATATAAAAAACGGGATAATGAATCAATTACTTTAAAATTATATTATGCATTTATTATAACACTGTGTACCTCTTTCTTTCTATACATCTATGTGTGTGATGTTGTTTATTATCATATGCGCATTCTGCTGTCATAGTACGATTGTCATAAATATATATTTTACGGCATACAAGCCGCATTATCACACGATAATTGTATTCAGAAGTGATATATAAGGATACTCATTTCTTAGTTATACAGATGTTATAAATATTATAATACATACAGGTAATAACTATCATAATGTTAGAATATTATTTATGTGTGTGTAGGTTGCAGGTTACCTGATGGTGAATCTGTGGTAGTTATTCGTTTGGAATAAATTGGCTACATATATTACTAAGCGAGTTAAAATGTATATTTCTGGGTGAGAGTGACTGATGTACAGGACTCTTATAGAGACACAATAGGTGACTGTATTATACTATTACCTGATAGTGATGTATATAGTCTAGGTAGTGTGATCCAGGATTACTGAGTGTATAGAGAGATATCACCAGGTGACAGTGACTGATGTACAGGACTCTTATAGAGACACAATAGGTGACTGTATTATACTATTACCTGATAGTGATGTATATAGCCTAGGTAGTGTGAGCCAGGATTACTGAGTGTATAGAGGAGAGATATCACCAGGTGACAGTGACTGATGTACAGGACTCTTATAGAGACACAATAGGTGACTGTATTATACTATTACCTGATAGTGATGTATATAGCCTAGGTAGTGTGAGCCAGGATTACTGAGTGTATAGAGGAGAGATATCACCAGGTGATAGTGACTGATGTACAGGACTCTTATAGAGACACAATAGGTGACTGTATTATACTATTACCTGATAGTGATGTATATAGCCTAGGTAGTGTGAGCCAGGATTACTGAGTGTATAGAGGGAGAGATATCACCAGGTGACAGTGACTGATGTACAGGACTCTTATAGAGACACAATAGGTGACTGTATTATACTATTACCTGATAGTGATGTATATAGCCTAGGTAGTGTGAGCCAGGATTACTGAGTGTATAGAGGAGAGATATCACCAGGTGACAGTGACTGATGTACAGGACTCTTATAGAGACACAATAGGTGACTGTATTATACTATTACCTGATAGTGATGTATATAGCCTAGGTAGTGTGAGCCAGGATTACTGAGTGTATAGAGAGATATCACCAGGTGACAGTGACTGATGTACAGGACTCTTATAGAGACACAATAGGTGACTGTATTATTCTATTACCTGATAGTGATGTATATAGCCTAGGTAGTGTGAGCCAGGATTACTGAGTGTATAGAGAGAGATATCACCAGGTGACAGTGACTGATGTACAGGACTCTTATAGAGACACAATAGGTGACTGTATTATACTATTACCTGATAGTGATGTATATAGCCTAGGTAGTGTGAGCCAGGATTACTGAGTGTATAGAGGGAGAGATATCACCAGGTGACAGTGACTGATGTACAGGACTCTTATAGAGACACAATAGGTGACTGTATTATACTATTACCTGATAGTGATGTATATAGCCTAGGTAGTGTGAGCCAGGATTACTGAGTGTATAGAGAGATATCACCAGGTGACAGTGACTGATGTACAGGACTCTTATAGAGACACAATAGGTGACTGTATTATACTATTACCTGATAGTGATGTATATAGCCTAGGTAGTGTGAGCCAGGATTACTGAGTGTATAGAGGAGAGATATCACCAGGTGACAGTGACTGATGTACAGGACTCTTATAGAGACACAATAGGTGGCTGTATTATACTGTTACCTGATAGTGATGTATATAGCCTAGGTAGTGTGAGCCAGGATTACTGAGTGTATAGAGGAGAGATATCACCAGGTGACAGTGACTGATGTACAGGACTCTTATAGAGACACAATAGGTGACTGTATTATACTATTACCTGATAGTGATGTATATAGCCTAGGTAGTGTGAGCCAGGATTACTGAGTGTATAGAGAGATATCACCAGGTGACAGTGACTGATGTACAGGACTCTTATAGAGACACAATAGGTGGCTGTATTATACTATTACCTGATAGTGATGTATATAGCCTAGGTAGTGTGAGCCAGGATTACTGAGTGTATAGAGGAGAGATATCACCAGGTGATAGTGACTGATGTACAGGGCTCTTATAGAGACACAATAGGTGACTGTATTATACTATTACCTGATAGTGATGTATATAGCCTAGGTAGTGTGAGCCAGGATTACTGAGTGTATAGAGAGATATCACCAGGTGACAGTGACTGATGTACAGGACTCTTATAGAGACACAATAGGTGACTGTATTATACTATTACCTGATAGTGATGTATATAGCCTAGGTAGTGTGAGCCAGGATTACTGAGTGTATAGAGGGAGAGATATCACCAGGTGATAGTGACTGATGTACAGGACTCTTATAGAGACACAATAGGTGACTGTATTATACTATTACCTGATAGTGATGTATATAGCCTAGGTAGTGTGAGCCAGGATTACTGAGTGTATAGAGGGAGAGATATCACCAGGTGATAGTGACTGATGTACAGGACTGTTATAGAGACACAATAGGTGACTGTATTATACTATTACCTGATAGTGATGTATATAGCCTAGGTAGTGTGAGCCAGGATTACTGAGTGTATAGAGGGAGAGATATCACCAGGTGACAGTGACTGATGTACAGGACTCTTATAGAGACACAATAGGTGACTGTATTATACTATTACCTGATAGTGATGTATATAGCCTAGGTAGTGTGAGCCAGGATTACTGAGTGTATAGAGGGAGAGATATCACCAGGTGACAGTGACTGATGTACAGGACTCTTATAGAGACACAATAGGTGACTGTATTATACTATTACCTGATAGTGATGTATATAGCCTAGGTAGTGTGAGCCAGGATTACTGAGTGTATAGAGGAGAGATATCACCAGGTGACAGTGACTGATGTACAGGACTCTTATAGAGACACAATAGGTGACTGTATTATACTATTACCTGATAGTGATGTATATAGCCTAGGTAGTGTGAGCCAGGATTACTGAGTGTATAGAGAGATATCACCAGGTGACAGTGACTGATGTACAGGACTCTTATAGAGACACAATAGGTGACTGTATTATACTATTACCTGATAGTGATGTATATAGCCTAGGTAGTGTGAGCCAGGATTACTGAGTGTATAGAGGGAGAGATATCACCAGGTGACAGTGACTGATGTACAGGACTCTTATAGAGACACAATAGGTGACTGTATTATACTATTACCTGATAGTGATGTATATAGCCTAGGTAGTCTGAGCCAGGATTACTGAGTGTATAGAGGGAGAGATATCACCAGGTGATAGTGACTGATGTACAGGACTCTTATAGAGACACAATAGGTGACTGTATTATACTATTACCTGATAGTGATGTATATAGCCTAGGTAGTGTGAGCCAGGATTACTGAGTGTATAGAGGGAGAGATATCACCAGGTGACAGTGACTGATGTACAGGACTCTTATAGAGACACAATAGGTGACTGTATTATACTATTACCTGATAGTGATGTATATAGCCTAGGTAGTGTGAGCCAGGATTACTGAGTGTATAGAGGGAGAGATATCACCAGGTGACAGTGACTGATGTACAGGGCTCTTATAGAGACACAATAGGTGACTGTATTATACTATTACCTGATAGTGATGTATATAGCCTAGGTAGTGTGAGCCAGGATTACTGAGTGTATAGAGGAGAGATATCACCAGGTGACAGTGACTGATGTACAGGACTCTTATAGAGACACAATAGGTGACTGTATTATACTATTACCTGATAGTGATGTATATAGCCTAGGTAGTGTGATCCAGGATTACTGAGTGTATAGAGGAGAGATATCACCAGGTGACAGTGACTGATGTACAGGACTCTTATAGAGACACAATAGGTGACTGTATTATACTATTACCTGATAGTGATGTATATAGCCTAGGTAGTGTGAGCCAGGATTACTGAGTGTATAGAGGGAGAGATATCACCAGGTGACAGTGACTGATGTACAGGACTCTTATAGAGACACAATAGGTGACTGTATTATACTATTACCTGATAGTGATGTATATAGCCTAGGTAGTGTGAGCCAGGATTACTGAGTGTATAGAGGAGAGATATCACCAGGTGACAGTGACTGATGTACAGGACTCTTATAGAGACACAATAGGTGACTGTATTATACTATTACCTGATAGTGATGTATATAGCCTAGGTAGTGTGAGCCAGGATTACTGAGTGTATAGAGAGATATCACCAGGTGACAGTGACTGATGTACAGGACTCTTATAGAGACACAATAGGTGACTGTATTATACTATTACCTGATAGTGATGTATATAGCCTAGGTAGTGTGAGCCAGGATTACTGAGTGTATAGAGGGAGAGATATCACCAGGTGACAGTGACTGATGTACAGGACTCTTATAGAGACACAATAGGTGACTGTATTATACTATTACCTGATAGTGATGTATATAGCCTAGGTAGTCTGAGCCAGGATTACTGAGTGTATAGAGGGAGAGATATCACCAGGTGATAGTGACTGATGTACAGGACTCTTATAGAGACACAATAGGTGACTGTATTATACTATTACCTGATAGTGATGTATATAGCCTAGGTAGTGTGAGCCAGGATTACTGAGTGTATAGAGGGAGAGATATCACCAGGTGACAGTGACTGATGTACAGGACTCTTATAGAGACACAATAGGTGACTGTATTATACTATTACCTGATAGTGATGTATATA
Organism: Taudactylus pleione; assembly: GCA_031769625.1. Taxonomy (NCBI): domain Eukaryota; kingdom Metazoa; phylum Chordata; class Amphibia; order Anura; family Myobatrachidae; genus Taudactylus; species Taudactylus pleione. Next base: position 1,255,310 of record JAUIMM010000582.1, on the reverse strand, counting down.
GCCTAGGTAGTGTGAGCCAGGATTACTGAGTGTATAGAGGGAGAGATATCACCAGGTGACAGTGACTGATGTACAGGGCTCTTATAGAGACACAATAGGTGACTGTATTATACTATTACCTGATAGTGATGTATATAGCCTAGGTAGTGTGAGCCAGGATTACTGAGTGTATAGAGGAGAGATATCACCAGGTGACAGTGACTGATGTACAGGACTCTTATAGAGACACAATAGGTGACTGTATTATACTATTACCTGATAGTGATGTATATAGCCTAGGTAGTGTGATCCAGGATTACTGAGTGTATAGAGGAGAGATATCACCAGGTGACAGTGACTGATGTACAGGACTCTTATAGAGACACAATAGGTGACTGTATTATACTATTACCTGATAGTGATGTATATAGCCTAGGTAGTGTGAGCCAGGATTACTGAGTGTATAGAGGGAGAGATATCACCAGGTGACAGTGACTGATGTACAGGACTCTTATAGAGACACAATAGGTGACTGTATTATACTATTACCTGATAGTGATGTATATAGCCTAGGTAGTGTGAGCCAGGATTACTGAGTGTATAGAGGGAGAGATATCACCAGGTGACAGTGACTGATGTACAGGACTCTTATAGAGACACAATAGGTGACTGTATTATACTATTACCTGATAGTGATGTATATAGCCTAGGTAGTGTGAGCCAGGATTACTGAGTGTATAGAGAGATATCACCAGGTGACAGTGACTGATGTACAGGACTCTTATAGAGACACAATAGGTGACTGTATCATACTATTACCTGATAGTGATGTATATAGCCTAGGTAGTGTGAGCCAGGATTACTGAGTGTATAGAGAGATATCACCAGGTGACAGTGACTGATGTACAGGGCTCTTATAGAGACACAATATGTGACTGTATTATACTATTACCTGATAGTGATGTATATAGCCTAGGTAGTGTGATCCAGGATTACTGAGTGTATAGAGGAGAGATATCACCAGGTGACAGTGACTGATGTACAGGGCTCTTATAGAGACACAATAGGTGACTGTATTATACTATTACCTGATAGTGATGTATATAGCCTAGGTAGTGTGAGCCAGGATTACTGAGTGTATAGAGAGATATCACCAGGTGACAGTGACTGATGTACAGGACTCTTATAGAGACACAATAGGTGGCTGTATTATACTAATTGGGAGTTTGAATAGCTTTAATGCGATACAGTAGATGTATATATTATTATATCAGCAGAATTCTGGATAACTAGCGTAACCACTAGGCGATTTAAATGAGCGATTGAATGATTAAGACATTGTAATTGTTCAATCGCTCATTAATTGTGCATTAATCATGCACTATAATGTTGGAAACGACCAGCATTGCGCGCTCCCGCTGGTCGTTTCCGACATCAATCATCGCCTGAACATGCTGATCAATCTGCCGATAATGCCAGATTGGGCATGTTCGGGGATGAGGGAGGGTGCCTACACTAAACGACATATCGTTCAGTGTAGGTCCTGCACACTATGAGGAACGACTGTACGATTACTATGTTGTAATCGTACTCTGTCGTTCCTCTATCGCCTAGTAAATATGCGCCTTTATTCACATCCCAAATCCTAACTCGGAGCGAGGCCCAGCCAGGGAGGACGCCATTATGGTAGATTATACAGGGATATCCCAGGTCCCGCGTTTCCTGCTTGGGAGTTGGTTGCATAAGTACACAGTGGTCATTCGGTGGTAAAGCGCCGCTCTGCTTAAACCCTGCGCCATTATAGGCTAAATACCTCATGAAACTGGAAGTAATGCATTAAATATTTATCCAGCAAATCAATAAGATACTCAGACGAAACAATAAAATGAGAGTTTCCAGCCTTGAGAAGATGTATAAGATATATTGTGTCATTATTTTGTTAATTCTGTTTTGTAACAATACATGGAGGCCTGAACCTGATCCCTGCCAACGATAGAGAAAAATCAATCCTGAAAACGTTACACTGTAATATTCCCTGCGGTCTTATATCCTGACCCCTGCGGCCGAGCTGGCGGCTACCCGGGGCAGTGTGTCAGGGGGGACAGAGGCCGCTGTGCGTGGGGGTCTAGTGACCACCATAGATGGCTGAGAGTTGATCACAAACCATCTGGGCCCCTAACAGTCCCAGGTGAAGATGCGGAAGGGGATTGTGGGGCAGTGGTGGATGCATTAATGCGACACGGGCGCAGTTGACGGATTAGAGCGCATTTTGGGCCTCATTCTGATTCGACTACAGCCCTGGTGGTAACTGTTTGGTTACCTTGTGAATACAAAGGAAATATTTGTCTCGTTAGAGTGTAGCCAGGCCTCTGCGCTAGTTTGATGTGTACGTGCGGAGAAAGGACGCCTGTTTTCTGACGGGTAGGTGCAAGCGCCGATACTAATAGTGACACTCGCGGCTGTGGATGGTAAAATAGTGAGTAGATCAAACATACGCATGAAACCTTACAGACAAACGCATTAGCACAAGGTGGTAAATATGGCGGTCGTCTGCACTTGCGCCCGCTTTGCATCTGACTCGTTATCACGCCATTTTGCTGTATAATGGGGCGGTTTGCACAGATCCTGCACTAGACTTATTTTGTCCCGATTTTGCATGCATGAATGTTGTGAGGCACGAGGCACAGACTAGATGGATAAGCTCATGTATATTTAGAGTCATAGAGGCCTCGATAGTCAACTTGTTTCCTGGACACTTTGCAGCGGTGTGGGAGGAAGCTAGGAGCGTCACACATGGTGCGGTCTCTGTAGTGCGCTACGGTCCCTGTCATGTGTACTGAATTTTATTTTAATATACTTTTTATTTTAAATACTGATCTCTAATACATTATTATAACTCACAAAGCCCAGGAAGTAACATCCGATGGTAAATATTATATCCAGCAAGCAAAAAAGTAGCATTTTATTGTACGGTCAGTACCAACAATAGACACCTCTAGGGATAGATCTTTAAATCCAGGGACTGTTCCTGTAAATTAGGGACTATTGTTCATTGTGTGCAGGACATTAACAATATTAATGGCCTTCTAGGGGGATCTAGTCATAATGTTGATATTCTGCATGGACCGGAGGGTGAGGGTTAGGGTTAGGCTGCGGAAGGGGAGGGTGAGGGTCAGGGTTAGGCTGCGGAAGGGGAGGGTTAGGGTTAGGCTGCGGGAGGGGAGGGTGAGGGTCAGTGTTAGGCTGCGGGAGGGGAGGGTGAGGGTCAGGGTTAGGCTGCGGAAGGGGACGGTCAGGGTTAGGCTGCGGAAGGGGAGGGTTAGGGTTAGGCTCCGGGAGGGGAGGGTGAGGGTCAGGGTTAGGCTGCGGAAGGGGAGGGTCAGGGTTAGGCTGCAGGAGGGGAGGGTTAGGGTTAGGCTGTGGAAGGGGAGTGTAAAGCACTAGGGGGAGGGTTTGGGTTGGCCTGTGGGAGGGGAGGGTTAGGCTTAGGCACTAGGAAGAGTTAGGGTATGGGAGGGGATAGTTAAGGTTAGGCTGCAGGAGGGGAGGGTTAGGGCTAGGCTGCTGGGAGCGGATGGTTAGGCTTCGGGAGGGGAGCGTAAGGCGCTAGTGGGAGAGTTAGCCTGTGGGAAGGGAGGGGTTAGGCACTAGGGAGAGTTAGGCTATGGGAGGAGAGGGTTAGGGTTAGGCACTAGGGGGAGACTTGGGCTATGGAAGGGGAGGTTAGGGTTAGGCACTAGGGAGAGTTAGGCTATGGGAGGAGAGGGTTAGGGTTAGGCACTAGGTTGAGTTAGGCTATGGGAGGAGAGGGTTAGGGTTAGGCACTAGGGGTGGGTTAGGCTGTGGGAGAGGTTAGGGATAGGCACTAGGGGTGGGTTAGGCTGTGGGAGAGGGTTAGAGTTAGGCACTAGGTTGAGTTAGGCTATGGGAGGAGAGGGTTAGGGTTAGGCATTAGGGAGAGTTAGGCTATGGGAGGAGAGGGTTAGGGTTAGGCACTAGGGGAGGGTTATGCTATGGGAGAGGAGGTTATGGATAGGCACTAGGGGGAGACTTAGGCTATGGAAGGGAAGGTTGGGGTTAGGCACTAGGGGGAGGGTTAGGCTGCCGGGGAGGGAAGTTAGAGTTAGGCTGTTGTGGTGGGAGGTTATTGGTAGGGAGGGAAGTGAGAGTTACGCTAATGGTCGGAAGGGTTAGAGTTAGGCTGTTTTGGTGGTAGGTTATTGTTAGGGAGGGAATTATGAGGAGGTTTAGGCTACGTGAGGGAGGTTATGGTTACGCACTAGGGTTAGGGGTGCAAGTCGCGCAGGATCCTCCGTAAGCCTTCCTGATGTCACCGCTGGAGAGCCGGCCTAGGTCGGTCACCACTACACCAGCAGGTATGTCTTCTCTACATTGTAATCATGCTGGCATTCACTCATTGTAGTGGCATCGTTAATGTAAACATTATGAATAGTGACAATATATACCACACCCCCTATAACTGCAACAATATCATCAAAGTTTTATATATACAGTATATAATATAGATGTCACGACAGCAGCGATCAGTAAGCAGCATATAAATGATTTCCAATGACCAGCACTGACGATTTATGTCCCGTTGTCTCTTCTGACGTCATGTGGCGCAGACACGGGAGACCCTGCCGTCCGCCTTGTGCCCTAGCAGATTCACCCATAAAATATTTATCTCTTATCTCTGATGCTCTTGTCTTCAGCCTCTTCCCGCTCCTCTGTCCTACCCTCCTTTGTTATACGCTGGGACGCAGTTATCTACAACAGAAATGTAAGGTGAATTGAGGCTATTTCTGTGCAGAGCATAAATGCACATTATGTACAGTAACCTCCATGGCTGCCCAGTGTGTGATTTCCTTACTCTCATCTGTGAGTAAAATAATTTTTCATTCTCAAAAACAATTCTCCTTTAAACACAGATTTTATTGATCTCTCTCGGGGTTGTGCCTCTCCAAATTCCTCCAGCTCTTTAATAAAACACGAAGTCCAGAAATAGAGTTCCCTGTGTTGGAGAGAGGACGGGGATGTATTGTGCGGTGCTGGATAACGCCATAGGGGGGGGAATTCTCTCCATTAGAGTAATGCGTTTAACTGTGGCGTTACTGTCCAACCAGCAGCTTTTATACACCTTCCCCTATTATATGTTATATATCATTGCTCAGACCTACGCTGACGCTTTGTATTGAAATTTACGCTGTATAATGTCTCCGTGCGCTCGGAAATGAAAGCCTAGAACAAGTAAATAATTGTACTGTCGATCATAAAAGAGAAATCCTGGAATCATTTTGTTTAGCAAAATTGACTCAAACTTTTTGACTCCTTAAAGTAGTTGCCGTCTGCAGATATAACAGCCGAACAGGCGTGGCACTCTTTCCGCGATGTAACTCACATATTGTATGGGAAGTCTCTTCCTAAGACTGTTGCAAAAGTTCCCATAAATGGGCTGCACTTGTAGGTTGCTTTGCTGTCACCTTTCTGTCCAGTTCATCCCAAACCAGCTGGATGGGGTGTAAGTCTGGAGACTGTGCGGCCAGTCCATGATTTTAACCCTACCGTCTTGTTCTTTTCCGTAAAGATAGTTATAGTCTGGCGGTATGTTTTCGGTCATTATCTTACTGTAGGTCGAAATGGTAGTCGCCATATCGAGATCCAGCAAAAGAGCCTCAGATCATCAAAATTCATCCTCCATGCTACACATTTGGTGAATTCAATTACACTGTATACAGACATAGGACACTACACCCCCAACATGTCCTGACCACTGTACATGACCATAATACACATCTATTACACTATATACAGACATAGGACACTACACCCCAACATGACCTGACCACTGTACATGACCATAATACACATCTATTACACTGTATACAGACATAGGACACTACACGCCCAACATGTCCTGACCGCTGTACATGACCATAATACACATCTATTACACTGTATACACTACACCCCCAACATGTCCTGACCGCTGTACATGATCATAATACACATCTATTACACCGTATACAGACATAGGACACTACACCCCCAACATGTCCTGACCGCTGTACATGATCATAATACACATCTATTACACCGTATACAGACATAGGACAGTACACCCCCAACATGACCTGACCGCTGTACATGATGATAATACACATCTATTACACCGTATACAGACATAGGACACTACACCCCCAACATGTCCTGACCGCTGTACATGATGATAATACACATCTATTACACCGTATACAGACATAGGACACTACACCCACAACATGTCCTGACCGCTGTACATGACCATACTACACATCTATTACACCGTATACAGACATAGGACACTACACCCCCAACATGACCTGACCGCTGTACATGATCATAATACACATCTATTACACTGTATACAGACATAGGACACTACACCCCCAACATGACCTGACCGCTGTACATGATCATAATACACATCTATTACACTGTATACAGACATAGGACACTACACCCCCAACATGTCCTGACCGCTGTACATGACCATAATACACATCTATTACACCGTATACAGACATAGGACACTACACCCCCAACATGTCCTGACCGCTGTACATGATCATAATACACATCTATTACACCGTATACAGACATAGGACACTACACCCCCAACATGTCCTGACCGCTGTACATGACCATAATACACATCTATTACACTGTATACAGACATAGGACACTACACCCCCAACATGTCCTGACCGCTGTACATGATCATAATACACATCTATTACACTGTATACAGACATAGGACACTACACCCCCAACATGACCTGACCGCTGTACATGATCATAATACACATCTATTACACCGTATACAGACATAGGACACTACACCCCCAACATGTCCTGACCGCTGTACATGACCATAATACACATCTATTACACTGTATACAGACATAGGACACTACACCCCCAACATGACCTGACCGCTGTACATGATCATAATACACATCTATTACACCGTATACAGACATAGGACACTACACCCCCAACATGTCCTGACCGCTGTACATGACCATAATACACATCTATTACACTGTATACAGACATAGGACACTACACCCCCAACATGTCCTGACCGCTGTACATGATCATAATACACATCTATTACACTGTATACAGACATAGGACAGTACACCCCCAACATGACCTGACCGCTGTACATGACCATAATACACATCTATTACACCGTATACAGACATAGGACACTACACCCCCAACATGTCCTGACCGCTGTACATGACCATAGTACACATCTATTACACCGTATACAGACATAGGACACTACACCCTCAACATGGCCAGACCACTGTACATGACCATAATACACATCTATTACACTGTATGTATACAGACATAGGACACTACACCCCCAACATGACCTGACCGCTGTACATGACCATAATACACATCTATTACACTGTATACACTACACCCCCAACATGTCCTGACCGCTGTACATGATCATAATACACATCTATTACACCGTATACAGACATAGGACACTACACCCCCAACATGTCCTGACCGCTGTACATGATCATAATACACATCTATTACACTGTATACAGACATAGGACACTACATCCCCAACATGTCCTGACCGCTGTACATGATCATAATACACATCTATTACACTATATACAGACATAGGACACTACACCCCCAACATGTCCTGACCGCTGTACATGATCATAATACACATCTATTACACTGTATACAGACATAGGACAGTACACCCCCAACATGACCTGACCGCTGTACATGACCATAATACACATCTATTACACCGTATACAGACATAGGACACTACACCCTCAACATGGCCAGACCACTGTACATGACCATAATACACATCTATTACACTGTATGTATACAGACATAGGACACTACACCCCCAACATGTCCTGACCGCTGTACATGACCATAATACACATCTATTACACCGTATACAGACATAGGACACTACACCCCCAACATGTCCTGACCGCTGTACATGATGATAATACACATCTATTACACCGTATACAGACATAGGACACTACACCCCCAACATGTCCTGACCGCTGTACATGATGATAATACACATCTATTACACCGTATACAGACATAGGACACTACACCCCCAACATGTCCTGACCGCTGTACATGATGATAATACACATCTATTACACCGTATACAGACATAGGACACTACACCCACAACATGTCCTGACCGCTGTACATGACCATACTACACATCTATTACACCGTATACAGACATAGGACACTACACCCCCAACATGACCTGACCGCTGTACATGATCATAATACACATCTATTACACTGTATACAGACATAGGACACTACACCCCCAACATGACCTGACCGCTGTACATGACCATAATACACATCTATTACACCGTATACAGACATAGGACACTACACCCCCAACATGTCCTGACCGCTGTACATGATCATAATACACATCTATTACACCGTATACAGACATAGGACACTACACCCCCAACATGTCCTGACCGCTGTACATGACCATAATACACATCTATTACACTGTATACAGACATAGGACACTACACCCCCAACATGTCCTGACCGCTGTACATGATCATAATACACATCTATTACACTGTATACAGACATAGGACACTACACCCCCAACATGACCTGACCGCTGTACATGATCATAATACACATCTATTACACCGTATACAGACATAGGACACTACACCCCCAACATGTCCTGACCTCTGTACATGACCATAATACACATCTATTACACTGTATACAGACATAGGACACTACACCCCCAACATGTCCTGACCGCTGTACATGATCATAATACACATCTATTACACTGTATGTATACAGACATAGGACACTACACCCCCAACATGACCTGACCGCTGTACATGACCATAATACACATCTATTACACCGTATACAGACATAGGACACTACACCCCCAACATGTCCTTACCGCTGTACATGATCATAATACACATCTATTACACCGTATACAGACATAGGACACTACACCCCCAACATGTCCTGACCGCTGTACATGACCATACTACACATCTATTACACCGTATACAGACATAGGACACTACACCCCCAACATGTCCTGACCGCTGTACATGATCATAATACACATCTATTACACTGTATACAGACATAGGACACTACACGCCCAACATGTCCTGACCGCTGTACATGATCATAATACACATCTATTACACTGTATACAGACATAGGACACTACACCCCCAACATGTCCTGACCGCTGTACATGATCATAATACACATCTATTACACTGTATACAGACATAGGAAACTACACCCCCAACATGTCCTGACCGCTGTACATGATCATACTACATCTATTACACTGTATACAGACATAGGACACTACACCCCCAACATGTCCTGACCACATCTATTACACTGTATACAGACATAGGACACTACACCCCCAACATGTCCTGACCACTGTACATGACCATAATACACATCTATTACACTGATGATAGTGACTAGTAGCCAACCGGGAGTATATGCTTCACAACAGATACGGTCGTATCTCGAGATGCGTATAGTTCTGCATTTGGGCGCATATACGCATTTTACCCATACGCGTTTCTTTAAAACAATGTATGCCCAATTTATTCCCAACTCTCATCAGGCCCATCAGGGTGGGATACAAAGATTTTAGAACATTGTGTCTCACTGCTCCCTGATCTCCTGGCCGTCAGCAGGCATTACAGATACACCCCCCCACATCCCCCGTTACAGACACCCATCTCTGCTGCTAATTCACTTATATCTTCCTAATCCAATCATGTCTCAACACTTCTGGGAGAAATCTAATTTCTGTGACTTTATCTGGTTACAATACGGCTTGGAACGCGAGAGGTATTTTCTGTTCTCTGGTTCCGGACACGACAATTCATTTCCTTAGGAAACTAATATGTAACCTAATATGTTATAGGTTTTCTGAAGGCGAGATTCTAAGATCAAAGCAAACAGAGTTTAAAGTGAGCAGCGAGGGGGAATTGTGTGCGTGTAAAGTATATACAGAATATATAACGCAGGGGTACATATCAATTCTATATAGTGTCCTTCTGTTGTAGTGGGTAGTTTAGCCACTAGAGGCACTGTTCCATTGCAGTCTATGGGCCTTATGTAAGAGCCTGGTTTTGCCTTTTAAATTATTGCCGCTTTTAAAAATATGGCCAGACTCGCCGGTTTTGCACCCGTGTCCATAACTGGCAAGGCAATTACATAAGGCCCTATAGGGTAGATGTACTAAGCCTTGGAAAGAGATAAAGTGGTTGGAGATAAAGGAGCTCATTCAGACGTGCTCGCAAGTTGCGGTCGCTTGCTGGCAAACGGAACGGTTATTTAAATGACGTGCTCGCACTGTGTCGCGTAAGGACGCCCACTATGTTTTAGCGAGCTACGGTAAAGTACACTCTGAAGTGTCTAAAGACGCCCTCTTGCCACACGCAACACATGTCATCTCCGGGAAATGTAGGATAAATCGGGACCATCGGAGCTGCACACAGCCCTTGATGTAGCCTTAACCGGCCGCAAGCACAGCGATTAGTGCTGGCTGAAATACATGCAGGCGACGTGAACAGTGACATTATTTTGCTAATTATGCATGCCCTTTAAACGGTGTTTTGGCGGCCTGAAACGCCTGTGTTCGCCTATCCACTCCCCGTTCACAAGCACCTTCCCCTGTTACCACCCACAAACGGCGCTATCTGTCACTCAAAGCAGCGACCTGATAGTGGCTTACGAGCAACCAAGATCTGATTGCAAAGACTGGCTAGCGCACTGCGAATTATACGCATGCACAGATAGACAAAAATCACTCAGAGCGAGCGCGCCTTAGCAAGCGGGTCTGAATCAGGTCCAAAGTACCAACCAATTAGCTTCTAGCTGTCATTTTTCAAACACAGCCTGTAAAGTGACAGCTAGGAGCTGATAGGCTGGAACTTAGCCTTGGAGAGCGATAAAATGGAGAAAGATTAGGGAATAGATCCCTATATTTCTTGTTAAATCTTGGCAATTACTGACATTTATTTTTCCCCATCACCGCCATAAGCAGGCGATATAGACAGACAGGTTCCTGTGTGTGACAGATAGTTGTGAGCATCATAATAAATATTAGTCCGCCACCAGGGGGCGATGGGTCACCCATCCATAATGGTTTATGGGGCCTGGTTACTGGTATAAACACTCCTGATTATGTTCTGAGTAGGAGGCAGAAGTGAACGACTTTCCTTTGTATGTGAGAAGCATCTGTTCATTCTGAGTACTGGGAAATGTATTCCGTTATAAGTCATTGCTACAGTCCTGGACTTGGGTCCTGCCATTACGGTGACTCTCTCCCAGTGATCGCTCCTGCGCGGTGTGTTCTGTGACCAGAGGAAAGGGCAGTGGTATATAAACAGGCAGTACGTCTTGTATTACACACGGCTGCTACCGGAGGAGTTTATCCGTCACTTAAAATCAGTGAGTTAGGACGTGGGCTGGACGTCCACTGAAATATGGCATGTGTCACTGAGCAACTTCAGACTAGCCACTAGGGCTGCCTTTTTTTCATTTGACAAGATGTGAGCATTTAGCGGCACAGTTACTTCACACCCTTCTTAGATGATATCAATTACAAGTTTTCAGGGTTCTGTTCTACTTTTAAATAGGAGATTGTCTTTAGAGAAAGCGTTCCTTGCAGCTGCACTTCGGTAAGTGCCGGGTTAGTAAAATGCAATAAAACATTGTAAATGAATGTACAGCGCAGCCCTCATTATGGTATTAGTCCTCCCAGCGCCTCCGTCTATTCACAGAACAATGTCCTCTCGGAGGTGGGAATGAGATCTGATGAGATATTATCCGCAGACACCTGTACTATAGTATATAGCATCCAGAATTAGCATATGTGTGGCTGCGGGATGCCTGCCATCCATACTATACTTTCCTTTCAGTTACTGCCTTTTATTCCCGCACAATCGCTCAATGTCACACTGAATAAACACCGAGCACCTTTTATTTCCTCCAGCATAAAACGCTGAGCAGTGACACCTGCTGCGCCAGGCTTCTGTGCCAGCACTGGCAGACAGCAGCCGCTGCTAATGGACTGACGGATCATTTTGTGGGTGCGCGGCCCCCAGGCGCTTAAGCCGAGGCTGCTGATATCACAGTAATACCTGTAGGGGGAATAAACATTAAGGGGACATTCGGATATTTACTTGGGGGGGGCGCCTAGATACAGTATCATTCTCACTTTGTAAGGTGATGAGGATTTGACACCAGAAACTAATGCTGGGCGCACACTGGACAATATAGACGTCTTACACAGGTATATCGCAGGGGTATGCCATCGGGAAGCCGGCTGACGTAAGCCCGAATTCTAGATGCCTGTCATTTTACTGACGCTGGGAGACCGGCGCCCGGCACCCTGATCGATGTGATGCCGGGCGCCGGGGGGGGGAGGGTTAGGTTTAGGGCTCCCGGGGGGGACTTAGGGCTAGGCATCCCCCCGGGAGGTTAGGGTTAGGCTACGGGGTGGGAAGGTTAGGGTTAGGCACCCCCGGGGAGGACTTAGGGTTAGGCATCCCCCCGGGAGGTTAGGGTTAGGCTAGGGGGTGGGAGGGTTAGGGTTAGGCACCCCCGGGGAGTACTTAGGGTTAGGCATCCCCCGGAGAACTTAAGTTTAGGCGGCGGGGAAGGGGGGGTTAGGGTTAGGCACTGGGGGGAAGGTTAGACACCCCTAAGGAGGGTTAGGGTTAGAGGGGTTAGGTTAGGTTAGTTGATACTTACCTGGGGACGATCGGGATTTTCAGCCGTGTCGGCCAGCCGCTGTCGGGATTTGTACCGCCGGTCTTGTGTGCGCCGGTAATTCGTATGTATTCCATCGCAGGCGACCAACCCACCCAAACGCTATCCACAGGAACCGGCAGTATTGAGATCACAGCTGAGTGGCCATATTTAATTGCCCGGCTAATTGTTACGTCTGATCAGACCTATCATGCGGCCGACTGGTAAGTGTGTATTATTACTAAAGTCGGCCCCTGGGTCCGATGGCCGGTGGCGCCGTTGGTCAGATTTGTACCCTGTATCTGTCCCTGAGCATGTCCCTTTGGTTTGTTGAGTAACTACAAGGTTCCAACTCTGTTGTCCTGCGAGCTAGACGCAGCCTCAGGAAATCGTCTAGTGTCTTGGCCCCCCTTCTGTGTCTTGGCCCCCCTTCTGTGTCTTGGCCCCCACTGTAATTATGAAGATGCCTTCACTTGGAAACTGATAAACAGGGCAGGGGAGCGATGCAGGGGTCTATGGGGAGAGGTCACCCCCACCCTGCAAGGTGCAGATTCCTCTGTGACTCTGTTATAATAACATAGTTCTGTTTGCTGTTCATGAGCTGCATTACGCAACTTTGGTTTCATTAATGTAAGACTATAGTTCTAGGTTACCCAATGATTTAGCATTTGTGTCAACATTTACTGTGTTGTTATTACAGGATGTGTCTCAATGCGGCCCCTGGTAATGTAGAGTCACAGCTGGAATCGTGCATTGGTCTGGTCACAGTGCTACTTACACGAGCTACAGCCAAACAATTCCTGCGCTTATTACAGTAACTGAGCCTGATGGTAGATGGCCTGTGAGCATGTACTGTACATATATTACGGCGGTTTGTTGCATCGGCATAGTGTGCTAGAAGCACCAGAGCGGAGAGCGACACCCCAGGCAGGAAAGACAAACTGCACGGGTCCTGACAGGTGCAGGGTGCTAGAATGAACACTGGCTGTATAGCGTATGGTAGTGAGTGAAAGTAGCAGTTCCATGAAAAAAGTGTGGCTATTGTTTTGTTTCTTTTAACGTATATTACTATGGCAGGGTATAAGAAGCTTAGTATTTACCCTTTTCTCCCTGTTTTCTGACTGCTAGTAATGATTGATAGTTCTTATGGATTCTCACAGTTTTATTTGACTACCATGGCAACCACAGTCACATGCATGGCAAATGATGCAATGAGCAGAGAAGCTTTGGAATGACCCTATTAGCTCTGTTTTTACTGTAACATACTTTACCCACCCCCGCTGCTGTAATATGACACACTAAGATTCTGTGTATGGCAGACAGACTTAGGGATGGCCATCGTTTGTGCCCTCCATCGATGGTTGCCATAGATGGAAAATACAGTTGAAACCATCGATTGTATGAAAATATGCAGTGGCGTACTATTCATGGTTCCTGCCAGCTACAGCTATCTGTATCTCCGCCATCGATGGTAAAACCATTTACCATTGGCGGGAAAGGTTTCTAACCATCGATGGTTGATGGCCATCCCTAGACAGACCATAAGTTTTTTTTTGTCTGCTCTGTGCACTGTAACATCCTCCATCTTCTTCTCCCCCATCATATGGAACGCTGACAGCCGTGAGCCTGTGTCTGTGTGACAGACTGGCTGTGTCTGTATCTGGCAGTCAGACAAAACTTCCCAAATCAAGGAAACAAAGATACTTTAAGGGGGTAGATGTACTAAGCCTAGGAGAGAGAAAAAGTGGAGATAGATGAAATACCATCTATTCTGCTCCTAACTATCATTTTACAGACCGTTTGAAAAATGACAGGAGCTGATTGGTTGGTACTTTGGCCCTCATTCAGACCCCTTGCAAGCGGGTCGATGGTGGGGCACTGCACACGAGCCGTGCGCAAGCCCCGGAGCGAGTGAGAAATTCACTCGCTCCGGGGCTCGCTACAAACGGAGTGGCTGTCGATGTTGATCGCCCCGTTTTGTAGGCGGGGAGGGGGGGTGGCTGGACACGGCAGGCGTCCTGAAGGAACCTTTGCCATTTGTGGGTGGCCCTACTGACATCACTCGTGATGTAAGTAGTGAGCTTCCTGCTCTATTAGAGCAGGAAGCTCACTGGGGCTTGCGGAAGACGAGACCCTACCACAAGGGTCTCGTCGCAAGCCCGATGATCGCGACCATCACCTGGCCGCTCGCGAAAGCTGTGGGTGGTCGGGCATAATGTCGTCGCACACGGCAATCTGGGAGTGGTTACGTGAGAGAGAGGACGGAGGAGCGGTAGCAAAGAGGAGGAGAACCCGCCTGCCTTCACAAGGTAAGAATTAGGCAAATGGCGCTACCCCGGAAAACGGTGCCCATCCCCTGTGCAGCGCATGGCCCTGCAATTAGTATTTTGTTTGTTGCACCCATGGCTACGCCCCCCAGTCAGGCCATACCCTCTGAGCTCAGGGCACCAAAAGGAAACGTCCGCCATGAGCCCCACAAAGGCTAGCATGAGCCCTGACCCCACAATCTAGACCCCACACTAGAGTGTGCCCAGAATCTATAGTGAATGTGCAGGTCACCGGGAAAATTGCCATTTTCCCTGTACTGCGCTTGCGCATACGACAGGAAAATGGCCGCCACGGCCATTTTCCAGACATTTTTTACAACGCAGACACCGGCGCCGACGTGGGACTCCGGACAGGCGAGTATAATATGGTTGCAGGGTGTGCGGTGCGGGCCTCCCCTGCACCCAGGGACCCTGCACCCATTATAAATACGCCCCTGGACTAAAGGATCTGCACACATCTCCTGAAATAATCTGTGCTGCTGTGAACTTCCCAATGAACTGATTGGCTACAGGTTTTTTTGCCCCAAACCACTGAAAGCTGGGGAAATAACGGATGGCCGGAACACTAATACATTACAGCGCTAAGACCGCGGTCAGGTGCATTTACAGAGACACAAAGCAGCAATACCAGACAGATATGTATGTAATGTATCAGTCCCATGTCTCCTCATGCAGGCTCGCTGCTAGCATAGTGAATAAGTACATCTACATACAATATTGCTGCTGTATGCTAGTCAGACACGTACTGAATATAGGGACCTCCTCTCATTCCTAAGTGCAGGAGAGATGAATTAATGCAGGATAAAATGGGAGTGATTTACAGAGCACATAAACCAGCCGGGAAGCTACATGAAGACAGATCTCCTCTCCTGCCCATGCACGTACATTTCTTCTTCATGAAAGTTGATAACTGACAGTTCAGATGGCTTTTTAATGGGAAGAGTTATTATAGGAATCTCTCATTAAAATGTGAGATGTGATTTCTTCGTCTAATACAGATTTTAAGAGGTCTCTCAAGCTCACAGCTAAATTCATATTTACGTATATATAACCCCTGAGTGTGTGCAAGAAGCCACAGACTGAGAGTTATATAGTGGAAGGAGCAGGGTCCCCCAGCAGCACAGAGTATATCAGGAGATGAGTGATGTGTTAGTGAGGACAGGGCTGCATGTGACAGGGGCAGTGACATGATGTGAGGAAGGGAATGGAGGCAGCAGGAAGCCACATACTGAGTTATATTGTGGGAGGAGCAGGGTCCCCAGCAGCACAGAGTATATCAGTAGATGGGTGATGTGTTAGTGAGGACAGGGGCAGTGACATGATGTGAGGAAGGGAATGGAGGCAGCAGGAAGCCACAGACTGAGAGTTATATAGTGGGAGGAGCAGGGTCCTCAGCAGCACAGAGAATATCAGGAGATGGATGATGTGAGGAGGCAGCAGGAAGCCACATACTGCGTTATATAGTAGGAGGAGCAGGGTCCCCAGCAGCACAGAGTATATCAGGAGATGGGTGATGTGTTAGTGAGGACAGAAGCAGTGACATGATGTGAGGAAAGGAATGGAGGCAGCAGGTAGCCACAGACTGAGTTATATAGTAGGAGGAGCAGGGTCCCCAGCAGCACAGAGTATATCAGGAGATGTGTTAGTGAGGACAGAAGCAGTGACATGATGTGAGGAAAGGAATGGAGGCAGCAGGAAGCCACATACTGAGTTATATAGTAGGAGGAGCAGGGTCCCCAGCAGCACAGAGTATTTCAGGAGATGTGTGCAGTGGTGACACTTGGTGCGGGGAGGGCTGTAGTGCCAGCAAAAAGGGGCTTGGCCTTGTGGGTAGGGGCCGCAATACTTATCTCCTCTCTGGAGACTTGCTGCTGTTACCGTTACCTACCACTGTTACTATTATCTGTTACCACAGATAACCCTGCGTCTACTGCTACTACCGCTGTTACCAAATAAACCCACCATCCCGGTTAAGGACTAACATCCATTTAACATTTCTGTGACACTTATTGTAACCAAACAGGTTCTACCTATAGGTTGTACCAATAGTCGCCACCTCAGGAAGCAAAATTCTTACATTACTCCTTATAAATGGAGATAAGAATCAATTTTTTTTTATGCATGTCCTTCTATTTCATCCAGATGTTTAGCATATAGGGCCTGATTCACTTCCATAAGCAACTGGGATTACGCACGCAATTGGCCAACTGTTGCGTACTGCGCACGCGTATGCCTCGCAATGTGCGAGCTAGCCACTGCAATCGGAACGGCGACCGCAGTGACTACGCGGACCCTTCGCAGAGTATTTGACAGGAAGTGCCATTTGTGGGTGGCGACGGGAGGATGGGCGGGCGAATGCAGGCGTGCCAGTGCATTTCAACGCCGTTGCAGGGGCGTGCATAAATTATCCATTGCGATGGCCTACGCAGCCTGAGGCCTGATAGCGTGCAAGGTTGTTAGTAATTCCTGAGTAAGGTCAGAGCTTGTGCGAGTGTGTGTGAGGCTGCGATGGTAATCGATGTTACCGATGGTTTTGCAGTCTTGCTAGACATTACGGATGTGTGGTAAGTAAAATGGGCGTCCTTGTGTAGTACTGCGAGGGAATAGTGATCGCAATGAATTACTATACTATCGCTGTTGAACTGCGTGCGTAATCGCTATTGCACACGCAGTTGCGTACGGTGGTGAAACCGGCACATAGTCAGGAGGTATCATTCGCTAAGATTGCGTTTAGGTGCTGATGGCTTTCTTCATCTGACCTGCGCTAGACAGATAAAAGTGGCCGATTGCTGTGGTTCAGCGCAAATGTAAATCCTAAATGTGGTCTTAATGAATGAGCCCCTCTGCGTCTTTGGTCTCCATGCCTTCAATGCTCTCCCTGAGCACCTGATAAAATGCAGGGGAAGCGCGAACACACTCCTGGAGCCACTGACTGGTCCTCTGCGCAGTCACATGGCTTCTTACGCATGATTGGAAGTAAGTCAGCCGTACGTTGCTCAAATGATGCGTGCGTGACGCCAATGTGCGGAGATGTACAGTACGCATCACCAAAGGCGTCTGCATGCGCACCTAGTTTGCTGCTGGTCATCGTTAACAATGCGCATCAGATCCTGTCCAATACTCAATACAAGAGTACCGAGTATGGGAAGAGCACGGGGGTATTTTTGCGGTATGCAGTTGGGAAGCCAGCGGACCTAATCCTGACAGCCGGCTTCCCAACTGCTTAATCCCGGCGAGTGTTAAATGACAGGCGTCTAACTCTAGATGCCTGTCATTTTACCGACGCCGGGAGACCGGCGCCCGGCATCCAGATCGAAGGGACAGCGAGCGTGGATAGCCGCTGGGGGGGGAGGGTTAGCTTTAGGGTTCCCGAGGGGGGGGACTTAGGGTTAGGCACCCCCCACGGGAGGTTAGGTTTAGGCTAGCGGGAGGGGGGGGTTAGCATTGTGCACCCCCAGGGAGGACTTAGGGTTAAGGCACCCTCCCGGGGCTTAGGTCTAGGCAGCGGGGAAGGGGGGGGATTAGGGTTAGGCACTGGGGGGGGGGAGGTTAGGGTAGGCACGCCTAAGGGAGGGTTAGGGTTAGAGGGTAGAATTAGGTTAGAGAATACTTACCTTGGACGATCGGGATTTACTCCTCTGCTGGGATGCCGCTGTCGAGATTCCAACCTCCGGGCATGGGTCCGGCGGTAAATCATGCCGATTCCATTTTTGCTTACATCCAAGTCTGCATAGACTGCATTTGCGCAAACACGCCCTCCATGAACCCTTCCTACGTGCGAACGCCCCATCACCCATATCCGCCTCCTCGGCCGTAAGCATATAAGCAATCAAAATGCGTTTGTGCCTATTTTTAGTCAATGCAAGATACACTTCGCAGGCGGACATACGCTCAACTCGCCACCAGTCCCATATTCCTGATTATAGTAGTTTCCCTGTTGGATGCCCATGGCTGGGACGCCCGTCCAGTGATCCGATAGATCAGTGTCACATTTTATGCATCTTATTACCTTGGAAGTAGAGAGCCATGACCCCACTACTAAATTGCTTTAAAACCCACAGGAGGAACGCTATAAAGAGCCTCGGATTCCGCCCTGGCAGCAGCAGGGAAGCCCTCTGAGACCCCAGCACAGCGGCAGGCTGATGGCGGTGGGCTTGCACTGGAGGGAGAGAAGAGAACACAGTATTGTAGGAAGTGGTGACTTGGTACGGTTGCATACATTATCTGTGACATGACTGTGATCTTGCAGCTGCCTTTAGCTGAGAGAGGAGGGGGCTGCCGGGTGTCAGGGAAAAGGCTGGCCCATCCTGGGAAGCAGGCGGGACCTTGTCAGGGGAGACTGTGATATGAATGTTCTGAAGCTGGAGGAAAGTATTAGGCTGTGATCAGCAGTCTGCATATAGAGTCTCCAAGTCACGTTCAGTTACAGAGGAGCCCCCTCCCCCCCTATTTTCCCTCTATCCATCTCACAGGTGCATTCAGACAAACCAGTGGCAGAGAGCAGGATGACTGGTGTATAGCAGGGCTGCCCGGGCGAGGGGGACACACAGCCCACAGACATGTCCGCACACCCAGGGACCCTGTAAAGCGTCTCTTCCTTTTTCTGTTTTTTTTAATTTTTTTTTAATTTATTTTTTTTATTTTATTGTTTTTGTTTTTTTTTTTTATCTGGAGAGGGGGGATAGAAACTCGCATGGATCATGGAAATGGACAGCACAGATGCAGCCTCTACCAAACTACACAGCTTCACGCAACGGTAAAATGCCCCTTGATTTTTTTTATTATTGCATGGACCTCTGCACCACCCTGGGGAATGCCCCTGGGAGGGCCGAAGGGGGTTTGTCTCTTCCACTCATTGCAAATGATAATGTATGCTTTCATTCTGTCAGGGAGGAAGGTAATAAGGAGTCTGATCAATGGTGTTATTTTAGGACAGTGTCACTGGAAGCCCAGTAGATTGGTGTGACATGGTGCAGGGATGGGGGGTTTATAGCGGCCAGGTACTCCATCTACCTGATGGAGTGACAATGGTTATTGTGCATAAAAGCTGACCGGCCACCTGTGTTTGCATTAGGAGTGACATTTTCAGCAGCCATTTATTATGCTGACAGTCTGCAGCATCCAGTGCCCTCGTGGAATTTTAATTGCATATGTTATTTGCAGAAGGCACTAAGCTGGATGAGGATTTATGAATCGCAATGGGCAGATTTCGCTCCAGTGAGAGCGGCTGCGTTGGCCATCGGCGCCTAGGAATCATTTCATTTGCAATTGTTTACTATTTCCTTTCCCATGTGGTGTCTGGCCGTAATTCTAAGTTACGCGTAACAATTCGCCATTTATTTAGTAACTGAATATTACCAATGTGTCACTTTTCTCAGTGTTCATATCATAGTATAGTAACCGTCAAGCGGCCACGTAAAAACCTGTAAGGCCGTCAGCGATATCGAGGCGTCACATCTAGATGAAATATTTATTCCGCTGTCTTTTTGAGTTGAGTAAATCGCACAAACACATTCGGGTGGATTGGAAGCCAGGGGTTCATTTACTTATACCTGCAGTGGTAGCCATGTTTTACTTCTGCGGTTTTGTGCGTAATTCTGATCTCCGCGCCATCGTTTTACGTCTCGTTTATATCTCGGGGCCCAATGACGGTTCAGCTTGTGTGACTGTGTTGCAGGGATGTCTTTGTTGCAGGGCTGGGATGCTGGCTGGAGGAGCTTATTAACGGGATGACCATGTTATTTCATGGTCAGAAGATTGGAGAAGGTTGAGTGCTCCAGTCTTAGGAGTAGTTTGCATCCTCAGGAGGCTCCGCTCTCTCTGACCTTCCCATGTGTTGCATTAATAGTGTTGCCACAAGAGGAAGCAGTGATGCAATTCGGCAATGTGTTCAGCCTCCTGCAGAAGAGTATTTAACCCCACTAAAATGCTTACATACATAACATAAAGCAGTAATTACCAGTAGGGAACTGGGAACCCCAGGGGGTGGCTGCTGGAGGGATGGGGGTGGCTGCTGGAGGGAAGGGGGAGTGGCTGCTGGAGGGATGGGGGTGGCTGCTGGAGGGATGGGGGGGTAGGTGGCTGCTGGAGGGATGGGGGGGTGGCTGCTGGAGGGAAGGGGGGTGGCTGCTGGAGGGATGGGGGGTGGCTGCTGGAGGGAAGGGGAAGTGGCTGCTGGATGGATGGGGGGTGGCTGCTGGATGGATGGGGGGTGGCTGCTGGAGGGAAGGGGAAGTGGCTGCTGGAGGGATGGGGGTGGCTGCAGGAGGGATGGCTGCTGGAGGGAAGGGGGGATGGCTGCTGCAGGGAAGGGGGAGTGTCTGCTGGAGGGAAGGGGGACTGGCTGCTGGAGGGAAGGGGGGATGGCTGCTGCAGGGAAGGGGGAGTGTCTGCTGGAGGGAAGGGGGACTGGCTGCTGGAGGGAAGGGGGGTGGCTGCTGGAGGGATGGGGGGTGGCTGGTGAAGGGAAGGGGAAGTGGCTGCTGGATGGATGGGGGGTGGCTGCTGGAGGGAAGGGGTAGTGGCTGCTGGAGGGAAGGGGTAGTGGCTGCTGGAGGGAAGGGGTAGTGGCTGCTGGAGGGATGAGGGTGGCTGCTGGAGGGAAGGGGTAGTGGCTGCTGGAGGGATGGGGTGGCTGCTGGAGGGAAGGGGGAGTGGCTGCTGGATGGATGGGGGGTGGCTGCTGGAGGGAAGGGGTAGTGGCTGCTGGAGGGAAGGGGTAGTGGCTGCTGGAGGGATGGGGGATGGCTGGTGGAGGGAAGGGGAAGTGGCTGCTGGAGGGATGGGGGTGGCTGCAGGAGGGATGGCTGCTGGAGGGAAGGGGGGATGGCTGCTGCAGGGAAGGGGGAGTGTCTGCTGGAGGGAAGGGGGACTGGCTGCTGGAGGGATGGGGGGTGGCTGCTGGAGGGAAGGGGGGTGGCTGCTGGAGGGATGGGGGGTGGCTGGTGGAGGGAAGGGGAAGTGGCTGCTGGATGGATGGGGGGTGGCTGCTGGAGGGAAGGGGTAGTGGCTGCTGGAGGGAAGGGGTAGTGGCTGCTGGAGGGAAGGGGTAGTGGCTGCTGGAGGGATGGGGGTGGCTGCTGGAGGAAGGGGTAGTGGCTGCTGGAGGGATGGGGTGGCTGCTGGAGGGAAGGGGGAGTGGCTGCTGGATGGATGGGGGGTGGCTGCTGGAGGGAAGGGGTAGTGGCTGCTGGAGGGAAGGGGTAGTGGCTGCTGGAGGGATGGGGGATGGCTGGTGGAGGGAAGGGGAAGTGGCTGCTGGAGGGATGGGGGTGGCTGCAGGAGGGATGGCTGCTGGAGGGAAGGGGGGATGGCTGCTGCAGGGAAGGGGGAGTGTCTGCTGGAGGGAAGGGGGACTGGCTGCTGGAGGGATGGGGGGTGGCTGCTGGAGGGATGGGGGGTGGCTGCTGGAGGGATGGGGGGATGGCATCGTCTTCTGTGCACAATAACAATATCTACCTGCATTCGCTCTAACCCGTTTTTGGCCAAGAAATAACCTCCATAGACTCTACACTGCCCCAAGCGGAGGCAGTATCATGGGAAATGGATGACGTATCTCTGGTCTGGACCGCCCCTGTGAAAATTGTACTTTTACATTTGGAACCTGACCCCAAAAAATCCAGCACTTGTCCCTATAGAACTGTCCGTTCAGATGTTAGTTACTTCTCGTTCCCATATTGCACCCACATGGTGTGCAGTGTTACAAGGAGATGTTTTGATTGGTGCATGCAGACATCCAACAAGGCTTGAAGCCTTCAAACATAGCTGCTAGTATACTGTACCATCATAGCTGCAAGTCCGTGACTTATAGAATTCTGATTATGTCAGTACTGCACAATCAGTCATTTCTGAAATTTCTGAGTAATGACAGTAAATAGTAATGGCATTACCAGGTAAAAGCCACGGTTACCGTATATTGTACTCTGCCCCCTCCCTCCAGTCAGTCTGAACATTAGTAAGATTATTTTTATCTTCAGTATCTCTATCAGAAACTACCACCAACACTGCATCACACTAATTACATCATTACCCATCTGACACAGGTACCTGAGCTATATACACATTCCTTCTATCCTCAGTATCTCCATCCTATACCCACCTAACACTACATCACACTAATTACATCATTACCCATCTGACACAGGTACCTGAGCTATATACACATTCCTTCTATCCTCAGTATCTCCATCCTATACCCACCTAACACTACATCACACTAATTACATTATTACCCATCTGTCACAGGTACCTGAGCTATATACACTTTCCTTCTATCCTCAGTATCTCCATCCTATATCCACCTAACACTGCATCACACTAATTACATCATTACCCATCTGTCACAGGTACCTGAGCTATATACACATTCCTTCTATCCTCAGTATCTCCATCCTATACCCACCTAACACTGCATCACACTAATTACATCATTACCCATCTGACACAGGTGCCTGAGCTATATACACATTCCTTCTATCCTCAGTATCTCCATCCTATACCCACCTATCACTACATCACACTAATTACATCATTACCCATCTGACACAGGTACCTGAGCTATATACACATTCCTTCTATCCTCAGTATCTCCATCCTATACCTACCTAACACTACATCACACTAATTACATCATTACCCATCTGACACAGGTGCCTGAGCTATATACACATTCCTTCTATCCTCAGTATCTCCATCCTATACCCACCTAACACTACATCACACTAATTACATTATTACACATCTGTCACAGGTACCTGAGCTATATACACATTCCCTCTATCCTCAGTATCTCCATCCTATACCCACCTATCACTACATCACACTAATTACATCATTACCCATCTGACACAGGTACCTGAGCTATATACACATTCCTTCTATCCTCAGTATCTCCATCCTATACCCACCTAACACTACATCACACTAATTACATCATTACCCATCTGACACAGTTGCCTGAGCTATATACACATTCCTTCTATCAGTATCTCCATCCTATACCCACCTAACACTACATCACACTAATTACATCATTACCCATCTGACACAGGTACCTGAGCTATATACACATTCCTTCTATCCTCAGTATCTCCATCCTATACCCACCTAACTCTACATCACACTAATTACATCAATACCCATCTGACACAGGTGCCTGAGCTATATACACATTCCTTCTATCCTCAGTATCTCCATCCTATACCCACCTAACACTGCATCACACTAATTACATCATTACCCATCTGTCACAGGTTTCTGAGCTATATACACATTCCTTCTATCCTCAGTATCTCCATCCTATACCCACCTAACACTGCATCACACCAATTACACCATTACCCATCTGACACAGGTACCTGAGCTATATACACATTCCTTCTATCCTCAGTATCTCCATCCTATACCCACCTAACACTGCATCACACTAATTACATCATTACCCATCTGACACAGGTACCTGAGCTATATACACATTCCTTCTATCCTCAGTATCTCCATCCTATACCCACCTAACACTGCATCACACTAATTACACCATTACCCATCTGTCACAGGTACCTGAGCTATATACACATTCCTTCTATCCTCAGTATCTCCATCCTATACCCACCTAACACTACATCACACTAATTACATCATTACCCATCTGACACAGGTGCCTGAGCTATAAACACATTCCTTCTATCCTCAGTATCTCCATCCTATACCCACCTAACACTACATCACACTAATTACATCATTACCCATCTGACACAGGTGCCTGAGCTATATACACATTCCTTCTATCCTCAGTATCTCCATCCTATACCCACCTAACACTACATCACACTAATTACATCATTACCCATCTGACACAGGTACCTGAGCTATATACACATTACTTCTATCCTCAGTATCTCCATCCTATACCCACCTAACACTACATCACACTAATTACACCATTACCCATCTGACACAGGTACCTGAGCTATATACACATTCCTTCTATCCTCAGTATCTCCATCCTATACCCACCTAACACTGCATCACACTAATTACATCATTACCCATCTGACACAGGTACCTGAGCTATATACACATTCCTTCTATCCTCAGTATCTCCATCCTATACCCACCTAACACTGCATCACACTAATTACATCATTACCCATCTGACACAGGTGCCTGAGCTATATACACATTCCTTCTATCCTCAGTATCTCCATCCTATACCCACCTAACACTACATCACACTAATTACATCATTACCCATCTGACACAGGTGCCTGAGCTATATACACATTCCTTCTATCCTCAGTATCTCCATCCTATACCCACCTAACACTGCATCACACTAATTACATCATTACCCATCTGTCACATGTACCTGAGCTATATTCACATTCCTTCTATCCTCAGTATCTCCATCCTATACCTACCTAACACTACATCACACTAATTACATCATTACCCATCTGACACAGGTGCCTGAGCTATATACACATTCCTTCTATCCTCAGTATCTCCATCCTATACCCACCTAACACTACATCACACTAATTACATCATTACCCATCTATGCCTGAGCTATATACACATTCCTTCTATCCTCAGTATCTCCATCCTATACCCACCTAACACTACATCACACTAATTACATCATTCCCCATCTGACACAGGTACCTGAGCTATATACACATTCCTTCTATCCTCAGTATCTCCATCCTATACCCACCTAACACTACATCACACTAATTACATCATTACCCATCTGACACAGGTACCTGAGCTATATTCACATTCCTTCTATCCTCAGTATCTCCATCCTATACCCACCTAACACTGCATCACACTAATTACACCATTACCCATCTGACACAGGTACCTGAGCTATATTCACATTCCTTCTATCCTCAGTATCTCCATCCTATACCCACCTAACACTGCATCACACTAATTACATCATTACCCATCTGACACAGGTACCTGAGCTATATACACATTCCTTCTATCCTCAGTATCTCCATCCTATACCCACCTAACACTGCATCACACTAATTACATCATTACCCATCTGACACAGGTACCTGAGCTATATACACATTCCTTCTATCCTCAGTATCTCCATCCTATACCCACCTAACACTACATCACACTAATTACATCATTCCCCATCTGACACAGGTACCTGAGCTATATACACATTCCTTCTATCCTCAGTATCTCCATCCTATACCCACCTAACACTGCATCACACTAATTACATCATTACCCATCTGTCACAGGTGCCTGAGATATATACACATTCCTTCTATCCTCAGTATCCCCATCCTATACCCACCTAACACTGCATCACACTAATTACATCATTACCCATCTGACACAGGTGCCTGAGCTATATACACATTCCTTCTATTCTCAGTATCTCCATCCAATACCCACCTAACACTACATCACACTAATTACATCATTACCCATCTGACACAGGTGCCTGAGCTATATACACATTCCTTCTATCCTCAGTATCTCCATCCTATACCCACCTAACACTGCATCACACTAATTACATCATTACCCATCTGACACAGGTGCCTGAGCTATGTACACATTCCTTCTATCCTCAGTATCTCCATCCTATACCCACCTAACACTACATCACACTAATTACATCATTACCCATCTGACACAGGTGCCTGAGCTATATACACATTCCTTCTATCCTCAGTATCTCCATCCTATACCCACCTAACACTACATCACACTAATTACATTATTACACATCTGTCACAGGTACCTGAGCTATATACACATTCCCTCTATCCTCAGTATCTCCATCCTATACCCACCTATCACTACATCACACTAATTACATCATTACCCATCTGACACAGGTACCTGAGCTATATACACATTCCTTCTATCCTCAGTATCTCCATCCTATACCCACCTAACACTACATCACACTAATTACATCATTACCCATCTGACACAGTTGCCTGAGCTATATACACATTCCTTCTATCAGTATCTCCATCCTATACCCACCTAACACTACATCACACTAATTACATCATTACCCATCTGACACAGGTACCTGAGCTATATACACATTCCTTCTATCCTCAGTATCTCCATCCTATACCCACCTAACTCTACATCACACTAATTACATCAATACCCATCTGACACAGGTGCCTGAGCTATATACACATTCCTTCTATCCTCAGTATCTCCATCCTATACCCACCTAACACTGCATCACACTAATTACATCATTACCCATCTGTCACAGGTACCTGAGCTATATACACATTCCTTCTATCCTCAGTATCTCCATCCTATACCCACCTAACACTGCATCACACTAATTACATCATTACCCATCTGACACAGGTGCCTGAGCTATATACACATTCCTTCTATCCTCAGTATCTCCATCCTATACCCACCTAACACTGCATCACACTAATTACACCATTACCCATCTGACACAGGTACCTGAGCTATATACACATTCCTTCTATCCTCAGTATCTCCATCCTATACCCACCTAACACTACATCACACTAATTACATCATTACCCATCTGACACTGGTGCCTGAGCTATATACACATTCCTTCTATCCTCAGTATCTCCATCCTATACCCACCTAACTCTACATCACACTAATTACATCATTACCCATCTGACACAGGTGCCTGAGCTATATACACATTCCTTCTATCCTCAGTATCTCCATCCTATACCCACCTAACACTGCATCACACTAATTACACCATTACCCATCTGACACAGGTACCTGAGCTATATACACATTCCTTCTATCCTCAGTATCTCCATCCTATACCCACCTAACACTGCATCACACCAATTACACCATTACCCATCTGACACAGGTACCTGAGCTATATACACATTCCTTCTATCCTCAGTATCTCCATCCTATACCCACCTAACACTGCATCACACTAATTACATCATTACCCATCTGACACAGGTACCTGAGCTATATACACATTCCTTCTATCCTCAGTATCTCCATCCTATACCCACCTAACACTACATCACACTAATTACATCATTACCCATCTGACACAGGTGCCTGAGCTATAAACACATTCCTTCTATCCTCAGTATCTCCATCCTATACCCACCTAACACTACATCACACTAATTACATCATTACCCATCTGACACAGGTGCCTGAGCTATATACACATTCCTTCTATCCTCAGTATCTCCATCCTATACCCACCTAACACTACATCACACTAATTACATCATTACCCATCTGACACAGGTACCTGAGCTATATACACATTCCTTCTATCCTCAGTATCTCCATCCTATACCCACCTAACACTACATCACACTAATTACACCATTACCCATCTGACACAGGTACCTGAGCTATATACACATTCCTTCTATCCTCAGTATCTCCATCCTATACCCACCTAACACTGCATCACACTAATTACATCATTACCCATCTGACACAGGTACCTGAGCTATATACACATTCCTTCTATCCTCAGTATCTCCATCCTATACCCACCTAACACTGCATCACACTAATTACATCATTACCCATCTGACACAGGTGCCTGAGCTATATACACATTCCTTCTATCCTCAGTATCTCCATCCTATACCCACCTAACACTACATCACACTAATTACATCATTACCCATCTGACACAGGTGCCTGAGCTATATACACATTCCTTCTATCCTCAGTATCTCCATCCTATACCCACCTAACACTGCATCACACTAATTACATCATTACCCATCTGTCACATGTACCTGAGCTATATTCACATTCCTTCTATCCTCAGTATCTCCATCCTATACCCACCTAACATTGCATCACACTAATTACATCATTACCCATCTGACACAGGTACCTGAGCTATATACACATTCCTTCTATCCTCAGTATCTCCATCCTATACCCACCTAACACTACATCACACTAATTACATCATTACCCATCTGTGCCTGAGCTATATACACATTCCTTCTATCCTCAGTATCTCCATCCTATACCCACCTAACACTGCATCACACTAATTACATCATTACCCATCTGACACAGGTGCCTGAGCTATATACACATTCCTTCTATCCTCAGTATCTCCATCCTATACCCACCTAACACTACATCACACTAATTACATCATTACCCATCTGACACAGGTACCTGACCTATATACACATTCCTTCTATCCTCAGTATCTCCATCCTATACCCACCTAACACTACATCACACTAATTACATCATTACCCATCTGACACAGGTGCCTGAGATATATACACATTCCTTCTATCCTCAGTATCTCCATCCTATACCCACCTAACACTACATCACACTAATTACATCATTACCCATCTGACACAGGTACCTGAGCTATATACACATTCCTTCTATCCTCAGTATCTCCATCCTATACCCACCTAACACTGCATCACACTAATTACATCATTACCCATCTGACACAGGTACCTGAGCTATATACACATTCCTTCTATCCTCAGTATCTCCATCCTATACCCACCTAACACTACATCACACTAATTACATCATTACCCATCTGACACAGGTACCTGAGCTATATACACATTCCTTCTATCCTCAGTATCTCCATCCTATACCCACCTAACACTACATCACACTAATTACACCATTACCCATCTGTGCCTGAGCTATATACACATTCCTTCTATCCTCAGTAAAAACGCCGCTGAGATGCTCAGGCACGCCTGCGTTTGCACCTCCACTCCCCCATTTTTCATGGCCAGCCCTACAAACGGCTTCTCCAGTCACTCACTCTGCTGGGCTATCTATGCGCAGCGAGCAAGTGCATTGTGAACTTTCTGTAAGGTATGCACATGTACACAATGCATACCATCCGAAGCAGCGAGAGCATGCATCTTAGCGAGCGGGTCTGAATCAGGCCCTGTTACGCACAAATTAAAGTGTGGCAAATCCATTGCCATCCTGGCGTTCTGAGAGGCGATGTTTGGCGCGACCGCAGCAAAGATGTGCGAGTACGCATTTCCATATGTATATTATTTGCGTAGTTCCAATAACATACTGGGCCCTGTAGTAGGTCATGCGCTTCTTAGCGATACGTTTGGCCTATATGTTGTGTAATGAAAGAAATGACCTTTCCCGTAATCTCGGTTCTCGTTGTACATTGGGTGATGTCATTGGATGAGTCTCTGGACGTCCTGACGATGGCATTAGGGGAATTTTGGGCACCCCTCTCTGCTGTGTAACAGGAATACAGTGTACTCTCTCCATTGTTCTCTCTGTGAATCTTGCAGCCTTCAATTAACGGCTACATTCTGTTCTGCAACTTTGCCTTAGAAAGATAATCTGAGTTAAGACCAGGATTAAAGATACTACAGAGCCGTGCGCAGGTCGAGATTGTGGCGTCTTCTCCTAGGGACATATGAAAATGTTGTATTTAACGATTACCTTTGGGAAGCCTACAAAGTACTTTCATAACCATCAGACAGGGCCGGCTTGGAATAATCACACAAATGATTTGTAAAAAGAATCTGCGTACAATGGTGTGAAGAGCGCTTCATATCACAGAAACTGTATGGGTGTCCGCACCGCAGTAATTCCGCTGATGACCAGCTCTGTCTATGTTGTTTTTAGACGCCAATGTATATCCATCATCCACTCAGCTCACATTGGGAGTGTTAGGTATGTTTGGGAATTCTTTCTAGACAGGTTCTGGGAGTGAGTATGGCCACCCAGGAAGTGCCTGCTCTCTTAGGAAGTGCCTGCTCTCTCAGGTAATGTCTGCTCTCTCAGGTAATGTCTGCTCACTCTGGAAGTGTCTGCTCTCTCAGGTAATGTCTGCTCACTCTGGAAGTGTCTGCTCTCTCAGGTAATGTCTGCTCACTCTGGAAGTGCCTGCTCTCTCAGGTAATGTCTGCTCACTCTCAGAAATGCCTGCTCTCTCAGGTAATGTCTGCTCACTCTAGAAGTGTCTGCTCTCTCTCAGAAATGCCTGCTCACTCTGGAAGTGTCTGCTCTCTCAGGTAATGTCTGCTCACTCTGGAAGTGTCTGCTCTCCCAGGTAATGTCTGCTCACTCTGGAAGTGTCTGCTCTCTCACGTAATGTCTGCTCTCTCTCAGAAATGCCTGCTCACTCTGGAAGTGCCTGCTCTCTCAGGTAATGTCTGCTCACTCTGGAAGTGCCTGCTCTCTCAGGTAATGTCTGCTCACTCTCAGAAATGCCTGCTCTCTCAGGTAATGTCTGCTCACTCTAGAAGTGTCTGCTCTCTCTCAGAAATGCCTGCTCACTCTGGAAGTGTCTGCTCTCTCAGGTAATGTCTGCTCACTCTGGAAGTGTCTGCTCTCTCAGGTAATGTCTGCTCACTCTGGAAGTGTCTGCTCTCTCAGGTAATGTCTGCTCACTCTGGAAGTGTCTGCTCTCTCACGTAATGTCTGCTCTCTCTCAGAAATGCCTGCTCATTCTGGAAGTGTCTGCTTTCTCAGGTAATGTCTTCTCACTCTGGAAGTGTCTGCTCTCTCAGGTAATGTCTGCGCTCTCTCAGGTAATGTCTGCTCTCTCTCAGAAATGCCTGCTCACTCTGGAAGTGTCTGCTCTCTCAGATAATGTCTGCTTACTCTGGAAGTTGCTCTCTCAGGTAGTGCCTGCTCTCTCTCTGGAAGTGTCTGCTCTCAAGTAATGCCTGCTCACTCTGGAAGTGTCGGCTCACTCTGGAAGTGTCGTCTCACTCTGGAAGTGTCTGCTCTCTCAGGTAATGTCTGTTCTCTAAGGAAGTGCATACTCTCTTAGGAAATGCCTGCTCTCTCAGGTAGTGCCTGCTCTCTCTCTAGAGGTGCCTGCTCTCCCTCAGGTAGTGCCTGCTCTCCCCCAGGTAGTGCCTGCTCTCCCTCAGGTAGTGCCTGCTCGCTCAGGTAATGCCTGCTCACTCAAGAAATAAGGAGTGCAAAGTAAAATTGTTTCCAGTGGATATTTTATTCTCATTTCTTTGCATGAGCCTAGCAAGAATAATGAATACCTGAGGAGGGAGTGAAGCCTCTCATTGGTCCTCTTGCTGACATCCCAGGGCTGCAGCCATTTTGAAGCACAGAACAACAGTGAATGAACCTCACTATGTACAGTATGTTACACACATGCATTGATGTCTAGTATCCATGTACAATAACTTGGCCACCAGGTCACAAGTTATGTTAAATATCTTCAGTTCTGGCAAGTTCCGATGTGGACACCTGTGAATGTCCCCACAGTATTTCTTTCTTAAGCTGGGATGTACTAAAGGAAAAATGCGGTAAAAACCCTGTTTTCAAGGGTTATACCGCATTTCCATATGAACTAAGGCCTGGCCGCACTTTTATCGGTGCAGAGGGTAACGCCAGAAAAACCTGGCGTTACCCTATAGAAGCCTATGGGCTTCTTACCACACCCTGCTCCCGACGGTTCGCCGTCGCCCAGCGCCAGCCCCCCACTCACCTGCTGTCCATGGTCACGGGCCCGTGCTCCTCCTGCGTCCATGTGACCAGCAGGAAGCTCCCGGGGCTCGGAGGGGGCAGGGTCCCACGGAGAACCCGTCACCCGGCGTCGGCTGCTTCGTAAAGGGCAGCCCTTATCGCAAGAGATGCCCTTTGCGATACTAATCGCATATGTTAGTACATATGCGATCAGTAAGGTTGCGGTGACTGGCGGAATGGTCACCGCTACCTTAGTACATCCCGGCCTTACTAGCAGCTTGTATTCTTCCACAGTAATGAGTAAATCTGTCCCGGCACACTCTCATCTGTGTTTCTGGAAAGTAAAGGAATAATTTGTGTAGTAAGCGGCCAGTATCTTCTGTCCTGGCAGGGACGGGGAGAGAATGGCCTTTTTTGGCCAAAGTATTTAGTGTGTAGCTTCCATCTGCCCCGTTCCTGCTGCTCCTGCTCAGCTGTTTTCTCCACCTTTCCAAGAAGCCAGTTTGTATTTCAGGAGGTAGCACAGGAGCCAACAGAGCCATCCGCCAGGGTCCTGCCAAAGTGCAACCACTGTGCACATAATCCAGTGCGTGTGTGGGAGGGCTGGACGCAGGGTAACGTGGGGACAACTGGAGAAGGGCTCAGCCTGCAGGAAAAAGTGTCAGGGAATATTGCCTTCTGGACTGATCGGAGAACATATATGTATAATATGTCAGCGGATATATGTATATACACACAAATACAGGAACTCCCACTCATTACAACTCACTATTTACTTTGATCGGTGCCAGGTGGATCCAGCATCAGAGGGAGGTGGCCCTCAGGTACAGGCATTACTGAATTGGTATCGCCAGCTGTTTATTATATCTTGTATCTGTAGTTGATTGCAGCCTTCCTCTGCTGCTTTATTATATATGTCTGGGTATGCATTCATAA
This sequence comes from Taudactylus pleione, assembly GCA_031769625.1. NCBI lineage: Eukaryota > Metazoa > Chordata > Amphibia > Anura > Myobatrachidae > Taudactylus > Taudactylus pleione. The sequence continues at coordinate 1,221,732 of JAUIMM010000582.1, read as the reverse complement.
ATACTGCCCTGGCCTGGCGTCACCCCCCCTACACATCAGATAGGAAGACATTGGCCTGGCTGTGCAGCGCCACCTGTTGACCAGAAGCGCTAAGAGCATCAGCTTATGCTGTCTGCATTTGGTGGTCTGTCCTATTTGGACGGTTCTAAACACATCCCCCTCCTCCACTTCTGTGTAACAGCTGGATTGAATGACTGAAATATCAATCGTATCAATTGCACTGTTCTGAACCCTTTATAGCAGGACTGGCCAACCTGTTGCTCTCCAGATGTTGTGAAACTACAAGTCCTAGCATGCCCAGCCACAGTTTTTATTAGGGTATGGTAAAACAGTGGCTGGGCATGCTGGGACTTGTAGTTTCGCAACAGATGGAAAGCCACAGGTTGGCCAGGCCTGATTTATAGCCTATATTTCCAATAGATTATATCAGACTATTGAAGAGTTTCAGCTCAAACATAATCGAGCTGTCATTGGGGCGAATTCAGGAATGTGCACTAACCCAATGGTAAGAGCACATCTTCCGATACTGCGCATGTGCCTACATACCTACTCTCCCATTCTAGCACCTACTCTCCCATTCTAGTACCTGCTCTCCCATTCTAGCACCTACTCTCCCATTCTAGCACCTACTCTCCCATTCTAGTACCTGCTCTCCCATTCTAGCACCTACTCTCCCATTCTAGTACCTGCTCTCCCATTCTAGCACCTACTCTCCCATTCTAGTACCTGCTCTCCCATTCTAGTACCTACTCTCCCATTCTAGTACCTGCTCTCCCATTCTAGTACCTGCTCTCCCATTCTAGTACCTACTTTCCCATTCTAGTACCTACTCTCCCATTCTAGCACCTACTCTCCCATTCTAGCACCTACTCTCCCATTCTAGCTCCTACTCTCCCATTCTAGTACCTACTCTCCCATTCTAGCACCTGCTCTCCCATTCTAGTACCTGCTCTCCCATTCTAGCATCTGCTCTCCCATTCTAGCATCTGCTCTCCCATTCTAGTACCTGCTCTCCCATTCTAATACCTGCTCTCCCATTCTAGCACCTGCTCTCCCATTCTAGCACCTGCTCTCCCATTCTAGCACCTGCTCTCCCATTCTAGCTCCTACTCATCCATTCTAGCTCCTACTCTCCCATTCTAGCACCTACTCTCCCATTCTAGCACCTACTCTCCCATTCTAGTACCTGCTCTCCCATTCTAGTACCTGCTCTCCCATTCTAGCACCTACTCTCCCATTCTAGTACCTACTCTCCCATTCTAGCACCTACTCTCCCATTCTAGCACCTACTCTCCCATTCTAGTCTGATGTCCTCTGCTCCATGACCTCATACAGGGCCAACTTACGGCAATTTTCCTTTAGACAGTGACCAGAAGCTCTTCATACACAGGTTATATTTCTAAAAAAATATATAATGGATCGATATATAATGCGTGGTATCACATAGTGTGTACCCAGCTTTAGACTCGATACGTCCTCACCATACACCGGTTCTGTCCTGGGCTGTATATATGTATCCTGTGTGCATTACCCATGAGACCGCTCCCTATACGTCCCCACCATGCACCGGTTCTGTCCTGGGCTGTATATATGTATCCTGTGTACATTACCCATGAGACCGCTCCCTATACATCCCCACCATGTACCGGTTCTGTCCTGGGCTGTATATATGTATCCTGTGTGCATTACCCATGAGACCGCTCCCTATACGTCCCCACCATGCACCGGTTCTGTCCTGGGTTGTATATATGTATCTTGTGTACATTACCCATGAGACCGCTCCCTATACGTCCCCACCATGCACCGGTTCTGTCCTGGGCTGTATATATGTATCCTGTGTGCATTACCCATGAGACCGCTCCCTATACGTCCCCACCATGCACCGGTTCTGTCCTGGGTTGTATATATGTATCTTGTGCAAATTACCCATGAGACCGCTCCCTATACGTCCCCACCATGCACCGGTTCTGTCCTGGGTTGTATGTATGTATCCTGTGTACATTACCCATGGGATCGGTCCTTATACGTCCCCACCATGCACCGGTTCTGTCCTGGGTTGTATATATGTATCCTGTGTACATTACCCATGAGACCGCTCCCTATACGTCCCCACCATGCACCGGTTCTGTCCTGGGCTGTATATATGTATCCTGTGTGCATTACCCATGAGACCGCTCCCTATACGTCCCCACCATGCATCGGTTCTGTCCTGGGCTGTATGTATGTATCCTGTCTGCATTACCCATGAGACCGCTCCCTATATGTCCCCACCATGCACCGGTTCTGTCCTGGGCTGTATATATGTATCCTGTGCACATTACCCATGAAACCGCTCCCTATACTTCCCCACCATGCACCGGTTCTGTCCTGGGCTGTATATATGTATCCTGTGTACATTACCCATGAGACCGCTCCCTATACGTCCCCACCATGCATCGGTTCTGTCCTGGGCTGTATATATGTATCCTGTGTGCATTACCCATGAGACCGCTCCCTATACGTCCCCACCATGCATCGGTTCTGTCCTGGGCTGTATATATGTATCCTGTGTGCATTACCCATGAGACCGCTCCCTATACGTCCTCACCACGCATCGGTTCTGTCCTGGGCTGTATATATGTATCCTGTGTGCATTACCCATGAGACGGCTCCCTATATGTCCCCACCATGCACCGGTTCTGTCCTGGGTTGTATATATGTATCCTGTGTACATTACCCATGAGACCACTCCCTATACGTCCCCACCACGCATCGGTTCTGTCCTGGGCTGTATATATGTATCCTGTGTACATTACCCATGAGACCGCTCCCTGTACGTCCCCACCATGCATCGGTTCTGTCCTGGGTTGTATATATGTATCCTGTGTACATTACCCATGAGACCGCTCCCTATACGTCCCCACCATGCATCGGTTCTGTCCTGGGTTGTATATATGTATCCTGTGTACATTACCCATGAGACCGCTCCCTGTACGTCCCCACCACGCATCGGTTCTGTCCTGGGCTGTATATATGTATCCTGTGTACATTACCCATGAGACCGCTCCCTGTACGTCCCCACCATGCATCGGTTCTGTCCTGGGTTGTATATATGTATCCTGTGTGCATTACCCATGAGACCGCTCCCTATACGTCCCCACCATGCATCGGTTCTGTCCTGGGCTGTATATATGTATCCTGTGTACATTACCCATGAGACCGCTCCCTATACGTCCCCACCATGCACCGGTTCTGTCCTGGGCTGTATATATGTATCCTGTGTGCATTACCCATGAGACCGCTTCCTATACGTCCCCACCATGCATCGGTTCTGTCCTGGGCTGTATGTATGTATCCTGTGTGCATTACCCATGAGACCGCTCCCTATACGTCCCCACCATGCACCGGTTCTGTCCTGGGCTGTATATATGTATCCTTTGTACATTACCCATGAGACCGCTCCCTATACGTCCCCACCATGCATCGGTTCTGTCCTGGGCTGTATATATGTATCCTGTGCACATTACCCATGAGACCGCTCCCTATACTTCCCCACCATGCACCGGTTCTGTCCTGGGCTGTATATATGTATCTTGTGTACATTACCCATGAGACCGCTCCCTATACGTCCCCACCATGCACCGGTTCTGTCCTGGGCTGTATATATGTATCTTGTGTGCATTACCCATGAGACCGCTCCCTATACGTCCCCACCATGCATCGGTTCTGTCCTGGGTTGTATATATGTATCCTGTGTACATTACCCATGAGACCGCTCCCAATACGTCCCCACCATGCATCGGTTCTGTCCTGGGCTGTATGTATGTATCCTGTGTACATTACCCATGAGACCGCTCCCAATACGTCCCCACCATGCATCGGTTCTGTCCTGGGCTGTATGTATGTATCCTGTGTACTTTACCCATGAGACCGCTCCCAATACGTCCCCACCATGCATCGGTTCTGTCCTGGGCTGTATGTATGTATCCTGTGTACATTACCCATGAGACGGCTCCCTATACGTCCCCACCATGCACCGGTTCTGTCCTAGGCTGTATATATGCATCCTGTGTACATTACCCATGAGACCGCTCCCTATACGTCCCCACCATGCACCGGTTCTGTCCTGGGTTGTATATATGTATCTTGTGTACATTACCCATGAGACCGCTCCCTATACGTCCTCACCATGCACCGGTTCTGTCCTGGGCTGTATATATGTATCCTGTGTACATTACCCATGAGACCGCTCCCTATACGTCCCCACCATGCACCGGTTCTGTCCTGGGCTGTATATATGTATCCTGTGTACATTACCCATGAGACCGCTCCCTATACGTCCCCACCATGCACCGGTTCTGTCCTGGGCTGTATATATGTATCCTGTGTACATTACCCAGGAGACCGCTGCACGCCGCTCTTAGATAGCAGAACCCGGCTGGCACAGTCTGTCCGGGAGGAACAACGCTCCCTCATCCCCCTGCCTACCCCACGCCGGCCACTTTACATAAGTGTTATGTGAGAGGCCTGACAGCCCAGCGTTATTCAAATCGCCAAACGCATTTGTTTGTGAATGTCCCAGTCATTTGTACCGGGCACAATCATTCTCTTGGACGTGCACACAGAACAATGGGGGCAAATATAACCGGGATAATGTACAATAAAATGGCAAATACAGCGACTAAAAACATTTCTGAGCAGTTAAATGATAATCAGAATGAATAGATGACGTGAAATGAGACCAAAAGCAGCATTTTTAGTTCTGTGTTGTACTTGTCTTTGATATGTCGCTAGCTGTGAAGTATCTAGTCACTGACTAACGCTGGGTACACACCTGGGCATCCAGGTGACCCCCCAGCGAAGCAATGTAACCATATATCGCATTGTAGTTCACACTGCACGTTCCGATTCTCTCACTCCTGCTTCCTACCCTTAGCTCCCCTGACACTGGCTCGTTCCTTATGTCTCCCCATTCCCTGTAGACTGTAAGCTCTATGAGCAGGGCCCTCCTCCTGATCTCATTACCTACTATTACCTCTTGAACACCAGTTACTCTAAACCTCCTCCTTGGGCTCTCTGCCCCTGGTCTCCACTCCTCCCTTGTTGTCATGTCTTCAGACGACCTCGACCCGTTATCTCTGTGGCTGCGCCCACACTAATAGCTACGCTGAATATTTCCATTGCACCCCTTGCATCGGTGGCTGTGTTGAGAGTTGAAGTGGTATTTGTTACTGTCGTAATGTACTCTGGGCCTAATTCAGAGCCGCACGCTCTGACAGAGCGCTCGCTCTGAATCAGGGCCGGCCTTCTGTTTTTTTAGAGCGGCCTCCTGGCTGCTCGCATAGCTGTGGGTGACCACCCACAGCTATAGCGAGCGGCCAGGAAGACCATCGTGACCATCGGGCTTGCGACGAGACCCTTGTGGTAGGATCTTGTTGCCGCAAGCCCAAGATTGCTTTCGGCTCTAACAGAGCCGAGAGCACTCCCACTGACATCACTTGTGATGTCAGTGGGGCCGCCCCCAAACGGTAGGCGTTCTCATGGGAACGCCTCCGTCTGGGCAGCCACGCCCCCGGCCCGCCCACCAAAGGGGGCGTGCTGTCACTCAACATCGACAGGACGTCCCCTTTGGTACGAGACCCGGAGTGACGGATTGCCCGTCGCTATCCGGGTCTCGCACATGCGCACGACGGAGCCTGCTCCGTTGTGCACATGCGCACTGGTCCACCATCGACCCGCTTGCGAGCGCTAAGCGCTCGCGAGCGGGTCTGAATCAGGCCCTCTGTACTGTACAGTTTACCCTGTACTGTCATTCTTTTACCCTCTGTACAGCTTATGGTGCCCTATAAATATAGTTTATTATTACTAAAAAAATAATAATAGAATATAATAAGCTAATGTGCAACACATCTGATGGGAAGATGCGACCACCCAAATCATCATACGATAAATTGGATGGTTTTCAGGGTACACACTATACGATGGTCATTCCAAACTGATGCAGACAATAACAGGGGAGATTTATCAAAGGGGATCCGGTCTATAGATAGACAGTAAAAAGGTCAACAGTGTCTAGATAGACACCAGGTGTTTGCCAGTCAATAGGTCGACAGGGACAAAAGGTCGACACACTAAATGTCAACATGTAAGAAAGTCAACGGGTAAAAATTGTCGACAGGGTCGACCAGTCTACGCAGAACAAAAGCAATAGTTGACACCCTTTTTATGGTTTATCTTGTAATCCACACCCTTATCAAAGCTTGGAGAGAGATAAAGTGGAAATATATAAAGTACCAACCAATCAGCTCCTAACTGTCACTTTACAGGCTGTTTGAAAAATGACAGTTAGGCAGGCTTGCCTTACCTCCCGATTTGGCCGGGAGCCTCCCGAATATCCGAATTGCATCATCGCGGCCCCGCCCAATGCTTCACAATGCCGAAAATAATGCAGTTGTGAAGAGGGGGCGGGGCCACGATGATGCAATCGCGCAGCCCCGCCCCCAAAGTGTCATGACTGTCCGGACACGGCCACCGCTGTTAGCCGACAATCAGCACCCTCCTTCCATTGTCGGCAAGTATGCAGTTAGGAGCTGATTGGTTGGTACTTTATCAATCTCCAAAGTTTGATAAATCTCCCCCATCGTATATATTGTGTACCCAGCTTTACCCACTATGTGGACAATAGTGACACCCACAGGTCTTAGAGAAAATGAAACAATGATGAGGAGGATCTCCCTAGATAAACCATTGTTCTGGAGGAAAACAAAAGTACTATATTAACAAAAATAATCTGTGTTGTTCCTTTTTATGTAGTTAGTTATATTTATCCGTATTGTTAAAACCTGATATCTTCCTTTTTATTATTTTTGTGGTGTAATCCTCTTAGTAACATTAAACATAAGAACATTCACAGGACAAGATCATTCTGTAGCCTAGGGGTAGGCAACCTGTGGCACTCCAGCTGCTGTGGAACTACACATCCCAGCATGCCCTGCCGCAGTTTTAGCATGCCCTAACAGTAAAACTGTGTCATTGCAAGATGGGATATGTGGTGCCACATATTGGCTACAGCAGGGGTAGGCAATCAGAGCATTAGAACAATCACAGGACAAGATCATCCTGTAGCCAATTGGAGCATTAGAATACTTACAGGACTATACCAACCTGAAGCCAATCAGGGCATTAGAACGCTCACAGGACTAGACCATACTGTAGTCAATCAGAGCATTAGAGCAGTCACAGGACTAAACCAACCTGTATCCAATCAGAGCACTCACAGGACTAGACAAACGTGTGGCCAATCAGAGCACTAGAGCAGTCACAGGACTAGATAAACCTGTAGCCAATCAGAGCACTCACAGGACTAGACAAATGTGTAGCCAATCAGAGCACTAGAGCAGTCACAGAACCAGACTAACCTGTAGCCAATCAGAACACTCACAGGACTAGACAAACGTGTAGCTAATCAGAGCACTAGAGCAGTCTCGGGACTAGACCAGCCTGTAGCCAATCGGAGCATTAGAGCACTGACAGAACTAGACCAACCTGTAGCCAATCAGAGCATTAGAGCACTGACAGAACTAGACCAGCCTGTAGCCAATCGGAGCATTAGAGCACTCACAGGACTAGATCAACTTGTAGCCAATCGGAGCATTAGAGTACTCACAGAACTAGACCAGCCTGTAGCCAATCGGAGCATTAGAGCACTCACAGGACTAGATCAACTTGTAGCCAATCGGAGCATTAGAACACTGACAGAACTAGACCAGCCTGTAGCCAATCGGAGCATTAGAGCAGTCACAGAACTAGACCAGCCTGTAGCCAATCGGAGCATTAGAGCACTGAGAGAACTAGACCAACCTGTAGCCAATCAGAGCATTAGAGCACTGACAGAACTAGACCAACCTGTAGCCAATCGGAGCATTAGAGCACTCACAGGACTAGATCAACTTGTAGCCAATCGGAGCATTAGAACACTGACAGAACTAGACCAGCCTGTAGCCAATCGGAGCATTAGAGCACTCACAGAACTAGACCAGCCTGTAGCCAATCGGAGCATTAGAGCACTGAGAGAACTAGACCAGCCTGTAGCCAATCAGAGCATTAGAGCACTGACAGAACTAGACCAACCTGTAGCCAATTAGAGCACTGACAGAACTAGACCAAACTGTAGCCAATCAGAGCATTAGAGCACTGACAGAACTAGACCAGCCTGTAGCCAATCGGAGCATTAGAGCACTCACAGGACTAGATCAACTTGTAGCCAATCGGAGCATTAGAGCACTCACAGAACTAGACCAGCCTGTAGCCAATCGGAGCATTAGAGCACTCACAGGACTAGATCAACTTGTAGCCAATCGGAGCATTAGAACACTGACAGAACTAGACCAGCCTGTAGCCAATCGGAGCATTAGAGCACTCACAGAACTAGACCAGCCTGTAGCCAATCGGAGCATTAGAGCACTGAGAGAACTAGACCAGCCTGTAGCCAATCAGAGCATTAGAGCACTGACAGAACTAGACCAACCTGTAGCCAATTAGAGCACTGACAGAACTAGACCAACCTGTAGCCAATCAGAGCATTAGAGCACTGACAGAACTAGACCAACCTGTAGCCAATCGGAGCATTAGAGCACTCACAGGACTAGACCAGCCTGTAGCCAATCGGAGCATTAGAGCACTGACAGAACTAGACCAACCTGTAGCCAATCAGAGCATTAGAGCACTGACAGAACTAGACCAGCCTGTAGCCAATCGGAGCATTAGAGCAGTCACAGAACTAGACCAACCTGTAGCCAATCGGAGCATTAGAGCACTCACAGGACTAGATCAACTTGTAGCCAATCGGAGCATTAGAGCACTCACAGAACTAGACCAGCCTGTAGCCAATCGGAGCATTAGAGCACTCACAGGACTAGATCAACTTGTAGCCAATCGGAGCATTAGAACACTGACAGAACTAGACCAGCCTGTAGCCAATCGGAGCATTAGAGCACTCACAGAACTAGACCAGCCTGTAGCCAATCGGAGCATTAGAGCACTGAGAGAACTAGACCAGCCTGTAGCCAATCAGAGCATTAGAGCACTGACAGAACTAGACCAACCTGTAGCCAATCAGAGCATTAGAGCACTGACAGAACTAGACCAACCTGTAGCCAATCGGAGCATTAGAGCACTCACAGGACTAGACCAGCCTGTAGCCAATCGGAGCATTAGAGCACTGACAGAACTAGACCAACCTGTAGCCAATCAGAGCATTAGAGCACTGACAGAACTAGACCAGCCTGTAGCCAATCGGAGCATTAGAGCAGTCACAGAACTAGACCAACCTGTAGCCAATCGGAGCATTAGAGCACTCACAGGACTAGATCAACTTGTAGCCAATCGGAGCATTAGAGCACTCACAGAACTAGACCAGCCTGTAGCCAATCGGAGCATTAGAGCACTCACAGGACTAGATCAACTTGTAGCCAATCGGAGCATTAGAACACTGACAGAACTAGACCAGCCTGTAGCCAATCGGAGCATTAGAGCACTCACAGAACTAGACCAGCCTGTAGCCAATCGGAGCATTAGAGCACTGAGAGAACTAGACCAGCCTGTAGCCAATCAGAGCATTAGAGCACTGACAGAACTAGACCAACCTGTAGCCAATCAGAGCATTAGAGCACTGACAGAACTAGACCAACCTGTAGCCAATCAGAGCATTAGAGCACTGACAGAACTAGACCAACCTGTAGCCAATCGGAGCATTAGAGCACTGACAGGACTAGACGTGTTTTGAACACACACGTGATGCACATGGCACCTCCCCCCACCACCATCTTGTCTGTACCCCCTCCCTCCTCCTCTATTATTCAATCAAGTATTTAAAAAATAATCACAATTTTCGGAAACCAGAGAACCTCTGTCCTAATCTACGGGACCTGTTTGCTGGAGACAACGCTTGCCCAGCGGGGCCCCGAGCAGCTTACGTGCTATCCACAGCGATATACGGTCTTCATATTGGATCACGGTGCATTAAGTGTCATCATTTTCCTGTGTGATCGATTACACCTGTAGGGGTCTATCCATCAGGGGCCTCCAATATGTCACATGATACATGTCCTCACCTCGGCGTGTCCGCATCAAAACACGCGCTCCCTGACCGGGAATTACAGTCCCCGTCCCCCCCCAAATCCCGCACACACTCCGATCCTACAGAACCACCTGCAGAACGTATTGTACTAACTGGGCTCTGCATGAGCCAGGAGTGGTTATGATATGGGCCTGTTCCCTGGATGATAAACGGGGTTATTCCTGATAACAGCTGGGACACAGCTCCGGTGCTTCCCTCTGATCCGTGTTCTGTAATGAGTAAAGATAATATTACATGTTCTCCCAGCACACGTCATACGTGTTCCAGTTCCCGGTCTTTTTTTTTTTGTCCCCAAATGAATCACTGTGACATGGTATCAACAGTAATGTTATTTTCCCAGCGACAATTCAGTGCGTAATAAACAATTTCTAAGTAGCTTCCAAACGCAGCTGTTATGTCAGTGTAATTGACGTGGAGGAATGAACAGGAGAGAGGAACAAATCGTAAGATATTCTTACGCAGATCGAGCGATTGTTTGCCAGTGCGCGTGTGTTTAATTCGCAATGCGCCCACGCCGAGATTGCTTTGCAATTACGTACGCACAGAGGATCCACTTGCAAAGTGCGTGACAGGTAGTTGCAGGTAACGGGGGTGGTCACAAGATGGCTGCTTGATGTGCGCCGATGTTACCGATATTTACGCAGGTACGTAACACCATATGCAGATAAGAAGACGGCAGTGGGCGTCCCTGTGCTTGGGTGATATTTGCAACCATTAGCATATATTCGCATCTGCCTTGCGTACATAACCGCGATCGCAGTAGCGTCCATCTCTGAATGAGGCCCTGTATATGAGCAGTGTATATGTACAAGTACGATATTTTTTCTCTCCTATATAATCAGAATGATCCGTATGTTCATTTACTGTAAGTTACCTTTATCTATTGGCCTAAAACCGCGCCCAGCATAAATTACACCCACATACGCATTTCTTATTGCTATTATTATAATTATCTTTTATTTTTTAAGGCGCCCCAAAGTGTGCGCAGCGCCGCACAGGAATGAACATAAAATCGAGCAATAAGCAGAGTATTATTAATAACACTACCAGCGAGAAACCCCCTGATAGCTCTGACATCTGGCGTTGAGGGTTACGTCCTGTGGCCCCCAACCCCGGGGGTCTCTATTCTGTCTGAGATACTGCTCTGCGCCTCGGACCCTCTCCCGCTCTATATTGATAGGATGGTATTATCTGGTCTTATGTAAAGCCAGAGACTTTGCACACAACGTATATATAATATATATTCCGCCGTTAATTAACATATATATTAGATTTTCCAGTACGGGAAAGGGAGGGGAGGTGAAACGTTTGATTGTTTCATTACAGTAGTTTTAATGAAGATCAGATTTTGATAAATTCCTTTTGATGGTCGTCTCCTATTAACATTGGGGTTGCCGGGCAACCTGCATCTATGATGAGGAGAGGCCTGCGCTGGCCGACCTCGGACTTAATGAGGCTCATTGTCTATGGCTGGTAATAATCCTGGAGGTTCCTGAGACCAGAGGTCTGGCAGCAGATGTAGACCAGCACCCACTACCCCCACGTTATACCCCTGATGGATCATTCCTTCTTCTGTCCCTGACGGATACATAAGGATTAGGGCGCATATGTATCAAAGCTAGATGTGAGATAAGATTGTGAAATATATATCACCAACCAATCAGCTCCAATCTATCATTTCTTCAGCACAGCCTGCAAAATGTAAGTTAGAAGCTGATTGGTTGGTGATATATATCTCACAATGTTATCTCACATCAAGCTTTGATACATATGCCCCATAATCATTATGTATCCGTCAGGGTGAAGGCCCCTATATCTCTCTCCTTCTCCAGTTATTTGGTCCTGTGTCACTAGAGACATGCTGTGTTATAGGTACACACTGACAGATATATAACACTTGTGGGAGGACACTAGGGGGATATTTAGTTCTTTTACACACACCACAGAATAATAACATAAATGCAACAATACCTGCATGTACAAACACCACTATAGCGTGCCAGCGTCCTTTCCCAGTCACAGCGCCAGACTCAGGCCCTAAGACGTGTTGTACAAAGTGGTCAGTGATTATAAATGAAGGAGTCAGTGAATAATGCTTATTACCTACTATCCCCTAGAATGTAAGCTCTAACCCCCAGGGCCGTCTAATCGTAATGATGTCATGTGAGCGCTGTAACTATGTATATATGTAACGTTATGCGCTTTTCTCTGCGAGTGTGTTGAATGCTGTAACCTTGTGTTCAGCGCTACAGGACCCTGGTGGCGCCTTATCATTGGAAGATTGTACTAATATTAACTGTATTTATGAGATGTCAGCATTCAGATTGTTGACGCGTTCGGATGGAATGTCAACTTGTTCACAATGTTCACATTATAAATGCTGACACATGAAATTAGGGTGAGGCTAAAATAGGAGTGTCCACATTATGTCAGTCGACAATGTGCATGTCAAATGTTGGCATCCTGAATGTTGACATTTAGACCATGGTGGCATTATGGTGCTGACATAATGAATGTTGACATTTAGACCATGGTGGCATTGTTGTGCTGACAAAATGAATGTTGACATTTAGACCATGGTGGTGGCATTATGGGGCTGACATAATGAATGTTGACATTTAGACCACTGTGACATTATGGTGCTCACATAATGAATGTTGACATTTAGATCATGGTGGCATTATGGTGCTCACTTAATGAATGTTGACATTTAGACTATGGTGGTGGAATTATGGTACTGACATAATGAATGTTGATATTTAGACCATGGTGGCATTGTTGTGCTGACAAAATTAATGTTGACATTTAGACCACGGTGGTGGCATTACGAGGCTGACAAAATAAATGTTGACATTTAGATCATGGTGGCATTATGGTGCTGACATAATGAATGTTGACATTTAGATCTTGGTGGCATTATGGTGCTGACATAATGAACGTTGACATTTAGATCATGGTGGCATTATGGTGCTGACATAATGAATGTTACATTTAGACCATGGTGGTGGCATTATGGTGCTGACATAATGAATGTTGACATTTAGGCCATGCTGACGTAATGAATGCTGACATTTAGACTATGGTGGCATTATGGTGCTGACAAAATTAATGTTGACATTTAGACCATGCTGACGTAATGAATGCTGACATTTAGACTATGGTGGCATTATGGTGCTGACGTAATGAATGTTGATATTCTAAAGCTTATCACATCATGAGACACCGCCTGCATTTATACAGCTCCAACATGATAATTGAGCTGTACAGTAATTTATCCATAGAATTGTTTACATCACAGGGGGTGGGGTGAGGGTGTCTGGCAGAGGGACGGACCCTCAGTATATAAATGGCTATCACTGTACAGTCCCTATACCGTGCTCTGTACAATCATTTAAAGTGTAAGTACGGCACAATTAAACTGGCTTGGAAGTGGAAACCATTACTCCCAGTGACCCTCCCACTCACTGGTGATGTAACTTACATTTGGATGTGCTGCGTTTTTCTAAGAACTGCTTGCGCCATTCACTTGCGTTTCCCTTAAATTAATACATTGGGAAGACTCAGACGCACGCCAATGAGGGCGAGTGACACATTACCCGCTTGCTATAAATGTATGGAAAGAGGGATGGAATTGTTTTTCAGAAGTTTTATTAAAGTTATGCTGTGTTCTGTGGTTGGTAGTTTGGCGATTTCTCCACCCATAAATGCTGGGAGTGGGCGGGAAGGGGGGTTAGAAATGTCACATGATGCAGCTGTATAACCTGGTTAGTAATATATAATCAGCTGCATGTAAGTAAATTACTAACTCCCTGTCATTCTCACACACAAGCTCATCTATGAAGTAAAACCCTTGCACTGTACAGAATTATAGATAATATGCATCGATGTTTGGGAGCTTATTTACAGTTAGAAGCATTTCGTGCCAAGAATGCGGTTGCAAAATGCGCCAGGTTAAGCTGAGATCCATCCAGCTCTGTATAATGGACACAATGTTTTAACGTGTGATATGTATTACCACCGGGCGCATGGCCGGCGGTTCATTTCCCGACAGCGGCTGCCCGACAAAGGAGGAAATCCCGATTGTCCTAAAGGTAAGTATCAACTAACCTAACCCCCCCTTAGGGGTGCCTAACCCTAACCTCCCCCCCAAGTGCCTAACCCTAACCCCCCCTTCCCCACTGCCTAAAACTAAGCCCCCCGGGGGGTGCCTAACCCTAAGCCTCCTTCACTCTAGCCTAACCCTAACCTCCCGGGGGGATGCCTAACCCTAAGTCCCCCCCGGGAGCCTTAAACCTAACCCTCCCCCTGTCCGCTGCGGTGCCCGGCATCCGCTGGATCGGGATGCCGGGCGCCGGTCTCCCGACGTCGGGCAAATGACATTAGACGCCTGTTATTCGTCCCTAGTCGGGATAAAGCAGTCTGGAAGCCGGCGGTCGGCATTTAGACCGTCGGTTTCCAGACTACATCCCCTCAGCTTTGTACTTGCAGGAGAGGTATGTGGGTCCCTAGGCATGGCTTGCTATTGTGGGATTGAGAGTAGCCTGGATTTAGGACCTCATTCAGAGCCGCTCGCCAGATGTGATCGCTCGCATCCAGCGTATGCAAATTTGTCAAAGTGACGCCATGGGAAGCGATCGCTCGCCAAGGCATCAGCACACCCACTTTGGCTGTGCGAGCGATCGCTCTGTGTATGCAGACACCCACTAGCGTATGTAGAGACGCCCACTAGCGCACATCATCTCCAGGAAGTGTATTAAATCATTGGTACATCGAGCACCATCGGTAGCGATCGCAGCACTTGTGGTTGCCTGACCCTGCCGCAAGCACTGTGAGGACTTCAGTGTAAAAAACAAGCATGTGATGTGTACTATGACGCTGCCTGTTAATTATGCACGCCTTAAAATGGCGTTGAAACACTCAGGCACGCCTGCGTTCCCACCACCACTCCCCCGTTATTAGTGTCCTGCCCCTGTTACCACCCACAAACGGCCTCTCCTGTCACTCATTACACTGGGCTGTCTTTGCTGGGTGAGCAAGCAGGCTGCGATCGCCAGAGTAGTTCACGCACGCCAGGAACGAAGCAAGCACATGCGTGTACACAAACCATCGGGCCGCTTGCGAGCGGCTCTGAATGAGGTCCTTAGATCGGTGTTGTCAGCTCATTTTACACATTGTATTATTGTGCGCAAATCGCATAATGAAATCACTCCCTCATGCTGGGTGGCATTCTGGGAGCATTGGCAAGCATGTGTTTTCCCTCTCCTTACTTTTTTGAACTCATGTTTTACTTGGGTTCTCCTGTTTGGAGAGGGTCTGCCATGCCGAAAATGTCTCCTCTTGGAGGTAGGGATGACCATCAGCCATGGATGTTTTCAAAACATTGATGGTGGCTGGCCGAATTTAACTAGTTTTGCCATCGATGGCAGAGAACCAATAGTTATCCGTCATCAATGGATAAGTGGGAGCCGATTGTTTTTTTTTTTTTCTCTAGACAGGATGGAGCTTAGCCCCGCCCCCAACGGCCGCTAAGCCCCACACTAATTTTTGATGGGCCCACAGCCCGGCGTGCCCCTAGCAACGGTGGCCTTCGAGGAGGTGCATACCATCGATGGTTTGCCATAGATGGTCTTTGTGCCTTCAATAGTAAATACAAATTGGCATAACGATGGTAACTATCGATGGACACCCCACCGATGGCCATCTCTACTAGGAGGAAAGAAAGTGGAGCAGGAGGGGAGGAGCAGCGCTGCATGTAGTAGGGGAGGGGCTGTCCCCATTGGTGCCTCTCAAACCTTCCGTGAGTGCCACCGTTATTTCTGGAGACAGCCTGACATGAGCTGAGCGGGGTAGCAGCATCTAAAGCGTCACTTTACTCTGTCAGATGCAGCCATCACACCTCCTCACCCTTTAATACATCTATTATTTAACACCAGCAGCTGCACAGGAGACAATGAGCTTATGTTCTGTTACTATAACACTACCCTGCGCATTTCGCCTTCGGGATTGTAAAACGTCAAATCGATTCTTCCTGTATATTGTATATGTTTTCTTGCTGAGAACTCTGTGCCGTACTCCTTAAAGGGGGCTGTTTATTTACTAGGGCTATTTAATATTAAAGGAGCGCTTAGAACTCCCCGTTACAGGGGACGTCCTAACCCCTGGAGATCTATATTGTACCAGGATACTGGTCATCCAATTCACTTTCAGATGACAAGCTGGCAGAGAACCGCTTATCCGTGGGCTTATTACCCAAACTGGGGTACAGTCTGAGAAAGGGACCACCATTAGGCGACAACTTAATTTTCCTTTCACTAGGCAGAGCAGCCTACACGGCATCTGTCCTCTCTATCAGTACACGGCATCTGTCCTCTCTATCAGTACACGGCATCTGTCCTCTCTATCGGTACACGGCATCTGTCCTCTCTATCGGTACACGGCATCTGTCCTCTCTATCGGTACACGGCATCTGTCCTCTCTATCGGTACACGGCATCTGTCCTCTCTATCGGTACACGGCATCTGTCCTCTCTATCGGTACACGGCATCTGTCCTCTCTATCGGTACACGGCATCTGTCCTCTCTATCGGTACACGGCATCTGTCCTCTCTATCGGTACACGGCATCTGTCCTCTCTATCGGTACACGGCATCTGTCCTCTCTATCGGTACACGGCATCTGTCCTCTCTATCGGTACACGGCATCTGTCCTCTATCGGTACACGGCATCTGTCCTCTCTATCGGTACACGGCATCTGTCCTCTCGATCGGTACACGGCATCTGTCCTCTCGATCGGTACACGGCATCTGTCCTCTCGATCGGTACACGGCATCTGTCCTCTCTATCGGTACACGGCATCTGTCCTCTAGATCGGTACACGGCATCTGTCCTCTAGATCGGTACACGGCATCTGTCCTCTCTATCAGTACATCTGTCCTCTCTATCGGTACACGGCATCTGTCCTCTCTATCAGTACATCTGTCCTCTCTATCGGTACATGGCATCTGTCCTACGGCATCTGTCCTTTCTATCGGTACACGGCATCGGTACACGGCATCTGTCCTCTCTATCGGTACACGGCATCTGTCCTCCTCTCTATCAGTACATCTGTCCTCTCTATCGGTACATGGCATCTGTCCTACGGCATCTGTCCTCTCTATCGGTACACGGCATCTGTCCTCTCTATCAGTACATGGCACTGGGGCCATGAATGCGTGCAGGGAGTGCGCTCGGCACTGGGGCCATGAATGCGTGCAGGGAGTGCGCCGGACAATGGGGCCATGAATGCGTGCAGGGAGTGCGCCGGGCACTGGGGCCATGAATGCGTGCAGGGAGTGCACCGGCACTGGGGCCATGAATGCGTGCAGGGAGTGCGCCGTGCACTGGGACCATGAATGCGTGCAGGGAGTGCACCGGGCACTGGGGCCATGAATGCGTGCAGGGAGTGCGCCGGGCACCGGGGCCATGAAAGCGTGCAAGGAGTGCGCCGGGCACTGGGGCCATGAATGCGTGCAGGGAGTGCGCTCGGCACTGGGGCCATGAATGCGTGCAGGGAGTGCACCGGCACCGGGGCCATGAATGCGTGCAGGGAGTGCGCTGGACAATGGGGCCATGAATGCGTGCAGGGAGTGCGCCGGGCACTGGGGCCATGAATGCGTGCAGGGAGTGCACCGGCACTGGGGCCATGAATGCGTGCAGGGAGTGCGCTGTACAATGGGGCCATGAATGCGTGCAGGGAGTGCGCCGGGCACTGGGACCATGAATGCGTGCAGGGAGTGCACCGGGCACTGGGGCCATGAATGCGTGCAGGGAGTGCGCCGGGCACCGGGGCCATGAAAGCGTGCAAGGAGTGCACCGGGCACTGGGGCCATGAATGCGTGCAGGGAGTGCGCTCGGCACTGGGGCCATGAATGCGTGCAGGGAGTGCGCTCGGCAGTGGGCCCATCTACTCTTTGGATATGAGGTCTCTGAGCCACCATTGTAAAATGTGCCAGTGTAAAAAGGAGCTGTTCCTCTTCTACATGAATTATTACAGCACAATACACATTATATTGATCGCCTCTTGCAAAACAAATCCACAGTGTTTTATTTCTTGGCACATTATTGACAGCAAAGTATAATTTTCACATGTACCAAGTGTATTTGGCCTCTAGGGGAGCTGGATCTCTCACTCTCTGGGCAATGTTGCTGTATACTGCATTTTTCCTGCAAATGACCTTATACCTGTTTTTATAACAAAAATAAAAACTTTTGACTTTAATGTACATAATTGATTTTCTTTGTCTGGACTAGATAAAAAATGTCATCTGCATAGTACAACTTCTCATGTTCTGTATACTGGGATATGTGACACTGTATAGTACAACTTCTACTGTTCTGTATACTGGGCTATGTGACGCTTCATAGTACCACTTCTCCTGTGCTGTATGCTGGAATATGTGACATCTGTATAGTGCCACTTCTGTCATTTATACTGGGGTATGGGATATCTCATAGTACCACTTCTCCTGTTCTGTATACTGGGTGACACTGCATAGTACCACTTCTCATGTTGTGTATACTGGGAAATGTGACACTGCATAGTACCACTTCTCCTGTTCTGTATGCTGGGATATGTGACACTGCATAGTACCGCTTCTCCTGTTCTGTATACTGGGATATGTGACACTGCATAGTACCACTTCTCCTGTTCTGTATACTGGGAAATGTGACACTGCATAGTACCACTTCTCCTGTTCTGTATGTGACACTGCATAGTACCACTTCTCCTGTTCTGTACACTGGGATATGTGACGCTGCATAGTACCACTTCTCCTGTTCTGTATACTGGGCTATGTGACGCTGCATAGTACCACTTCTCCTGTTCTGTATACTGGGCTATGTGACACTGCATAGTACCACTTCTCCTGTTCTGTATACTGGGATATGTGACACTGCATAGTACCACTTCTCCTGTTCTGTATACTGGGATATGTGACACTGCATAGTACCACTTCTCATGTTCTGTATACTGAGCTATGTGACACTGCATAGCACCACTTCTCCTGTTCTGTATGTGACACTGCATAGTACCACTTCTCCTGTTCTGTACACTGGGATATGTGGCTGCATAGTACCACTTCTCCTGTTCTGTATACTGGGCTATGTGACACTGCATAGTACCACTTCTCCTGTTCTGTATACTGGGCTATGTGACGCTGCATAGTACCACTTCTCCTGTTCTGTATACTGGGATATGTGACGCTGCATAGTACCACTTCTCCTGTTCTGTATACTGGGATATGTGACGCTGCATAGTACCACTTCTCCTGTTCTGTATACTGGGCTATGTGACGCTGCATAGTACCACTTCTCCTGTTCTGTATGTGACGCTGCATAGTACCACTTCTCATGTTGTGTATATTGGGATGTGAGACACTGTATAGTACCACCTCTCCTGTTCTGTATACTGGGCTATGTGACTGCATAGTACCACTTCTCCTGTTCTGTATACTGGGATATGTGACGCTGCATAGTACCACTTCTCCTGTTCTGTATACTGGGATATGTGACGCTGCATAGTACCACTTCTCCTGTTCTGTATACTGGGATATGTGACGCTGCATAGTACCACTTCTCCTGTTCTGTATACTGGGCTATGTGACGCTGCATAGTACCACTTCTCCTGTTCTGTATACTGGGCTATGTGACTGCATAGTACCACTTCTCCTGTTCTGTATACTGGGCTGTGTGACGCTGCATAGTACCACTTCCACTGTGTATGCTTTGTTATACTTTTTCAAATAGAGGGTAGGGGATGGGGTGGGAATATATTGAATGTAAGTGCCAGGGGCTTAATAAGTGCCAGTCTGCGTACAAAATAAATGGTATTGCCTAGTATCATATCATATGTTGCACAATATGTATAGAACTATGTAGCAGTATATGGTGATATATGTGGAGACAATATATACATTTATGATAAATATGTCTAATATTGATATTAGTAATGAAAGGTAATCTGAATAGCCAGGGGGGGATGTATTCGCAGCTGTATTCTGGGGAACAAGCCTCTGGGAAGTCTGATCGCCCTGTCTGTCCCTCCCATATCTCTATAGACTATATTGAATTTAGCATCTTCCCGTGGGAGGGAATAGTCCTTCTCCAGCTCATCCCTGCTCCTCATTAGGCGCCCCCCTTCTATCCAGGGCTCATTTGCAGGATGCGAGGACCAGCAATGGTCGCTGGTAGCCCTGCACATTGCGAGACGCCCCCCCCCCCCCCCCCCCCTGCAGTGACCAGATGCTGTGTGTGTGCGCGATAGATGCTATCTGGACCTCTAGCTATGTATACTGATGCAGCGTTTCTGTTCCAGCTCCGTCTCCGAAGACCTGGGCTGCAGACGGGGAGAATTCAGCAGGAAGCACTACGGCTCGGTGGAGCTGGTGAGTTCTCACATCCATTTTCTGCCTCCCACCCATGCAGTATTGATTTATATTTAAGCAGTCGGCAGCAATGTGCATTAAGCGTACGCCGTCTGGCGCGCACTTACTGTATGTCTCACCTCTCCTGTCCAAAGAGTCTTGTTTATGGTATTAAACTTTTATCTGTATGTTGGCGGACGGTACCCAGGACTCTGCACAAACTTCCCCTGACTGTTTACACCATGCATTCTGTTCTGTGCAGTATGATGTGGGGAACACTCAATGCAATGATGTACAGTCAGCGTACACTGCTGGCATTATACAGGTTATAGGCATCAATGTACCATGGGCATATGGGCGTCAGTGTGTTATATAGCACATATATATTCTGTAAGTGGAGAGGGCTCGTTCTATATTGGTGGATGATATGATTACTTCTGTCCAGAAGAGGGATACTTGTCACAGATAAATATTTATTTTTTTATGGGTTCTCCTCTCATGTTTAATTCAGAGACTATGTACACACGGACATTAATGGTATCAAAACTGTTAGATAAGGGATGCATTATTTATATATATATATCTGTTTTATTTTGTTAAACCGAAACACGGTGACATCAGATCTTCACGTTTCTGAACGGCTTCATCTGTTTGTGTTCCATTGTGACATAGTCCTGTGTATTTAGGGCCTGATTCAGAGCCGGACGCTATTTGCGCTCGCTCGTTCAGAAAAAGGGGCCAGCTATTTAAATTGAGCGCTCACTCTTTGCGGTCTGTTGACGCCTCTATGTCTGAGTGAGTGAACGAAACATGCGCTCGCTATTTTGTAAAGACGCCCCCTGGCCGTTTGCATCATACGTCATCTCCGCTATTTATTTGATTAATCGAGTACATCGAAAGGCGTCTGAACTGCTCGCAGTGCTTGTGGTTGGATTTTCCTACCGCAATCATGCGAACAGTTCAGGCTAAGAAACAACCAAGTGACGTGGTCGATGACGCTGCTTTGTTAATAATGCACACCCTTAAAACGCCCGTTTTGACCGTTTGGCACGCCTGCGTTCGGATCACCACTCCCCGTTTTCAAGCACCTTCCCCTGTTCCCACCCACAAACGCCTCATCCTGTCACTTAAATTAGCAGGCACTCGCTATTTTGCGAGCGCTCGATTTCCGACCGCAATGACTGGTTGGCGCATGCGCATTACGACCCATACGCATGCGCAGATGTGCGAACATCGCTCGGAGCGAACGAGCGGCCGCTTATGAGCGGCTCTGAATCAGGCCCTTAGTTTTATTGTTGTGCTTCCTCCTAATGTTCGTCTAAGGTTTGATCACAGATACATGTAATTTCCACTGAGAGCAATTGGGAGGGGGAGAAATGAAATATAGAGCTTAGAGGCGGGGAACCTTTTTTCTGCCGATGGCCATTTTGATATGTTATATATATCTGCGGGCCTGGTGCAGGCTACGCCCCCTCCGTGCGATGTCACATGGGGCGGGGCCACAATCACCGGTGATTACAACAATGCCCGAAGCATCCTGAGGATGCTATGGGGAGCTGTAAGGGCAGCGGTGTGACCGTCTGAAGCGTCCTAAGGATGCTCCAGGCAGCACTGCTGCATAGATTCTGGCTGCAGGGGGCCATTCTTGACACCCTGCAAGCCAGGTGGGGCTAGCAGAAAAAAGCTCCAAGGGCCAGACCAGATGTGGAGTTGGGCGTAAGTGCGCGCACACAAAATGAAATCTTACACATCCATCCGTGCGTTGCGGATGCGCTTGTGCCTACTTGCGCTTGGAGAAGGCGGATTGAAAGAGGGAGGGGCGTGCAAGTGTTGGGCGAGTACAGCGAGGGCGTGTCCACAAAAAGGCTACCAATGCAGACCACACCAAGGACCCATGTGTGCGTGTCAGTTGGCTTGTGGTTTGCAGAGGCTCCACCCTGGCCAAAATACAATTGGATGATGTTGATGGGCAGTCGCTTCTGATTGGCTGATTGTGTCTTGATCCCTCCCACTGATCGAGCATAGATTATTAGTGTGGCCGCTGTGGTCTATTCACCTTTTTAAATGCATATTTGTTTTCCAAAAGAAGATTCATTTAGATTTTTAAAGGCGAAGACGAAGGATGTTTTGATTTATTTGAACTTAATTAATACTTTAATGTTTTATTTGTACCCACTGCAGTAGTACAATTATAGTGACGTATTACTACTGTTCTGTTGAGCTTGTGTCCCGAGTTCAAGAAAAATGATCCCAATTTACAGAGAATGCTTAAATAGAAAAGTTACTTTTAAATCTACAGCGAATTCTCTCACCGACAGATGTGTCCTCATCCATGTAGCCCCAGCACGCCACACAGCGCGACTTGCCTGGCGTGAGTGAGCCGCCAGGTCCCGTGCTAGGCTGCTAGCGCCGGAGCGTCTTTTTATTACCCCCGAGTCTTCATATGAACCACAACAGAACTTGGAATTAAAAAATCTGCGGCCGCTACATTGTAGCACTTCGTATACAGATTCAGAGACTCACACAGATATACAAGTGTCGCCTATCAAATTAATCCGCACAGCCCGCTGGTGCGTCCTAGTTGTATTGCACTGCAACTTAGACGCATTTTTGGCGAAAGAAGTTGCAGAAAAGATGCCCTGCGCTAGCAGAGTTTCACGGGACCTGGCGCTTCAATAGGGGCTTTATAACGCTTCTGCAGCAAAATGTATAATGACATTTCTGTACCTGTTGTAACCAAAACAGCTGTTACCTATGAGACCGCAAGCCTATCTTTCTGTATTCTTCACTGCCCCAGAGGGATACCAGACATCTAATCTCGTGCTCAGCAGAGGAATAGTGCACAGAGCAGAGTATGTACCCGCACAGTATTGCTCTTTAAGATTGCAGACATTAGGTGAGACTCTGGTTGAACATCCAGGAGACGTAGAAACAATCACAGATGATTTAGAATCCGCTCTCCGGCAGGAATCTGATCGCAGTGATACTGTAACGCTGAGCTCATACGCTCCCTCCCTGCATGCTGATAGTGTCCAGATGACCGTTATATTTATTCTACAAATGAACAATTTGTTCCTAGAGGCACTAAAACATCATTAAATCTCTGTATGAGTCATCTGCCCACTAAACTGTCCTGCGATCCCTCTTCCCTGTCTCTGACGTCCTACCACTTGGAGTTGGGAAACGAGTGTTTCTATGGAGAATGTGATAATATCACTCTTTATGCAACTGGTACGAGGCACCAGGTGCCTCATATTTGTTATGTGTTATTATGTTGCCTATTTTACATTTTAAAAATAAACATATAAAAGGTTAGGAGGATCAAAGAGACCTTCGAACCTATGTCTGAAAATGCAGCCGATCTATCTGTATGGTTCCGTTCTCAATGCAGAGCTTATAATCACCCGTGTGGCCGGGCTGGGCAATATGAACTCACCCTGCACCAAAAGTCTGTGTCGGCCAGGCGATGGCACCGTAATAAAGCTGAACCTCCCTTGTTAGAAGATCAGCAAAAATTAGATTCAGCTTCAGTTTGTCTTCGAGCTTCATTTGCCAAAATTGAGCACTGAAACGCAGCAACCAATCAGAAATTAGCTGTTATCTGTACAGTGCACATTAGAGAATGAAAGCCACTGTTTGATTGCCTGCTAATGGATTACTTCAGATTTTGCAGGTGGGCGTAATACCTGTAGATGAGATATGTTCCGTTTAATTCAGACTTTGTTTTCTTACGAATTCTAAAATATTGTATTAAAATCTTTTTACAAACATGACATTCACAGTTACTTGTCAAACTGACCGGTTACATTTTGTGATTTGATAGTTATCAACAATTAATTTCTCTGTGAGAAATGGTAACTACCCAGCTAGTTACAAGTTGATACAAGATTATAGCAGCTTCTGTGCTCTGGAACAAGCCTTCAGTTCATCATTTTATTCATTTCTGAAATGATTTCACTGATTTCTTCCTGTTTCTGGAAACCGTTATAAAGTGATGATACAATGTTCCACTAAATAACATCATAAAAAAACAAAAAAACGCTGTTCGTAGGTAAGATAGGCGTCATCTTTATGTGATAATGGCTGCTGGACAAAAAATAACTATTTAGCCTATTTGTCAGAGTTTGTTAAATAGCCCTTTTCGCAGTCCCCATGTTCTCTATGAGGAAAGTGGGGCTTCGATGTATGGCGTCCTCTAGTTCTCTATGAGGATGGTGGGACTTCAGTGTATGGTGTCCTCTAGTTCTCTGAGGCTGGTGGGGCTTCAGTGTATGGCGTCCTCTAGTTCTCTATGAGGATGGTGGGGCTTCAGTGTATGGCGTCCTCTAGTTCTCAATGAGGATGATGGGGCTTCAGTGTATGGCGTCCTCTAGTTCTCTGTGAGGATGGTGGGGCTTTAGTGTATGGCGTCCTCTAGTTCTCTAATGAGGATGGTGGGGCTTTAGTGTATGGCGTCCTCTAGTTCTCTATGAGGATGATGGGGCTTCAGTGTATGGCGTCCTCTAGTTCTCTATGAGGATGATGGGGCTTCAGTGTATGGCGTCCTCTAGTTCTCTATGAGGATGATGGGGCTTCAGTGTATCACTGATATCTCTTGTGTTATAATACATTTTCCTGGATTGTTGGCTTACACCTCTTTAATAAATCCCTATATGCGTGTTACAAATGATTGTAAATCCCACTTTTAGGATGTCTGCTATGGCACGTATCTGAATGATATATAGTGATATATGATCTATGTCTAACACAGAGTTAATGTAACCATTAAATAAATAAAATAAAAACTGGAATGAACCTTTGCAAGGGGTTGTCAAAGTAAAGACTTTAGTTAGAAATGGTTGTTAAATGGTAATTAGTGTATTTGCTGCGTTATTATCCCTCCTCTTGGCCTTACAAAATTTAGTACGATAAATGATTTTCATCACAAAGATTAAAAATTTAAATAAATAAATCATCCTTCTCTAATAGGCCCCTAACTGCCTTGTCACAGGCTATATTTGAAAAAATGGCAGTTAGTAGCTGGTTGGATGGTACTTTATCTCCATCCAAGGCTTAGTAAATAGGCCCCTGTAACCTCATTGTAATTTGGTAGATTCCCGTAATAATCCTATACCATGGTGATGTTTTATGAGAGCGTGAACTATATTGAGCTTAATATATTCCGCACAGAAACTGTTAACTTGATATTTTTTTTCTCACATATACCTTGGCGAGTATCGTAGGCATAGATCCGATGGTAAAAACGTTTTTGCATCCGATCTCTCGTTGTAAACGTTTGCATTAGGGTTAAGGTGCGGCCAACTGTGAATGTTACAAAATTGCACCTTTTTTAGCTGTGAATAAAACAATTATTTAGGAAAACGTGTAAAATGTCAGGAATGTGGTGAGTTTTTCTCTCTGTGAGATGTTCGCACTCCCCACGCTATCTGATAATGTGGCAACCCGTGAGCTGAGATAGCACGGCCCATTTCTTACGCCAACTCAACCAGAACAACAATTCCTGCGCTAGTTGCTGTTTTTTAGTCTTCTTCGGTCTCCAGGTATTTATGGGCTGTGGAGGTTTTTGTAATGTAAATACCAGGCCCCAGGTCATCTGCAAGGTCTCTGGGCTTATTACGCAGAAATTGTCAGCGACGTTACGTTCTTTTCACCTGCATCAATTGTAACGCATTTTCATCGTTCATATGCAGCTTTTATTTGGAATTGCGGTGGATGTGTAACGACACAATAATGACATTTAAGAAAACGAACCTGGATTTTTGTATGTCAAGCTATGCATATTGAATACACAAAGCGGAGGCAGCCATTTTGAGCGCTGACCTTACGTTCACTCTATTAGCGACATCACAAAAGCAAGAGGCACTTGCTACCTCATGCCTCAGTAATATTACCAGTACCTGGTGAAGTGATGGGACGTAGGTGCAGAACATGAGAAAATAGTAGTATAACACAAACATGACAAAGTTTTCACACAGAAACACCTTATTCAGACATTATTATACTTCTAACAATAACCTTATGCATTCTAATATGTCTTCCAGCTTCCATTAATAATAAACTGTCACAAGCCTTTATAATGGCTGCCTTCCTGTCAGTTGGCGAAGGGAACACGTACACATTAAAGTGCTGCCTTGTATGGCCGGTAATCAATAGGCTGTAATAGGTGTTTTTGGGAAAAGTGATTATGAGTAATATTGAATTCTAGTTAAGGATAGAACCTCAAAGCCGCCTTCATTTTCCCATAAAAGGATTTGTACAAATTGTGAAATGCGTCGTCCTTGCATTATACAGATCTATGTTTATTGGTGATAATAATACTGCAAATATTGCCACAGCTATCATGTTACACAGGTCCCAAGGTGCTCCGCAGCGCCAGGCTGTGAGGAGAACAGGGTCAGACAAGGTAGGTAAAATAAATGCAGATGTGAAGGGTGGGGAGGGCCCTGCCTGCGCCAAATTAGCACACTGAGCGTACAGCTGAGCAATTCAAATTGGGGAATCAGGACAGTGAGTGCATGTGGAGAGCATGGTCATATAACATTGGCCTGGGCTAGTGCATTCCACGTCTCCAAGGAGTGTTCCTGCCATTTCTGACACGCTAGGCCACCCTAACTCCTCCCACCTCCTCTAAAATAATGCCTGTATTACTCTTCTTATCACGCCATAGCGTGCCAGGTGACATATCACGTCACAGCAAATCCTGTATTGTTATAGCGTGCAATAGCCTGGCACAGTGTATTATGTAATGACATGCCTTATTGTGTAGTCACATGCCTTAGTGTGTAATAACATGCTTTAATGTGTAATGAATGCCTTGGTGTGTGGTGTGTAATAACATGCCTTATTGTGTAATAACATGCCTTATTGTGTAATGACATGCCTTAGTGTGTAATGACATGCCTTAGTGTGTAATCACATGCCTTAGTGTGTAATCACATGCCTTATTGTGTAATCACATGCCAGTGTGTAATGACATGTTATTGTGTAATGACATGCCTTAATGTGTAATGGCATGCCTTAATGTGTAATGAATGCCTTGGTGTGTGGTGTGTAATAACATGCCTTAGTGTGTAATGACATGCCTTATTGTGTAACTAATGCCTTGGTGTGTGGTGTGTGATAACGTGCCTTAGTGTGTAATGACATGCCTTAATGTGTAATGAATGCCTTGGTGTGTGGTGTGTAATAACGTGCCTTAGTGTGTAATGACATGTCTTAGTGTGTAATCACATGCCTTATTGTGTAATCACATGCCTTAGTGTGTAATAACATGCTTTAGTGTGTGGTGTGTAATAACCACCCCTTAGTGTGTAATGACATGTCTTAATGTGTAATGACATGCCTTAGTGTGTAATGACATGCCTTAATGAGTAATGAATGCCTTGGTGTGTGGTGTGTAATAACATGCCTTAGTGTGTAATGACATGCCTTAGTGTGTAATGACATGCCTTAGTGTGTGGTGTGTAATAACAAGCCTTAGTGTGTAATGGCATGCCTTAGTGTGTAATGACATGCCTTAATGAGTAATGAATGCCTTGGTGTGTGGTGTAATAACATGCCTTAGTGTGTAATGACATGCCTTAATGTGTAATGAATGCCTTGGTGTGTGGTGTGTAATAACATGCCTTAGTGTATAATGACATGCCTTAATGTGTGGTGTGTAATAACATGCCTTAGTGTGTAATGACATGCCTTAGTGTGTGGTGTGTAATAACATGCCTTAGTGTGTAATGACATGCCTTAATGTGTAATGAATGCCTTGGTGTGTGGTGTGTAATAACATGCCTTAGTGTGTAATGACATGCCTTAATGTGTAATGAATGCCTTGGTGTGTGGTGTGTAATGACATGCCTTAGTGTGTAATGACATGCCTTAGTGTGTAATGACATGCCTTACTGTGTAATGAATGCCTTGGTGTGTAATAATATGCCTTAGTGTGTAATAACATGCGTTAGTGTGTAATGACATGCCTTAATGTGTAATAACATTCCTTAGTGTGTAATGACATGCCTTAGTGTGTGATTACATGCCTTAGTGTGTAATAACATGCGTTAGTGTGTAATGACATGCCTTAATGTGTAATAACATTCCTTAGTGTGTAATGACATGCCTTGGTGTGTGATTACATGCCTTGGTGTGTGATTACATGCCTTAGTGTGTAATAACATGCGTTAGTGTGTAATGACATGCCTTAATGTGTAATAACATTCCTTAGTGTGTAATGAATGCCTTGGTGTGTAATGACATGCCTTATTGTGTAATGACATGCCTTAGGCCCGTATTCAATTTGAAGAGAAAATTCCGGATCCGTGATACTTTTTCGCCGATGACGTCATTTTCGCCTGTTTTGCTTTTACCCCGTATTCAATTTGAAAGACTTTCCTCCTAGGCGGTAAGCCAATGCAATGTAATAGGCAAAAAGGTTTTGCGTATGAATAGCAGATGGAAAAAAGTGCAGAATTGGGGTTTTGGGGTGCAACATTGCGGGAACCCCCTGCAGCCTTCAGACAGTCCCACAGGTAATCTGTGTCAAAATTAAAAGAAAAACACTTAAGGACACCCCAAAAAAATCACTTTCATTTTGGGGCGAAAAAAAAATGTTGTGGGACAAAGTTAAAAACTATCAAACTTGTCTCTGGGGGGTCCCCAAGTATGCCCCAGGTGTTTTTTTGATTGCAGGTGCTTGCGGCAGGTGGATTTTTCACGATTTTTCAAATTCACTTTAGCAACTTTTAAATATGCTGACCCCCATTTTCAAGTACCCCAAATTTGCTGAGATAAGTTATTTTGTGGAAAAATACTCCTGAATACTATTCTGCACCACGTATAGAAAAACGCTATTTAGCAGCTATTGAGCCCGTTTAAAAACACCAAATACCTTCAGCAAGCCAAATCGGGGGGTACCATAGGGAACCACCATGTCAGAGCATCATTTGGGGGGTGTCAGGCTGATTTCCCCAAAACTGACAGTACTTTCCGCCTGTTCAAATTTCGCCGGGTCCCGTTTTCGCCTACTTTCAAATTGAATACGGGGTAAAGCGGGCACGCGCGCGATACTTTTCCGCCTACAAAACAGGCGAAGTAGGAGAAAAGTCCGGGACGCGAAAAAGTATCGCGGCTCGTCTCAAATTGAATACGGCTCTTAGTGTGTAATGACATGCCTTGGTGTGTAGTAACATGCCTTAGTGTGTAATGACATGCCTTAATGTGTAATGAATGCCTTGGTGTGTAATAACATGCCTTAGTGTGTAATCACATGCCTTAGTGTGTAATCACATGCCTTAGTGTGTAATCAATGCCTTATTGTGTAATGACATGCCTTATTGTGTAATCACATGCCTTGGTGTGTAATCACATGCCTTAGTGTGTAATCACATGCCTTAGTGTGTAATCAATGCCTTATTGTGTAATGACATGCCTTATTGTGTAATCACATGCCTTGGTGTGTAATCACATGCCTTAGTGTGTAATCACATGCCTTATTGTGTAATGACATACCTTAAGGACCCTGTACACGGAATGATATAGCTGCTGATCAGACGGATTGGAACGATATAGCATTTCGTCCATTGCGCGCTCCCACGGGGTCGTCCATCGCTCCTCCAGATCTTTCTGCATGCAGAAGAGATCTGGAGATGTGACGAATGGTCACATGCGGGTCTTCGCAGGGAGAGGGGAAGCATATTGGACAGTCGGGGTGTGTGGGGATCGCCAGATATGTCGGCCGTCGGATCATTGGTCACATCGGTGGGTACACATCGTACCATGTATGGGGCCCTTTAGTGTGTAATAACATGTCATAGTGTGTAATAATAATAACAAGTCATAGTGTATAATAATAATAATATGTCATAGTGTGTAATACCATTCCATTAGTGTGTAAAAACCTGCCTTAGTGTGTAATAACATGCATGATTGCGTAATTACATGCCTTATTGTGTAATAACATGCCTTAGTGTGTAATAACATGCATTATTGCGTAATAACATGCCTTCGTGTTTAAGAATATGCCATAGTGTGTAATAACATGCCTTATTCTGTAATAACAT
The DNA here is from genome assembly GCA_031769625.1 of Taudactylus pleione. Classification (NCBI taxonomy): domain Eukaryota; kingdom Metazoa; phylum Chordata; class Amphibia; order Anura; family Myobatrachidae; genus Taudactylus; species Taudactylus pleione. The sequence continues at coordinate 1,191,167 of JAUIMM010000582.1, read as the reverse complement.
ACCTTAGTGTGTAATAACATGCATTATTGCGTAATAACATGCCTTAGTGTGTAATAACATGCCTCACTGTATAAGAACATGCCATAGTGTGTAAAAACGTGATACCTAAGGTCGGTCTTCTGTGGGGGGTTGGGGCAATTAAAGTGGGGGCCAATGTGTTTTATTCTTTTCCTGTGGGAGCCAGTGTGTTTTATTATTTTCTTGTGGGGGCCAATGTGTTTTATTCTTTTCCTGGGGGGAGGGGGCAATGTGTTTTATTCTTTTACTGTGGGGGCCAGTGTGTTTTATTCGTTTGCTGTGGGGACCAATGTGTTTTATTGTTTTCCTATGGGGGCCAATGTGTTTTATTCTTTTCCTATGGGGACCAATGTATTTTATTCTTTTCCTGTTGGGACCAATGTGTTTTATTCTTTTACTGTGGGGGCCAGTGTGTTTTATTCGTTTGCTGTGGGGACCAATGTGTTTTATTGTTTTCCTATGGGGGCCAATGTGTTTTATTCTTTTCCTATGGGGACCAATGTATTTTATTCTTTTCCTGTTGGGACCAATGTATTTTATTCTTTTGCTGTGGGGGCCAATGTGTTTTATTCTTTTCTTGTGGGGGCCAATGTGTTTTATTCATTTCCTATTGGGACCAATGTGTTTTATTCTTTTCCTGTTGGGACCAATGTGTTTTATTCTTTTCCTGTGCCGGCCAATGTGTTTTATTTTTTTCCTGTGCCGGCCAATGTGTTTTATTCATTTCCTGTTGGGACCAATGTGTTTTATTCTTTTCCTGTGCCGGCCAATGTGTTTTATTATTTTCCTGTTTGGACCAATGTGTTTTATTTTTTTTCCTGTTGGGACCAATGTGTTTTATTCTTTTCCTGTTGGGACCAAGGTGTTTTATTCTTTTCCTGTTGGGACCAAGGTGTTTTATTCTTTTCCTGTGCCGGCCAATGTGTTTTATTATTTTCCTGTTTGGACCAATGTGTTTTATTTTTTTTCCTGTTGGGACCAAGGTGTTTTATTCTTTTCCTGTTGGGACCAATGTGTTTTATTTTTTTCCTGTGCCGGCCAATGTGTTTTATTTTTTTCCTGTTGGGACCAATGTGTTTTATTCTTTTCCTGTGCCGGCCAATGTGTTTTATTTTTTTCCTGTGCCGGCCAATGTGTTTTATTCATTTCCTGTTGGGACCAATGTGTTTTATTCTTTTCCTGTGCCGGCCAATGTGTTTTATTATTTTCCTGTTTGGACCAATGTGTTTTATTTTTTTTCCTGTTGGGACCAATGTGTTTTATTCTTTTCCTGTTGGGACCAAGGTGTTTTATTCTTTTCCTGTTGGGACCAATGTGTTTTATTCTTTTCCTGTGCCGGCCAATGTGTTTTATTATTTTCCTGTTTGGACCAATGTGTTTTATTTTTTTTCCTGTTGGGACCAAGGTGTTTTATTCTTTTCCTGTTGGGACCAATGTGTTTTATTTTTTTCCTGTGCCGGCCAATGTGTTTTATTTTTTTCCTGTGGGGACCAATGTGTTTTATTGTTTTCTTGTGGGGCTAATATGTTTTATTCATTTCCTGTGCCGACCAATGTGTTTTATTCTTTTCCTGTTGGGACCAATGTGTTTTATTCTTTTCCTGTGCCGGCCAATGTGTTTTATTTTTTTCCTGTGGGGGCCAATGTGTTTTATTTTTTTCCTGTGGGGGCCAATGTGTTTTAGTTTTCTGTAAAGGCCATCGTGTATTATTTTTTTCATCGTGTATTATGGTGGATTTTTTTTTTTTATCTCAACCGCTGTATGTTGGGCATTATCCACTGGCATTTTATATGCTGGGGAGACCATCTCTCTTTCTGGGCTCCATACAGCATTAACCGTTCTTGGGGATCAGAAAGGTGGGTACCCCGTTTTGTACATTCTTTGTGGCATCACTTACACCTTGTACCCCCATAAAACAGGCTGTAGCATGTCATTAAGCAGCGTACACTGCAGGCAGGAATAGGTGAGCGCACGCTTCTGTAGCTGCATCCTAATTACAGCCAGCATTCACATTTATTTAGTAAATATTTCCTGCCAGATGCCCAGAGATTGCATTAATGGTTTCCTTTCCTGCGTGTGTGCGTCCCGTGGGAGAGCGCCGCTGTTCTGTTATTTTTCAGCCATTTCTTCATCTCATTCAGACGCTAAGACCTTTCTTCCCAACGTGTTACCCAGGTGCCTTGTAAACCCTTAGTGCTGTTACAGCGTCTTATTTATCTATTCCCATCTCGCTGTTTATGCCGTCGCTTGTTTTTAGGTCTAACGCTCCGTTTTATTCTTCCATGCGAACAGTATATGGGTTCCTCTGTCTACCTGGGTCTATTAGCTACCACAACCCTGAACATTTGGGAAGCTTCCTCAGGGTATAATGACATTACAAAAAAATATTTTAAAAAATCGGTATTCATTATCTTGCGCTATCAGAGCAGTTTTTATAAATAACCCTCTATGACATCACGATATTATTCTACGATACGCTGTAATCAAACTGCATGTTCCGCGGTAATGGAACACTCCTATGTCAGTCAGCTATGTATGGGGTAGTTTTAGACATGCATTCCTTAGTCTTAATGAACAATGTACCCGTACGTCATTGGGGCAGCAGGTACAAAGAGACGCCTGCATCAACCTGATGGCGAGGGGGTAAAAATGCTTACACGCACGGCACACATGGAGGCAGAGCGTGAGATGATGGTAGACTTACAGATGTGTCCACCTACATCTATCCTCCGGGCGCTACAAGTCATGGTATATGTAACGCCTGGGCGCCGTGCGACCCGTTAGCTCTGAGCGACTTTTCCCTGTAATATGTGTCTTATTTGAAAAGCGACACACGAAAGCAGCTCCTGCTGATTAAAATGCTCTGCGGCATGCCTATGTTCTGTGTGCGACTGCGGCTGTATCTGCATGCGGCGGTGTTTCAGTGTCAGCGGCTGTGTTTCAGTGTCAGCGGCTGTGTCAGCGGCTGTGTTGCCCTGTCAGCGGCTGTGTTGCCCTGTCAGCGGCTGTGTTGCCCTGTCAGCGGCTGTGTTGCCCTGTCAGCGGCTGTGTTGCCCTGTCAGCGGCTGTGTTGCCCTGTCAGCGGCTGTGTTGCCCTGTCAGCGGCTGTGTAGCCCTGTCAGCGGCTGTGTTACAGTGTCAGCGGCTGTGTAGCATTTTAATCAGCAGAAGCTGCTTGTGGGTGCTATTTGCATCGCTTCACGAATAAGATGCATTTCAAGGGAAAAAGTTGCACGGAAAGACGCTCAGCGTTATCGAGCCAGGGCATGGTGCGACTGTAAGGGCTGTTTGTATGAGGACATGTCTGTACATGGCGGCGCACTGTGCAGGCAGAGCATGGGACGATGAAACGCTGACCCACGCGGCACATGGTGCAGGCAGAGCGTTAGACAGTGATATGTTAAACATTCTCATTGGATGATTCCATCTTTCTGGATCTCTGCAACATCCACATTTTTTATTTACAAACCCTTTTTTTTTGGTTCTGTCACGTTACGTCCACTTAATGGAGGGACGTTGGGCCCTGCCAATATGCTTGTTTCCCCAGCTGGTCTGATATATTTTTTGACATTGGAAATATATTATTTTCTTGCCATAAATCTATTATATTTTCTTTTATTAATAGTTCCCCTTTACGTGTACATAATACAATACTCACGTGTATAATGACAATTCTAGACAATCTGGGTTATAAGTACTAGAACCCGGCGCATTTCCTGTAAATGATCTCGCTAATGACCAATTCAGTCACCCGTTTGATTGGCAGGTGGCAGAACAAAGACGGTGACAGCTTTGGAGATGCACGAAGCCGTTTCCCATAGACAGCACATTAATATTCATGGTGACATTTCTGGATGTGTTTTGCATTTCGTGAAGGGGTCAGACCACACAGCAGACCCTTGTTTGGTTTAATAGTGTGTTATTGGCAATTAGAAAGTGAAGCCAAGTGGATAGGACAAGGTGCCATTTCCTGCACGGACAGGATCCTTAATTCTCTATACTTGGATGAAGTATTACAGACATTTGCGTTACATTACTGAGTAAATGGAATACCGCAAATTGAAATTTAAAATAATATTTTGGAAAATTGGTTTAGACGGCATAATGCAATCTTGTAATGAAGCTTGAATAGTCGTGATTAAAAGAATTATTATTATTATTATTTTTAGTGTGTGCTTGCGTCTGTATTGCTCTACCCTCTCAGGCCCCCCGATCTAAAGAGCTAAGCAGGGGCATCTTCTGAGTACGCGTCAGTCCCGATCAGGAATTTACCGCGCATGTACCATACCCCAAAAGAGCTGATCTGGTTCCTTGGGAGTTTGGTCTGGCATTGCCTCCATCCTCTCTGGGCACCTTGGTTCCGCCACTGGTGAAATGCTTCCTATATCCTGCAGAGTTGCTGCCCAGTAGAACATTATTAAGTGATGCAGAAATGTGAAGTATAGTGGAGTATTTCCTTTCCTCCTCCAACAAAAGAGACCCCTCGCAGAAGTGGTTCTCATTAGGCGATTCGTCAAGTCCGCCCTAAAATCCGCCGAATCGACAAATTATATTTCCACACTTTTAGATCAGAGATTCCCAAACTCGGTCCTCAAGGCACCCTAACAGTCCAGGTTTTAAGGATATCCATGCTGGACCACAAGTGACTTAATTAGTGCCTCAGTCAATTTGATTTAACCACCTGTGCTCAACCATGGATATCTTTAAGACCCTGTTACGGTTACCTAGGGTACCCCGAGTAAACTCCTAGAACCCAGTGGATGAGGTCTTCCGCCACTAACAACCGCCCGCTGTTCCCTTAGAACTAATTTAATTCACCGGGACTTAGGTGGCTGCCTGGACTTAAAACTCGGGGTAGTGCGGTTTACACAGATCCCCTAGGAATACCGGAGTAAAATGTGATGGCTATAGAGCCGGTGATTTAAGCACAGTATGTCCAGCCGATGGAGCGGCTTAGAGAGTTGGAGGTACGGCTGAGTGCCGGTAAGGTGGTTTGAGAGCCAGTGATGTGATGCGGCTTAAAGAGTCGGAGGTGCGGCTGAGTGCCGGTAGTGTGGCTAGAGAGCCGGTGGTGCGACTTTGGGAACCGGAGGTGCGGCTGAATGCCAGTGGTGTGGCTTGAGAGCCGGTGATGTGATGCGGCTTTGAGAGCCGGAGGTGCGGCAAAATGCCAGTGGTGTGGCTTGAGAGCCGGTGATGTGATGCGACTTTGAGTGCTGGTGGAGCGGCTGAATGCCAGTGGTGTGGCTTGAGAGCTGTTGATGTGATGCAGCTTGGAGAGCTGGAGGTGCGGCTGAATGCCAGTGGTGTGGCTTGAGAGCCATTGGTGTGGCTTGAGAGCTGGGAAAGCAACGTGGAAGCTGGAAAGGGGGATCCACATGAAATAACAGGTTCCGGAAGACACGCAGACCATGCAGCAAGGATGGGAGAAAATCACCTAGCAACAGGAACCGGAAGGGCACGTACGGAGACGCTAAAGCCGGCAAAGCCATGAGGACGCTGCCTGGTATAAAAAGGGTGAGGAACCAACCAGATTAATGGACGATCATCCTGTGTTCCCAGTAACTCGTGCCGTCGTCCAGCGTCCAGATTGCCTACAAACCGGTGGTACACTTCACACACGGGGGGCGGAAGTAGTGAACGCGATGTCCGCAGTTTCGGAGTGACAAGTCGTGCCAGCGACTTGTAGCAGACCCGAACTGTTGAGGTGCCTTGAGGAACGCGTTTGTGGGAGCCTCTGTTTTAGACTTAAAGATTCGAGTGACATTCAAGGTGGCCCTGTAGTGAAAGATCGGTGAATGCCTATCGGTTTTCCTGCTTTGAAAAGGGTGTGGCTTAATGAGAGGGGGCGTGGCATGAAATGGGTCATTGCGTGGTTGGGGGCGTGGCCTATATTGTTTCCATTTCTTAATAAGAGAATAGTGGAATATATATAGTATATTAGATGTACACAACTAAGCTAATAATACACAGCTGTGCATTACAAAGCATCATGCTATCCAACCCCCGATTTGTTACATCCAGTAAAATAGGGATATATACCGCCTGTACAGTCGGGATAATGTTATCTGTAAATAACGGCTGTAGAAGAATCACCTTATTCAGGTGAGAAGCTGAATGTATTTCTTGGGGCCTCCTCCACCCAGTTGTATTACCCGCGTCTCTGATGTTACCGGCTGGGCCTCGCTGCAGTACAGATAATTGCTTTAACGGGGAAAAAAAAAAGAGAACATCCAATTTATTTGCTATACAAAACATCTAAAGCCTGTAGGGCGATCAGCGACTCCGCTCTGCAAAGGCCTCTCTTGTCAGTAGATGTGATTAAACAAAGATGTCTGTTTGGCCTGCGGCCATGTCTTACCCTCGCTCTGCAGTCCTCCGTCTGGCTATAGAGACAGTAATCTGCTCACTAGATGGAAGAGATCAGTGTAGGAGCTTGTACAGATTCCTGGCGAGAGTCTCACCAGCCGGGACACAACGCAGAACTGCACCTCTTCCTCGCCGCTTTAACGGGTGGCAGAGTGACACATTTGCGCACACACAAGGCTGCAGTTTTATGTACAGCTCCTTGTGCTTTCCCTCTCTGGGCCTGATTCAGAGCCGGACGCAATTAGCGCTCGCTCGTCCAGAAAATAGGGGTGGCTATTCAAATGAACCGTTCGCTCTTTGCGGTCTGCTCACGCCTCTAGGTCTGAACGAGCGAACAAAACTTGCGGTCGTTTTTTGGAAAAACACGCCCCCTGGCCGCTCGCATCCTACGTCATGTCCGCTATTTATTAGATTAATCGAGTACATCGACCAGGGTATGAACTGCTCGCTATTCTTGGGGTTGGTTTTTGCTACCACAACCTTGCGAGCAGTTCTGGCTATAAAATAACCCAGTGACGTGGTCAATGACGCTGCTGTATTAATTATGCACACCCTTAAAACGCCCGTTTTGACCTTTATGCACGCCTGCGTTCGGATCTCCACTCCCTGTTTTCAAGCACCTTCCCCTGTTACCATCCACTTACGCCTCCTCCTGTCACTCAAAATAGCAGGCATTCGCTATTTAGCGAACAAACGAATTTCGGCCGCACTGACTGGTTCGCGCATGCGTATAACGATCCGTACGCATGCGCAGTTGGGCAAACATCGCTCGGAGCGAACGAGCGGCCGCTTACGAGCGGCTCTGAATCAGGCCCTCTATGTGATGTGGAGCTGGGTGCAGAGAGGGACGTGGCTGTCCAATCCCCTGAGTCCTATAGATTGTAAGCTTGCGAGCAGGGCCTTCCTACCTATATATCTGTCTGTTATTACCCAGTTTTGTTCTATTCATGTTTACAATTGTAAAGCGCAACGGAATATGCTGCACTGTATAAGAAACGGTTAATAAATAAATAAAGTGCAGGCCGCATTAGTAATGGTCTGCGGTCCTTCTGTTCTCTATCGCGCCTAGCCTTACTATTGAGACTGCGAAAATCCCAACTGTTTGTCTTGCTTAGGTTGTCGGAGCTGATGATGTCTTTATATAGCGTTGGCCTTTCAACCCTATAGGCTACATTTTCAGATTTTTTAACTGAGAGGTAGGCAAAGGATCCTTCTCCGCTAACTAACGATTTGATTGTCACGATGGCCGCATAGGCGCAGTACGTAAGGTGGGTCCAAACACTGGATTAAAGCCGTAGTGTAAGCTATCACTATAGAGTGTTCATCGTGCATGGGCTCTTATCTTATACATAGAGAATAGCATGCTCTCTAATGTATATAATATAGAGAATAATCATCTCATGATTGTGTATAACATAAATAACCTACTGTATTCAATAGAGAATTACAAGCTCCCTGCTATATATAATGTACGTTAGAGCATAGTATACTCCTTACTGTATATAATATGAAGAATAACTTACTTTATATAATATGAATAATATCTCCCTACTGTATATAATATGAAGAATAACATACTCCCTACTGTATATAATGTATGGTAGAACATAGCATACTCCTTACTGTATATATTATGAAGAATAACATACTCCCAACTGTATATAATGTACTGTATATAATATAAAGAATAACATATTCCTACTGTATATGAAGAATAGAGAATGAGGTCAGAAGGGACATATATATTGTATTATTTAGAACAGGTTAGGAAGGACATTATTAAGGAATATTCCAGGCCTCAGTGTGTGAGCAGGAGCCGGATTAACACCTCATCAATGAGGCCCCAGGTCCACACACACCACCCCTATCATACAGTATACTGTACATACTCTCCCCCTCCCCTATCATACAGTATACTGTACATACTCTCCCCCTCCCCTATCATACAGTATACTGTACATACTCTCCCCCTCCCCTATATACAGTATACTGTACATACTCTCTCCCTCCCCTATATACAGTATACTGTACATACTCTCTCCCTCCGCTATCATACAGTATACTGTACATACTCTCCCCCCTCCCCTATATACAGTATACTGTACATACTCTCCCCCCTCCCCTATCATACAGTATACTGTACATACTCTCTCCCTCCCCTATCATACAGTATACTGTACATACTCTCCCCCCTCCCCTATCATACAGTATACTGTACATACTCTCCCCCTCCCCTATCATACAGTATACTGTACATACTCTCCCCCTCCCCTATATACAGTATACTGTACATACTCTCTCCCTCCCCTATATACAGTATACTGTACATACTCTCTCCCTCCGCTATCATACAGTATACTGTACATACTCTCCCCCCTCCCCTATATACAGTATACTGTACATACTCTCTCCCTCCCCTATATACAGTATACTGTACATACTCTCTCCCTCCCCTATCATACAGTATACTGTACATACTCTCCCCCCTCCCCTATCATACAGTATACTGTACATACTCTCTCCCTCCCCTATCATACAGTATACTGTACATACTCTCCCCCTCCCCTATCATACAGTATACTGTACATACTCTCTCCCTCCCCTATCATACAGTATACTGTACATACTCTCCCCCCTCCCCTATCATATAGTATACTGTACATACTCTCTCCCTCCCCTATCATACAGTATACTGTACATACTCTCTCCCTCCCCTATCATAGAGTATATTGTACATACTCTCTCCCTCCCCTATCATACAGTATACTGTACATACTCACTCCCTCCCCTATCATACAGTATACTGTACATACTCTCTCCCTCCCCTATCATACTGTATACTGTACATACTCTCTCCCTCCCCTATCATACAGTATACTGTACATACTCTCTCCCCCCTCCCCTATCATACAGTATACTGTACATACTCTCTCCCCTCCCCTATCATAGAGTATACTGTACATACTCTCTCCCCTCCCCTATCATAGAGTATACTGTACATACTCTCTCTCTCCATCCCCCTCCCCTATCATATAGGACATTGTACATACTCTCTCTCTCCCTCCATCCCTCTCCCCTATCATACAGTATACTATACATACTCTGTCCTTCCATCCCCCTCCCCTATCATATAGTATACTGTACATACTCTCCCCCCTCCCCTATCATACAGTATACTGTACATACTCTCTCCCTCCCCTATCATAGAGTATACTGTACATACTCTCTCCCTCCCCTATCATACAGTATACTGTACATACTCTCTCCCTCCCCTACCATACAGTATACTGTACATACTCTCCCCCCTCCCCTATCATACAGTATACTGTACATACTCTCTCCCTCCCCTATCATACAGTATACTGTACATACTCTCTCCCTCCCCTATCAGAGTATACTGTACATACTCTCTCCCCTCCCCTATCATAGAGTATACTGTACATACTCTCCCCTCCCCTACCATACAGTATACTGTACATACTCTCCCCCCTCCCCTATCATACAGTATACTGTACATACTCTCTCCCTCCCCTATCATACAGTATACTGTACATACTCTCTCCCTCCCCTATCATACAGTATACTGTACATACTCTCTCCCTCCCCTATCATACAGTATACTGTACATACTCTCTCCCTCCCCTATCATACAGTATACTGTACATACTCTCTCCCTCCTCTATCATACAGTATACTGTACATATTCTCTCCCTCCTCTATCATACAGTATACTGTACATACTCTCTCCCCTCCCCTATCATAGAGTATACTGTACATACTCTCCCCCCCTCCCCTATCATACAGTATACTGTACATACTCTCTCTCTCCATCCCCCTCCCCTATCATATAGGACATTGTACATACTCTCTCTCTCCCTCCATCCCTCTCCCCTATCATACAGTATACTATACATACTCTGTCCTTCCATCCCCGTCCCCTATCATATAGTATACTGTACATACTCTCTCCCTCCCCTATCATGCAGTATACTGTACATACTCTCTCCCTCCATCCCCCTCCCCTCTCATATAGTATACTGTACATACTCTCTCCCTCCCCTATCATGCAGTATACTGTACATACTCTCTCCCTCCATCCCCCTCCCCTCTCATATAGTATACTGTACATACTCTCTCCCTCCCCTATCATGCAGTATACTGTACATACTCTCTCCCTCCATCCCCCTCCCCTATCATACAGTATACTGTACATACTCTCTCCCCCCACCCCTATCATACAGTATACTGTACATACTCTCTCCCTCCCCTATTATACAGTATACTCCTCCCCTATCATATAGTATACTGTACATACTCTCTCCCTCCCCTATCATGCAGTATACTGTACATACTCTCTCCCTCCCCTATTATACAGTATACTCCTCCCCTATCATATAGTATACTGTACATACTCTCTCCCTCCCCTATCATGCAGTATACTGTACATACTCTCTCCCTCCCCTATCATACAGTATATTGTACATACTCTCTCCCTCCATCCCCCTCCCCTATCATATAGTATATAGTACATACTCTCTCTCACCCTCCATCCCCCCTATCATACAGTATAATATACATACTCTGTCCCTCCATCCCCCTCCCCTATCATATAGTGTACTGTACATACTCTCCCCCCTCCCCTATCATACACTATACTGTACATACTCTCTCCCTCCCCTATCATGCAGTATACTGTACATACTCTCTCCCTCCCCTATCATGCAGTATACTGTACATACTCTCTCCCTCCCCTATCATACAGTATATTGTACATACTCTCTCCCTCCATCCCCCTCCCCTATCATATAGTATATAGTACATACTCTCTCTCTCCCTCCATCCCCCTCCCCTATCATATAGTATACTGTACATACTCTCTCCCTCCATCCCCCTCCCATATCATACAGTGTACTGTACATACACTCATCCTCCATCCCCCTCCCCTATCATACAGTGTACTGTACATACACTCTCCTTCCATCCCCCTCCCCATCATACAGTGTACTGTACATACACTCTCCCTCCATCCCCCTCCCCATCATACAGTGTACTGTACATATACTCGCCATCCATCCCCCTCCCCATCATACAGTGTACTGTACACACTCACTCTGCGTTTTTGGTGGCACGCCCCGTTACTTCCCCCCAAACGGCCCTTAACTGTCAGTCACTCTGTAAATAAAAAAAGTCGCTGCTTACGGCTACGGCAATGAACTTTGACGCATATTTAGTGCATCCGCAGTTTACGGAATTCGCTCAAATGCGAAAATTTCGCCATAGTGTATTTCTGAGTCCGGCTTTAGGTTTGGTGACTTATAAATTGCCATGTTAGTAACTGAGGGCCTGATTCAGAGCCGGACGCTCTGAAAGAGCGCTCGCTCTGAATCATGGAGTTTTTTGGGGGTGTTTTTGTTCGGCATCCTGGCCGCTTGCATAGCTGTGGGTGACCACCCACAGCTATTGCGAGCGGCCAGGTTGATGGTCGCGATGGTCAAGACCATCGCGACTATCGGGCTTGCGACAAGACCCTTGTGGTAGCAAGCCCCAGAGAGCTTCTGGCTCTAATAGAGCCGGAGCTCTCTCACTGACATCACTGGTGATGTCAGTGGGGCCGCCCCCAAACGGCAGGCGTTCCTTCGGGAATGCCTCCGTTTGGCCACCCCCCCCTGCCTGCCTACCAAACGGGGCGAGCTGTCAATCACCATCGACAGCTCGCCCCCTTTGGTGCGAGACCCTGAGCGACGGAGCACTGTACTCAATAACCCCCCACGGCAGCCAAGATTTCATGCTATCCGATAATGATATATGGAGGGGTATCCGATAATGATATATGGAAGGGTAAATACACAGTATATCCGATAATGATATATGGAGGGGTAAATACACAGTATATCCGATAATGATATATGGAGGGGTATCCGATAATGATATATGGAGGGGTAAATACACAGTATATCCGATAATGATATATGGAGGGGTATCCGATAATGATATATGGAGGGGTATCCGATAATGATATATGGAGGGGTATCCGATAATGATATATGGAGGGGTAAATACGCAGTATATCCGATAATGATATATGGAGGGGTATCCGATAATGATATATGGAGGGGTATACGATAATGATATATGGAGGGGTAAGTACGCAGTATATATAACTATTCCTGCGGCTTGCTTTGTATTTGTGCCGTGGCAGCGCACGGGGAGGTCAGAGAGAGGCTAATTAGATTAATTTCTCAGGGGATTTAAATAGAAAATGCAATTATTCCACTCAGTCATACTGCGTCCATGTATTTCTGTCTCTGCACCCTCAGTGGACTATACCCTTTAATGATAACGTTTTTGGTTTCAATCACTATTTCTAGTGAGCAAATATAATCGGATGACATCACCGTGCTGTTAGCTTCATGTTGGCAATGCGGTCCGGGATTAATATACTGGACACTGGTACACTGCATCATTTTCAGCTCTCTGAAGTGGCATTGCCCACTAGTGCCAGGGTAACCTGTGTGTTCTGCGTGACCTTTCCCAGCCCCCTCACACACACTTTCAGTAGCTGGTACTGTACAAGCACAGTGCATATAGCTCCTGCTGGTCGCCAGAGTGGTCTCGTGGACAGCCTGTGCCCAGATTTCCGCATATGCCAGCCCTGGATAAATTCCTAGCAAAGCTGGAGCTAGTGATGCAGAATCAAAGCCAGAACATTCCAAGGAACCATTTGTATTACTCCTTCATTGTATAGTAGCAGCCAGAGCCCTCCTAAGCATATAGCAACCACCATAGAACTAGACTCCTCCCTTCCTCTAGCATATAGCAACCAGCATAGAACCAGACTCCTCCCCTTAGCATATAGCAACCACCATAGTACCAGACTCCTCCCCTTAGCATATAGCAACCACCATAGTACCAGACTCCTCCCCTCCTCTAGTATATAGCAACCACCATAGTACCAGACTCCTCCCCTCCTCTAGTATATAGTAACCACCATAGTACCAGACTCCTCCCCTCCTTAGTATATAGCAACCACCATAGTACTAGACTCCTCCCCTCCTCTAGTATATAGCAACGACCATAGTACCAGACTCCCCTCCTTAGTATATAGCAACCACCATAGTACCAGACTCCTCCCCTCCTCTAGTATATAGCAGCCACCATAGTACCAGACTCCCCTCCTTAGTATATAGCAACCACCATAGTACCAGGCTCCTCCCCTCCTCTAGTATATAGCAACGACCATAGTACCAGACTCCCCTCCTTAGTATATAGCAACCACCATAGTACCAGACTCCTCCCCTCCTCTAGTATATAGCAGCCACCATAGTACCAGAGTCCTCCCCTCCTCTAGTATATAGCAGCCACCATAGTACCAGACTCCTCCCCTCCTCTAGTATATAGCAACCACCATAGTACCAGACTCCTCCCCTCCTCTAGTATATAGTAACCACCATAGCACCAGACTCCTCCCCTCCTCTAGTATATAGCAACCACCATAGTACCAGACTCCTCCCCTCCTCTAGTATATAGTAACCACCATAGTACCAGACTCCTCCCCTCCTCTAGTATATAGCAACCACCATAGTACCAGACTCCTCCCCTCCTTAGTATATAGTAACCACCATAGTACCAGAGTCCTCCCCTCCTCTAGTATATAGTAACCACCATAGTACCAGACTCCTCCCCTCCTCTAGTATATAGCAACCACCATAGTACCAGACTCCTCCCCTCCTCTACTATATAGTAACCACCATAGTACCAGACTCCTCCCCTCCTCTAGTATATAGCAACCACCATAGTACCAGACTCCTCCCCTCCTCTAGTATATAGCAACCACCATAGTACCAGACTCCCCTCCTTAGTATATAGCAACCACCATAGTACCAGACTCCTCCCCTACTCTAGTATATAGCAACCACCATAGTACCAGACTCCTCCCCTCCTCTAGTATATAGAAACCACCATAGTACCAGACTCCTCCCCTTAGCATATAGCAACCACCATAGTACCAGACTCCTCCCCTTAGCATATAGCAACCACCATAGTACCAGACTCCTCCCCTTAGCATATAGCAACCACCATAGTCCCAGACTCCTCCCCTTAGCATATAGCAACCACCATAGTACCAGACTCCTCCCCTTAGCATATAGCAACCACCATAGTACCAGACTCCTCCCCTTAGCATATAGCAATCACCATAGTACCAGACTCCTCCCCTCCTCTAGCATATAGCAATCACCATAGTACCAGACTCCTCCCCTTAGATATAGCAACCACCATAGTACCAGACTCCTCCCCTCCTCTAGCATATAGCAATCACCATAGTACCAGACTCCTCCCCTTAGATATAGCAACCACCATAGTACCAGAGTCCTCCACTTTTTACTCGTTGTCATTATGGGGTATTGTGTGCAGAATTTTGAGGACAAAAATGAATTTATTCCATTTTGAAGTAAGGCTGTAACATAACAAAAGGTGGAACAAGTGAAGCGCTGTGAATACTTTCCGGATGCACTGCAGGTGCCAGTTAGAGTAACTTGATACAGGATTGTCTAACGGTAGCCTGTACTACATCTCCCAGCAGAGGAGGAATATGATGATTGATGTAAGCTGGAAAAATGTAGCTAATGTTTAGGGATATACAGTATAAGGAGAAGGACATTATCCAGCAGTGTAGGTGTGTAACCTGTAATTGACACAGCAACCTGGTGTAGTTGGCATGCTCGGCAGAATAACACAAGCAAGCGTGTAATGAGACAATGCTACCAGCCTTCTCGGTGACCAGTGAAGCCCTTGCTTTTAGCTGGGCAGAGGGGGAGCATCTAAGCATTCACACCTGCTCCGCCTGTCTGCCGGCAGGTGTATGCTCAGCGCTGGCTCCCTGCTGGCATCTCTGTACCATGATTGCTGTCAGAGCCTATTCCCCAGTCCTATCACTTTATCAAACTCTTCACACATCTGCTGTCTGTTCAGGTTCTCCCTGGAATTGCCAATAGCACATGTTCCATCCAGGCCTGAATATATACATTATTGGAAAGTGGACGCAGGGCCTAACACTGCGGCCACTGACGGTGAATTCTGCTCACTGCTTCCTCTCCATAAGGTTCATTGCGCAGAGAAAAACGGCCTGCCCCATTGGTCATGCTACTTCGTGCCCACATAGTGGTTGCAGCCAGGAATTTGCAGAACTCCTGTAACTTAAGGTGAGGTGTATGTGTGTGGGTACAGTGTACAGTGGATCCGGCATTTGCCCTGTACCATCCCTGCCCCGTCATCTGTCCGTTACACTTGCTAGTATTCTGTTCTCCTGTGGGATGGCTGTCCTGTTGGGGGGCTTCCTCTGCTTATGAGAGACACTCTGCTTTCATCAAGATACATCAATAAAATACTTAGTAATAAACCATTTAGTGATAATTTCCTCCTGCTATCGCCATCCTGAGATTGCCCTAAAAGAAGGAGGCTTTGTGGAAGTACCTGCTTTGTACGGTAGTAATCTTGCCCTAAGCGGAATTCAAAAGATCCGGCTGAAACAGACGTCCCATCTCCGTCCACGTGCTATGAAAGTTGGACGACGCCAACGACACTCCCACAAAGAGAGTTCTGCACGATCACATGGTCGACGCCCAGAAGCGCCCATTTCATGGATACTGTGTTCTGTCCACGAACGTCTGGACCAATCTGTACGCCCATGTGCGGGTACCTGATCAGACTCATGCGTCCAAAGCCAATTTCTTTCTTTGCGCAGTATGCGGAAATCCATGAGATGAGTACGCATTGCAACTTGCGTGACACCACAGAATCAGACCAAAGGTACTTTTTCCATTGGAAGGGCCTTCATCACCTATAAGTGTGTATTGGTTATACGTCATGTCTGAAGGTTCCCTGCAGTAGGGTCTTGCAACAAAGGAAGACACTACTACAGGCATTACGTCTAGAGTGCATAGGCAAATTCCTTCCCCCGTAGTGCACTTTATTGTCTCCACCCGTTACTTCTAACAAGCTAGTAGTAAATCTTTGTCATATATTTTCGGAAATGTTTTTGGTTGTTTCTTCTGACAATGCAAAGTGTAGATCATACTTGCCTACTTTTGAAAAAGCATGTTAGGGAGATTGTGAAAGCAGCACCTATGAGCGTGCGTTAAAGTGGGCGTTTCCTGCTACATCTGAGAGGCGTGTCATACATGTGATGGGCGTGTACTGCTACATCTGAGAGGCGTGTCATACATGTGATGGGCGTGTACTGTTTCATCTGAGAGGCGTGTCATACATGTGATGGGCGTTTCCTGCTACATCTGAGAGGCGTGTCATACATGTGATGGGCGTGTACTGCTACATCTGAGAGGCGTGTCATACATGTGATGGGCGTGTACTGCTACATCTGAGAGGCGTGTCATACATGTGATGGGCGTGTACTGCTACATCTGAGAGGCGTGTCATACATGTGATGGGCGTGTACTGTTTCATCTGAGAGGCGTGTCATACATGTGATGGGCGTTTCCTGCTACATCTGAGAGGCGTGTCATACATGTGATGGGCGTGTACTGCTACATCTGAGAGGCGTGTCATACATGTGATGGGCGTGTACTGCTACATCTGAGAGGCGTGTCATACATGTGATGGGCGTGTACTGCTACATCTGAGAGGCGTGTCATACATGTGATGGGCTTGTACTGCTACATCTGAGAGGCGTGCCATACATGTGAGGGGCGTGTACTGCTACATCTGAGAGGCGTGTTATACATGTGATGGGCGTGTACTGCTACATCTGAGAGGCGTGTCATACAAGTGATGGGCGTGTACTGCTACACCTGAGAGGCGTGTCATACATGTGATGGGCGTGTACGGCTACATCTGAGAGGCGTGTCATACATGTGATGGGCTTGTACTGCTACATCTGAGAGGCGTGTCAAACATGTGAGGGGCGTGTACTGCTACATCTGAGAGGCGTGTCATACATGTGATGGGCGTGTACTGCTACATCTGAGAGGCGTGTCATACATGTGAGGGGCGTGTACTGCTACATCTGAGAGGCGTGTCATACATGTGAGGGGCGTGTACCGCTACATCTGAGAGGCGTGTCATAAAATTGATTTACATCCACATGTAAATGAGCCCAAAGCAGTTAGTAAGATCTGCTTGTTGATGAAAACACACTGATATGTCTCAGAAAATACATGTAACCATGGGGATAATTGTGCCTTATAACCAATGCAGGGAAATTACACTAATGATCCCATTTGAATGTATATATCTCTGTTTTTTTCTTTTATATAACAGTGTCATAATGGGGGTAAGGTGAAATTAGGGAGATTGGTAGACTCTTCAGGGAGACAGGGAGATTGCTGCTATTTCATGGAGTCTCCCTGACAATGAGGGAGAGTTGGCAAGTATGGTGTAGATGGATTTTATCCACCCCACTGGGGGGTAGTTTTCCTGGCATGACGGGTGCGACTGTAGGTTAAGAAGTCTGTATTTTCATTGGCTATTTCTCTGTTGGCCTTAAATAATTAAATAGAAATTTTACTGGTCTATCAGCTTAAATGATATTCCCCAGCTGATCCGCTGCCTGAACCTGCTGAAAAGCAGCATCATTCTAAATGGATCGTTTATTTTTCTTTTTGGATGGCTGAGAACGTGTCTGCAAGGAATGACAATGTACTGTAAGCTTCCCCTGTATGTCTGCATACATTATATTCTGCTGCCAGTCCAGCAACACAGGATCAGATCTCATCCTTTGCCGTCCACTGGCAGAAGGTCATTTATTCCTCTGCATTCTCTGGGATATTGGCCTATAATCCAGTATTACCCGCGTCATTAATGTTATTCATACAAAGCCGTCATTCCTGTATCCTCTTCATTAAGGTGGAACTGCCAGGTAAAGTCGGATTTGTGCCGATCTCTTATATAAAGGCACCCCTTCCTATAGGCGCCAGATCAGTCAGATGCAGATGTGGGATACCGGGCATCAACAATACAGATGGCAGCTGCCATTTTATTACATTAGTATAATTACCCTGATCAAAAGCAATCTGATTTCCCCTGTACCTTAATTCCAGAGGAATTGGAAAGACAGATTCACGGAGAAGGGAAAAAAAAATGTTCCTTTTATGATATTTACCAGACCTATTACTCTGTAATTAGGAAATAATTGGTTTAGTCATGGTGTGTTGTTTATTTCACCGGCATTTAGTGTGTTCCAGGCACAGCTGAGAAGCCATTTTCAGCTTGGGAAACTGCAGACATCCCTGGTATGGAACCAAAATGGCGCCTGTAGGAAACAGTAGGGAAATTTGCGGCCAACACAGCGCATTTAGCGAATAGGGCCGCAAAGCGCTCCATCTGTCTGTTGGCGCCAGCACTCAAATAAAAGTATAGTGGTCGCTCACACCAGCTTAATGACATTGCACAGGTGCTTGTAAAGGGCGGATTTACTCCATACTTGCCGACTATCTGGCTGCCCCTTCCAGGAGGGAGCAGCCAGATCGGCATGACTGGGGGTCGGGGCCGGCCAGACGACGAGTGTTTGCGGGGGGCGGAGCCACGCAATCATGTCATTTTGGCCCCGCCCTCGCTACACACTGCTGATATTACAGGCAGTGTGAAGCAGGGGGCGGGGCCAAATCTCCGCTCCCCCCCTTCCCCCGCTGCGGGGGTTTTGCATGTAATTGCGGGGGAGTAGGAGGGGTCACTGGAGGCTTCCCGGGAGGTCGGGAGCGGCGCCCGATTTTCGGGAGACTCCCGACCAAATCGGGAGGGTAGGCAAATATGGTTTACTCTGAACCACAGAAAAAAAGGATATTCCCTCCAGCACACTGGAATAATATCAGCAAGAATACTGAATCCTACATGATAATAGAGATTCAGAGGTATTAGTTGCATACGTTTGCAAATATATGAATAAGCGCCGGGCCAGCGTCAAGGCTCCTCTATACCGGCATCCCTACCATTCAGGGGTTTACATCTGAGGCGCAGGGCACCCCAAAATAATCCAGCTAAGGACCATCCCCAGGGCATCACACGAGAGAAGGAAAAAGGTGATAGTGAAGTGGAAAGTATAGATGTGATGCCCTGAAAAAGGCCCAGCCAGAGCAACTCCGCGAGCCCCACGCCCAAACACTCACCTCAAAATAATTAATGCTACCTAATAATAGCACCCACTTTGGGTCATATAATTACAAATTAATGTACTGCATAATTACAGCACATATATAAACCGAGAGCTGACTCACCTAGGAGGTACCCTAGAAACCTCTAAATGGCACTATACAGACCAGCACGTCCTCCCAATGCTGGCTCCCTTCATGCCTCTCAGAACTGCAAACAAAAAGTATGGTGGTCGCTCAAATCAGCTTAATGATATTGCACAGGTGCTTGTAAAGGGCGGCCACCAGCACTCAACCAGAACAGGGAGAGTTGTCTAGAGACCATGCAGTTGCTGGAGGCCTGTACAGTGTTATGAAGGTGTGAGAGGGTACTTACCGGTCACACACAACATACCTCTGAGTTCATACGCAGTGGACGCTATTCTGTGAGGAGCAGTTTGAGTATGTGCTATTTCTCCTAACTGAACAGGAGACCCTGGAATACTGGCACCAGGTTGGTGGGTGTCAGGCGCTACCATATGTAAGCTTCTAAACACAGGCACAAAATAAATGTACAACTGCAGTCAGGAGCGGATTGTCCCGGGGCACTTAAGACGCCCCCACTTTTCCGGCCCTCCCTCTCTTGTCAGCACCGCCCCTACTGGTCATGTTGGGACTTGTAGTTCTACAACAGCAGTAAGGTGACCACTGGTAGTTGTGCCAGCAGAATGCAGTCAGTATATGTGACTTCTCTCATGGGAGTCCGCACTCACCTGTCACCGGTTGCCCATTAGTGACCTCACATCCAGCAGTGACTCACTGTAATCACAGCGCCGTCCACACAAGACAAACTAGGGCTGGCCATTGATGATTAACAAACATTGATGGTTAACCACCAATTGTCGATGGCTTTGACATCGATGGCGGTAATTCAATGGTTCACCACCATCGACTGCACAAAGCTAAACAATGGTTTTTATTTTCCCCCTGCATGTGTTGGGACTTAGGGCCTGATTCAGAGCCGCTCGTAAGCGGCCGCTCGTTCGTTCCGAGCGATGTTTGCCCAACTGCGCATGCGTACGGATCGTAATACGCATGCGCGAACCAGTCAGTGCGGCCGAAAATCGTTTGTTCGCTAAATAGCGAATGCCTGCTATTTTGAGTGACAGGAGGAGGCGTATGTGGGTGGTAACAGGGGAAGGTGCTTGAAAACGGGGAGTGGAGATCAGAACGCAGGCGTGCTTAAAGGTCAAAACGGGCGTTTTATGGGTGTGCATAATTAATACAGCAGCGTCATTCACCACGTCACTGGGTTATTTTATAGTCAGAACTGCTCGCAAGATTGCGGTAGGAAAAACCAACCACAAGAATAGCGAGCAGTTCATACGCTGGTCGATGTACTCGATTAATCTAATAAATAGCGGACATGACGTAGGATGCGAGCGGCCAGGGGGCGTAGTTTTCAAAAAAACGACCGCATGTTTTGTTCGCTCGTTCAGACATAGAGGCGGTAACAGACCGCAAAGAGCGAACGGTTCATTTGAATAGCCACCCCTTTTTTCTGAACGAACGACCGCAAATAGTGTCCGGCTCTGAATGAGGTCCATAGAGCTTAGCTATGCCTCCGGACACGACTCGCGAAGAGCTACCCCCACTCACTGATTGGCAAAGCATTCAGACCAGATGCCATATGCGGTCTGCCAGGCAATTATGTCCAGCCTCTTGCCCAACCTGGTTATTTTGGGGGTGACTGTCTCCCTCTCTGGGCTATATCTCCATTCTTCACATTGACA
This sequence comes from Taudactylus pleione, assembly GCA_031769625.1. Classification (NCBI taxonomy): domain Eukaryota; kingdom Metazoa; phylum Chordata; class Amphibia; order Anura; family Myobatrachidae; genus Taudactylus; species Taudactylus pleione. Next base: position 1,169,908 of record JAUIMM010000582.1, on the reverse strand, counting down.
TCTCCCATGCTCATGATTCACCCTCACAGCCAGCCAATCAGCGAGCCCGGTATTGCCGGAGAAGAGAGTTTTCATTGGTTACAAGGACTGTCCCCAAAACGACTGGAGGGTTCACTGGGCACCTGACTTCCCTTTTTCACAGTATTTTAACTAAAGCTTGGAGTGGGGGGTAGTGAGGACCGTAGACCGCCACACTTTACATGACCCCAAGAGAGCTGTGGAGATGACGAGAAGACATTCTCTTTTGCAGGGCCAGGCGATCTGGGTGCGATTTTAGCTCCCATGATTGCGTTGCAGGATGCGATCATAGCGCCAGGATGTATTACATTGCACCAGTAGGATCAGGGGCTCCGAAAGAAGCCCGTCCCTACCATGTAATGGGAGATAAGTGACCACGTCAGCGGTCTCTTTACTTCTGTGCTGTGGGACCCTTTCCTGCCTAGTATTGCGATGTGTAGGCCGTAGGCTACAGCGCCTTACGCCATCTTCAGGTAGCGTAAGCTGCGGGGACTGATTCAGAGCCGCTCGTAAGCGGCTGCTCGTTCGCTCTGAGCGATGTTCGCACAACTGCGCACGCGTATGGTTCGCAATGCGCATGCGCAAACCAGTCATTGCGGTCGGAAATCGTGCGCTCGTAAAACAACAAGGGGCTGCTAATTTGATTGACAGAATGTGCCGTTTGTGGGTGGTAACAGGGGAAGGTGCTTGAAAAACGGGGGAGTGGAGATCCGAACGCAGGCGTGCCTAACGGTCAAAACGGCGTTTAATGGGAGTGCATAATTAGTAAAGGAGCGTCATCGACCACGTCACTTGGTTGTCTCTTAGCCTGAACTGCTCGCAGTGATAGCGGTAAGAAAAACCTACCACAAGCACTGCGAGCAGTTCAGATGCCTTTCGATGTTCCCGATTAATCTAATAAATAACGGAGATGACGTGTGATGCGAACGGCAAAGGGGCGTCTTTACAAAATAGCGAGCGCATTTTTCGGACATTCGCTCAGACATAGAGGCGTCAACACACCTCAAAGAGCGAGCATTCAATTTAAATATCCGGCCCCTTTTTAAGAACGATCGTCCGCAAATAGCGTCCTGGTCTGAATCAGGCCCTGAGTTCCTGGAATTTGAAGGACCCAGCCAGCGGTAGCTTATCGGTCCTGAGCTTATAGGGTTAATTCAAAAACTGCTATCAGCATATTTCCTATATCCCCAGGCAACGTATATATTGTAAACATCTCCTATGGTTTATATCTTTACAATGACATCCCATGTGACCATTGTTAGGCGAATGCATTGTTGTATTGTTGTTGCACCTTGTGGTGTGTATACAGTAGCTGGCGAATGTTGTGTCAGCATTTAGCGAAAACATGATTTTATTATATTTCCTCTGTCTCAGGTCATCTGAATCCTTGAGATATAAGGAATTAGATGAAAATCTATTTTAATATATGCAACTAGGGCTGAAAATGCTGGGACCATATGTAATTAAATTGCTACTCACTGTGACAGAAAGGGCCTAGCACGGAATAAAAATAGATTTTTTATTTAATGAAATATAGAGAATAAAGAATAATCAGCACACAGAGGCCCTGATTCAGCCCCGCTCGCTGCCGCAGGCAGCTCTCAGGGTCTGTGGGCGTTTTTTTTTTTAATCTCCTGTCGCTCGCAAAGCTGTGGGAAACCTCCCACAGCTTGTGCGAGCGGCCTGGAGACCGTCGCGATTATCGTGACCATCGAGTTGACTTCCTGATCTAATAGAGCAGGAAGTCCACTGCTGACATCAGTAGTGATGTCAGTAGGTCCTCCCAAAAATGCCAGGCGTTCCTAAGGGAACGCCTTCATTTGTGCAGCCACCCCCCCTACCCGCCTACAAAACGGGGCGAGCTGTCACTCACCATCGACAGCCGCCCCGTCTTGTAGCGAGCCCCGTAGCGACTGAAGTTCTGCCGCTCGCGCATGCGCACACTGGACGCGGCGCATGTGCAGTGGCCAAACATTGAGCCGCTTGTGAGCGTTGTGTGGTCGCGAGCGGCTCTGAATCAAGCCCAGAGTGCACTAAAGAATTCTGATCAGGCGGCCGCTGTGTTGTCACATTATATACAATTGATATCAAATCTCATTAAATCCAGGTAAACCGAAGTTTATAGCACAATATGGATTTTATTTGTGATGTCGAGCAAATGGCTTAATTTTAAAATGTATTATATGACTGAAATAAATTGAATATTGTTTTTTGTCCCAGTAATTTTGCTCGGATACCTGGAATCACTTAATGATACACAACTTTCCTTAACAATCGTTCAGTGCTCTGCTCTGGTCATTTTCTTCTGCTGTCCAAGTGACGGAGTCCTGTAGGGATGATTAGGTGCCAGTGATATTTAGGGTAATGACTGTTGTCGAACTTTGCTAAATTTTCGGCCATCTTACTGGGTGACCTTATGACCACGTCCACCCAATATCTGTCGGTATTATCTGAAGGGTTTATCTCCTGCTCTGCACTCACCGTTTAGGAATACATTGATTTTCCTGGGAGTATGCATTGACTAATGGGAGCCGTCCGCACACGGTTATTGATCGAGCCCTTTAACCTAATCTGTCTGATTTACTACAACAAAACATTGGAAGCTTTACCTGCACGTATCCTACATTAATTAACCGCTCTACTGGCTAAATTTCCCCCCCCCCCCCAAAAAAAAAAAAACGCTCATAAGTTTTTATTTTATTGTATATTATTTTTATTATTTAATTTGTATTTGTTTAATTATGTTCAGAACGCGTTTTTAAACATATATTTGAATATTTTATTGAAAAACAATATGACTAAAGGGTGTCTCACATCCTCCTTGTCATCGTCCCCCACTGTAGGAGTACTTTCCCCATTGTAAGGGTACTTTCCCCATTGTAAGGGTACTTTTCCCCATTGTAAGAGTACTTTTCCCCATTGTAAGGGTACTTTTCCCCATTGTAAGGGTACATTTCCCCATTGTAAGAGTACTTTCCCCATTGTAAGGGTACATTTCCCCATTGTAAGAGTACTTTTCCCCATTGTAAGGGTACATTTCCCCATTGTAAGGGTACATTTCCCCATTGTAAGAGTACTTTCCCCATTGTAAGGGTACTTTTCCCCATTGTAAGGGTACATTTCCCCATTGTAAGAGTACTTTCCCCATTGTAAGGGTACTTTCCCCATTGTAAGGGTACTTTTCCCCATTGTAAGAGTACTTTTCCCCATTGTAAGGGTACTTTTCCCCATTGTAAGGGTACATTTCCCCATTGTAAGAGTACTTTCCCCATTGTAAGGGTACATTTCCCCATTGTAAGAGTACTTTTCCCCATTGTAAGGGTACTTTTCCCCATTGTAAGGGTACTTTTCCCCATTGTAAGGGTACTTTCCCCATTGTAAGGGTACTTTCCCCATTGTAAGGGTACTTTTCCCCATTGTAAGGGTACTTTTCCCCATTGTAAGGGTACATTTCCCCATTGTAAGATTACTTTCCCCATTGTAAGGGGACATTTCCCCATTGTAAGAGTACTTTTCCCCATTGTAAGGGTACTTTTCCCCATTGTAAGGGTACATTTCCCCATTGTAAGGGTACATTTCCCCATTGTAAGGGTACATTTCCCCATTGTAAGAGTACTTTCCCCATTGTAAGAGTACTTTCCCCATTGTAAGAGTACTTTCCCCATTGTAAGGGTACATTTCCCCATTGTAAGAGTACTTTTCCCCATTGTAAGAGTACTTTTCCCCATTGTAAGAGTACTTTTCCCCATTGTAAGAGTACTTTCCCCATTGTAAGGGTACATTTCCCCATTGTAAGGGTACATTTCCCCATTGTAAGGGTAACTTTCCCCATTGTAAGGGTACTTTCCCCATTGTAAGGGTACTTTCCCCATTGTAAGGGTACTTTCCCCATTGTAAGAGTACTTTCCCCATTGTAAGGGTACTTTCCCCATTGTAAGGGTACTTTCCCCATTGTAAGGGAACTTTCCCCATTGTAAGGGAACTTTCCTCATTGTAAGGGTCCTGTCCCCATTGTAAGGGTTCCTGTCCCCATTGTAAGGGTCCTGTCCCCATTGTAAGGGTTCCTGTCCCCATTGTAAGGGTACTGTCCCCATTGTAAGGGTACTGTCCCCATTGTAAGGGTACTGTCCCCATTGTAAGGGTGCTTTCCCCATTGTAAGTGTACTTTCCCCATTGTAAGGGTACTTTCCCCATTGTAAGGGTAACTTTCCCCATTGTAAGGGTACTTTCCCCATTGTAAGGGTAACTTTCCCCATTGTAAGGGTACTTTCCCCATTGTAAGGGTACTTTCCCCATTGTAAGAGTACTTTCCCCATTGTAAGAGTACTTTCCCCATTGTAAGGGTACTTTCCCCATTGTAAGGGTACTTTCCCCATTGTAAGGGAACTTTCCCCATTGTAAGGGAACTTTCCCCATTGTAAGGGAACTTTCCTCATTGTAAGGGTCCTGTCCCCATTGTAAGGGTTCCTGTCCCCATTGTAAGGGTTCCTGTCCCCATTGTAAGGGTTCCTGTCCCCATTGTAAGGGTTCCTGTCCCCATTGTAAGGGTTCCTGTCCCCATTGTAAGGGTACCTTTCCCCATTGTAAGGGTACCTTTCCCCATTGTAAGAGTCCTGTCCCCATTGTAAGGGTACTGTCCCCATTGTAAGGGTACTGTCCCCATTGTAAGGGTACTGTCCCCATTGTAAGGGTACTGTCCCCATTGTAAGGGTGCTTTCCCCATTGTAAGGGTGCTTTCCCCATTGTAAGTGTACTTTCCCCATTGTAAGGGTACTTTCCCCATTGTAAGGGTAACTTTCCCCATTGTAAGGGTACTTTCCCCATTGTAAGGGTACTTTCCCCATTGTTAGAGTACTTTCTTTCAATGGCGCTACCCAATAGAAGGCCATGGGCTTCTTTCCATAAAGTGCTGTGAGAGGGATCCCAGTATCACCCGCGGCACGCACGTCATTCTGTGCATGCGCAGATGGACACGAGGGACTTCTGGATCATAAACTTCTTATCAGGAGAGCTGTCCCCTGCGATTTTGTTCATGCATAACAGCGTTATAAATGCCAGCATGTATGCGATGAGTGGCGGGATGCATCCAGCCCAGTGTCTTTATTGGATTTGGTATTACGGGACTGGAATTTCAGTGAGGATAGCTGCTGTGACATCACTGGACCCTCCCCAGTGCATGAACCTGCTATATACACAGAGCATATCTGCAAATCATGTCTGGCAAGCTGTCAGTCTGTGTTTGTTGTTAGAGAAACTCCTCCTCATATGGCATCCTGCTGCAGAAGAGTTTCAGAGAGCTGAAGGACATAGTCATGTATAAGCACTCCAGTTGTTTCATGTGTATTTGGCTTTATAATAAAGTTTTACTAGGGCACCCTTGGGGGTTCCTGTTGCCCAGAAACCCCACTGGGTGCAGAAAATGATTGTATACCTTTCCTGTCATGCAGGATCTTTGGGTACTACAGGGGGCAGTCTGCAGTTGGTGGGAAACTAAGGGGCTGATTCAGACCCGCTCGCAAGCGCACAGCGCTCGCAAGCGGGTCGATGTTTGCCCCCTGTGCATGCGCCGCCTCCTGCGTACGCATGCGCGAGCGATTGAAGTTCAGTCGCTCCGGCTCTTGCTATAAGACGGGGCGGCTGTCTATGTTGATTGAGGGGGGGTGGTTAGGCAAATGCAGGCGTTACCTTAGGAATGTCACCCTGTATAGTACAGTTACTAGGAATGTCACCATGTATAATACAGTTACTAGGAATGTCACCTCGTGTATAGCACAGTTACTAGGAATGTCACCCTGTATAACACAGTTACTAGGAATGTCACCATGTATAATACAGTTTCTAGGAATGTCACCATGTATAATACAGTTACTAAGAATTTCACCATGTATAGTACAGTTACTAGGAATGTCACCATGTATAGTACAGTTACTAGGAATATCACCATATATAGTACAGTTACTAGGAATGTCACCCTGTATAGTACAGTTACTAGGAATGTCACCCTGTATAGTACAGTTACTAGGAATGTCACATCGTGTATAGCACAGTTACTAGGAATGTCACTCTGTATAGCACAGTTACTAGGAATGTCACCATGTATAATACAGTTACTAGGAATGTCACCATGTATAGTACAGTTCCTAGGAATGTCACCATGTATAATACAGTTACTAGGAATGTCACCATATATAGTACAGTTACTAGGAATGTCACCTCGTGTATAGCACAGTTACTAGGAATGTCACCTCGTGTATAGCACAGTTACTAGGAATGTCACCTCGTGTATAGCACAGTTACTAGGAATGTCACCATATATAGTACAGTTACTAGGAATGTCACCATGTATAGCACAGTTACTAGGAATGTCACCTCGTGTATTGCACAGTTACTAGGAATGTCACCCTGTATAGTACAGTTACTAGGAATGTCGCCATGTATAGTACAGTTACTAGGAATGTCACCTCGTGTATAGCACAGTTACTAGAAATGTCACTCTGTATAGCACAGTTACTAGGAATGTCACCATGTATAATACAGTTACTAGGAATGTCACCATGTATAGTACAGTTCCTAGGAATGTCACCATGTATAATACAGTTACTAGGAATGTCACCATATATAGTACAGTTACTAGGAATGTCACCTTGTGTATAGCACAGTTACTAGGAATGTCACCTCGTGTATAGCACAGTTACTAGGAATGTCACCATATATAGTACAGTTACTAGGAATGTCACCATGTATAGCACAGTTACTAGGAATGTCACCTCGTGTATAGTACAGTTACTAGGAATGTCACCCTGTATAGTACAGTTACTAGGAATGTCACCCTGTATAGTACAGTTACTAGGAATGTCACCTTGTGTATAGCACAGTTACTAGGAATGTCACTCTGTATAGCACAGTTACTAGGAATGTCACCATGTATAATACAGTTACTAGGAATGTCACCATGTATAGTACAGTTCCTAGGAATGTCACCATGTATAATACAGTTACTAGGAATGTCACTCTGTATAGCACAGTTACTAGGAATGTCACCATGTATAATACAGTTACTAGGAATGTCACCATGTATAGTACAGTTCCTAGGAATGTCACCATGTATAATACAGTTACTAGGAATGTCACCATGTATAGTACAGTTCCTAGGAATGTCACCATGTATAATACAGTTACTAGGAATGTCACCATATATAGTACAGTTACTAGGAATGTCACCTCGTGTATAGCACAGTTACTAGGAATGTCACCTCGTGTATAGCACAGTTACTAGGAATGTCACCATGTATAGTACAGTTACTAGGAATGTCACCATGTATAGCACAGTTACTAGGAATGTCACCTCGTGTATAGTACAGTTACTAGGAATGTCACCCTGTATAGTACAGTTACTAGGAATGTCACCCTGTATAGTACAGTTACTAGGAATGTCACCTCGTGTATAGCACAGTTACTAGGAATGTCACCATGTATAATACAGTTACTAGGAATGTCACCATATATAGTACAGTTACTAGGAATGTCACCTTGTGTATAGCACAGTTACTAGGAATGTCACCTCGTGTATAGCACAGTTACTAGGAATGTCACCTCGTGTATAGCACAGTTACTAGGAATGTCACCTCGTGTATAGCACAGTTACTAGGAATGTCACCATATATAGTACAGTTACTAGGAATGTCACCATGTATAGCACAGTTACTAGGAATGTCACCTCGTGTATAGCACAGTTACTAGGAATGTCACCCTGTATAGTACAGTTACTAGGAATGTCGCCATGTATAGTACAGTTACTAGGAATGTCACCTCGTGTATAGCACAGTTACTAGGAATGTCACTCTGTATAGCACAGTTACTAGGAATGTCACCATGTATAATACAGTTACTAGGAATGTCACCATGTATAGTACAGTTCCTAGGAATGTCACCATGTATAATACAGTTACTAGGAATGTCACCATATATAGTACAGTTACTAGGAATGTCACCTCGTGTATAGCACAGTTACTAGGAATGTCACCTCGTGTATAGCACAGTTACTAGGAATGTCACCATATATAGTACAGTTACTAGGAATGTCACCATGTATAGCACAGTTACTAGGAATGTCACCTCGTGTATAGTACAGTTACTAGGAATGTCACCCTGTATAGTACAGTTACTAGGAATGTCACCCTGTATAGTACAGTTACTAGGAATGTCACCTTGTGTATAGCACAGTTACTAGGAATGTCACTCTGTATAGCACAGTTCCTAGGAATGTCACCATGTATAATACAGTTACTAGGAATGTCACCATGTATAGTACAGTTCCTAGGAATGTCACCATGTATAATACAGTTACTAGGAATGTCACTCTGTATAGCACAGTTACTAGGAATGTCACCATGTATAATACAGTTACTAGGAATGTCACCATGTATAGTACAGTTCCTAGGAATGTCACCATGTATAATACAGTTACTAGGAATGTCACCATATATAGTACAGTTACTAGGAATGTCACCTCGTGTATAGCACAGTTACTAGGAATGTCACCTCATGTATAGCACAGTTACTAGGAATGTCACCATGTATAGTACAGTTACTAGGAATGTCACCATGTATAGCACAGTTACTAGGAATGTCACCTCGTGTATAGTACAGTTACTAGGAATGTCACCCTGTATAGTACAGTTACTAGGAATGTCACCCTGTATAGTACAGTTACTAGGAATGTCACCTCGTGTATAGCACAGTTACTAGGAATGTCACTCCATATAGCACAGTTACTAGGAATGTCACCATGTATAATACAGTTACTAGGAATGTCACCATGTATAGTACAGTTCCTAGGAATGTCACCATGTATAATACAGTTACTAGGAATGTCACCATATATAGTACAGTTACTAGGAATGTCACCTCGTGTATAGCACAGTTACTAGGAATGTCACCTCGTGTATAGCACAGTTACTAGGAATGTCACCTCGTGTATAGCACAGTTACTAGGAATGTCACCATATATAGTACAGTTACTAGGAATGTCACCATGTATAGCACAGTTACTAGGAATGTCACCTCGTGTATAGCACAGTTACTAGGAATGTCACCCTGTATAGTACAGTTACTAGGAATGTCGCCATGTATAGTACAGTTACTAGGAATGTCACCTCGTGTATAGCACAGTAACTAGGAATGTCACCTCGTGTATAATACAGTTACTAGGAATGTCACCTCATGTATAGCACAGTTACTAGGGATGTCTACTCGTGTATAGCACAGTTACTAGGAATGTCGTTACGAAGAATGTCAGAATGTCACCATATATAGTACAGTTACTAGGAATGTCACCTCGTGTAATACAGTTACTAGGAATGTCACCTCGTGTATAGCACAGTTACTAGGGATGTCTACTCGTGTATAGCACAGTTACTAGGAATGTCGTTACTAAGAATGTCAGAATGTCACCGTGTACAGCACAGTTATTAGGAATGTCACCACATATAATACAGTTACTAGGAATGTCACCATATATAGCACAGTTACTAGGAATGTCACCATATAGCACAGTTACTAGGAATGTCAACATATATAGCACAGTTACTAGGAATGTCACCATGTATAATACAGTTACTAGGAATGTCACCGTGTATAGCACAGTTACTAGGAATGTCACCATATATAGCACAGTTACTAAGAATGTCACCTTGTATAGCACAGTTATTAGGAATGTCACCACGTATAATATAGTTACTAGGAATGTCACCATATATAGCACAGTTACTAGGAATGTCAGAATGTCACCGTGTATAGCACAGTTACTAAGAATGTCAGAATGTCACCGTGTATAGCACAGTTACTAGGAATGTCACCATATATAGCACAGTTACTAGGAATGTCACCGTGAACAGCACAGTTACTAGGAATGTCACCGTTAATAGCACAGTTACTAGGAATGTCACCATGTGGCAAAAAATGGGCGTGGTCACTTAAAAATGGGGCGTGTCACCATGACACACCCCTTTATTTTCACACTGAACATTCCTATCCATATGCACCTTAACCCCAGTAGTACCCCTTATACAGTACCCCCAGTATGCAGTTGTGGTCCCTCTTATGCAGGCCCATAGTAGTGCCCATTATACAGTATCCCCAGTAGTGGTCCCCCCAAATGCAGTGCCGCATGTAGTGTTCCCCCTTATGCAGTGCCCCCAGTAGCAGTCCCCACAATGCAGTGCGCCCAGTAGCGGTATCCCCTTATGCAGTGCCCTTTATATAGTGCCCCCAGTAGTAGTCCCCCCCCCTATGCAGTGCCCTTTATATAGTGCCCCCAGCAGTAGTCCCCCCCCCCATGCAGTTTTCCAAGTAGTGGCCCCTTATGCAGGCACCCAGTAGTGATCCCCCCTATCCAGTGCCCCCTGTAGTGGCCTTTCCTATTATTGCCCCCAGTATTGGTCCCCCGAGTGCAGTGCCTGTAGTAGTAGGCCCCTTTTATAATGCCCCCAGTGGTAGTCCCCCCCCCAAGTAGTAGTCCCCAGTAGAGGTTCCCCCTCCCGATTAAGTGCCCCCAGTAGTAGCCCCCCCCCAGTAGAGGTCCTCCCAATAATGGTGCCCCCAGTAGTAGCCACCCCTCCCCTGTTGTGCCCCCACCCCCAGTAGAGGTGCCCCCAGTAGTAGCCACCCCCCTCCCCCGTTGTGCCCCCAGTAGTGCAGATACGTTAAAAAAAAATATATATATATATATATATATATGTATAAAAATATACTTACCTGAATCCACGTTGCTGCTGCTCCGGTCCGTGACGCCGCTCCCGCGGCCGCCCGCCATTCCTCCCGGGCTGGCGCGCTCAGCATTATGGGACAGACGTCATGACGTCTGTCCCATTACCCTCTGCAGGAGCCGGACGGAAGTCCGGCTCTTGCAGTGGGTGCTGCAGCAGTCAATGAGAGTCTATCTGACTCTCATTGGCTGCTGTTTAACACACGCATCGCCGCCAGCGCTGGCAGCGATGCGTGTGTTATGCACAGCCTGAGCCCGCCTCCTAGCGCTATTGGGCAAGCGCTCAGGGGGAAGGAACGGGCTCAACTGTGCAGCACAGGACCGGCGCTGGAAGCCTAGCACTCATTGCAGTCGGCGCTACACTGGCTAACTAGGGCGGGTGGCCCGGTACCGTGGCCAGCGGCGCCCCCCCCCCCCCCCCGCGCGTCGCCGGTCCAACGGCGCCCAGGGCACTCACCCCGCTCGCCCTGCCCTAGTTACACCACTGCTAAGAATGTCAGAATGTCACCATGTATAGCACAGTTACTAGGAATGTCACCGTTTATAGTACAGTTACTAGGAATGTCACCATATATAGCACAGTTACAAGGAATGTCACCATGTATAGCACAGTTATTAGGAATGTCACCGTGTATAGCACAGTTATTAGGAATGTCACCTCGTGTAATACAGTTACTAGGAATGTCACCCTGTATAGCACAGTTACTAGGAATATCACCTTGTATAGTACAGTTACTAGGAATGTCACCCTGTATAGCACAGTTACTAGGAATATCACCGTGTATAGCACAGTTACTAGGAATGTCACCATGTATAGCACAGTTACTAGGAATATCACAGTATATAACACAGTTACTAGGAATATCACCTTGTATAGTACAGTTACTAGGAATGTCACCCTGTATAGCACAGTTACTAGGAATGTCAGAATGTCACCGTGTATAGCACAGTTACTAAGAATGTCAGAATGTCACCGTGTATAGCACAGTTACTAGGAATGTCACCATATATAGCACAGTTACTAGGAATGTCACCGTGAATAGCACAGTTACTAGGAATGTCACCGTTAATAGCACAGTTACTAGGAATGTCACCATGTGGCAAAAAAATGGGCGTGGTCACTTAAAAATAGGGCGTGTCAACATGACACACCCCTTTATTTTCACACTGAACATTCCTATCCATATGCACCTTAACCCCAGTAGTACCCCTTATACAGTACCCCCAGTATGCAGTTGTGGTCCCTCTTATGCAGGCCCATAGTAGTGCCCATTATACAGTATCCCCAGTAGTGGTCCCCCCAAATGCAGTGCCGCATGTAGTGTTCCCCCTTATGCAGTGCCCCCAGTAGCAGTCCCCACAATGCAGTGCGCCCAGTAGCGGTATCCCCTTATGCAGTGCCCTTTATATGGTGCCCCCAGTAGTAGTCCCCCCCCTATGCAGTGCCCTTTATATAGTGCCCCCAGCAGTAGTCCCCCCCCATGCAGTTTTCCAAGTAGTGGCCCCTTATGCAGGCACCCAGTAGTGATCCCCCCTATCCAGTGCCCCCTGTAGTGGCCTTTCCTATTATTGCCCCCAGTATTGGTCCCCCGAGTGCAGTGCCTCTAGTAGTAGGCCCCTTTTATAATGCCCCCAGTGGTAGTTCCCCCCCCCCCAAGTAGTAGTCCCCAGTAGAGGTTCCCCCTCCCGATTAAGTGCCCCCAGTAGTAGCCCCCCCCCAGTAGAGGTCCTCCCAATAATGGTGCCCCCAGTAGAAGCCACCCCTCCCCTGTTGTGCCCCCACCCCCAGTAGAGGTCCCCCCAGTAGTAGCCACCCCCTCCCCCGTTGTGCCCCCAGTAGTGCAGATAGGTTAAAAAAAAAAAATAGAAATATATATATGTATAAAAATATACTTACCTGAATCCACGTTGCTGCTGCTCCGGTCCGTGACGCCGCTCCCGCGGCCGCCCGCCAGTCCTCCCGGGCTGGCGCGCTCAGCATTATGGGACAGACGTCATGACGTCTGTCCCATTACCCTCTGCAGGAGCTGGACGGAAGTCCGGCTCTTGCAGTGGGTGCTGCAGCAGTCAATGAGAGTCTATCTGACTCTCATTGGCTGCTGTTTAACACACGCATCGCCGCCAGCGCTGACAGCGATGCGTGTGTTATGCACAGCCTGAGCCCGCCTCCTAGCGCTATTGGGCAAGCGCTCAGGGGGAGGGAACGGGCTCAACTGTGCAGCACAGGACCGGCGCTGGAAGCCTAGCACTCATTGCAGTCGGCGCTACACTGGCTAACTAGGGCGGGTGGCCCGTTACCGTGGCCATCGGCGCCCCCCCCCCCCCCCCGCGCCGCCGGTCCAACGGCGCCCAGGGCACTCACCCCGCTCGCCCTGCCCTAGTTACACCACTGCTAAGAATGTCAGAATGTCACCATGTATAGCACAGTTACTAGGAATGTCACCGTTTATAGTACAGTTACTAGGAATGTCACCATATATAGCACAGTTACTAGGAATGTCACCATGTATAGCACAGTTATTAGGAATGTCACCGTGTATAGCACAGTTATTAGGAATGTCACCTCGTGTAATACAGTTACTAGGAATGTCACCCTGTATAGTACAGTTACTAGGAATGTCACCGTTTATAGTACAGTTACTAGGAATGTCACCATATATAGCACAGTTACTAGGAATGTCACCATGTATAGCACAGTTACTAAGAATGTCAGAATGTCACCGTGTATAGCACAGTTACTAGGAATGTCACAGTGTATAACAGTTACTAGGAATGTCACCTCGTGTAATACAGTTACTAGGAATGTCACCCTGTATAGCACAGTTACTAAGAATGTCAGAATGTCACCGTGTATAGCACAGTTACTAGGAATGTCACCTCGTGTATAGCACAGTTACTAGGAATGTCACCATGTATAGCACAGTTACTAGGAATGTCACCTCGTGTAATACAGTTACTAGGAATATCACCATGTATAGCACAGTAACTAGGAATGTCACCCTGTATAGCACAGTTACTAGGAATGTCAGAATGTCACCATGTATAGCACAGTTACTAGGAATGTCACCATATATAGCACGGTTACTAGGAATGTCACCATGTATAATACAGTTACTAGGAATGTCACCATGTATAGCACAGTTACTAGGAATGTCACCACGTATAGCACAGTTACTAGGAATGTCACAGTGTATAGCACAGTTACTAGGAATGTCACCATGTATAGCACAGTTACTAGGAATGTCACCATGTATAATACAGTTACTAGGAATGTCACCATGTATAGCACAGTTACTAGGAATGTCACCGTGTATAGCACAGTTACTAGGAATGTCACCATGTATAGCACAGTATAGCACAGTTATTAGGAATGTCACAGTGTATAACACAGTTACTAGGAATGTCACCGTTTATAGTACAGTTACTAGGAATGTCACCATATATAGCACAGTTACTAGGAATGTCACCATGTATAGCACAGTTATTAGGAATGTCACCGTGTATAGCACAGTTATTAGGAATGTCACCTCGTGTAATACAGTTACTAGGAATGTCACCATGTATAGTACAGTTACTAGGAATGTCACCCTGTATAGCACAGTTACTAGGAATATCACCTTGTATAGTACAGTTACTAGGAATGTCACCATGTATAGCACAGTTACTAGGAATATCACAGTGTATAACAGTTACTAGGAATATCACCTTGTATAGTACAGTTACTAGGAATGTCACCCTGTATAGCAGTTACTAGGAATATCACCTTGTATAGTACAGTTACTAGGAATGTCACCCTGTATAGCACAGTTACTAGGAATATCACCATGTATAGCACAGTTACTAGGAATATCAGAATGTCACCGTGTATAGCACAGTTACTAGGAATGTCACCATGTATAGCACAGTTACTAAGAATATCAGAATGTCACCGTGTATAGCACAGTTACTAGGAATGTCACAGTGTATAACAGTTACTAGGAATGTCACCTCGTGTAATACAGTTACTAGGAATGTCACCCTGTATAGCACAGTTACTAGGAATGTCACCTCGTGTAATACAGTTACTAGGAATATCACCATGTATACCACAGTAACTAGGAATGTCACCCTGTATAGCACAGTTACTAGGAATGTCACCATGTATAGCACAGTTACTAGGAATATCACAGTGTATAACACAGTTACTAGGAATATCACCTTGTATAGTACAGTTACTAGGAATGTCACCCTGTATAGCACAGTTACTAGGAATATCACCGTGTATAGCACAGTTACTAGGAATGTCACCATGTATAGCACGGTTACTAAGAATGTCAGAATGTCACCGTGTATAGCACAGTTACTAGGAATGTCACAGTGTATAACAGTTACTAGGAATGTCACCTCGTGTAATACAGTTACTAGGAATGTCACCACATATATAGTACAGTTACTAGGAATGTCACCGTGTATAGCACAGTTACTAGGAATGTCACCATGTATAGCACAGTTACTAGGAATATCACCATGTATAGCACAGTAACTAGGAATGTCACCCTTTATAGCACAGTTACTAGGAATGTCAGAATGTCACCATGTATAGCACAGTTACTAGGAATGTCACCATATATAGCACAGTTACTAGGAATGTCACCATGTATAATACAGTTACTAGGAATGTCACCATGTATAGCACAGTTACTAGGAATGTCACCACGTATAGCACAGTTACTAGGAATGTCACAGTGTATAGTACAGTTACTAGGAATGTCACCATGTATAGCACAGTTACTAGGAATGTCACCATGTATAATACAGTTACTAGGAATGTCACCATGTATAGCACAGTTACTAGGAATGTCACCACGTATAGCACAGTTACTAGGAATGTCACCGTGTATAGTACAGTTACTAGGAATGTCACCGTATATAGCACAGTTACTAGGAATGTCACCATGTATAGCACAGTATAGCACAGTTATTAGGAATGTCACAGTGTATAACACAGTTACTAGGAATGTCACCGTTTATAGTACAGTTACTAGGAATGTCACCATATATAGCACAGTTACTAGGAATGTCACCATGTATAGCACAGTTATTAGGAATGTCACCGTGTATAGCACAATTAGGAATGTCACCTCGTGTAATACAGTTACTAGGAATGTCACCCTGTATAGCACAGTTACTAGGAATATCACCTTGTATAGTACAGTTACTAGGAATGTCACCCTGTATAGCACAGTTACTAGGAATATCACCGTGTATAGCACAGTTACTAGGAATGTCACCATGTATAGCACAGTTACTAGGAATATCACAGTGTATAACAGTTACTAGGAATATCACCTTGTATAGTACAGTTACTGGGAATGTCACCCTGTATAGCAGTTACTAGGAATTTCACCGTGTATAACACAGTTACTAGGAATATCACCTTGTATAGTACAGTTACTAGGAATGTCACCCTATATAGCACAGTTACTAGGAATATCACCATATATAGCACAGTTACTAAGAATATCAGAATGTCACCGTGTATAGCACAGTTACTAGGAATGTCACCATGTATAGCACAGTTACTAAGAATATCAGAATGTCACCGTGTATAGCACAGTTACTAGGAATGTCACCATGTATAGCACAGTTACTAAGAATATCAGAATGTCACCGTGTATAGAACAGTTACTAGGAATGTCACAGTGTATAACAGTTACTAGGAATGTCACAGTGTATAACAGTTACTAGGAATGTCACCTCGTGTAATACAGTTACTAGGAATGTCACCATGTATAGCACAGTTACTAAGAATATCAGAATGTCACCGTGTATAGCACAGTTACTAGGAATGTCACAGTGTATAACAGTTACTAGGAATGTCACCTCGTGTAATACAGTTACTAGGAATGTCACCCTGTATAGCACAGTAACTAGGAATGTCACCCTGTATAGCACAGTTACAAGGAATGTCACCATATATAGCACAGTTACTAAGAATGTCAGAATGTCACCATGTATAGCACAGTTACTAAGAATGTCACCATGTATAGCACAGTTACTAGGAATGTCACCATGTATAGCACAGTTACTAGGAATGTCACCCTGTATAGCACAGTTACTAGGAATGTCACCATGTATAGCACAGTTACTAGGAATGTCACCCTGTATAGCACAGTTACTAGGAATGTCAGAATGTCACAATGTATAGCACAGTTACTAGGAATGTCACCCTGTATAGCACAGTTACTAGGAATGTCACCATGTATAATACAGTTTCTAGGAATGTCACCCTGTATAGCACAGTTACTAGGAATGTCACCCTGTATAGCACAGTTACTAGGAATGTCACCGAATATAATACATGGTGAGTAGTATTGTCCCCTATAGAGTGTGAGCTCTCATCCTAACCCACCGCTCTTTGCTCCTACCTCACAGTCTCTCCTCTGTGTCACCCCTGTCTGTCTGCCCATCCACTATAGAGTGTAAGCTCTTAAGGCCAGGGTCTTCCTCCCTCATGTACTCTTCCTTTCCTTACGTGTACCATTATCCCCTGCTCATGATTACAGTAACCCTAAACTTGTCTGCTGCACCTATCAGATAGGTTACAGGTACAACCAGCGCCGACTTCTGGTTATGGTGAATGTAGAAATGTTTATATTGGTTTTTCTGCTGCTTTGTCATTTTTCTGCTGGTTATATCCTGTTATGTTTGCACTGTTTGCTCTTTCTAGGGTACTGTGGATACCTTTCCGCACCTTATTTATAAGGGATAATAATAAAGGATTATAATACCTTTATATATTCAATTAATGTCACACAGAATCACACTGTCTCGTCTGGTAATTGACACTATAATAGGTGATAATTAAAAGGAAATTGGTGCAATAGTTTTACGGTGTTTGGGGATTTACATCATTGGAACTACTCGGGATATTTGCAGGTTGTGAGTCAGTCTGTGAGACAGAGGCACAGACACTTGTTAGACTATGACAGATGTCTCCGCTGGTCATAGCATAATCAGTCTGGCACAGCATGCAAATGATTTACAGAACAGCGCCTCATTTGCATATAGTGCTGGTCACATGATGCCGGAGTGGCGGGAATCGGGTACAATGGTCGTCAGGCGTTACATGTGATCAGACAATATTACTGCGTATTTACATTTCTTATTATGATTTATTTTTTTGGCAGCTAATTTCAAGTGATGCTGATGGGGCCATTCAGAGAGCTGGAAGATTCCGGGTTGAGAATGGATCTTTGGATGAGGTAAAAAGTGTCCAAATAAATTACTTTTCATCATCATTATGCCCAATGGTCAGGTCATGTTGGGGGTGTAGTGTCCTATGTCTGTATAGTGTGTAATAGATGTATAATGATCATGTACAGTGGTCAGGACATGTTGGGGGTGTAGTGTCCTATGTCTGTATACGGTGTAATAGATGTGTATTATGGTCATGTACAGCGGTCAGGACATGTTGGGGGTGTAGTGTCCTATGTCTGTATACGGTGTAATAGATGTGTATTATGGTCATGTACAGTGGTCAGGACATGTTGGGTGTGTAGGGTCCTATGTCTATATACAGTGTAATAGATGTGTATTATGGTCATGTACAGCGGTCAGGACATGTTGGGGGTGTAGTGTCCTATGTCTGTATACGGTGTAATAGATGTGTATTATGGTCATGTACAGCGGTCAGGACATGTTGGGGATGTAGTGTCCTATGTCTGTATATAGTGTAATAGATGTGTATTATGGTCATGTACAGCGGTCAGGACATGTTGGGGGTGTAGTGTCCTATGTCTGTATACAGTGTAATAGATGTGTATTATGATCATGTACAGCGGTCAGGACATGTTGGGGGTGTAGTGTATACAGTGTAATAGATGTGTATTATGGTCATGTACAGCGGTCAGGACATGTTGGGGGTGTAGTGTCCTATGTCTGTATACAGTGTAATAGATGTGTATTATGGTCATGTATAGTGGTCAGGACATGTTGGGGGTGTGGTGTCCTATGTCTGTATACAGTGTGTAATAGATGTGTATTATGGTCATGTTGGGGGAGTAGTGTCCTATGTCTGTATACAGTGTAATAGATGTGTATTATGGTCATGTACAGCGGTCAGGACATGTTGGGGGTGTAGTGTCCTATGTCTGTATACAGTGTAATAGATGTGTATTATGGTCATGTACAGTGGTCAGGACATGTTGGGGATGTAGTGTCCTATGTCTGTATACAGTGTAATAGATGTGTATTCTGATCATGTACAGCGGTCAGGACATGTTGGGGGTGTAGTGTCCTATGTCTGTATACAGTGTAATAGATGTGTATTATGATCATGTACAGTGGTCAGGACATGTTGGGGGTGTAGTGTCCTATGTCTGTATACAGTGTAATAGATGTGTATTATGATCATGTACAGTGGTCAGGACATGTTGGGGGTGTAGTGTCCTATGTATGTATACAGTGTAATAGATGTGTATTATGATCATGTACAGTGGTCAGGACATGTTGGGGATGTAGTGTCCTATGTCTGTATAGAGTGTAATAGATGTGTATTATGGTCATGTACAGCGGTCAGGACATGTTGGGGGTGTAGTGTCCTATGTCTGTATAGGGTGTAATAGATGTGTATTATGGTCATGTACAGTGGTCAGGACATGTTGGGGATGTAGTGTCCTATGTCTGTATACAGTGTAATAGATGTGTAGTATGATCATGTACAGCGGTCAGGTCATGTTGGGGGTGTAGTGTCCTATGTCTGTATACAGTGTAATAGATGTGTAGTATGATCATGTACAGTGGTCAGGTCATGTTGGGGGTGTAGTGTCCTATGTCTGTATACAGTGTAATAGATGTGTATTATGGTCATGTACAGTGGTCAGGTCATGTTGGGGGTGTAGTGTCCTATGTCTGTATACAGTGTAATAGATGTGTAGTATGATCATGTACAGCGGTCAGGTCATGTTGGGGGTGTAGTGTCCTATGTCTGTATACAGTGTAATAGATATCTTGCTTATTGCACCGATATTCTGCATAGAACCTCATGCTTGCAATCGTGTGTGGATTCAAATGTATGTGACTGTATCTCTTGCATAGATTTTTTTTTTTTTTTCTCTTCCTGTATAGTCTGTATTGGTCAGTGAAGCATAGTTTATGGTATATATCTGGCCTGGTTTTTGCTCCAACTCAGAGCAAGTTATCTCCTTTGATCAGCAAGCCAATTGAGTCAGTTGTAGCCTGTCTTAATCAAGGGATACCACTCCTTATATTCAGTCTAGGGGCAGCTGGGGCTGTTTGCAGCTGGGGTTAAAAACACCAAGTGTTAAATGCACAAAGTGTGATTACATAACAGTTAATCAAACAGTTGAACAAACATTGACCAACATCTAAGGTTATTTCAGATTAAGATACCGATTACTTTAAAATTTGACTAACAAAAACAAACCTAAAACTCACCATGTACTACACATTTCTTTTTTTCAACTCCCTCCTTTGTATTTTCTCTAAGGATATAACATCCCTAACTCTCCCGGCATCTCCCCTCTCTGGGCACACTGCCCCCCTATTGAGTCACTCACCTCCTCTAAAAACTAATGAGATTTCTTTTCATCAAAAATTGACTATTACAGCCTCATTGTGTCACTATAAAAAAATTTTACACACCTACAACTATATCTACTTCTCCATCCTCCTGCTTTTATTATCTGGTGACATATCACCAAATCCAGGCCCCACACACGGACAGCGGATATACTATGGAATAAATATCCTGCAAACCTCACGTCTCCCATCACCCTCCAAATCAATAAATGTGCCTTATAGAATTCACACTTGATCACAACTTATTATTTTACATCTGAACATCTCTTTACAATAACTACTTTCACCAATTTCTACATTTACCTGAGACTGCTGGTTCACACGTTAACCAAACTTTCTAAATAGCCCTTGATGAAGTGGCTTCAGCTACCCGTCAGACTTCACGTAAACTGATATAACAGCCATGGCTTTCCACAGACACCTACATATACGGTCACATACACTGATATAACAGCCATGGCTTTCCACAGACGCCTACATATACGGTCACATACACTGATATAACAGCCATGGCTTTCCACAGACACCTACATATACGGTCACATACACTGATATAACAGCCATGGCTTTCCACAGACACCTACATATACTGTCACATACACTGATATAACAGCCATGGCTTTCCACAGACGCCTACATATACTGTCACATACACTGATATAACAGCCATGGCTTTCCACAGACACCTACATATACGGTCACATACACTGATATAACAGCCATGGCTTTCCACAGACACCTACATATACTGTCACATACACTGATATAACAGCCATGGCTTTCCACAGACGCCTAAATATACTGTCACATACACTGATATAACAGCCATGGCTTTCCACAGACGCCTACATATACTGTCACATACACTGATATAACAGCCATGGCTTTCCACAGACACCTACATATACTGTCACATACACTGATATAACAGCCATGGCTTTCCACAGACACCTACATATACTGTCACATACACTGATATAACAGCCATGGCTTTCCACAGACACCTACATATACTGTCACATACACTGATATAACAGCCATGGCTTTCCACAGACACCTACATATACTGTCACATACACTGATATAACAGCCATGGCTTTCCACAGACACCTACATATACTGTCACATACACTGATATAACAGCCATGGCTTTCCACAGACACCTACAAAAACTGCCTCTTAAAGTAGAATGTCAGTGGCGTAAATCTTAATTCAAATGACTTCCTCACATACTGTAAAATAGGAATCCAGCCATCTGTCATCCTAACCCTCTGTCCCGTGCTCACTGTCTACCCCATCTGTGTCACCCCTGTCTGTCTGCCCATCCCCTCTAGAATGTAAGCTCTCACGAGCAGGGCCCTCTTTCCTCTTGTGCTTATCCTTTCTTTACTTATATTATCTGCTCTATACTCAAAAGCACCTAACCAGTGACTTTTGCCATCCTGCTACTGTTGCAGCAATGTTTATATACCATGTACTTGTATTGCATTGTCTTAAACTGTATGACACTGTTTTCTTGTTCTGCTCAGCTGTCTATGTACTATGTAAGGCGCTGCGGAATCCTTGTGGCGCCATATAAATAAAGGATAATAATAATATGTATTATGGTCATGTACAGTGGTCAGGACATGTTGGGGGTGTAGTGTCCTATGTCTGTATACGGTGTAATAGATGTGTATTATGGTCATGTACAGCGGTCAGGATATGTTGGGGGTGTAGTGTCCTATGTCTGTATACAGTGTAATAGATGTGTATTATGATCATGTACAGCGGTCAGGATATGTTGGGGGTGTAGTGTCCTATGTCTGTATACAGTGTAATAGATGTGTATTATGATCATGTACAGTGGTCAGGACATGTTGGGGGTGTAGTGTCCTATGTCTGTATATGGTGTAATAGATGTGTATTATGGTCATGTACAGTGGTCAGGACATGTTGGGGGTGTAGTGTCCTATGTCTGTATACGGTGTAATAGATGTGTATTATGATCATGTACAGTGGTCAGGACATGTTGGGGGTGTAGTGTCCTATGTCTGTATACGGTGTAATAGATGTGTATTATGGTCATGTACAGCGGTCAGGACATGTTGGGGGTGTAGTGTCCTATGTCTGTATACGGTGTAATAGATGTGTAGTATGATCATGTACAGCGGTCAGGACATGTTGGGGGTGTAGTGTCCTATGTCTGTATAGTGTGTAATAGATGTGTATTATGATCATGTACAGTGGTCAGGACATGTTGGGGGTGTAGTGTCCTATGTCTGTATATGGTGTAATAGATGTGTATTATGGTCATGTACAGTGGTCAGGACATGTTGGGGGTGTAGTGTCCTATGTCTGTATATGGTGTAATAGATGTGTATTATGGTCATGTACAGCGGTCAGGACATGTTGGGGGTGTAGTGTCCTATGTCTGTATACAGTGTAATAGATGTGTATTATGGTCATGTACAGGGGTCAGGACATGTTGGGGGTGTAGTGTCCTATGTCTGTATACAGTGTAATAGATGTGTATTATGGTCATATACAGCGGTCAGGACATGTTGGGGTGTAGTGTCCTATGTCTGTATACAGTGTAATAGATGTGTATTATGATCATGTACAGCGGTCAGGACATGTTGGGGGTGTAGTGTCCTATGTCTGTATACAGTGTAATAGATGTGTATTATGGTCATGTACAGTGGTCAGGACATGTTGGGGGTGTAGTGTCCTATGTCTGTATACAGTGTAATAGATGTGTATTATGATCATGTACAGCGGTCAGGTCATGTTGGGGGTGTAGTGTCCTATGTCTGTATACAGTGTAATAGATGTGTATTATGATCATGTACAGGGGTCAGGATATGTTGGGGGTGTAGTGTCCTATGTCTGTATACGGTGTAATAGATGTGTATTATGATCATGTACAGCGGTCAGGTCATGTTGGGGGTGTAGTGTCCTATGTCTGTATACGGTGTAATAGATGTGTATTATGGTCATGTACAGCGGTCAGGACATGTTGGGGGTGTAGTGTCCTATGTCTGTATACAGTGTAATAGATGTGTATTATGGTCATGTACAGCGGTCAGGTCATGTTGGGGGTGTAGTGTCCTATGTCTGTATACAGTGTAATAGATGTGTATTATGGTCATGTACAGCGGTCAGGTCATGTTGGGGGTGTAGTGTCCTATATCTGTATACAGTGTAATAGATGTGTATTATGGTCATGTACAGTGGTCAGGACATGTTGGGGGTGTAGTGTCCTATGTCTGTATACAGTGTAATAGATGTGTATTATGGACATGTACAGCGGTCAGGACATGTTGGGGGTGTAGTGTCCTATGTCTGTATACAGTGTAATAGATGTGTATTATGATCATGTACAGTGGTCAGGTCATGTTGGGGGTGTAGTGTCCTATGTCTGTATACAGTGTAATAGATGTGTATTATGGTCATGTACAGCGGTCAGGTCATGTTGGGGGTGTAGTGTCCTATGTCTGTATACAGTGTAATAGATGTGTATTATGATCATGTACAGGGGTCAGGACATGTTGGGGGTGTAGTGTCCTATGTCTGTATACAGTGTAATAGATGTGTATTATGATCATGTACAGTGGTCAGGACATGTTGGGGGTGTAGTGTCCTATGTCTGTATACAGTGTAATAGATGTGTATTATGATCATGTACAGCGGTCAGGTCATGTTGGGGGTGTAGTGTCCTATGTCTGTATACAGTGTAATAGATGTGTATTATGATCATGTACAGGGGTCAGGACATGTTGGGGGTGTAGTGTCCTATGTCTGTATACAGTGTAATAGATGTGTATTATGATCATGTACAGGGGTCAGGACATGTTGGGGGTGTAGTGTCCTATGTCTGTATACAGTGTAATAGATGTGTATTATGATCATGTACAGTGGTCAGGACATGTTGGGGTGTAGTGTCCTATATCTGTATATAGTGTAATAGATGTGTATTATGGTCATGTACAGCGGTCAGGACATGTTGGGGGTGTAGTGTCCTATGTCTGTATACAGTGTAATAGATGTGTATTATGATCATGTACAGGGGTCAGGACATGTTGGGGGTGTAGTGTCCTATGTCTGTATACAGTGTAATAGATGTGTATTATGATCATGTACAGTGGTCAGGACATGTTGGGGTGTAGTGTCCGATATCTGTATATAGTGTAATAGATGTGTATTATGATCATGTACAGCGGTCAGGATATGTTGGGGGTGTAGTGTCCTATGTCTGTATACAGTGTAATAGATGTGTATTATGGTCATGTACAGAGGTCAGGACATGTTGGGGGTGTAGTGTCCTATGTCTGTATACAGTGTAATAGATGTGTATTATGGTCATGTACAGCGATCAGGTCATGTTGGGGGTGTAGTGTCCTATGTCTGTATACAGTGTAATAGATGTGTATTATGGTCATGTACAGCGATCAGGACATGTTGGGGGTGTAGTGTCCTATGTCTGTATACAGTGTAATAGATGTGTATTATGGTCATGTACAGCGATCAGGTCATGTTGGGGGTGTAGTGTCCTATGTCTGTATACAGTGTAATAGATGTGTATTATGGTCATGTACAGCGATCAGGACATGTTGGGGGTGTAGTGTCCTATGTCTGTATACAGTGTAATAGATGTGTATTATGATCATGTACAGTGGTCAGGACATGTTGGCGGTGTAGTGTCCTATGTCTGTATACAGTGTAATAGATGTGTATTATGGTCATGTACAGAGGTCAGGACATGTTGGGGGTGTAGTGTCCTATGTCTGTATACAGTGTAATAGATGTGTATTATGATCATGTACAGTGGTCAGGACATGTTGGGGGTGTAGTGTCCTATGTCTGTATACAGTGTAATAGATGTGTCTTATGGTCATGTACAGCGATCAGGTCATGTTGGGGGTGTAGTGTCCTATGTCTGTATACAGTGTAATAGATGTGTATTATGGTCATGTACAGAGGTCAGGACATGTTGGGGGTGTAGTGTCCTATGTCTGTATACAGTGTAATAGATGTGTATTATGATCATGTACAGTGGTCAGGACATGTTGGGGGTGTAGTGTCCTATGTCTGTATACAGTGTAATAGATGTGTATTATGATCATGTACAGCGGTCAGGACATGTTGGGGGTGTAGTGTCCTATGTCTGTATACAGTGTAATAGATGTGTATTATGGTCATGTACAGCGATCAGGTCATGTTGGGGGTGTAGTGTCCTATGTCTGTATACAGTGTAATAGATGTGTATTATGGTCATGTACAGCGATCAGGACATGTTGGGGGTGTAGTGTCCTATGTCTGTATACAGTGTAATAGATGTGTTTTATGTCCATGACCTGTTTATGTTGGGAGGTATATTTTTCTATATCCACCATTGCGTGACTATAAGATGACTCAGCCATCCAGCTGTTGCATGTTTTTCTTCTGAATCCTATCTGATATATGATATATTTGGGTTTGCCTTTTACAAGCTTCCTCTGCTGAGATCAAAAGTCTAACAATTTGTCTTTTAATAGTTTTGCTAATATGAGATGACTGTTGTGTAAATGTACCTAATTCTCCTGATTGAGATCAGTGCGGAAACCAATTCCTGACTGAATCTCTCTTATCCCTGTAGAGATTTTCCTTGTGTTTGATGTATGTGCTCCCGGATTTCCCCGTGGCACACCGCTCTTCAGATATATAGGTTCAAGAGCAGATAATCTGTACCACCGGTGCTGCTGGCGCTATCCATCATCATCCATCATTCGCTAGGAAATGCTGAATCAGATCCTTGGTCTGCATTTATAACGCTGTACACCCAGCTCAGTGATTGATAAATATCTGTAGTCTGTCCTGTGGTTGAAGCGTTACCTTTCCTCACCCTAGAGAGAAATATGGCCGGAGCCACTCATGTGAGCAGATGTACATTTGTAGAGACTTTAGTTAGATTTATGGACAATTCTCCCAGACACCATCTAAAATTACATTTAAGAATTATGTCCAACATACAGAACACGAGAAGTTATATTGCGCCCTAAAGAAAAGGAGTGACATTGTGAAAAAACAAATAATGAAAACTTTTCCTTAGGTATCAGACTTTTTCACCTTTGGGGTTGCAGCGGAGCGGTGCTGTAAATGTAGTGGGGAGTATTAATGCTACAGAAAGTGCTTGTCTAAGCATCAATACTATACTGTATCCCCTATAGGGAAACTTAGTAACATAACGTACATGAGTACACTTTCACATTACAGAGAGACAGCAAAGTGTCAGCTTAGAACACATCGCCACCTACTGGACGTATGGTCACTCGATAATAGTCAGCCTGTAGCTGTTGCTATACTACAACACCCTTTCTCTGTAGCTTGTGATGTCTTTTACCCCTTTCACACCAGATTGCCAGGTCGCACCCATGAATTTGTACCCGGGTCCATCCTTGGTTGCGACCCGGCTGAGACCTCTTTCAGACTGGCGGCCCAACCCAGCTTCTTGCTGGGTCAATGATGTCACCGCTGTCATGTGCCGAGTCGGCACTTGGAGTTTAGATCATCTCCAAAGCACCGGCTCTTCCTGTGGTGTGAACGGATCCCAGGTCGCATCAACTCGGGTTACCCGTTCACACTGCACTGCGAGCCGGGTTGAACCAGTGTTCAACCCTGCTCGTTACCCGGGTTGAAATGCTGCTGCTCGACCCGGGTTATTTCAACGGGGCTCTTTCACACAGCACAGTGACCTGGGTTGCTGCTTGTTCACGTGCAATAACTCGGGTTATTGCTGGCAAGGGTTCTCAGTTATTCCCAACAGGTCATGATTTGAAGACTTCTGTGTGTGGAAGCAGGTGGGATCATTACTGGCCCAGCAACATAGATTATCTCACTTGTGCGGGATTAAAGCAATCCACAAAACATGAACCCCTGGTCCAGGTAGAGGTTTTACAAATATGTCTGTAATCATGTCCTCAATAGGAAAATATTTTTGACTGAAGAACTTGGCTCTTGTAGAAGACTCCTGCAACATATTCTGCCTCTGTTGAAGAAAGTGATACAGATGATTGATTTCTGCTCTTCCAACTGACTGGTCCTCCACCAAGAAAAAACATACCTCCCAACATACGGGGGCTGGAAGCAGGGACAGTCTGTGTGCACCTGAATAGGGGGCATGGCGTCATGGTAAGGGGGCGTGGCCTCATGTCACCCCCCCCCATATGCGTCACTCTGGGGGCCCCCATATACATCACTCTGGGGGCGTGCTCAGCACTTCTGGAGATGTTTGTCTGCCCCCAGGCTCTATCACCCACTGTCTATGCCATGTATAACCTTATGTATGAAAACCAAATTGCATAATGTAGTAAATCTGGCTCCCGCTGCTTCCCACAAATACAGAGAATTTGCATCCAGCTCAGAGCCAGCCCCAATGTACACCTAATACTATTTGTGGAAGTCGCAATATGTGCCCTGTTCAATGTATAGGGGCGAGGTTGGGTCCTATAGCGGACGGGAGATGACCGCTCCCCCCCTCTACTTCCCCCATCAATGTATAGGCACGAGGTTGGGTCTTATAGAAGGTAGAAGACAGACCTCCCCACTCCCCCATTAATATATAGAGACAAGGTTGTGTCCTATAGCAGGATGGAGATGACAACTCGCCCCTAGAGACGAGGTTTGGTCCTTTGTTGGGCAGGAGATGATCACTCCCCCTCACTCCTCCAATGTATAGGCACGAGGTTGGGTCTTATAGAAGGTAGAAGACAGATCCCCCCCACTCCCCTATTAATGTATAGAGACAAGGTTGTGTTCTATAGCAGGATGGAGATGACAACTCGCCCCTAGAGATGAGGTTTGGTCTTTTGTTGGGCAGGAGACGACTGCTCCCCCTCACTCCTCCATCAATGTATAGGGAGGAGGTTGGGTCCTATAGCTAGCAGGAGATAACAACGCCCCTCCACTCCCCCTCGTCAATTTAAAGGGACAAGGTTTAGTCCTACAGCAGTCAGGAGATAGTAGCTCCCCCCACTCTCCTTGACAATTTAAAGAGACAAGGTTTGGTCCTACAGCGGTCAGTAGATAGTAGCCACCCCCACTCCCCCTGTCAATGTATAGGGATGAGGTTGGGTCTTAAAGCGGACATGAGATGACAACCCCCTCCTCCCCCTTCAAACGATTTTCTTTTCATTAAGGAATGTAGCCACTTGCCCAGCGTGGCCGCCTCAGATGAGACCACACCAGGCCGGGCTTTCCCTGAGACGGTCGCATCTGCTGTTAATGTGCCAGCAGTGATGGGGGTCCACCTTCCCTGCTACGTCTTATGTGCATATGTGTAATTTTCACCCTTGAATAGTACATTGGGCCCTTACAAGATCTTGCTATGGAGCCCACAAGAGTCTAGAAGCCCGGCAGTGTCCTTGTTGCTGATTATGAAGGTGTTTAATCGGCTATTAGACATTTTTCTGTAGAGATCATGCTAAGGAAGAGAATTCCCAGAATAAACCATCGGAGACCATCAAAGGATCTGCATTTTACTGGGGAAAACAATTCCACATGGTAACGTCTGCATGGAAATATCCCCTGAGAGCCTTTGATGCCTTTCCCTTGGTGCTTCTGTGACGTAACCATCGGTAAAATCCATCTATGGTGTCACGGTGACAAAGTTCTTTTTCACGTGTCCTTATTTCAGTTATATAATCACCTGGTAACGAGAGCAGATGTATGAAGGCTACAAAGGAACCGGTGTCCATTCCCTTTATTCCCATTGATGTGTGTTGTATAAGGAGACGGGGAAGGGGGGTAGGTAATGCCCTCTGAATTGCAGAAACATGCAGAGCGATGTCAGTAACTCGGAGGCACAGTGAGAGCCGTGAGACCGTGTCGCAGAGCTAATAAGACCTCTCATACAGGGCGAGCGTTTCATCTTTCGCTTTGATGCTGGAGAATTATTTCCTGTCTCAGGCAATGGAGCCGGCACTCTTCAAAGGGACCAAGTTCTAGTTTTATGGCCCCTAAGTGGATAAAAATAAAAGATGATTTTTATCCGCTTTGGAAGGGGGTGTGGATAGAGTAGGGGGCAGGGGGACCCTGGGATTTAATAAAAAGATTTTTGGACAGTCACCTAAGTCCTGAAGCCTCTCTCCTGCCTGTGCAACATGAAATACACATTCGCATTAATCAGACTTTATTAGAGATAGATGCCAAGCTGCCTGTCTTCCTTTTTACACTGCAAGAATTGCTGTTCAATCTGTCTCCTCCCTGTCAAAATTTCCAATTGGACATTTTGCCAAATATTATTTTACGTTATTTAAATTTTTCTTTTTAATGTGCGTTATGGCTGTTTGGTTTTATTATACAGTATTTTATTTTTTTTCATGTTTCTTTATAACTAGCCCATGGGCAGGTACGAGGGGTTTTAGGAGTATACAATTTTTGGTCTTTACTGCATATGGTCATAATAATGAATGCGATAAGTGCCCAGCGATAGCATGGCTATTAATGCGGCAGTCACACCGCCAACAAGGTGTTCACGTGGAATCGTATTCAACAAGTATCAAAACCAGAGGTTCCCAAACATGGTCTTCAAGGCTCCCCAACAGTTCAGGTGTTAGAGATATCCATGGTTGAGCACAGGTGACTTAATTAGTACCCCAGTCAATTTGATTTAAACACCTGTGTTCAACCGTAGATATCGCTAAAACCTGAACTGTTGAGGAGCCTTGAGGACCGCGTTTGGGAACCTCTGATCATAGCGATCAATATGAGCACAAAAGCAGGAAAATAGTGTTATGAGGCGCTTTCTAGTGGCCACTTTCTGATTTTGCGAAACGCGCCACATAGAACAATACAGACACCTTTGTAGTGTAAGTTAAAATCTGTATAGGAGGAAACCTAGAGAGAAACAGGGGTGTCATTCCAGCAATGGGGGCACATGACAGCCCCCTCTGTGAGTAACTAGCTGGATGCATTGCATTGTCTCCCATCACTGTGACAGCGACCGCCAGGATAACATCTTTGTAATAACAAAAAAATGAGTTTATTTTCGCATTCATTTCCTGCCATCGCTGTGGTCAGAATAAGGAGACGGGAAGAAGTTTTTTTAATATTAAAACAGCTGAATGCATGGAAAAAAAAAGCTAATAAATAGCCGAGATAAGACCGCAGAGCTGAAAGGAAATGTAAGACTGAGAATAGCGCGGCTACAGGCGTCCAATAACTCTCGTACAGAATGCAACTTAAACATTACTGTCAAAATGGAGTCATGTTGGTGAATGGTACAGTATGTCGGGATAAGTGCATGGGCATAGGTGCAAGGGGTGCAGCTGCTATGGGGCCCATCTTCCTTTTCAAAGTTAAATGTGTTATATATATTTTTCACCATTGGGTGGTACATAGGGGCCCTTACAAGCCTTTGCTATGGGGCCTTCAAATACCTAGTTTTGCCCCTGGATGAGTACATGGCCGCTTACCGTGATTTAGCTTATTTGCCCTCTTGTAAGTGCAATATGGTAACATCCGTCAGAAGTGAAATGCGTTGTTCTGTATTTGTTCTGATTCTGTGCCAGCTCGCGGCAATGCTGTTATACAATACAGGCTGGGTCTGAGCTTCCTCTTCTAATCCTCCCGCCTGTCTCTGTGTGTTACAGAGTAATGACTACACGCCAGGAATGTGGAGGAGAACGGACGTGCACCTGGAGAACCCCGAGTATCACACACGATGGTACTTCAAGTATTTCCTGGGAAAAGGTGACTATATTCCCTCCCGACCTCCCTTCTGCGGAGACGCCAGGGGCTGTTTACGAATGTAGAATCCAACAGGCACAAAGCCGTCACCCACCCATGACAACCAACTTGAAAGAGAATAAACTTGCAATTAGAGGGAGCGGTCCTAGAGATTTACAGCACAATATGCAAAACCTGTAGCAACTAATTCCCCACTTCCATCAGTCTACCGTCCACCAAATGGGTCGCATGTAATTGCTGCTGGGTTGCTGCGAGTAAAGTAATGACCCCCTGCGGCAATAAAGCCAGTGCTGCTTAGAACTGTGACCTAACTTACCGGAGAAGATTGCGCTGTATACATTATGCAGATAAGGATAAAACATGTAACGCTACCCTGATAGCACACGGATTCTGAATCATCTGCTGCAAAAGTTTCAGCTCAGGCACCATAGTTACTGTATAAATTAGTGCACAGATATATAACCATTTCCTGTTTGGGTTTCTTACGCGTTTTGCAATCTTTGTGCTGGAGATCTGCTATGCTGCACAGCTGATGTGATATGTCTGTGAACGACGGCTTTCACAGACATATCGGGGGTACACACACTAGCGATATATCGGCCATCTGCTATGCTGCACAGCTGATGTGATATGTCTGTGAACGATGGCTTTCACAGACATATCGGGTGTACACACTCGCGATATATCGGCCATCTGCTATGCTGCACAGCTGATGTGATATGTCTGTGAACGACGGCTTTCACAGACATATCGGGTGTACACACTCGCGATATATCGGCGATCTGCTATGCTGCACAGCCGATGTGATATGTCTGTGAACGATGGCTTTCACAGACATATCGGGGGTACACACTAGCGATATATCGGCCATCTGCTATGCTGCACAGCTGATGTGATATGTCTGTGAACGACGGCTTTCACAGACATATCGGGGGTACACACACGCGATATATCGGCCATCTGCTATGCTGCACAGCTGATGTGATATGTCTGTGAACTACGGCTTTCACAGACATATCGGGGGTACACACACGCGATATATCGGCCATCTGCTATGCTGCACAGCTGATGTGATATGTCTGTGAACGACGGCTTTCACAGACATATCGGGTGTACACACACGCGATATATCGGCCATCTGCTATGCTGCACAGCTGATGTGATATGTCTGTGAACGACGGCTTTCACAGACATATCGGGGGTATACACTAGCGATATATCGGCCATCTGCTATGCTGCACAGCTGATGTGATATGTCTGTGAACGACGGCTTTCACAGACATATCGGGGGTACACACTAGCGATATATCGGCCATCTGCTATGCTGCACAGCTGATGTGATATGTCTGTGAACGACGGCTTTCACAGACATATCGGGGGTACACACTCACGATATATTGGCCATCTGCTATGCTGCACAGCTGATGTGATATGTCTGTGAACGACGGCTTTCACAGACATATCGGTGGTACACACTCGCGATATATCGGCCATCTGCTATGCTGCACAGCCCATGTGATATGTCTGTGAACGACAGCTTTCACAGACATATCGGGGGTACACACTCGCGATATACCGGCCGTCTGATTGAGCACTCATTTTCCCAAATTCTCTGATCTATTAGAATATATTAATAAAACGCAGTTTAAGCCACGCCCACTGAAAACACTCCAGCGCAAGGGTGGCAGAGCGAGAATAAAGGCAATTCTAAATATGATATTGTTTAAAAGAAACACATTCTGCAAGATTTGCTTTTTTTTTCTATACCTAATACAATTTTCAAAATGTTTCTATACCTAATAAATTCTGTAATTAAACTGCAATTATACTGTCATCTCCATTTATTTTA
Source organism: Taudactylus pleione (assembly GCA_031769625.1). Lineage (NCBI taxonomy): Eukaryota > Metazoa > Chordata > Amphibia > Anura > Myobatrachidae > Taudactylus > Taudactylus pleione. The sequence goes on along the minus strand of JAUIMM010000582.1, from coordinate 1,136,987 downwards.
CATTACGTTGTCAAGTGACACTAATGTCACCAATAATGACATTTACTGTAAATCTAAAATGAAAATTTGCAGCCAGTGATCGCTATTTCCACCAAGAAAATCTCAGAAAATGACCGTTTGTATAAGGGCTGAGTATACGTAAAATGATGCTAGATATGTAAAGTAGTATATCAAATATTGAAGACCTATGAGAGTATACCCCTAAGCCTTTATAATATAACGGCCTGATTCAGCTTGGATGGCAATTAAATCCGCGAATCCTAACAGAACGCTGCTGCTAATATATGCTGCTACAACCATATCCGTGTATAGAGACGCCCACCCCTGCCTTCTCTTCTGCGAACGCACACGCAGACCAGCCTACGCATCGGGAACATCGGCCACATCCACCACTTGCGACTAGTCTGACCTGTCTCCAATTCTGCGAATCTCTGCACATGCAGTGCGCTCTTGTGCTGCGGAGGTGATCGCACTGGCTAAATTATGGGCGCCCATTAAATGGCGTCCAAACAGTAAGACACACCTACATTTTTAAGACCACCCCCCCGTCACCTCCACCAAACGCTTGCTAACTGTCAATCATTTCTGGCTTGCTAGTACCATCGCAATGCGATCGCCCGCAAGCGCACAGGATAAAAAATGCTCGGCTGCACTAATGTTTACAATTGCGATCAAAGCTGAATCAGGCCCTAAAAGTTAAACCTCAAAGAAATTCTATGAATGTAAAGCAGTGGACATTATAATCTATCTAATAGGGGCGTGGTGGACGAGTTAGACAATCATGATGCCGACACAAGACTGTCGGCACTGTGAATGTGGACAGGTGCCAAGAGTCGACATTTGAAATGTGAAGATGCGCTATGTCGACATCAGCGCCGGAGCAGTGCTTCCCGGCGCCCTGTGCCAACCCCACCCTAACCTGCTGTGACGTCCCATGAGGGGTAGGAACTGGCAGAAGATAAAGTGTGGAGAGCTGTCCGAATGCTACGGGCAGTTCTACACACTGCAGGGTGCAGGTCCAGATGTAGGGGTCGTGGGGTAGCAACAGTGACTTCCCCAAGGCCCAGCGTCTGGGTGACAGCACGCACACCCATCTCTACGGCCCTGATCGACACTGACATAATGTCGACATGTTCAACACGGACATTCTGAATCCGTGCGCTGTAGATCCGCGTTATGGAGACATTTTTATCTTGCACGGTATTTTGTCCGTATAAAAAAAGCGCCAGTCAGTAATTGTTCATTAAGCTGTTAGCGGCCGGTGCCAGCTCTGTAGATGAGGATAGAGGCGCAGTGCGCTGTTCTGCATTCAGATAGCCGCATAGCCTGAGGTCAGACTGCCATTGTCGGGTCGCAGCGGAGGTCCCAGTCGATCTCTGTGGGTAGGGATATAAATAGGGGGTAATAACAGTCCAGTTACCAGGATGTAAATAAATGTATCACAGCGAGATCCTTTGTATCGCTCTTAGGCCCTGATTCAGAGCCGGACGCTCTGACCAGAGCGCTCGCTCTGAATCAGGGCCCACCTCCATTAATATGGAGCGTCCTCCTGGACGCTCGTATAGCTGTGGGTCACCACCCACAGCATATACGAGCGTGCAGGATGATGGTCGCGATGGTCTTGACCATCGCGACCATCGCCACTGCGAGCAGAAGCCTGCGGTTGAGTTTCTCAACCGCAAGGCCAGGAGTGATTTTGGGTCTATCAGAGTCAAAATCACTCCCAGTGACATCACTAGTGATGTCAGTGGGGCCGGCTTCTGACGGTAGGCGTTCCCTTGGGAACGCCTCCGTCTGGCAGGCACGCCCACCAAGGGGGGCGTGCTGTCAGTCAGCTTCGACAGCACGCCCCCTTTGATCAGACACTACGAGCGAAGGAAAGTCGTTCGCTCGTCGCGTCTCGCGCATGCGCACGACGGAGCTCCCTCCGTCGTGCGCATGCGCAGTGCAGACCATCGACCCACTTGCGAGCGGACAGCCGCTCGCGAGTGGGTCTGAATCAGGGCCTTCGTTACCATTTATAGAAGTTGTTCCGGGCACATTCCACCTTATTATTTTTTGCTTGTTAGGCGCCAGAAGGTTTGCGCTGCGCCGTAAAAGAGGTACCATAGAAACAAGTACTCTAAGCAGTATATATGCAATGACGACGGGTTCCGGACTATAGATAGACAGTTAAAAGGTTGACAGTGTCTGGATAGACACCAGAAGTTAGACAGTCAATAGGTCGACAGGGACAAAAGGTCGATACACTAAATGTCAACATGGAAGAAGGTCGAGATGGTCAAAAGGTCGACACAAACATGTCGCGGGCAGTCTGTGTCTCTGTGACACAGGTGCCTGCACTGCGAGTGTAGTGTTGACCGGACGGAGTTCGGTCAGCGCTACACAGTGACTGACAAACACACAGCCGCCGGCCCTGACAGCTGTGTGTTCGTTTTAAGTAGCAGCCAATGAGAGTCTGTCAGACTCTCACTGACTGCTGCTGCGCCCACTGCGGGAGCCGCTCCATCTTTCGGCTTCTGCAGTGGGCAATGGGAGAAACGTCATATAACGTCTCTCCCATAATACAGAGCGGCCCGGCCTGGGAGGACAGACGGAGGAGCAGATGGCGGCGGCGGGAGCGGGGGTTCAGGTAAGTGTTTATTTTTTTATTACGTGTGTCTACTGGGGAGGGCACTACAAGGGGGAGACCACTACTGGGGGCACTACAAGGGGGGAGACCACTACTGGGGGCACTACAAGGGGGGAGACCACTACTGGGGGCACTACAAGGGGGGAGACCACTACTGGGGGCACTACAAGGGGGGAGACCACTACTGGGGGCACTACAAGGGGGGAGACCACTACTGGGGGCACTACAAGGGGGGGAGGGACTACTACTGGGGGCACTGCAAGGGGGGGACTACTACTGGGGGCACTTCAAGGGGGGGACTACTACTGGGGGAACTTCAAGGGGGGGGACTACTACTGGGGGCACTTCAAGGGGGGAACCACTACTGGCAGCACTGCAAGGGGGAGACCACTACTGGGGACTACTACTGGGGGCACTTCAAGGGGGGGACTACTACTGGGGGCATTTTTTCAGGGGGGGACTACTACTGGGGGCACTTCAAGGGGGGGACTACTACTGGGGGTACTTCAAGGGGGGGACTACTACTGGGGGCACTTCAAGGGGGGACTACTACTACTGGGGGAACTATAAGGGGGGGACTACTACTAGGGGCACTACAAGGGGAGGGGACTACTACTAGGGCCACTGCATAGGAGGGAGGGGACTACTACTAGGGCAGTGCATAGGGGGGGTGGGGACTACCACTTGGGGCACTGCATCGGGGGATCACTGCTGGGGGCTCTATATAAAGGGCAATACTGGTGGTACTGCATAGGGCGGAGACTACAACTGGGGCCACTATTTAAGGTGCACTGCATATGGGTTACCACTATTGGGGGCACTGCATTGGGGGACCACTACTAGGGGCTGCATGGGGGGTGGACTGCTACTGGGGGCACTATATAAGGGGCACTGCATAGGGGGTACCACTACTGGGGGCACAATATAAGGGGCTCACTACTGGGGGCACAAGGGGCACTGCACAGGGGGACCACTATTGGGGGCACTGCTGGAGGCCTGCATAAGGGGGTCCTCTCCTAGGGCACTGCATATGGGCAGCACTACAGGGGGCTGCCCCTAATCTTTATTTTTACTTTACATTTAATCCCATATGGACCCGCCTCCTCCCTGGAACACTTGAGGGGAGGGGGCGCCGTAGCACGCACGAGCTCCGGGCACCCTGGCTACACACTACTCCTCCGCCAGGGCCACCTGCATGCATTTGCCCCCCAGGCTAAAAGTTGTCAGCAAGCCCCTGCTAACATGGTCTTCTTTATCCAAAATATTCCTCCTCTGTGAATTCTGCACAAAATCTATACATGAAATCTGCGCGTTACTGTATGTCAGACCTTCAGAGAGAGATACATTGTTTCCTTTGGTAATCTTTTGTATTTATATCACCTAAACACGATACATTAGATTAGCTGCGATTGAGTCACCAGATCTCCAACATAACTGATGGTAAATAAAATCTACCTACTGGTTATGTCATATTTCCTCTTCCCGTACTAATTGCTTTATGAATATATCACGGTGTACACATGCACAACTGGTCATGTTTTTAATTGATTTTTTTAAAGTACTATAGTCATTCAGTCATCCCATCATACTGACCACCCATAGCTATAGCGAGCAGCCAAATAGATGGTCGTGGTGGTCAAGACCATCGGGCTTGCGACGAGACCCTACGGTAGGGTCTCGCTGCCACAAGCCCAGGAGTGCTTCTGGCTCTATCAGAGCCAAAAGCACTCCCACTGACATCACTAGTGATGTCAGTGGGGCCGGACCCATGGGAACGCCTCCATCTGGGCAGCAACGCCCCCGGCATGCCCAGCAAAGGGGGCGTGCTGTCAGTCACTATCGACAGCACGCCCCCTTTGGTGCGAGACCCATAGTGACAGCTTGGCTGTCGATATGCGGGTCTCGCGCATGCGCACGACGGAGCTCCCTCCGTCATGCGCACTAGGGCACCATCGACCCGTTTGCGAGCGGGTCTGAATCAGGCCCTCATTGCGGAGAGAACCCAATGAATGTTTTAAATGGTACTTGTGTACTTTATGCACACAAGTACCGAAAGTTGTCCCCACCTAAAGAAGAAAGTTGTCCCCTCGCGGGCTCACTGTGCTCTCCACGCTTTGGGCTCGGTGTCTCGCTAAGCTCGCCACAAGGTTATATTCCCCCTCTATGCCCACTTGGATGGTAGGGAATGACGCTGGACACTGGGAATGACGCTGGACACTGGGAATGACGCTTGACACTGGCTGATGACGTCAGGGTCCTCTCCGTGAAGGGGATTTAGACATTGCCATGACTGATATTAATAATGAGTGTAGGACACTTGGGTTCTGTCTGCAATGAGTCTGTAAAGTACACAAGTACCTTATTTTGCTCTAACATTGATGGCTGTATGCTGTATATAAGGCCTATGTTTGTCTATTCTATATTTGACCAAGCGCACTAGTACACTTGTGGTTTTTCATTATTTTCTATGCTGGCGCTCCCAGTTCCTTATATTTGACTATTTGTCTTCTGTTAACAGTTCATCAGAACTACATAGGAACAGATGCAGAGCGGAACCCATTTTTCCTGTCCGTCGTCCTCTCTGACCAGAACAATCAGCGCGTGCCACAGTATCGAGCAATCCTATGGAGGAAAAGCGTATGTGGCGCAGCGAGCAGGATCTTTTGCTACTGAGACTCATTGCCTGGAAGCTTGAGATGCATAAATGTGTGCTGAAATCCAGTGTTAGAACAGAACTGCTGTCCTCTACTACACGGCGGAGGCAGCCATTTTGTGTGCCTTCGGTCAATATTGATTGGAACGCTGTCTGCCAGCTCAATAGAAAATAGTGTCATGGCTTCCTGGACCCTCGCGTAATGGCTGCCTCTGCTGGGTGCTAGAAAAGGGAGGGATTTCAAATGAAAGTGCTGTATACACAGACATAAAGGGCCTGAATCAGAAGTGGACTTTTTACACAGCTCGACTGCATCTTTCTGCTAATGCTGCTGAAACGAAGACCGGCAGCGGCATTAATACATCGATGTGCGAAGACGCATCATAGGTCGCACCGTCAGACACTGCGATAACCCTATGGAGATGTCGAGTGTCTGTCTGAACATGGCCGCCTCTGCCAGTGCTACTGTGGCAAAAGCCCGTGTCTGCCTAACCAACCCCCTATTACCACCCAGAAATGCCCACTGAAATTTCCTCTCTATGGGGTCTATTCATGAAGCAGTGAAAAGAGTGTTGAAGTTACCCATGTCATCCAATCAGCTGCTACCTATTATTTTACAGTACTTGATAAATGAAACCTCAAAGCTGATTGGTTGCCATGGGCAACTTCTCCACTAGCGCACTTCTCTGCTCTTTTCACTTCTTCATGAATAGACCCCTATGTGTCTAAATAAGTTCTGTGGCTTTCGGCGGTAACCATGGGACGTATGCACAGTACGACGCGGATGCATGCACGGACAGAAAACATTGTCCTCTAGCGTCTGGCGTAGCCACTGCGTCCATCACTCAATCAGGCCGATAGCGTCATCCACATGGGTGATTCCCTGCATCAGTTGAAGTCCGGGTTAAACACGCCTCAGGGCCAGAAGGACAGCGCAGAGATGTTCCCGGCGTCTTTCTCTGGCTCAGGGTTGCAGTAGATTTCTTGATACAGTGACGCAGCAAGGTGGGGCAACAGCCCTGGCAGGAGCTGTTATCTGCCCTCTGGGTACATGATGGATGAGAGCAACCGATGGGGCATCTGGGAATGGGCAAGATGCCGGCCGCTGAAACACACTCAGGGGCTGATTCTCAGATGAGAACAGAGCAAAAAAGCAAGAAAGTAACTTTGCACCTTGGTAAATCCCTGTTGTGCTGCAGGTGGGGGCAATTGTAAAATGTGCAGAGAGACAGGGGTATATTTACTAAAGTACGGGTTTTTAGAAGTGGAGGTGTTGCCTATAGCAACCAATCAGATTCTAGCTATTATCTTCTAGAAGGTGCTAGTTAAATAACAAGTAGAATCTGATTGGTTGCTATGGGCAATATCTCCTCTTCTAAAAACTCGCACTTTAGTAGATATACGCCTTAGAGTTGGCGGGGGGGGTGGGGGGCGCGTGTCCTAACTTCAATCAGCTGCCGAATGACATCTCACATAGTGCATCGGCGGGTATTTACAGACGATTTGTGTGTGCACGATGGTGTTCACAGACATATCTCATGTGTCCTGAAGCGCAGCCGATGCCTATATACTTTGCAGATACAGAATATCGGCACGTCCGGCTGTGTGTACGGGCGACCCAACGACACTTGCTGCAGGGACCGCCGGTGACTGACAGCTGAACTGGGCGAGCAGATCTAAGTCCCCGCTCAGTGGTGATGCCAACGCAGACGGTATACAATTGGGAAACCGGCTGCCTTAATACTGGCAGCCGGCTTCCCGACTGTTATATCTCGGCGAGGGTGAAATGCCGGGCGTCTAGCTATAGCCGTCTGACATTTCCCCGGCGCCCGGCATTCCGATCGAAGGGATGCCGGGCGCCGCGAGCGGACAGCCATGGAGGCTGAGGGTTAGGTTTAGGGCACCCGGGGGGGACTTAGGGTTAGGCACCCCCCCGGGAGGGTTAGGGTTAGGCTAGGGGGAGGGAGGGTTAGGCACCCCCCCGGGGGACTTAGGTCTAGGCAGCGGGGAAGGGGGGATTAGGGATAGGCACTTGGGGAGGAGGGTTAGGCACCCCCGGGGGACTTAGGTCTAGGCAGCGGGGAAGGGGGGATTAGGGATAGGCACTTGGGGGGGAGGTTAGGGTTAGGCACCCCTAAGGAGGATTAGGGTTAGGGGGTTAGGTTAGTATATACTTACCTTAGCGACTATTGGGATTTCCAGCGCTGTTGGGCTTCCGCTGCCGGGCACTGCTCATCTGTCGGCCAGGCGCTGCCGGGAATCGAACCGCCGGCCATGCGGTCGGCGGTATTTCATACCGATTCCGCGCAGACACATCAAGCAGCAGATTAGTAAGTGTGTATTGGCTCAACAATCTGCCGCTTTGCCTGCAGATCCGTGGGACGCCCATGGGTGTACCCACCCTAAGAATAAAGCTGTCCAGCATGTGTGGTCTACATGCAAAATCAGCCGATATTTACCCTGCATGAGGACATATGATACACGCAATTTGCTCCTTGCATTGCAGAATGGTTTGTTCCCGATGTAAAGTTTCCTGCTTTGTATTTTGCTTTGTATCCAACCAAGAATCAGCTCCTGATTCCTTAATGTAGAGGCAGAAATGGCGCCCGTTTCATCTATTATACAAACCGCCATTAGTATATGAGTGCCGGCAGCGTTGAGCAACGTTTTCAAAACGTGAAATCTTCGCCTCACTCGCATTTGGGCCACAAAATGTAACATGTTGGCAATTAGGACTCAACTGTTTCCAGTCCGAGCCCGCCACCCCACACAGCAGGATGAATAAACCATTTTCATACCAGATGTCGTCATAGAATATGGCCTTCTGTTTCGGCGGTTCTGCGCCTCTGTACGCACCCGCTTTCAGTGACACGGCTGCCGCATTCTACCGTAGAATTTCACAGGACAATATATGTCGGGAACGGCGCTCACACCTCTGTATATAGCGTTGCAGCACAGTATGTAGGGTATACAGCGGCAGAACAGCCGAGCGCGCGTCATGTTGGCGCAGTAAGCACTTGGACTAGCTGAGTTGGTTGATTTTCTAACGTGATTCTTTTGTTTTCCCACCAGGGTACCCAGAAAATCTGCCTTTCGTACTGTCCCACAAAAACATTATCAGTGAAATCTATATTAAGGTACATAATATAATCAGTGTCTTTGCTATGATGACAAATGACTGTGGAACAAAACATGACTTCATTCTTGGTGTGGAAGGAATACGGAGGGTCAGCTGTCGGCAATAAGTTAGTGTAATTCCTGCACCCACAGCCTGGAGCAGAGACGTCTGGACGAATTGTCGATGACAGGATTTATTCTATGGCGGGGGGGTAATTCAGGGCATGGTTCTGATGTGGACGGTATAGCACACCCGCAGGGAAGCGTAAGGAAGCGCTGTGCAATACCGTACAACTAAAAGGCAAATGCAGCAGGCGGCGTCTGTAGGAAATAGAGAACTCTTGCTTCTGTGTCCAAAGACGCATCATCGGGTCACCGATCGCGATGGGTACAGCCCTCGACCAGTCTGCGGAAGCCGAAGTTTACTCAGACTGGCCGACACAACTGGCCAGGCGGGTCCAGGAAGACTGTGGGGCCCATTTATTAAGGATCGCATTTTGCAATGCGATCAGGGCATGCAGTACCGACGCTGATCGCATTGCAAAATGCGATCATACCGGCCGAATGTATCACCCGGCACATGCATGGAGACGGGCTCCGAAAAGAGCCTGTCCCTGCGATGTGGCCGGAACGCATTCCGGGCTGCTGCGCATGCGCAGTCCCGCGGACTGCACATGAGCGGCGCCCATTGCCGGCGGAGGGATCTGGAAGATCCTTCCGCCGGTTGAAAATGCGGTAAGTGCCCATAGGACACAGCGGCTAACGCTATCTGCAGATGGCGTTAGCTGCTGGGGTCAATATCGGGAATGCTTCGCATTCCCGATATTGATACATTTGGCAGCATCGCATCCCCCATAGAAACCTATGGGGGAGGCGGATGCCGGCGGCAATGGAGGGATCGCAGCAGGTATCGGAGATACCTGCTGCGGTCCTTCCTTCATACATTTGGGGGATACTAAGTATTTGAGGTAAACCCCCGAAAACAGGTGTTTTCGGCGAATTTACCTCAAATGATCTTTGATAAATGGGCCCCCGTGTCTGCCTACGAAGCGGGGGCGACGTGGTCCTGGTTTCCGCCACCGAATGGCCGGCTGCGCACATATTGGATATATATTGTAGCGCTGATATTTGCAAGTTTCCCTGTGCACCTCTATGGGGCGATGCCGGGACGCAGAATCGATGCCGATGAATGGAAATAACCCTAACTGCTGCTTCAGTTTCCAGACGATCCGTTCTATAGACAACGCTGATAGGAATGCGGTATATGACTAATACACGCTAGTATACAGGATTGAATGTTTTTGTTATATAGGGCATGTCCGGTTACATCAGCTGTACTGTCGCATTGCGGGGCGCATGTAGGGTTGGACAGACCTCCGGTTGCAGGCGTAAAATGCATCCGGAAATAAAAGTTCTGCGCGCATGATTAGCAGGATGTATTTCCTCTACACCAGGGGTCACAAAAATAAGATTTGCCATAAGAATGTGTTTTTTTATGCGCATATTCGGTACAGATAAAACAGGCGCATACGCCAACATCATGCTCATGATCATTATTTATACTGCAATCTACAACAGAGTGTAACTCCTGGTGACTTGCTGGTTTGTTAGTGTAGTGGTTTATTAACAACTGGAGACCTGCAGCTTGTGGAATCCTCGTTTATTATCTTTGTATCAGTCTATGGGGTCTATGTACTAAGCCATGGAGCTAGATAATGTACCAACCGATCAGCTCCAGTTATTTTTCAAATACAGCCTATAAAGTTACAGGAGCTGACTGGTTGGTACTGTATCTCCATCCACTTTCTCTCTCCAAGGCTTCGTACCTAGGGCCTGATTCAGACCGGCTCGCTAGATGCAGCCGATCGCTCCCAGCGTATGGTAATTCAGCTAAGTGACGTCAAGGCAGCCGCTCGCTCGGCAAGGCATAAGCACACCCACTATGTTTTGGCGAGCGATCACTTTGTGTTTATAGACGCCCACAAGCCTGTCTGTAGCCGCCCACTAGCATACTTCATCTCCAGGAAGTATATACAACCATCGGTACATCGGGAACCATCGGATCAGACCGCAGCGCTTGCGGTTGACTGTACCCTACCGCAAGCAGCTCAGTGTATTATTCAACCAGGTGACGTGTCCTATGACGCTGCCTGTTAATTATGCACGCCTCTGAAACGGCGTTGAAACACTCAGGCACGCCTGTGTCCGCAACGCCACTCCCCCATTACTACTGGCCCCCATTACCACCCACAAACGGCCTCTCCTGTCACTCATTCCACTGGGCTGTCTTTGCAGGGCGAGCGAGCACATTCCGATCGCTAGTACTAGTTTGCGCACGCGCACTGCGAACTACACGCATGCGCACATTAGCGAACATCGTCCGCAACGAGAGGCCGCTTGCTAGCGAGCAGGTCTGAATCAGGCCCCTAGACCCCTATGTCTCCAGTGATCTATCTGTAGACCGATGACTTTATCTACATCCCGTCCATTTACCTTTAATTGTCCGCCTAACTCTACAACCAGACGGCTGCCGCTTGAAAGGGTAACGCTGTCATTTATTTTTCAGTGCCATGAACCTCGATAGATTTGAGAAGAGCCCCAGGGAAATCCTTAACCCTGAGATTCAGAAGGTGAGATGCGCTGTAGGTGACGGGAATGACGCTGGCGTCACCTGGCAGATCTTTTCGGAATTGTGATCTTTATTTGCTCGGATTTAAAAGAACTTTTACACACATGAACGCCTGAGGCTGGTGCAGAGAGTATACCCTGTACATGGGGCATTTCTGCCCTTTAGATGTCTAGTTGCCACACTCACACATTGATAGCGATATTCCGGCCCCTGGTCCTTGTAACCAGCGCTGGTTGGGTTGCTTAGCTCTCACATGAATTAGGGATCTATGTACTAAGCCTTCGAGAAAGATAAAGTGGACATATTAAAGGGGTAAATTTACTAAGATAAGAGTTTTTAGAAGTGGAGATGTTGCCCATAGCAACCAATCAGATTCTAGCTATTATCTTCTAGAAGGTGCTAGATAAATGATAAGTAGAATCTGATTGGTTGCTATGGGCAACATCTCCATTTCTAAAAACTCTGAAACTTTGGGGTAAATTTACTAAGATGAGAGTTTTTAGAAATGGAGATGTTGCCCATAGCAACCAATCAGATTCTAGCTATTGTATTCTAGAAGGTGCTAGATAAATGATAAGTAGAATCTGATTGGTTGCTATGGGCAACATCTCCATTTCTAAAAACTCTCATCTTAGTAAATTTACCTCAAAGTTTCAATCAATCCGCTCCTAACTGTCATTTTTCAAACACAGCCTGTAAAGCAAGTTAGGAGCTGATTGCATGGTACTTTATCTCCATACACTTTATCTCTCTCCAAGGCTTAGCTTAGTACATAGACCGGGGGTGGGGAACCTTTTTTCTGCCAAATGCCATTTTCATATATAACATTACTCGCGGGCCGGGTTCAGGCCACGCCCCCTCCATGTGAGGTCACACAGGGGCAGGGTCACCATCACAGGTGTTTACAGCAATGCCCGGAGCATCCTGACGATGCTCTGGGGAGCTGTAAGGGCAGCGGTGTGACCGTCTGAAGCGTCCTAAGGACGCTCCAGGTGGCACTGCTGCATAGATTCTGGATGCAGGGTGACATTCTAGGCACACTGCTATTCAGATAAGGCTAGCAGAAAAAGACTGAGAGGACCAGACCAAATGATTCCGCGGGCATTATTCGGCTCCCGGGCCTGAGGTTCCCCATCCCTGACATAGACCCCATAGTCTTAACTATGCTGGTTTTTTGTGTTCAACTTTTGTACCTCGCGCCGCATGGGCCGGGCGTTCTCCTCACAGTACACACATAGCCAGGAGGAATTGGGTTAGTCCCCCTCCGTCCTGGCAGATGGAAGATTTATCCATATATTCCCACCCCAGGATAACTGTTCTGGATTCTGGCCCCCTCCTAGGTGAATTTGGCTCTAGTAATGATGATAGCCAGACCTGGGGGACGCAGTATCTCTCCGAGCTCCCGTTTGGCATTTCACATTCATTAATATACCAGGAGGCACCAATAAAAGCCCACCTGGGCCGTCTGGTTGGAGCAGGAGGGTGTGGAGGCCATAGTTGTATGGAACCTCCACTGACACAGTAACATTCCACTCCCCACAAATAGATAACACCCCTGGATCTGCCGTGAGCCCCACTCGGCCACCGTGGCCAGTGATGAATCTATTTTTTGACATTGCGCATTATTACATACCTCAGTAATACAGTATATTATATACGTGGTACGTTATTGCATCTGCAGCATGCGTCGGGTGTGGTAGAAGGGTGAACCGGCCACACACGTTACTTATAACATATTATATAATACAAGTGTTTTGGCAAAATGTGATTCTATATAAGAGACCCGAACTGAGAGACCCTCACCATCCATGAGGACACTGCAATTAGGGACAGACAGACAGACACCTGAAATCATTCACTGTTGATTTGTCAGCGTAGAGAGCGATTGGAAAGGTTAACGACGGCTAGCGCCACTTCTATCTTAGCGCTCTCGCTGACTCTCTCTTCCGTTTCCCCCTCTATAGGACCTGCTGGTTTTAGAAGAACAGGAGGTGAGTAAAACTTGGAAGGCTTTTCTGACCACTCTATACATGGCGCATGCATTTAATGGGTGACCCATCTAAAATAATAACCATCGGTAATCGCCATCACGTTTTTCTTGACTGAAAGAAAAAATGGAAGGCGGCTTGGAGCAGCTTGGCTAATGTGGTCTCATTGAACTAATGTCTACATAACACTGGGCAAGTGGGACATTAGCTTCTGTAAAGTGACGCACAGCGGCTCCTCGCCGCATCCTACGCGTGACCGGAAAACGCGGCAAGTGAGCTGGGCCTGTCTTAGATCAAGACGTTATTTACTATAGTTAGAAAATAACACCTGAGATGGAAGCTTCGGGTTTAATGTCCCCAGATGGCACCATGTATTAAGGGGTTATATAGTCGTTATGTCGACATTCAGAATGTCCACGTGGCCGAAATGTCGGCAGTGACAATGGGAAAGGAGTTTGATGCCATTAGATACAATGCAAAGCCGGTTTGGTTTTAGTTTGCAGCTGTCCAGCAAATCAGCCCGACTTCTGCTATCCCACCCGCATCGGGGCGGAGCCTTTACTGGAAGGGGGTGAGACATATACAGTATAGTTGTGTATGTTTATGTGAACGATTTAAAAGACCCTTACTCACATTCCCATCCTGTCAGACAATTCTCCAGCATCCGGTTCTCATACTGTCCTTACTGCTAAATCCGTTTTATTTTGTTTGTTAAATATATTGCATGCATAGGTCCCATTATATACAACCGATGTATCCCAGTGATGCTGAACTTAATGCCGGTTGTCCATCCAGCCCAGCAACCTCGGGGGGAAGAGAGTTGTCCCAGTGTGATGAGGGTGATATGAGAAAATATAGATGCAAACATTTTGTATATATCCCAAGCCTTGTGTGCTGCGAGTCCCGTCAATTGTCACTGTCCTGTGCTCCAAGATTGAGATTAAGAACTTTGCGGGAGATGTACTAAGCCTTGCTGAGAGATAAAGTACCAACCAATCAGCTCCTAACTGTCACATGACAGGCTGTGTTTAAAAAAAGACAGGAGCTGATTGGTTGGTACTTTATCTACGTCCACTTTATCTCTCTCCAAGGCTTAGTACATCTTCCCCCTAATTCTGAGTCGCCCGTAATACAGGCGCTATACTGGCCGATTCACATGATCGAAAGTCACACGACCACATCGCCCCCCGGCCTTCCACCTTCAGTATCATGAGCATCTTCGGCACAGAATATTTTGACCGACATCGGACGGATCTCTACGTAAGCACAGCTCAAAATAGGACGCAATTCCGCGTACACGCCCACAGCAAATTCAATCTACAAGCGAACGCCCCTTACTGCCCCATTGTTACCCAGCAACGCAGATCCAACCGCGAGGAGGAAGCGACAAAGATGCGTAGGAATCAGATTTCCCTCGCAAAAATTCCTCATGTGCAGTTTGCTAAAAATCCTTCGGTCTTCCCCCATTCAGAATTGCGTACAACTCAGGCACGGAGGAAGCACCAGGCCAGATCTCTATGTACAGATCCCACCCAGGGTGTGTAAGTCACAGGAATAGATGCTGTTATACAGTACAGCAGGGGTTCCCAACCACGGTCCTCAAGGCACACTAACAGTTCAGGTTTTAAGGATAGCCATACTTGAGCAAAGGTGTCTTAATTAGAACCTCAGTTAGTTATTGTGATTTACCCATCTGTGCTCAACCCTGGCTATCACTAAAACCTGGACTGTTGGTGTGCCTTGAGGACCGCGGTTGGGAAACACTGGACTAGATTATAATTACAGAAAGGGTTTGGGGACGGCAGGAAACACCACCACTTTTTGGGGTGTTGTGATGTTACAAGTTTAACCCTCCACAAGCAATCTCCGTGGTTTTATATTGGTAATTGTGTAGCCTGAAGCTGACCACACACTAGACCAACTTACATCCAACCAGCCAACTAGTTGATTGGTTGGAATGAAAATCTGGTAAGGTAGGAAAGCAAAAGACAATCAGCAATTTGCTCCCAAACACCGGATAATGAACAAAAACTGTTCTTTGAACAAATTGTTTATATCAAACATTTAACAAACTTGTCTGACGTCATTTTCATCTGTTTTCTGGCATTTAGGAGCAAATTGCTGATCATCAGTTACTCCCATACGTTACCAGATTTTCATTCCAACCAATCATCTAGTTGGATGAAAGTTGGTCTAGTGTGTGGCCAGCTTTAGTCCTACAGCGACGTTTCCGTGCTACTAATGGTTTATTATTCCCATGTTAAAGTAATCTCTCTGGTCTGTGACCTCTTTTAGGGCTCAGTGAATTTTAAGTTTGGAGTTCTTTATGCCAAAGATGGTCAACTGACAGATGATGAAATGTTTAGTAATGGTGAGTACCGGCCAGGATTATCCTTATAGTAAAAGCTGTGTGTTATCAATAAATAATCTGAAGGTCCTGTTACTAATGTTAACAGTGATTTTCTATTGCTACTTGTCCCAGCTCGTCCCAGTAATGGGAACTCTGTAAACATCACATTTATGAATAATGTACACCAGCCGGGGGCAGCAAGGCTCAGCCTGTCACCTGTAGTGCCAGTCTTGGGGTATATGCGTATGCAGAGTTGGATTTTAATTACATCAATTAAAAAAATAAATAAAATAAAATGATATAATATATATGTATAACATGTGTTTGTGTACACACATTCTGACATTTCTTCTGTACCCCTTACTATTTTCAGTAAAAGCTGTTGATCTATAATATAAATATATATATAAATACATAATATTTTAAACACGTATTTTCAAACGATTGAAAATTAATTTTTGTGCATTATTCCCATAATGAGATGGTGATAATAGACAAACATGGGTTACCCAGCAGAATTTCAATCGCCCATTCATGCTTTGCATCAGGCAGCTGTCGCCAGTGACATCCGCAAAGGATGAAACATTTTAAATAAAGCTACAGGTACATAGATGACAATTTCAGCTGCACATTATAGGGACATTATTATATTGCTGGGCATACACAGCCAGACAGACCGACAACTCAGACCGACAGACATCTTATCTGGCCAGCTGCAGATGTCGCCGGCATACACTGTGAGAGAAATCTCAGTGTATAGCCCGACATCTGCGCTCCGCCCCCGGGGGAGGAGACATTTCCCTGTTCCTTCCGTAGGAAGGAACACAGGAAATGTCTGTCTGTCGGCCGCGCTGGGCATACACTGCCCGATGCGGCCGACAGTTACCGGGACAATCCTGCATGCCCGACCGAGCAATATTTAACCCTCGGTCGCCCGCACACACGCTACAATTTTCGGGGCGATCCGCTGATATCAGGCGGATCGCCCCGATAATTGTAGCGTGTATGGCCAGCATAAGCAATTAAAATCTAGTCGCCTTCTGCAGAATGCATTCTACAAATCTACCTGCTGGATCAGCCCTCCCCCGATACCTGCTGAATCAGCCCTCCCCCGATACCTGCTGTATCAGCTCTCTCCCCTATACCTGCTGAATCAGCCCTTCCCCCGATACTGGCTGAATCAGCCCTCCCCACAATACCTGCTGAATCAGCCCTCTCCCCGATACCTGCTGTATCAGCCCTCTCCCCGATACCTGCTGTATCAGCCCTTCCCCCGATACCTGCTGTATCAGCCCTCTCCCCGATACCTGCTGAATCAGTCCTCCCCCGATACCTGCAGAATCAGTCCTCCCCCGATACCTGCCGAATCAGCCCTCTCCCCGATACCTGCTGTATCAGCCCTCTCCCCGTTACCTGCTGTATCAGCCCTCTCCCCGATAGCTGCTGAATCAGCCCTCCCCCGATACCTGCTGTATCAGCTCTCTCCCCCTATACCTGCTGAATCAGCCCTTCCCCCGATACTGGCTGAATCAGCCCTCCCCAGCATACCTGCTGAATCAGCCCTCCCCCGATACCTGCCGAATCAGCCCTCCCCCGATACCTGCCGAATCAGCCCTTCCCCCGATACCTGCTGAATCAGTCCTCCTCCAATACCTGCCGAATCAGCCCTTCCCCCGATACCTGCCGAATCAGCCCTCCTCCAATACCTGCTGAATCAGCCCTTCCCCCGATACCTGCCAAATCAGCCCTCCTCCCGATACCTGCCAAATCAGCCCTTCCCCCGATACCTGCTGTATCAGCCCTTCCCCCGATACCTGCCGAATCAGCCCTACCCCGATACCTGCTGAATCAGCTCTCCCCCGATACCTGCTGTATCAGCCCTCTCCCCGATAGCTGCTGAATCAGCCCTCCCCAATACCTGCTGAATCAGCCCTCCCCCGATGCCTGCTGTATCAGCCCTCTCCCCAATACCTGCTGAATCAGCCCTCCCTCGATACCTGCTGAATCAGCCCTCCCCCCGATACCTGCTGAATCAGCCCTCCCCCCGATACCTGCTGAATCAGCCCTCCCCCCGATACCTGCTGAATCAGCCCTCCCCCCGATACCTGCTGAATCTGCCCTCCCCCCGATACCTGCTGAATCTACCCACCCCCGATACCTGCTTAATCAGCCCACCCCCCGATACTTGCTTAATCAGCCCACCCCCCGATACTTGCTGAATCAGCTCTCACCCGATACCTGCTGAATCAGCCCCCCGATACCTGCTGAATCAGCCCTCCCCCGATACCTGTTAAATCAGGCCCTTCCACAGATATCTGCTGAATCAGACCCTTCCCCCGATACCTGCTGAATCAGACCCTTCCCCCGATACCTGCTGAATCAGATCCTCCCCCGATACCTGCTGAATTAGACCCTCCCCTGATACCTGCGGAATCAAACACTCCCCCTATCACCTGCTCAATCTGATATGACCCCTGACACCTGCTCAATCAGACCCTCCTTCTGATAACCTGCCCAGTCAGACCCTCCCTCCTGGCACCTGCTCAGTCAGACCTTCCCCCTGACACCTGCTCATTCAAACCTTCCTCCCGACCCTTTTTGGTGGGCCCTCACCCTAGCACACAGAATATCGGACCCTCCCCCTTTCACCTGCGGAATCAGACCTCCCCCCTGGCAACTGCTATATCAGACCCTCTCTCTGGCACCTTCTGAATCAGACCCTCCCCTAGCACCTGCAGAATCAGACCCTCTCCCTGACACCTGGTATATCAGAGCCTCCCTCTGTATACCTGTATACAATTACCAGCTACCTCAGCTGAGGACAAAGCCGCAGATTCCTGCTCCCCCATCAGTTTTACTCATTCTTATAACACGATGACTGCTGCTCTGTAATCGTTCTATGGCTCAGACCTGTTTTGGTCATTTCCTCAGTGTTTGACAATCTGCATTTCTCATTTTATTCCAGAAGCTGGAAGTGAAAGTTTCCAAAAGTTATTGAACTTGCTAGGAGACACCATCACGCTGAAGAGCTGGATCGGCTACAGGGGAGGACTAGATACCAAAAGTAAGAGCCGCCTTACTGTAGGTAACGTAGCGCAGAGCGTACGATAAGCTCTATATTGTTATTATGTGACCCTCAGATTGGTCATGTCCTGGGGTCTCCCTTCTTACTAATTCCAGAGTCACATTAGGACATTATTTAAGAAACGTCAACTATAAGTGGAACTTTACTTAAAAAGGGGAAAACTTTTTTAAACTCCATGTAAGAGATCATAAAAAAATATGCGGAACACAAGATGGCGCTGGATTAAACACAAATACTCAGACTGCTGCGAATGTCCAGATGCTGATACTCTGCTGGTCTGGGGAGATTTCAATTTATGAAGAGGGTAATTTGTGACATATGAAAAATAAATACAATAAAAACATCCTTCAGAGATCATTTCTGTATGATAGAAATTTCTGAATAAGAAAGTCCAGATATAAAATCTAGTTTAGGTTTAGGCAATATAGAGTATCCCACTCACTGTATAGTAAGTGGTGTATAAACACATAAAAGTATCTCTTTCAACTCATTGTTCACCCGTTAAAAATGCAGAGACAAGTAGTATACGGGCGTAGCCAAACTCACATCACAGTCAGCTTTCACGTGCATATAAATGTATCTTTCTGGATATGCATATCACTTCAGTACCAGGGTTGCATAAAATTGGATTTTTAAAAAAAATATTTGTTTTAAAACTGATTTTTTTTTGGATTTAAATTGGATCTTTTAGTAATTTTTTTTCTTTTTAAATAAACGTTTTACATTTTTAAACATTTAAAATTGTTTTTTTTTTAATAAAAAATCCTATTTAAATCAAATAAATTTGTTTTTCATTTATTTAATTAAAAAAAAATAATCAAATTTTATGCAACCCTGCCTTCACGCTCTCTCTAGATCCTTGTTCCCTCATAAATGTTAAATATCATAAAAGAAAGAGGGGAACAAAGTATCAGAACAAATTTATTTAAGTAAGTAACAGCGTTTTAAAATATGGAAGATTCCACAGTCATCACACTGGAGTAAAATGGACAATACTAAACAAAACGTAGTACAGGGATTCCAGACTTCCCCAGACTACTAAACGTAAATGCTCCAGAGTGAATAAGAATCAGACGATACCATCAAACAAGTCCCTTCACCGACGCGTTTCGATCAGAGTAAATAATCTTTTTCAAGGTGCATCGTGGGTTGACATTATATACCTCCCCCAATCATTGTCTAATTAACTAATTAGACAAAACCCTAGAAGCTGTATGGCTCTATGCTCAGTTCATTTTTAAAAAATGATTGTATATTTGTTAGATAGCAATGAAACTGTTGTCAGAACGTGTAAGCAGGAATTTTGCGCACTTTGGATAGGCCCACTTTTAACAGTTTAGTCCATGTAAGAGATGTCCGTAAACAGAGGTGAAGATGATAAATGGTGCATTACACTTACTGACATCAGTACTACATACTCAGCCTCCCCTGACCGGGAGCTGTAATGAGGCGCTCTCACACTGGGTGGCGCTGTTCCTGATCTCCTGTGGGCAAAGACAATTGTATAGTAATGGAAATACCTTGCATTGATTGGGTTTATGAAAGTTTAAGCGTAGTAGGAAGTGTAAGTTCCCTGCGGCGTACAATGTCGCTCACACTCATCGAGTAAAGCCATAGACTAAGGTTGTGGGATAGACTTTCCCAGGAATTTGTCAGCGCGCAGAGAGCAATTTTGGCTGGATTTTTTTTGCATTAACCGTGGCAGTTCTGGCAGCATCTGGGATCGCAATGGCCACATTCATTGGACAAAGGGTCCCGAGCTCTGACACTTGTGGCAGTGTAGATTTCTGTGCGGTATTGGGTGTCTCTGCACTGGAGGGGGGGGGGGGGGATCTAAGTGATGAGAGAGGTTCCTGTGAACTGCGGCTTTCTTACCCAGTATACAGAGTGTTCCAACCTCTGGCTGTATTTTTATCATATGCATAAGTGAAATTAGATTTGGGGCCCCCACTCAGATTTTATATAGGGGCCAAGGGCCACTGCCTCTGCTGCCTGTCATATTCTGACGGAAGAAAGTTTTCCTTTCATCCCTCACGTTGTAAACCTTTTGCGCAGAGGATTCGTACACCATTTACACCCCGTGGAAATGTGAAATAAATGAAATCCTACAGTTGAAACCATGTACATTGTAATGTTGTACAGTATGTGAGCTCAGAGCCTCTGTACCCACAGGGGCATCCTGGGATAATTACAGCCCTGTCCTCCTTCCGAGCCTCAGGGACCAGACGTGATCACATCTATAAATGCAGTAAACCTGTGAGGGCCCCCCTAGTGGCCAGAGTGCTAGTTACACCTTGGTGAGGTGTGAATACTATCTTTGCACATCCATGGAGCTGGATGGGATTTAATTCCCTGTGGTTTCTTTGCAGATGACACAACGGGAATACATTCCGTCTACACTGTTTACCAAGGGCACGAGATCATGTTCCACGTCTCCACCATGCTGCCGTACTCTAAAGAAAACAAACAGCAGGTACGTTTATCACCTGTGCAGGGCTCAGCCCTTGGTAAGCCACAATCTGCCAGTGGTTTTACACTGTGCCCACTGACTGATTATAATATATCGAGTCTAAGGGCATAAACGTTAGATCAGCAGAAGGTGTTAGGCAGTGGTTTCCGGCCTACAGATTATGGTTTGAGGAGGCCTTAGGGTAGCTAACTTGTGGTGGCCAATACCGATAATACTGTCAATACGATATTGTGGCAATGGTCATAAAAAATATAATGTACATTTTGCCAGCAACACAAATGTGTTGAACACACTATAGTGCCCCCCAGTTCACACTATGCCACACACAAACACCCAGTTCACTATATGCCACAGTGCCCCCCCACACTGGTGATGTAGCTTTGCGTGGGGGCTCTGGATGACCTCCTCAGCCGCCCTATTGTTAATCTGGCACTGTGTACACAAGAAGCCAGAGCTTTCCCAACAGCACGCTACGTAGTGTGGCTGCCATTTTGTGAGTTTAGAGGTCACCATGGACCTGTTAAGCTGTCTCCTGCCTGTGACCGCTGGCATAGAGATTTAGGTGTCACCTGTGTAAAAGAAAAATCAAGATGGAATCTGGGGCCCTTTGTGGCCTTTGCTGAGATTACCAACATGGAAGTCAACTGGAAGATGTAGATTGCTGCCATCTCATTGCTGCGTATTGCAGCCAGTCCAATAATGACCTGACTGATTGCCCTAGTATGATTACTGAGCCTCTGTCCTGTCTCACCCGGAGGCCTCAGGTGGTGTTATCGGCCCGATATCTGTGAGTACGTGATCATCTCTGTGATACAAGCCTGCGCCAGATATGTCGGTCATTGGTAACGCCCTGATATGTGAGTTACAGCCATGTCTGGCCGTCATGCTCACTGTGTGGCATTGGGGGGGAATAATTGATGATAATTAAATCAACTATGATTTAATGGTAATTGGAGCCATTCTGGGCCTGAATTCATGTTACAGTTGCTCCAAGACCTATGTGTAGAATGGGCGGTGCTGACATCCAAGTGGGAGGGGCCAGCAGGTGTCATTGGCCCATGGACACGGTCTATAAAATAATCCAGGACCATTATAATAACCTGTTCTGTGTGAATTCCCTCTGATCTGCAGTGTTGTACTGCTGCTGGCACCACCTGACACAAGGTCTGAATACCATCCTCCCCCCTATAGATTTCACCTCTTCATTAGTCAGTGACCTTTATGGAGAATTAGAGCTTTTCAGGAGAACATCGGACCCTGTGGAGAAAACATCATTGTCACATTTAATGACTTCCTCCCAGAGCCTTGCAAACACCACTGGGAGTAAACCAGGATTTATAGAGAACTGAAGGTTACAAGGAATTGCAGAATTTCCTTATGCATCAGAAGGAACAATTTTTTTTTTTACAACACACATAAAAGACATCGCGTTCCGCCTGCAGCGCCCGGGAAGAGAGACACAAGTCACATGCCATGAATTATAGAGCAGCCTGCGGGCGCGCTTGGCCAAATTCCATACGCGTCTTTAATCAGGCTTGTGCGACACACACACAGAGAACTTGGCGAGAGACCGAGCTGGGAGCGTTACAGGTGGGACTTAGATCGTATGATAGAGAAATGTAAGATGACCTTTCTGACCGCCATTGTAGAACGTGCGACAAATATGGACATTTATACTATTAACAGACCATTCCACGTATTTTTATGTATAATGATCGTGATAAGAAAATGGTGATATGAATGGTAAGAAGATATTTTGCTAACAAAGAATGAATGTTCTGGGGGTAGCTGGGTAGATACCCCATGATGCCACCAATCTACCCCAGGCGGGGGCGTATCTATAATGGGTGCAGGGTGTGCGGGGAACACGGGCCCCGCACCGCACACCCTGCACCCATAATAATACTTACCTCTCCGGAGTCCCACGTCAGCGCGGATGTCCGGTGCTGTAAAACGACTGGAAAATGGCCGCGGCGGCCATTTTCCCGTAGTTTGCGCATGCGCAGTACAGGGAAAATGGCCACCATGGCCATTTTCCCGGTGACCTGTGCATACACTATAGACTCTGGGCGCACTCTAGTGCCCAGAGTCTAGAACTCCGACGTTGGGTGCGCACAGCTCAGTGCGCTGCCGGCCGCTGGGGCGAAGAGGAAGGGGCCCATGTCGGAGACTGCACACGGGCCCCCTCCTCTCTAGAAATGCCCCTGACCCCAGACATGGGAGGGCAGTCACAGCTCTGATTATTCTCTGCCCTGTCAGGAGATTTGCTGTACTTCCAATGTATTAATCAATACCAATAGGAAAGAATACATCAGGGGTGGCTGCTTATTTAGAAACATAGAATTTGACGGCAGACAAGAACCACTTGGCCCAGCTAGTCTGCCCCATTTTTAAACATATTATTACCTCAACCCTTATTGATCCTTACTTCTTCTGAGGGATATCCTTATGTCTATCCCATCCATGTTTAAAATTGCTCCACTGTCTTAGCCTCTACCACAGGGATGGGGAACCTCAGGCCCGGGAGTCATATAAGCCCACCGGAATCATCTGGTCTGGCCCTCGGAGCTTTTTTCTGCTAGCCTTATCTGGCTGGCAGGGTGCCTAGAATGGCACCCTGCAGCCAGAATCTATGCAGCAGTGCCACCTGGAGAGTCCTTAGGACACTTCAGACGGTCACACCGCTGCCCTTACAGCTCCCCAGAGCATCTTCAGGAAGCCCTGGGGATTGCTGTAATCACTAGCGATTGTGGCCCCGTCCCATGTGACATCACACTGAGGGGGCGTGGCCTGCACTGGTCCCGCGAATTATGTTATATATATCAAAATGGCCCTCAGCAGAAAAAAAGGTTCCCCACCCCTGCTGTACCACCTCTGATGGGGGCTATTCCACTTGTCCACTACCCTTTCTGTGAAGTAATTTTTCCTCAAATTACCACCCTTCAGTGTCAGAACATGTCCTCTTGTTCTAATACTTCTCTTTCTATGAAGAATGTCTCCTTCCTTTACCGGTAAAACCCTTTATATATTTTAACGTTTCTATCATGTCCCCCCTTTCCCTTCTCTGCTCCAAACTATACATATAAGGGGGCCCATTTATTAATGATCGCATTTTGCAATGCGATCAGGGCATGCAGTACCGCCCCTGATCGCATTGCAAAATGCGATCCTATCTGCCGGATGTATTATCCGGGACATGCAGGGAGACGGGCTCCGAAAAGAGCCCGTCCCTGCGATGTCTCCGGAGGGCAGTCGGGGCTTCTGCGCATGTGCAGTCCCGCGGACTGCACATGAGCGGCGCCCATTGCCGGCGGAGGGATCTGGCAGATCCCTCCGCCGGCTGATATGCGGTAAGTGCCCATAGGAAACAGCAGCTAACGCTATCTTTAGATAGCGTTAGCTGCTGGGGCCAATATCGGGAATGCTTCGCATTCCGGATATTGGTACATTTGGCAGCATCGCATCCCCCATAGAAACCTATAGGGGAGGCGGCTGCCGGCGGCAATGGAGGGATCGCAGCAGGTATCGGAGATACTTGCTGCGGCCCCTCCTTCATACATTCGGGGGATACTAAGTATTTGAGGTAAACCCCCGAAAACAGGTGTTTTCGGGGAATTTACCTCAAATGCACTTTGATAAATGTGCCCCAAGATCTTTTAGTCTTTCCTGGTACGTTTTGTGGTGTAGACCTTGCACCATTTTAGTTGCCCTTCTCTAATGTATTAATATCCTTCTGGAGATAACGTATGGCCTCCAGAACTGAACACAATATTCTAGATGAGGACGTACCAATGACCTATACAGTGGTATTGTCACGTCTTTCTTTCTGCTACTGATTTGACGATGCTTTTAAATTCCATCCGGCCGTGCAGGCAGCAGCAGTGCAAGACCCCCAAAATACAGTATCTATAGGGGGGTTACCGCAAGCTACTAGCCCTGGTGACCCCACTAATTGAAACCCGGCCCTGATAATTGTATTGTACACACAGTCTCAGAATAATGATGGACGTTCTTGGGCGGTGGGTAAGTGGACGTACAGAGATGGGTCGTGTTATGGCCGTGTCGCTGAAGTGATTGTGAACTCAAGGCGCTTCATTGCTCACATTGGAGGCCATACTCCGATGGACAATCTGCACTCAGCATGGGGCTGGCGCAAGTTCCGATGATGCGACCCATATTTACGACTAAAGACGCACCGAGCGGTATTAAGGCGTCTGAGAACGCTCAGAGGGGAAGTCTCAGGCCTTGCACATGCAGACGCACGTATGTACGCCAGAAAAGAGCTCATAGCGGTATTAGCTTAAAGTCGCAGATGTGTGAGCGCCAAAAGGCGCAGACACTGGAACACCACGGCGTGCAAAACCCATATTAAGCGCATATTTCTACTTCAGGGTCCATAGGGGGTCCACAGGGTTGACCTTGGGGTATAGGTTGGGAACCAAATCCGGGCACCACGCAGTTAAAGCTTTTAGCTCCCAGGATGCACTTGGGTCCACTCTCCCTATAACCCCGCCCCCCAGCCAGAGGCACCTCAGTTTAAGTTGGTGCCCGGCCGGAGTCGGGTCACCGTTACTGCAGGGGGGCTGCTTAGCAGCCCCTAAGCTTAAAAGAGTTTTTATTTTATTATTTTTTTACTACTCTTCAGAGCGGCAGCATCAGACTGTCCAATGGACGTCTGAGCTGCCGCCCCTACACCCCGCCGGCGCTGCGACGCCAGTACAGATCTGGGGATCGCAGCGGGACCCCAGAGTCTGTACTAGCCGGGCTCTGGAGGAATCCCTGGGCTGCTGCCGGATCGACGGGGACAGGTAAGTCGCGTGGTCACCGCTTGCGGTGACCCGCGTGTACATGCAGCCTTATGCCTCCGGTCTCTGGGGACAGACCGGAGGCGCTAGCGGTGGCGGCGGGCTCCCCCTCCATGGAGGCATACCCCGCGTGTCCACAGCCCACCAGGGATTATAGCGGCAGCGGGAGCCGGCATCCCGGGGGGTTAATTGCTAGCCAGGGGAGGAAGCCTTCCCTGTCTAGCGGCTCCTCCCCTCAGCTCAGCGCGCCTTTCAATACTACAGTCTGGCATCGCTGAGCTGCTTCCTCCGCGGGCCACGCTTCTTCTGAGGTCTCCAGTGGCCATTTTCTCTCTGTGGTGCTGCAGAACTCCTAGGATGTCAGTGAGCCCAGTCCCCCTGCGTACCTGGCCATTTGGGTGAGTGTACACAGCGCTATAGCCTTCCCAGACACTGAATCTGGGCAGTTGAATGTAGCGACATTGTGCAGTATATTATATGTCATGCTTATGTATGTATATATATTTTTCTGCATTGTATGTGACTTATGCTAGTGCTGACTGTCTGCTTTTTCTCTCACCTGTCAGTGTATATCTATCCCTTTTCTTTATCTGCCCTAATACAGGTGTACCTGGGGTGGTTCTGAGACCTCACATATATATATTTGTTAATATCTGTGAGGTTTGTCACATACTGTTGCGTGCTGCACGTTGCCATATTTTAGATGGAACTGTGAGTTGCGTACGCTGATAATGGGTTCCTGCAGCTAATCTTAGCGTCAGTCAGGACCGGTATGGCGCTGCTTAATATTTCCGTCAAGATAGTCAGATATATCTGACCAGGAGATTGCACACGATACTGCACCCATTATTGCTATCCTGCAAGTCATAGCCTGCAGGAATTAGTGCGGAGGATTTTAACTCAGAAAGGTTTACGTATGCGGCACCATCTGGTGCCGGGCCCCTTGCACGACCCCCTTAAAGGGCGTTGTTTCTCAGGATCCTCTCCTTTGAGGATCGCCGGGCGGGCCCCATTGTCGTCACTCGCTTGGAGTTACTTCACCATACTGCCCTTTTGAACTCGGGGTATCTCGCAATTTCTTGCAATTTACCCCTGTGTCACAGACTATCGCTCCCTGCCGGGGTTTTTCACAGTACATGAATTACCTCCGATACCACATCGGTCTGTCATTCCCCTTGCAGGGATTACCACAACGGCCACCCTGGTGGATGTCGTTTTATACGAAATACTAATTGGCGTGATATACGCCCTGTGGTTACTGACCAGTGGCTCTGCCGTGAACTGGATGGTATATTCGGCTCTTTCCCTCTCACATGGGGGGGAGCCGATCTCAAGTATTATTATCCCTGCTTTGGGGCTGGTAGCCAGGCTCATTCTGGATATAGAGAATGTCGATCCTGCACCAGTATCATACATCTCCCGTTTTCTGCCCAGCGGGTGGATCTCATAGCGGGAGTCTGGCTGTCCCCAGATACGAGGAGTCACAAAGGCCTCCTGTTTCCCATTCCCTGAGGGTCCTCACAAGTAATGGAAATCCCCTTCTGGGATGGATTTGTATGTTAATCATCGGGTTACAGGCATTAATACGCCTCCCATCCCGGCCTGGACGAATTTTACGGATCCGTAGGTGGTAACTTTGCCTGAAATCAATGTACTCGTTTTCAGGGCCTGTTGCCCGTCCTACCATGGCCATCGCATGGTGATGCTTTTGTGACGTTTTTCCCCTCCAACACGTCTGAGGTTCAAATATCTTTTTGCCGCTCACAAAATATGCAGTGGTCATATGTGGGATTACCTCATGGGATGCCGGTCTTCTAACTTTCAGGGTTTCGGCGGCGTCTGTATCCGCCGCAGTACCCTATGGTTGCGTTATGGGAAAGCAGAGGTGCACACTCCTTCCAGGGGGAAGTTCTTGTTTGGTCCTGACCTTGACAAGATCGTTGCATCATTGGCAGTATCACTAATGGGGAGATACCGTCTTTAGCTACTCCCACTACATTCGGACTAACTCTGTTAAGTCTTTTTGTCCTCAGGGTCAGCCTAAAGGCCTGTTTTTTCCTAGGCTGTCGGCCTCCACGGGGGCCACCATATCCAGTACCGAGCAGTCCTGGACTTCCGGACGACCCTGTTTCTACACCTGAGGATATACCCTCAGCCTGACGGGACAGGTCTACATCTGGGGAATTTCCAGAGTGAGGTACTGATTCTCAACGGCCTCTCATTGCTCATGCAGCCTCCTCACAGGCATTGTTACACGGGCCCTTCTTCAGAACTGATCAGGGCCTTACAATCCCAGAAAGCTATACAGTCTTTGTGGTAAGCAGAGCTATTTCGGCCAACCTCACTATCTCAGTGAGGGACTGGTTGTTCTACTTTCTTTTTGGGGCGGTGACCGACTGGTCCTCCTTTGCCTATACTCTGTCTCAAATCCCTGAATCAGATTCCAACGGTGCCTTGACTCAGGTGGAATCGTCCATGCTCCATCATCCGATGTTTGGAACCTGGGGATTTTATGGTATATCCGAGTATTCAGGATACGTACCTACGGGTACATACAGAGCCCTCTCATCAGCATGGGTTCAGGTTTGCTGTGCCACAGCAACACTGGTAAGTTTCGGGCTCTGCCTTTTGGGGCTGTCCTCAACTCCACCGGGGTTTACCAGCTTTATGGATTTTCTGACAGTTCACCTGTTCAGTGTATCCGAATGCTCCTTTCTCTGGACGGTCTCCTACTTTTAGCAGGATCACCAAGGTACTTTACCGCCAGGTCAGGATAACCGGGGCTTCTTCTCGTCACAGAAAAGTCCTCCCTGCATCCCTCACAGGGTTTTCTTCATCTGGGAGCACTGCTGGATTCTCAGAATCTGAGAATTTTTCTGGCGTAAGACAAGATCTCCACTCTTCAACTTCGAGTGTGCGGATATCTACGCAGTCGACATATGTCATTACTCTTTGTGATGCGCGGTCTACCAGAGTGTCTACCTTTTGGTAGGGTGGAATGTGCTCAGTTCCATTCCAGGCCTTGCCATAATTGACTCCCCTCCAGATGGATCGAGTTTTTTCCATCGGATCGCTGTTCGAACGATGATACTTTCTACGGAGGCGAGTTGGTCTCTGTCCGGGTGGCTATGGCCATCTCGTCCAGGGTGTTCTTTGCTAAAGACAGTGTCTGGTCCGCATTCATTTCGGGGCAGTTGGACGTCTGTCGCTTCTGCCCTGCCACTTACCTTGTTGATACTTTAAGCTGTCTTGGACTTTCACTCTGGCCTAACCCATTTGTCACGGTAAACCTGAATAGGTTCAGTCCGACAGTGTCACAACAGTGGCTTCCATCTAGGCAACACTGGTAGTTGGGTGGCAATGTTAGGAATGTCACCCATGCTGACATAGTCCAAGGGTCTTCTCCTGGCAAACTCTGCGGTGTTTATTCCCGGAGCTCTCCATTGGGAAGCGGGCTTCCTCAGCCGTCACGGCGTGCATCCCGGGGACTAGTCTCTTCTCCAAGAGAGGTTTCAACTCCTGGTGAGCAGAGGGGGCCTCCCTGAGGGGATTGATCCCCATGGCCTTCTGACTCGATCACACATTACCGGTGTTACAGTCCAGCTCTAGGAGTACTGAAGCTACCTTCAGTGACTCTTTGTCAGTGAAGTGGTCCTTCCACTTTGTGTACCTGTGTCCTCCGGTCTCCCTTCTTCCTCGAGGTCTTCGGAAGTTTAATTCGAGACGGAGGGGCTTTCCTTCTGGGGGCTCCAGGTCGTCCCAGACATCACTGGTACTAAGATTTTCGGAGTCTCCTCCTCGATGCTCCGTTCCTACTGCTTCACTATCTGGACCTGTTGTCTCAGGGTCCTTGTTTTTCCCGGGATCTGGATCGCTTGTCTTTAACTGCGCCCCTACTGTGGTCCTCGGGCTTCCCTGGCTCTGTCTTCATTGAGATGTTTAGAGCAGATAGGCCAGACTTTGCTGGGATCTGCCACGGACTGTGGCATACATAATTCTTATGGTATCGTACCTGTCGATACGATCCTCCGGTGTCCAGGATTTCCAGATATTTTGGCATTCCTTCCAGCTGGCTTGGGTTTCACCCTTGGCCTGGCCTTCCTGACAGTGCGGATCTCTACACTGTCGGTATGGTTAAGATATGGAATTGCTCCGCTCTGGTATCCAGTTCATCCTTTGGAGTTTTTTCTGGATTATGTCTCCACTTGTCCTCCCTAGGGACTCCTGGGGAGTTAGTAGTGGTTCTTTGTTCCCTCCGGGGACAGTCAATGGAACCGCTGGTTGTGATAGCCATTACAGGGTCTATTGTTTAAGCTCTCTCTCTCTCTCAGGGTGTTTAAATCAACCAGGAGAGTGTCTGAATGGGGAGCGTTCTCATGTGGCTCCCTCTTCTGGAGGGCATCATGTCAGGGTGTGAGTTGCTCTCGCCCTGTGTTTCTTCTTAAAGTGGTTTTTAGGTTCCATATTATTCTGGAACTTATGGTATGGCCATTCAGTTCCCAGTCCTCTCGGCTGTTGTGGCCTCATGGACTGTGGTCCGGCCTCTTTGGCTTTATGTGATCCGTTCAAGTTCCTTATGGTAAGCGGACTCCTTATTGGTGGTCTGCGGTTTCTGGTTTTAACAGGAAACGATGGCCGGCCTATAATGAAATGTTGACTGGATGGCCTCGTATGTCTTCCTCAGGGGCCTACCCATGGGTGGGCATTTCTGTCGTTGAGGCTTGTTTTTTTCTCGGGCCGTGTAACCCTCGTGGGCGGCTCGTCGTGGCGCCTCGGCTGTTTTGCCTTACTAGGTGTCCACGTGGTCTTCTGTCCATACCTTTTTAAGGTTCTAGGCATTGGTTTCCTTTGCCTCTCAGGATGCTTCCTTTTTGGCGACGGATTCTCCTCTCAGCACAGGAGCGTCCCCACCCTTGGTTGAACTGCTTTGGGACATCCCCAAGGTCAACCCTGTGGACCCCCTATGGACCCTGAAGTAGAAAACAAGAGATATGGTAAGAACTTACCTTTGTTATCTCTGTTTCTACGAAGTCCATAGGGTCCACAGGGCGCCCGCCCTGACGCACCTGGCTTCATATGGGCTGTGTTACTGGTCACTGGCTTCCCGTCTCCTTTTCTGTGAGTATGGTTCTAGAGTGTTCCAGTTTTCTCTCTCTTTTTCTCTCCTCCTCCGGCCTTTGGCTACTTACAATCTGAGGTGCCTCTGGCTGGGGGGCGGGGTTATAGGGAGAGTGGACCCAAGTGCATCCTGGGAGCTAAAAGCTTTAACTGCGTGGTGCCCGGATTTGGTTCCCAACCTATACCCCAAGGTCAACCCTGTGGACCCTATGGACTTCGTAGAAACAGAGATAACAAAGGTAAGTTCTTACCATATCTCTTGTTATGGTTATAATGTAATTTTCTATAATACAGTAATAGATATATATATACACACTTAAACATCTGGGAGATCAACGACAGTGAGAATATTATTCATTATACAGAATGAGGATTTGTACAGTTGGTATTCATGAAAAGTAGGGACATATACAGCGACATAATACCCAAGTCCTGAGGCTGTCCCGGGATATAAAGGACACAATGTTAGTGCCGCACAGATCACATCATACAATTCCGGCATGAAAGGAAATTCGGTTTTTCTCCAGGTCCAAGGTCTTCTGTCTGTTCAGTTAATCAATAAGAAGAAATGAGACTCCTCGGAGCGCTATTTGATAAGCTCGGATTACTGGCTGTTGTGTCTGACCTTCTACGTGTAATATCATTATATCTGATGCCTGCAGACAGGCAACGTCTGAGAGGAACAACTACAGTTCTCATCCTCCGCTAAAAGCCAGTGGGATTAATACCAGAAGAGTTTTTATTCAGCAATGCTGTAATCCAATATCTGATGTTATAGAACAATTAGGGGTATATTTACTAAAGTGACAGTTTTTAGAAGTGGAGATGTTGCCCATAGCAACCAGTCAGATTCTAGCTATTATCTACTATAAGGGGCTAAATAAATGATAAGTAGAACTTGATTGGTTGCTATGGGCGACAACACCATTGCTAAAAAGTCTCACTTTAGTACATATACCCTTTACAGTTATAAGTAATGAGCGTAGTATTAGGGTAACCTTAGTGATAATCGTTCATACCAACTGCTGTGATAGTAATGAGCAGTAATAACTAGAACAGTAATTCTATTAGTCTGTCTGAGCTGACTTATCGGAAAGAAAGTGCAGCCTGCAGCGGCTGGACGTGGTCTGTAGGCGGCTCCGCTGTGCGCCGCAGGTCTGGCTCTACCATTAGGCAGCTGCCTAGGGCGCCAGGTTCTGGGGGGACGCCACTGACTCTGCCCATCACATAATGAATGATGTCTCTGAGAGAGACATCCTTGTTGTACTCCATGCAGGCGGGCGGCTGGGGAACATATAAGAATCCGCCTCCGCACTTTCACCTTACTGACTGGTAAGTGGGTATAAGTGATGGTGGGGGGCATTAGGCTGAAGTTTTGCCTAGGGTGCCCAGAAACCTTGCACCGGCCCTGTCGGGGCGTCTCTCCGCCATGTCAGCGCCAGTGAGGGGACAGAGAGAGGAGCCGCCAGGAGACCACATGACCCCTCTCCCAACTGCATGACCACCGGCAAAAAGATTGGGGGCATCAATTTGTGGCCTATTCATGTGAACTGAGGGCAATGGCTAAAATCAATGCCCAGGGCACTAAATTGTATACAAATAAAGTATAGTGACCAGTTGCGCTCCTCTTTGAAAGATATCTCCCTTTTTCAAGAAGGTGCGTACGACACTTGTTACATTTGAAAGATATCTTACATTTATTAAGAACTTTGCAAACATAAGGTATAAAAGTGACACAGTGCATAAACCGTACGTAAACATGAATATACAATACATCAATAAACTATAAAAACAAGTATTTGATAAGTTGCAATTTGTAAACATGAGGTAGTATTAAAGTGACGTAGTGCACAAACCACATGTAATTATAGTATACAACAAACAAAAGAAATAATATGAGTATGATACTATAATGAAACTAGGGCCCTGATTCAGACCCGCTCGCAGGTCTGATGGGCGTTTTTTTTGGGGGGGGTCCGGCCTCACCCACAGCTTTTGCGAGCGGCAAGGTGATGGTCGCGATTATCGCAACCATCAGGCTTGCGACGAGACCCTTGTGGTAGGGTCTCGTCTGCCGCAAGCCCCAGTGAGCTTCCTGCTCAAATAGAGCAGGAAGTTCGCTACTGACATCACGAGTGATGTCAGTAGGGCCGCCCACAAACGACAGGCGTTCCTTTAGGAACGCCTCCGTTTGTCCAGCCACCCCCTCTCCCCGCCTACAAAACGGGACGAGCTGTCGAAGCAACATCGACAGCCGCCCCGTTTGTAGCGAGCCCCGGAGCGAGTGAATTTCTCACTCGCTGCGGGGCTCGCGCGTGCGCCCTGCCCGGCCTTCGACCTGCTTGCGAGCGGGTCTGAATCAGGCCCTAGGTTCTGAGTAATATCAAGTACTTAATGGACAAAGTACCAGATGGTATCCGGTACTGCTGGTTCATACTGTATAGGGCTGGTGGTGTGTGCCTATGTGATGTCATTCATAGGGGTCCACGAGTAGGCAGTCCAGCAACAGGAGCGCAAATAATCGGACGCTATATTTTTATTTTATATGATTTATACGAAGTAATGGTGTTTTTACTTTCCTTGTGATTCTAAATTTCCGGCATATTCTCTTTTTACTGCGCAAACTCACAATCCACCCATATATCCATTAGGGCAGTAAATTGGTCACGGTCGGCTCTGATTGAAGGTATCATTTCTGGGGGAATAACTGCGACAGTGTACCGGTATCGGTGGTCTTACGTCCCACCCTGCTGTTATATCACACACACAGAAGAGTCCACTAAAGACATTGTCTGTGTTTTCCAGGTAGAAAGAAAACGTCACATTGGGAATGACATCGTGACCATCGTCTTTCAGGAAGGGGAGGAATCGTCTCCGTCTTTCAAGCCCTCCATGATCCGATCTCACTTCACTCGTATCTTTCCATTTGATTAAGCGACAAAAAATATTTAGAGGGAGCGGAATCTCCCAAAACTATATGTAATGTTATAAGCGAACATTGTGACCTGGAAGTGATCAGGTTCTAGAACTGCGGAATGATAAATACGGCTGCGCCCTTGTATCAGTGGTTTCTCTGCATTATATCAGCTGATTCGCCAAATTCACCAAAGTTTCTACAGTTTTCCTTAATCATTAGTAAATCTTTCCCGCTAGTCTCAGTGTCTTTCCTTAATCATTAGTAAATCTTTCCCGCTAGTCTCAGTGTCTTTCCTTAATCATTAGTAAATCTTTCCCGCTAGTCTCAGTGTCTTTCCTTAATTAAAGTTCCAGATATTTTTGCCTTAGTGAAATATAACAAACAAAACGACAGTTACAGGTGAGTTTTACACTTATATTGTTATTTGATTTACCATCGCCTGGGTGCTTGTCATTATCGTGATAATATAGGGGTGTTAGGGGGACACCATGCAACTCACAACTTTGTAAGAGAACTAACCCAGGGCTTTCCCTTGTTATTATACTTAATGTGCTGTAATTATGGGAAGTAGGTCTTTGCCAGAATATAACAATCTCCATTTGAAATTGCTTTTTTTTTTTTTTTTTACCCCTTTCATTCTACGTGAGGCTAAAAATATTTTCGGAAGAAAGCGTGCCACTGTTTGGTCCCCCTCTCCCGTCCCCACCTGTCTTTACTGACCATCAAGAATTCAGGGATTTTCTTCTAGTAAAACGTAAGTTTCTTTCCTTTAAATGTTCCTAATAAATGTTACCTAGGAAATAAAAATATCCAATAAAATCTCATTACATAAAACAGTAATTAATGCACACTGACCTATCCATTTTCGGAGGCCTAAGCTGTCTTCTGCAAGTGCCTCAGAGGCAAACTATGCAGTCGCTATTGCAGAGCATCGCAGATTCTAGTCCCTGCGCTAGTGCCGGGACTGCTGGTATTATGGGAAGGGGTACACTTTTGTGATAGTGGTAAGGCTTCCCTCTACAATATGTGCTCCCTCACCAGATTATAGCATTTAGACGCCCACGGACGGGGGGAGACCTCACCCATCCTGGCTTCAATAAACTCTGGGTTACCCACAAGAGCCTAGTCGCCCTCTCAAAAGACATACCAAGATGGAGGTAGGGTACTGAGAGAGCTCAATGTCCCCATACTGAAACCTGCACACTTGGGGGCTTATTCGTTTGAAACAGTGGAGTCCCCTATTTCAAGCGATAGGCAGCTTTAGGCCCCCATTTATCAACGATATTAAACACCAGACAGTGCAATTTTTTGTTTAGTATCACTGTGATACTAAATGAAAAATGTACTGGTATTTAACAATACTTTCCCATCCGGCGAGGTCCCGTGAAGTCCTCCTCCTCGGCGAGGTCCTCCGCTGGGCTGCAGGAAGACTAACGCTGCCAGCGACGGGGCTCCGGTGTTATGCACATGCGTGACAGTACGTCTGCACACGTGCATGACGCGGGGACCCGGCACTGCCTGGAAGGCTTCGCCGAAGCCGGAAAGGCACTGCCCGGTCTCCATTGCCGGCATTGGGGTCCGCATCGCTCTTGCGATGCTTGACAAACAGCGGTAATCTTAGATTACCGCCGTTTGTTAAATCCAGAAGCCTGGCATAACCCCTTTAGCGAGCGCTAAAGGGGTTGCTTTATTGATAAATGGGGGCCTTAGTTCTTATGTGGTGATCACCAGACTTTGATACCCAATGCTACATAAAACAGATTTGGGGGGGGGGGGGGGGGGGATCTATTGACCAGACTTCCCCCAGTCTTAGACAAATAAAGGGGTTATTTAATGAGGTAAATTTTCTAGGTTTGAAAATGGTTTACCTCGTTGGGCGAAATAATTCCAACACATTTTATGGGCTCAATCCTATTAGGTGCGAATTGCGAGTAGCGAGTTTGTTTCTTTCCGAGAATTCTCCAATCCAATTAAAAATACCTATTCGCACTACATGCAGCGGAGGAGTGCGAATTGACTGCCAAACGAGATTTGCGAGAAATGCATGAAAATGTGGGAAGACCTCCCTGAACCCCCCCCCCCCCCCAAATAGATAATTTCGTTAGCAGGAACGTACAGAAGGCTGTTTGTGGGCATTAGGAAGGTACTGTAGGTTTTTAAATGGTATCAAATTGCTGATTTTTTTTTTTTTTAAATGCAAGAAAATGATAAAAAAAAAAAACTTTTTTCGTTTAATCTCAAACAAATTAAATGAAAAATGCACAAAAAAAAAAGTAGGGAAAAGGGTGATTTTGGGGTACTTTTAAAGCACCTTGAAAAAAATAAAAAATATATATATATACATAAAAACAATTATTTTTCAACTAAAAAATTATTGTAATTCAATTTGGGGTGCCTAAACTAACAAAAAAATTGATTTTGGGGTAATTTTTTTTTACCCCAAAAAATGACATGTAATTATTCTTCCAATTGCCCAATTGGTCATTAGGGGGGTGTCCAAGGGGTTCACCACAGTGTCCCCACATTTTAACCTTAAAATAAAGATTTTCCTTTCCATCTCTCACCTCAGGGAGGTGCAAATTCAGTCTGACTGATCCAGTGCGAGTTGCTAGTTGGATTGCAAAATTAATTCGCTATGCGAATTCAAAGAGAAAATAGCAACTTGCAATCCGCACCTAATTGGATTGACCCCTATAGCTGCATACACATGTAAAGATTTTCTGTCCAACTAGTTGATTGGTTGGAATGAAAGTCTGGTAACGTATGGGAGTAAATGATGATCAGTAATTTTCTCCTAAATGCCAGAAAACAGATGAAAATGGCGTCAGACAAGTTTGTTAAATGTTTGATCTAAACAATTTGTTCAAACAACAGTTTTTGTCCATTTTCCGGCGTTTGGGAGCAAATTGCTGATTGTCATTTACTTTCATCCCTTACCAGATTTTCATTCCAACCAATCATCTAGTTGGCTGGTTGGACAGAAAATCTTTACGTGTGTACCCAGCTCTCGTGTTTCATCCAAGACGGCGAAAGCTAACAAAATAACAAAAATATTATATGCATTATAAAGTTCCAGGGCAGATATTATTCTGAAAACATATGTACAGAATCCTACTTTTTGTGGCGTTAGGAAGGTGGACAGAAAGGGCGATAGCATAGTGTTCCTTGGTGGTGTTTAAAAAAACAAAATGATTTTTTATTTTAAGTCTTGTCATCTCAATTTAGAAAACCCCATCAATTTGTACATTTCTGGTAGCTTTTATTTGCCGTGATAGGAGAATTCAGACTAATGATTTTTTCTGAAAATTCAAGTTCTTCTAAAAAAAGAAATAAATATATATATATATAATTTGTGGGGGGGATGGGGTGTATTCGTAAGATACAATGGGCGATGTTAATTTTGGTGTGAGACTGGCCCAAAAAGTTGCAAAGTAGGCTGAGGCCAGGGGTGAGGGAAGCCTCATTGGCACCCGTCCCCATAGGCACTGTGGAGGCGGCCATTTTGAGACGTAGCTCTTCAGTGCCCAATGCCATAACTCATCATAATGTAATGAAATAACGAATATCTCTGTAGCCTGTGTGTGTCAGTGAAGGCTAAACTATTGTTGGTGAGGGTCAAACATTTATTTTTCCATGTCATCTTTCATAATATCCTTCATGGCGCAGTAATAAATGGCGAGAAGGCGACTCTTGAAACGCAGACCTTCGCGCAGAAGAGGCAGCGGACGCTGGACATGTTGATCCGCTCGCTATACCAGGATCTCATGCCTGATTTACACAAGGTAATCCTGACTTCAGATTGTTTCCCGTTACTGTTGTGAAATATTCTGAGTGAGTGTAGCCAACACTGCAATCTGTCAGAAGATATTTATATACGGAACATCTGCTGAGTGCTCGTCATCCAGCCAATGTTCCAGCTCGTCGTATTCATCCCTCTGTTATCTCGGCATCTATTGTCCTCCGTACGCCCCGAGTCAGTGTCTTTTATTCCTTCGCAAGCGGCACACTGAGTTATATTCCACGACTTGTGTATATGGGTATATTCCTCTGTCTGTACATACCCATACAAAGGACCGGCCATGTCATCCTATAGCGTACAGTCCCACGTACTGACAGTATATTGCTGTGTGCTGCTTCTGGATACGTACATTTACATTGTATTGTGCTTCTGACATGTCTTGTTACACTGTAACTATGTATATTCCTTGTCTGGCAATGCCGACACTTTGCAGCACATTAAAAATAAAAGCTAAAGATAATACTAATTTATTGGGGGGTCCTTTCATGTGCTCCAAGTCACAACCTCCATGAATTATCATATTAAATAAAGAATAACTGGGATTTATCCCCGAGAAGGTTAGAGTGTGTGTGTGTGTGTGTGTATATATATATATATATATATATATATATATATATATATACACACACACACAAATATCTGATAACTCTAGTACGGTAGTTGTTACAGATGGGAGTATTTATTATTTCACCATCACATATTGGCCACTAGGGGGCACTGTTTTAATGAATTCTGTGGCTGCCATTTGATTTGACAGTGATGCCGTTGACACTAATGAGTATATATACATATCTATATATGGATATGCAAGGAATTATGTTGCTCACACAGAATTACTTGTATACATTGGTATTAGTGATATTTCCTAGACTTATAAAGTATTACTAAAAGCAATTTACAAACAGCGTCTGTTCCTTTTGAGCTACCATGGAGCTGTCTGTGAGCGCAGTTCCCGAATCTACTACTGAGAAAGAGAAGTGTCTCTTTAAACCGTTAACAAAATGTTTCCACCAGCCCCATACATCAAGCACAGCGTATGACATTAATAGGCGACCTGTGATGAAACGCCGCTGTCATTCCTGGGCCTGGCTCTGACGGCTATAACCGTAATCATTATCCAGAAATAGACCTCATCCGTGTTGTTGGGCCGGCATTAGCAGCGATTTGCAGAGTTCTTGCTGGTAATTACCACCCTCACCAGACGGGGATCATTTACCGAACAGACAGTGAAATGCTGCTGAGCTTCATTTCCCATGATGCTCAGCGAGGTACCATATCCAGGGACAGATTAATGGTGATATGGATCTGAAAATGATGATGGGACTATTTTCACTGACCAAAATTGCCCAAAATTGATGCAGTTCACCAAATACTATATAACAGTGCATTTTTTTCAATGTTTCTCCCCAGTAATTTTCTTAATTTTCTTAGTCCAGGTCCTGTGGCAATCCTATTATACATGTACAGTACAAAGCTATAAAGCTGGACTTCCCTACTCTATTCCTCAGGTCCCCCAACTCTGGTTCTCAACTCAGTCCAACACTGAGAAGCGAACTACATACTATCTTCAAGTTCCCTAACAACAGTCCTTAGGTTCCCCAACTCTAGTCCTATTGTCAACTCTAGTCCTATTGTCTCCCAACTTTGGTCCTCAGGTCTGCCAAATTAAGTGTTCAAAACACCAACCGTGGGCCTAAAATCCTCAACCCATGTCCTTAGGTACCACGACCCTTGTCCTCAAGTCCCCCAACTCTGGTACTCCGCTCACGCCAATTCTGGTCCTCCTGTCCCCCAACACTGAGAAACTAACTACATCCCGTCTTCAGGTCTCCTAACAACAGTCCTTAGGTTCCTCAACTCTAGAACTATTGTCTCCCAACTTTGGTCCTCAGGTCTGCCAAATTGAGTGTTCAAGACACCAACCATGGTCCAAACATCCTCAACCCTAGTCCTCAGGTTCCCCAACCCTAGTCCTCAGGTTCCCCAACCCTAGTCCTCAGGTTCCCCAACCCTAATCCTCAAGTTCCCCAACCCATGTCCTCAGGTTCCCCAACCCTAGTGCTCAGGTTTCCCAATCCTTATGCTCAGACTCCCCAACCATGGTCCGCATGTCCTCCAACGCCAGTCCGCAGGACCTCAGTAGGACATTTGGCATAGTGGAGTATAAGATATAAAACAGGTGCCACAGTGGGTAACTAGATGTGGAACAAGTTTGGCATCATGGGGCATAATTTTGAACCGATAGCAGGATGGTAATTAGATGTGGAACAGGTGGCAAAGCAGGATATTGTCATAATATGGCATTAGATGTGTAACTTAGGGGGCCATTAGATCTGGAACAGCAATCTTCTGATTTTTATTATTATTCTTGATTTGGAATCAGTATGAATGACCGCCAGCAGTGGAAATCCCGACAGGGGATTTAGGTAAGTATCACTAACCCTCCCTTAGGGGTGCCTAACCCTAACCTCCCACACCCCCCCTAGTGCCTAACACCCCCCCCCCAAGGGCCTAAACCTTACCCCCCCTTCCCCAAGCCTAACTCTCCCGGGGGGGGTGCTATCCCTAAGTCCCCCACGGAGCCCCTAACCTAACTCTTTTTCCCCGTGGCCGTCGACCGGCTTACCTTCGATCGGTATGCCGGGCTCCCGGCGTAGGTATAATGACAGGAGTCGGGATTTCGACGCCTGTCATTAGTACCCTGCTGGGATTTGACAGTCGGGAAGCTGGTGGTCGGCGTTTAGACAGTCGGCTTCCTGACTGCATCCCCCTGATTTATATAGCGCCACAAGGTGTCCGCAGCGCCTTACACAGTACATAATCAAGAACAGTATTACCACAAAAAAACAAAAAGTGACTTACAGTACAAAACATAGGGGAACATGCTTATAATCATTGCTGCATCATCAGTCATTATACCCAAATGGGCAGCGGGACGGCTGAACCCAAAGACCTGGTGCTGCTGTTGGCAGTGAGAAGATGATGATATAAGTGAGGGAAGGGAAAGCACAAGTGGGCAGAGGGCCCTGCTCGCAAGAGCTTACAGTCTAAAGAATTTCATTGTATCAAGGTCATGTTGCTGAAATTGTACATGTAATGATATTTCTAGAACATGCTAAACAGAAGATCGTTCAGTGACGTCTTGCCGGAATCGCCTAAATCTGCCAGGAAGAAAGAAGAAGCTCGGCAGGCAGAGTTCGTCAGGATTGGCCAGGTCTGTGTCACATGGCACTTATGGTGGGAATGCTGGTATTGGGGTCTTACGCCCATCCAGCCGTATCATGTGACCTGTGCTGAACGCTCTGTTATAAATCCAGTGGCGCAGGCACAGATCACAGCAGCCATTCTGCGCTCTCCCGCAGCAGCAAACATTGTTATTTCAGTGCCAGCTGGACTAAATTTGTGGCGCATTGTCCTTTATAATACGGAAGCGGAAATGTCGGAATAAACACACACGCTCTGCTTCCATTGCTGCGATCCATGGGCCTGATTCAGCAAGGATCGCTATTGCAATCGCGTACGCAGATTGACGATTATTGCACATGCGTATGCATCACAGAGCACGTGCGCGAATGCTTCACGGAGATTACGCAGAGCAAACGCAGAGTGATTGACGGGAAAAGAGCTTTTGGGGGTGGTGACTGGGGGTGGGGGTGGGGGGTGGTCTGAGAAACGCAGGCGTGGCAGTGTGTTTCAACGCCGTTACAGAGGCGTGCATGAATTAGCCATTGCGATGCTATACGCAGCCTGAGTGCTCACTGCGTACAGGAAAGTCAGCAATTTATAAGTGAGGTCTGAGCTGCCGTAATTGTGCGAGAGGCTCCGATGTGCTTCGATGTTACCGATGTTTTGGGTGGATTGCACGGTATTATCAGTATATATCTGTAGGACCCCATCACACATATATGCAGTTATAATGCGCGTTATATGGGTTCAGCAATAATCCTCATTCCTGTAGTTACAGCACATGTGCTCGTTGTCTTTCTATGGTCTGGAAGTGCCCATAGCAACCAATCAGATCCTAGCTTTCATGTTCTAGACCGTACTTGGTAAATTCCAGCTAGGAGCTGATTGGTTGCTATGGGCAACATCACTACCTGTCCTCTGTAGACGGTTTGATACATCTCCCCCAATATGCCCTCACAATTTTGGATACGGGAACTGCTGACGCTTTTGGTCCTTGCCGCTGATTGGACGGCTGGAGATGGGCTATTAATGAGGCGCCGTCGCATATCGCCAGGATATTGTGTCCCCGCCATTCTGCTACTTGCAGAAGAGATTTACTGCTCACACACCTGTTATTGTGCTGCAGTATACTAGTCATTATTTTACTCCCTGCGTTATAGTTCTCAGCTAACGGCACTGCCGGTATAGAGAACACAGGAGTCAGTGCTGTCTTTGCTGCCTATGAACAATCAGGAAATGACTGAATGTTTCAGGCACAGAAATACAATGTATTGTGGTCAGTGGGTTCTGGAATGTAGAGAAAGGAATATATAACGACAGGGGACTATAATAGTAGCCGGATTATCACTCTTTGCCTCTTTTTTATTATTTTTGTTTTGTTTTAGGCGCTCAAGTTGAAGACAATTGTGCGGGGAGACGCTCCTACAAGTCTGGCCACAACGGGGCTGTGCAGGAAAGAGGTTAGAACTTTCCATTGCCCGCCTAATTACTATTTACTGCAGGTGGTGAGACTATGTATAACATGTCTCCTGTGCGTACAGGCCAGGTGCAGGAGGCTGTACATATATCATGTCCCCAGTGCACAGCAGGGTACTGGCCAGGTGCAGGAGGCTGTATATATAACATGTCCCCAGTGCACAGCAGGGTACCGGCCAGGTGCAGGAGGCTGTATATATATCATGTCCCCAGTGTACAGCAGGGTACAGGCCAGGTGCAGGAGGCTGTATAAATATCATGTCCCCAGTGCACAGCAGGGTACAGGCCAGGTGCAGGAGGCTGTACATATATCATGTCCCCAGTGCACAGCAGGGTACAGGCCAGGTGCAGGAGGCTGTACATATATCATGTCCCCAGTGCACAGCAGGGTACCGGCCAGGTGCAGGAGGCTGTACATATATCATGTCCCCAGTGTACAGCAGGGTACAGGCCAGGTGCAGGAGGCTGTATATATATCATGTCCCCAGTGCACAGCAGGGTACCGGCCAGGTGCAGGAGGCTGTGTATATATAACATGTCCCCAGTGCACAGCAGGGTACCGGCCAGGTGCAGGAGGCTGTACATATATCATGTCCCCAGTGTACAGCAGGGTACAGGCCAGGTGCAGGAGGCTGTATATATATCATGTCCCCAGTGCACAGCAGGGTACCGGCCAGGTGCAGGAGGCTGTATATATATCATGTCCCCAGTGCACAGCAGGGTACAGGCCAGGTGCAGGAGGCTGTATATATATCATGTCCCCAGTGCACAGCAGGGTACCGGCCAGGTGCAGGAGGCTGTATATATATCATGTCCCCAGTGCACAGCAGGGTACCGGCCAGGTGCAGGTGGCTGTACATATATCATGTCCCCAGTGCACAGCAGGTTACCGGCCAGGTGCAGGAGGCTGTATATATATCATGTCCCCAGTGTACAGCAGGGTACAGGCCAGGTGCAGGAGGCTGT
Organism: Taudactylus pleione; assembly: GCA_031769625.1. NCBI lineage: Eukaryota > Metazoa > Chordata > Amphibia > Anura > Myobatrachidae > Taudactylus > Taudactylus pleione. The sequence goes on along the minus strand of JAUIMM010000582.1, from coordinate 1,093,796 downwards.
ATATATATCATGTCCCCAGTGCACAGCAGGGTACAGGCCAGGTGCAGGAGGCTGTATATATATCATGTCCCCAGTGTACAGCGGGGTACAGGCCAGGTGCAGGAGGCTGTATATATATCATGTCCCCAGTGTACAGCAGGGTACCGGCCAGGTGCAGGAGGTTGTACATATATCATGTCCCCAGTGCACAGCAGGGTACAGGCCAGGTGCAGGAGGCTGTATATATATCATGACCCCAGTGCACAGCGGGGTACAGGCCAGGTGCAGGAGGCTGTATATATATCATGTCCCCAGTGTACAGCGGGGTACCGGCCAGGTGCAGGAGGTTGTACATATATCATGTCCCCAGTGTACAGCAGGGTACCGGCCAGGTGCAGGAGGCTGTACATATATCATGTCCCAGTGTACAGCAGGGTACCGGCCAGGTGCAGGAGGTTGTACATATATCATGTCCCCAGTGTACAGCAGGGTACCGGCCAGGTGCAGGAGGCTGTACATATATCATGTCCCAGTGTACAGCAGGGTACCGGCCAGGTGCAGGAGGCTGTATATATATCATGTCCCCAGTGTACAGCAGGGTACCGGCCAGGTGCAGGAGGCTGTATATATATCATGTCCCAGTGTACAGCAGGGTACAGGCCAGGTGCAGGAGGCTGTATATATATCATGTCTCCAGTGCACAGCAGGGTACCGGCCAGGTGCAGGAGGCTGTATATATAACATATCCCCAGTGCACAGCAGGGTACCGGCCAGGTGCAGGTGGCTGTACATATATCATGTCCCCAGTTTACAGCAGGGTACCGGCCAGGTGCAGGAGGCTGTATATATACCATGTCCCCAGTGTACAGCAGGGTACCGGCCAGGTGCAGGAGGCTGTATATATATCATGTCCCAGTGTACAGCAGGGTACCGGCCAGGTGCAGGAGGCTGTATATATATCATGTCCCCAGTGCACAGCGGATTACAGGCCAGGTGCAGGAGGCTGTATATATATCATGTCCCCAGTGCACAGCGGGGTACAGGCCAGGTGCAGGAGGCTGTATATATATCATGTCCCCAGTGCACAGCAGGGTACAGGCCAGGTGCAGGAGGCTGTATATATATCATGTCCCCAGTGCACAACGGGGTACCGGCCAGGTGCAGGAGGCTGTATATATATCATGTCCCCAGTGCACAGCGGGGTACAGGCCAGGTGCAGGAGGCTGTATATATATCATGTCCCCAGTGCACAGCGGGGTACAGGCCAGGTGCAGGAGGCTGTATATATATCATGTCCCCAGTGCACAGCAGGGTACAGGCCAGGTGCAGGAGGCTGTATATATATCATGTCCCCAGTGCACAACGGGGTACCGGCCAGGTGCAGGAGGCTGTACATATATCATGTCCCCAGTGCACAGCAGAGTACCGGCCAGGTGCAGGAGGCTGTATATATATCATGTCCTATATATATATTGGTATTGAAATAACAATATTTGGTCCTTATACACGCACCCTGTATTTTGTTTCTCAGCCCTGGGAGTCCCAGTGTTTCTGTAACAGTTTTGTCCATGAAGCTATCGGTGGAGATTCCTGGGGGCCGGCGCTGTTGGCATCCACAGACTCCGGGGTGTTGCTAATAGAAGGTACGTTTTTATCATTGTGTATATAATCCCTCATTGGTGACATCACAAGATGTCCTGGAATAAAGTGTCACATGTGGGAAGCACATAAACACCGGCTCTGTCCTCCCAGCTTCACCGTCCCTGGAGTTCCATCAGAGACGACGTTTGTTTATAGTAATTCCATTATGTAGTCGTGATGGCGGCGAAGGCCTGACGTGTCCTCCCTTCCCCCAAATAGCCACAGCATGTCATCTGTACTGCGGCTTAGGGGGCACTGCTAGCAATCTCGCGGCGCGAATACGTAGAACAGATCCTGCGCATGCACAGATCAAAAACCATCGGAGATGTATGCAAACTATCCGGTGTGCGCTTTTTAAATAACTGGGAATAAATTGAATTGTGCTAGTATAATTTTTATTTTAACTACTAACCAGCCCAAGAGGAATACAGAATGCAAAATACAAAGAAGGGAGCGATTCTAAAGGTAAGTACATAGAGCATCCCCCCGTTCCTGGCTCCCCAAACTGCCCTGGAGTAATCTCCGGCCATATCTGGTTTCCTTACTCCCAAACAGCAAATCCGATATGAATATAAAGATTATTTATCACTCAGCAGAGAGAACGCCATTGCAGTAGGAAAGCGTACGGCTTAGAACAATCTATTTCTATAATAAACCTGCAAGAGGGTCTTCGGGGACTATTCAGAGACTGCTCCTCCGAGGCAGAGGAGGAAGATCTCGCCAATCTCATTAGAGCCGCGCTGCTTCTTATTGATTCATTTATTTCAACAGTTTTATTAATGTAATGTGCAGAGCGCCAATTATGGTCTATTTTTAGCTGCACGGCTACAAATTAGCAATCCGGTAATACAGCAGCAGCCTGCGAACGCCTGGAAGGGAATACAATCAGAATAATTGTGGTGGTCTCCTCTGACACAATGTCAGACGTGGGGGTAATGTTGACACTGTCCACTTGATAATGGCCCTTTCTCCTGTGAGCTGTCAGCCTTTCCTTCATCAAGGTGATTCTTACAAAGCCTGCAGGAAAAATGTATTTTATCTTATGGTATTAGGATCTACAGGGGGGAGAGGAAAATCATTACTAACTCCTTGAGGTGATCAAACAGGATTATACAACTTGTGATCAGACTGTTAGGACCTGGTTTGGAGTGAGACTTTACCCAGGAAAAGACCCTGTGATAACGGGCATCCTAAAACCTAACTGTGCATGTGAGAGCAGACACCCCGATACCTGACTGTGCATGTGAGAGCAGACACCCCGATACCTGACTGTGCATGTGAGAGCTGACACCTCGATACCTGACTGTGCATGTGAGAGCTGACACCTCGATACCTGACTGTGCATGTGAGAGCTGACACCCCGATACCTGACTGTGCATGTGAGAGCTGACACCCCGATACCTGACTGTGCATGTGAGAGCTGACACCCCGATACCTGACTGTGCATGTGAGAGCTGACACCCCGATACCTGACTGTGCATGTGAGAGCTGACACCCCGATACCTGACTGTGCATGTGAGAGCTGACACCCCGATACCTGACTGTGCATGTGAGAGCAGACACCCCGATACCTGACTGTGCATGTGAGAGCTGACACCCCGATACCTGACTGTGCATGTGAGAGCTGACACCCCGATACCTGACTGTGCATGTGAGAGCTGACACCCCGATACCTGACTGTGCATGTGAGAGCTGACACCCCGATACCTGACTGTGCATGTGAGAGCTGACACCCCGATACCTGACTGTGCATGTGAGAGCTGACACCCCGATACCTGACTGTGCATGTGAGAGCTGACACCCCGATACCTGACTGTGCATGTGAGAGCTGACACCCCGATACCTGACTGTGCATGTGAGAGCAGACACTCCGATACCTGAGCGTGCATGTGAGAGCAGACACTCCGATACCTGAGCGTGCATGTGACAGCAGACACCCCGATACCTGAGCGTGCATGTGAGAGCAGACACCCCGATACCTGACTGTGCATGTGAGAGCAGACACCCCGATACCTGACTGTGCATGTGAGAGCAGACACTCCGATACCTGAGCGTGCATGTGACAGCAGACACCCCGATACCTGAGCGTGCATGTGAGAGCAGACACCCCGATACCTGACTGTGCATGTGAGAGCAGACACCCCGATACCAGACTGTGCATGTGAGAGCAGACACCCCGATACCTGACTGTGCATGTGAGAGCTGACACCCCGATACCTGACTGTGCATGTGAGAGCTGACACCCCGATACCTGACTGTGCATGTGAGAGCTGACACCCCGATACCTGATTGTGCATGTGAGAGCTGACACCCCGATACCTGAGCGTGCATGTGAGAGCAGACACCCCGATACCTGACTGTGCATGTGAGAGCAGACACCCCGATACCTGACTGTGCATGTGAGAGCAGACACCCCGATACCTGACTGTGCATGTGAGAGCAGACACCCCGATACCTGACTGTGCATGTGAGAGCAGACTCCCCGATACCTGAGCGTGCATGTGAGAGCTGACACCCCGATACCTGACTGTGCATGTGAGAGCTGACACCCCGATACCTGACTGTGCATGTGAGAGCTGACACCCCGATACCTGACTGTGCATGTGAGAGCTGACACCCCGATACCTGACTGTGCATGTGAGAGCAGACACCCCGATACCTGAGCGTGCATGTGAGAACTGACACCCCGATACCTGACTATCCCATCACTCTCCTCTCCTGTCTCTTATCTCTCTTCTGTCTTATGGTTCTTTCACACCTTCTCTCCTGTCTCTTATCTCTCTCTCCTCTCTCATGTCTCTCTCACACCTTCTCTCCTGTCTCTTATCTCTCTCTCCTCTCTCATGTCTCTCTTACACCTTCTCTCCTGTCTCTTATCTCTCTCTCCTCTCTCATGTCTCTCTCACACCTTCTCTTCTGTGTCTCTCTCTCCTGTCTCATGTCTCTCACACCTTCTCTCCTGTGTGTCTCTCTCCTGTCTCTTCTCTCTCACACCTTCTCTCCTGTGTCTCTCTCTCCTCTCTCATGTCTCTCTCACACCTTCTCTCCTGTGTCTCTCTCCTCTGTCTCATGTCTCTCTCACACCTTCTCTCCTGTGTCTCTCTCTCCTGTCTCATGTCTCTCTCACACCTTCTCTCCTGTCTCTTATCTCTCTCTCCTCTCTCATGTTTCTCTCACACCTTCTCTCCTGTCTCTTATCTCTCTCTCCTCTGTCTCTTCTCTCTCACACCTTCTCTCCTGTGTCTCTCTCTCCTGTCTCTTCTCTCTCACACCTTCTCTCCTGTGTCTCTCTCTCCTCTCTCATGTCTCTCTCACACCTTCTCTCCTGTCTCTCCTGTCTCTCCTCTCTCACACCTTCTCTCCTGTGTCTCTCTCCTGTCTCATGTCTCTCTCACACCTTCTCTCCTGTGTCTCTCTCTCCTCTCTCATGTCTCTCTCACACCTTCTCTCCTGTCTCTTATCTATCTCTCCTCTGTCTCTTCTCTCTCACACCTTCTCTCCTGTGTCTCTCTCTCCTGTCTCTTCTCTCTCACACCTTCTCTCCTGTGTCTCTCTCTCCTGTCTCTCTCACACCTTCTCTCCTGTGTCTCTCTCCTCTGTCTCATGTCTCTCACACCTTCTCTCCTGTCTCTTATCTCCTGTCTTTTCTCTCTCACACCTTCTCTCCTGTGTCTCTCTCTCCTGTCTCTTCTCTCTCACACCGTCTCTCCTGTGTCTCTCTCCTGTCTCTTATCTCTCTCCTGTCTTTTCTCCTGCGTCTCTCTCTCCTGTCTCTTCTCTCTCACACCTTCTCTCCTGTGTCTCTCTCTCTGTCTCATGTCTCTCTCACACCTTCTCTCCTGTGTCTCTCTCTCCTGTCTCTTCTCTCACACCTTCTCTGCTGTGTCTCTCTCTCTGTCTCATGTCTCTCTCACACCTTCTCTCCTGTGTCTCTCTCTCCTGTGTCTCTCTCTCCTGTCTCTTATCTCTCTCTCCTCTCTCATGTCTCTCTCACACCTTCTCTCCTGTGTCTCTCTCTCCTGTCTCTCTCACACCTTCTCTCCTGTGTCTCTCTCCTCTGTCTCATGTCTCTCTCACACCTTCTCTCCTGTCTCTTCTCTCTCACACCTTCTCTCCTGTCTCTTATCTATCTCTCCTCTGTCTCTTCTCTCTCACACCTTCTCTCCTGTGTCTCTCTCCTGTCTCTTCTCTCTCACACCTTCTCTCCTGTGTCTCTCTCTCCTGTCTCTCTCACACCTTCTCTCCTGTGTCTCTCTCCTCTGTCTCATGTCTCTCTCACACCTTCTCTCCTGTGTCTCTCTCTCCTCTCTCATGTCTCTCTCACACCTTCTCTCCTGTCTCTTATCTATCTCTCCTCTGTCTCTTCTCTCTCACACCTTCTCTCCTGTGTCTCTCTCTCCTGTCTCTTCTCTCTCACACCTTCTCTCCTGTGTCTCTCTCTCCTGTCTCTCTCACACCTTCTCTCCTGTGTCTCTCTCCTCTGTCTCATGTCTCTCTCACACCTTCTCTCCTGTATCTCTCTCTCCTGTCTCTTCTCTCTCACACCTTCTCTCCTGTGTCTCTCTCTCCTGTCTCTCTCACACCTTCTCTCCTGTGTCTCTCTCCTCTGTCTCATGTCTCTCTCACACCTTCTCTCCTGTGTCTCTCTCTCCTCTCTCATGTCTCTCTCACACCTTCTCTCCTGTCTCTTATCTATCTCTCCTCTGTCTCTTCTCTCTCACACCTTCTCTCCTGTGTCTCTCTCTCCTGTCTCTTCTCTCTCACACCTTCTCTCCTGTGTCTCTCTCTCCTGTCTCTCTCACACCTTCTCTCCTGTGTCTCTCTCCTCTGTCTCATGTCTCTCTCACACCTTCTCTCCTGTATCTCTCTCTCCTCTCTCATGTTTCTCTCACACCTTCTCTCCTGTGTCTCTCTCTCCTGTCTCTTCTCTCACACCTTCTCTGCTGTGTCTCTCTCTCTGTCTCATGTCTCTCTCACACCTTCTCTCCTGTGTCTCTCTTATCTCTCTCTCCTCTCTCATGTCTCTCTCACACCTTCTCTCCTGTGTCTCTCTCTCCTGTCTCTTCTCTCACACCTTCTCTGCTGTGTCTCTCTCTCTGTCTCATGTCTCTCTCACACCTTCTCTCCTGTGTCTCTCTCTCCTGTGTCTCTCTCTCCTGTCTCTTATCTCTCTCTCATGTCTCTCTCACACCTTCTCTCCTGTCTCTCCTGTCTCTCCTCTCTCACACTTTCTCTCCTGTGTCTCTCTCCTGTCTCATGTCTCTCTCACACCTTCTCTCCTGTGTCTCTCTCTCCTCTCTCATGTCTCTCTCACACCTTCTCTCCTGTCTCTTATCTATCTCTCCTCTGTCTCTTCTCTCTCACACCTTCTCTCCTGTGTCTCTCTCTCCTGTCTCTTCTCTCTCACACCTTCTCTCCTGTGTCTCTCTCTCCTGTCTCTCTCACACCTTCTCTCCTGTGTCTCTCTCCTCTGTCTCATGTCTCTCTCACACCTTCTCTCCTGTGTCTCTCTCTCCTGTCTCTTCTCTCTCACACCTTCTCTCCTGTGTCTCTCTCTCCTGTCTCTCTCACACCTTCTCTCCTGTGTCTCTCTCCTCTGTCTCATGTCTCTCTCACACCTTCTCTCCTGTGTCTCTCTCTCCTCTCTCATGTCTCTCTCACACCTTCTCTCCTGTCTCTTATCTATCTCTCCTCTGTCTCTTCTCTCTCACACCTTCTCTCCTGTGTCTCTCTCTCCTGTCTCTTCTCTCTCACACCTTCTCTCCTGTGTCTCTCTCTCCTGTCTCTCTCACACCTTCTCTCCTGTGTCTCTCTCCTCTGTCTCATGTCTCTCTCACACCTTCTCTCCTGTATCTCTCTCTCCTCTCTCATGTTTCTCTCACACCTTCTCTCCTGTCTCTTATCTATCTCTCCTCTGTCTCTTCTCTCTCACACCTTCTCTCCTGTGTCTCTCTCTCCTGTCTCTTCTCTCTCACACCTTCTCTCCTGTGTCTCTCTCTCCTGTCTCTTCTCTCTCACACCTTCTCTCCTGTGTCTCTCTCTCCTGTCTCTTCTCTCTCACACCTTCTCTCCTGTGTCTCTCTCTCCTGTCTCTCTCACACCTTCTCTCCTGTGTCTCTCTCCTCTGTCTCATGTCTCTCTCACACCTTCTCTCCTGTATCTCTCTCTCCTCTCTCATGTTTCTCTCACACCTTCTCTCCTGTCTCTTATCTATCTCTCCTCTGTCTCTTCTCTCTCACACCTTCTCTCCTGTGTCTCTCTCTCCTGTCTCTTCTCTCTCACACCTTCTCTCCTGTGTCTCTCTCTCCTGTCTCTTCTCTCTCACACCTTCTCTCCTGTGTCTCTCTCTCCTGTGTCTCTCTCACACCTTCTCTCCTGTGTCTCTCTCTCCTGTCTCTTCTCTCTCACACCTTCTCTCCTGTGTCTCTCTCTCCTGTCTCTCTCACACCTTCTCTCCTGTGTCTCTCTCCTCTGTCTCATGTCTCTCTCACACCTTCTCTCCTGTATCTCTCTCTCCTCTCTCATGTTTCTCTCACACCTTCTCTCCTGTCTCTTATCTATCTCTCCTCTGTCTCTTCTCTCTCACACCTTCTCTCCTGTGTCTCTCTCTCCTGTCTCTTCTCTCTCACACCTTCTCTCCTGTGTCTCTCTCTCCTGTCTCTTCTCTCTCACACCTTCTCTCCTGTGTCTCTCTCTCCTGTGTCTCTCTCCTGTCTCTTCTCTCTCACACCTTCTCTCCTGTGTCTCTTCTCTCTCTCACCTTCTCTCCTGTGTCTCTCTCCTGTGTCTCTCTCCTGTCTCTTCTCTCTCACACCTTCTCTCCTGTGTCTCTTCTCTCTCTCACCTTCTCTCCTGTGTCTCTCTCTCCTGTCTCTTCTCTCTCACACCTTCTCGCCTGTCTCTTCTCTCCTGTGTCTCTCTCTCCTGTGTCTCTCTCTCCTGTGTCTCTCTCTCCTGTGTCTCTCTCTCCTGTGTCTCTCTCTCTGTAAGGAGCCCATCCCTGCAATGTGCACGGAGAGCGGTCAGGGCTGCTACGCATGCACAGGATCCCTCCGCCGGCTAATTATGCGCTGTGTAGCCCACAGATAGCGTTAGCTGCGGGGGCCGATATGGGGAATGCATCACATTGCGGATGTTAGTAAATTTGGCAGCATCGCATCCCCCATAGAAACCTATGGGGGAAGCGGCTGCCAGCGGTAATGGAGGTATCACAGAAGGTATCTGAGATACGTACAGCAGTCTCTCCTTCATACATCTAGGGGAGACCTAATATTTGCCATTAACCCCCAGAAAACTGGTGTATTTGGTGATTATACGTCAAATATAGAATGATAAATGCGCCCCTCTACCTCTCTATCAGCTTCTATATTTTCTCTGTTCTATTGTCTATTTCCTAATGTCACAACAGTTTTATAACTGCTATAACAACGTTTAAAACATTATATAAAAAACAATTTCAGTCCCCCCCCCCCCCCCCTAGTTACAATGTAAATTGGTAATAATGCTTCCTAGACAGGTATGTATTATGATAAACCGGTATATAATGCCATAAACAGCTATGTGATACCTTAACCAGCAACATGATACTATAAACAGTAATATGATGCCATAAATAGGTATATAATGCCATAATCAGCAATATGATACCATAATCAGCTATGTAATACCCTAAACAGCAACATAATACCATAAACAGCAGTGCACTAGCATAAACAGCAATGTATTATAATAAGCAGCATTGTGAAACCATAAATAGGTATATAATACCATAAACAATAATATGATACTATAAACTGCTATATGATACAATAAACAGGAGCATTGTACCGTACGCAGTTAATTACAACAATAAACAGTTCTATACAACCATAAACAGCCATATATTAGCATAAACAGCTATATGATACCATAAACTGGAGTATGGTACCATAAACAGTTCTATACAACCATAAACCGTTTTATACAACCATAAACAGCTATATAATACCATAAACAGATATGTAATACCATAAACAGCAATATGATACCGTAAACAGCAATATAATACCACAAACAGCAATATAATACCATAAACAGCCATATATTAGCATAAACAGCTATATGATACCATAAACTGGAGTATGGTACCATAAACAGTTCTATACAACCATAAACCATTTTATACAACCATAAACAGCTATATAATACCATAAACAGATATGTAATACCATAAACAGCAATATGATACCGTAAACAGCAATATAATACCACAAACAGCAATATAATACCATAAACAGCCATATATTAGCATAAACAGCTATATGATACCATAAACTGGAGTATGGTACCATAAACAGTTCTATACAACCATAAACCATTTTATACAACCATAAACAGCTATATAATACCATAAACAGATATGTAATACCACAAACAGCAATATAATACCACAAACAGCAATATAATACCACAAACAGCAATATAATACCACAAACAGCCATATATTAGCATAAGCAGCTATATGATACCATAAACAGTAATATATTATCATAAACAGTAATATGATACCACAAACAGCAATATGATACCATTTATAGGAATATAATACCATAACCAGCGATATGATAACTCTCTTGTGTGTTGCGTTGCAGATGGACAGCCAGCGATCGCTGTATTTGATAAGTCGCTGCAGATCAAACAGATCCACGTGCTGGAAATCCTAGATCTCCTGATAGCGCGAGCCGACAAAGGTGAGATGGTGACGCCCTGTTGTATCAGGGTGGTGATAATGACGTGTCTCCCCCCCGGGTACAGCTGCTCCCTCCTCTGAGAGATACTTTGTTACTGTGTAAGAACCTGCAAATATTCCACCATTTCTTATGATGGTTGTCAGTCCAGCTCCTAATTCTGCTGTCCCTGCCCTCTGCGCCAAATTCTGGCCACCCGTATCCCCTTTAGAGTGTAAGCTCATAGGAACAGGGCCCTCTCTCCTTGGTCTCCTCTACATAAATATGCTACTGCTCGCTGTAATTATGTGTCTGTGTGACTTTATATACTGCCTGTGCTTATAGTCCTTGTTGTCAGACTAAATAAAAGATAATAAGAAGAGCAATAGTTTGACATCTAGGACCTGATTCTGAGCTGCAGGTATAGCGGGCGCAAGTGTGGACATTCGCGGCAGCCAGATCTACAACCATATGCCAGTGCCGGTATCCGTAGGTCATTATGTGGAAGGCTAAGCCGCCTACTGCTTGTCTGCTGACAGTGGCGACTATCACCATCGGTACCGGGACTTACACCTACGCCAATGCTGGGGGCAAAGGGTCAGTCTCATCTTCATCTGCAAGCCGCAAACAAGCATGGACATCGGGCTGCGTATCCATGACACCACCACAAGGATGGATCTGTTCCGCGTGACCGCACGGTGGCCACCCAGAAACTCCCATTTCACGCTGAGAATGCACAAAGGGGATGATTATGAGTTGGACGCAGGGAAAGCATTGGGCACAAGTGCCCAATTTGTTCCCTCTACACGTGTCCGGATGATTATCGTCAGGGGGTGGGCGTTTCTGGGTGATAACTGTGAGGCGTGGCAAACAGGTGGGGTGTCGTGGGAGTGTCGGTATCAGTGATTGTTTTGCAGTTCCATTGACACTGGTGGACATGGTCCTTCGGACACTCTGCACCTGCCATTGGGACCTGCAATGTCCGATAGCATGGCGCGATCTTTGTGCGCACATCGTCAGATTCACGCTACTGAATAGTACGCCCGCTGGACATGGCATTACCATAAAGACGCAGATTGGCTACTGTAGCTGCGTCCACCTCTGAATCACCCCAGAGCCTCCGTCCACGGGCGTATGCATCTAGAAGTTATATAGGACCTCGTGTAATAGGGTGCTCGCCCCACAGTGCCTCCGTCAACGGGTGTATGCATCTAGAAGTTATATAGGACCACGTGTAATAGGGTGCTCGTCCCACAGTGCCTCCGTCCACTGGCATATTCATCTAGAAGTTATATAGGACCACGTGTAATAGGGTGCTTACCCCCAGTGACTCCGTCCACAGGCATATGCATCTAGAAGTTATATAGGACCGTATGTAATAGGGTGATCACCCCCAGTGCCTCCGTCCTCAGACATATGCATCTAGAAGTTATATAGGACCGTATGTAATAGGGTGCTCCCCCCCAGTGCCTCCGTCCATGGGTGTATACATCTAGAAGTTATATAGGACCACGTGTAATAGGGTGCTCACCCCCAGTGCCTCCGTCCACAGGCGTATGCATCTAGAAGTTATATAGAACCATGTGTAATAGGGTGATCACCCCCAGTGCCTCTGTCCTCAGACATATGCACCTAGAAGTTATATAGGACCACGTGTAATAGGGTGCTCACCCCCAGTGCTTCCGTCCTCGGGTGTATGCATTTTGAAGTTCTATAGGACCATATGTAATAGGGTGCTCACCCCCAGTGCCTCCGTCTAAGGGTGTATACATCTAGAGGTTATATAGGACCACGTGCAATAGGGTGCTCATCCCCAGTGCCTCCGTCCACTGACGTTTTCATCTAGAAGTTATATAGGACCGTATGTAATAGGGTGATCACCCCCAGTGCCTCCGTCCACGGGTGTATGCATTTTGAAGTTATATAGGACCATGTGTAATAGGGTGCTCCCCCCCAGTGCCTCCGTCCATGGGTGTATACATCTAGAAGTTATATAGGACCACGTGTAATAGGGTGCTCACCCCCAGTGCTTCCGTCCACTGGCGTATTCATCTAAAAGTTATATAGGACCACGTGTAATAGGGTGCTCATCCCCAGTGCCTCCGTCCACTGACGTTTTCATCTAGAAGTTATATAGGACCACATGTAACAGGGTGCTCGCCCCCAGTGCCTCCGTCCACGGGTGTATGCATTTTGAAGTTATATAGGACCATGTGTAATAGGGTGCTCACCCCCAGTGCCTCCGGCCACAGGCGTATTAATGTAGAAGTTATATAGGGCCATGTGTAATAGGGTGGGGGATTCTGAAAGTCCTGAGAGCTCCGCTAGCTATCAGGCAAATTTAAAGCGGCAATGTATAGCAAGGCAAAACGTACCGGCTTTTGCCGTACTAAATTTACTAACTTGCCAAACTCTCAGGGCTTTCAGAATCCACAGGCGTGGCCCTATATAACTTCTACATTAATACGCCTGTGGACGGAGGCACTGGGGGTGAGCACCCTATTACATGTGGCCCCTGGACAGAGAAATAAGTCTCTCTGCTGACTGAATTCTGTCCAGGGGTTTTTCTGAACAGCGATAGAAAGTACGTATATACCTTTACTTAGAGCAATATGGTCCCTCAGACATGTATGAAGTCAGTGGCGTCCTGTCCGCAGCCAATGAGTCTGTTGTAGAGTTTTATCTGTGCTGAGCACTTTCGCAGTGAGGAGAGGAGAGGGCAGTAGGTGCATTAGGCCGTACAGCTCGTCAAGACCTCTGTCACCAAACCCCAGTCTCTCGTGGCCACCGCTACTATCCACGGGCTACACCCCTTTGCCTGCGAGAAAACTGTGACTGGTGATCTAGATCCCAAGCCCTGCTAGAGGGAGACTGAAGGGGTTGGGGCCACGGGAGCCGGCTCCAGCCAGCATGCTGGGACGAAGTTCAGCTCCGATCTGCGGCTTCTGATTATAATGACGCCATTTGGAGCTGAAGTGACATCTGGTGTCGTCTGGAAACACCATCACTGCTAAAGTAATTGTCAGCGAGTGCAATTGTTACTCATTAGTACTCCAGAGGGAAGTGAATGGCGCGCTCGGCCCTGAGTGAATAATGAATATATTTAATATTTCCTCCCGTCGGTGGTGAGTGCTTCGGGAAGATGAACTGGTGGAGGTGAAGGAGCACTCTGGGAATATTAAGGACAGGGAAGAATTGTCATTCTCCTAATTTATCACCTCCTCCGTCTCATATGATTTATTAAACGTACTGTGCGTAGGAAGCTGCACCTCACGTATTAATAATTACAGAGATTATTCTTATGCGCTATTGTGTCTCTGGGCGTCCGTGGGCGCCGGCAGCTCAGGGGTGACGGCTGAGCTACATTCATGAGACTGTGTTTCCCCGTCTTTATAACTTTATTATTCCCGATCATTTTTATGTATGTAATTCTGCAGGAGATGAGATGCGCGTTTCATGTGTCCAGGACATACGTGCCCACCCTCCCGATTCAGCCGGAAGCCTCCCAAAAATCGTGTGCCGCTCCCGGCCTCTCTTAAAGGCCGGCGACCGCTGACCCGTCCAGCCCCCCCCCCCAGGACGCAGTGAGAATAAAACCCCCGCAGTGAAGGCAGCCGGTGACACGATTCACACATCGTCAAAATTAGGCGATTCCGTGTCCACACGCCTGCTCCGCCCCATTGCCGGGTGATATCCCCAAGCCATGCCCCCTCTACCGCACCACGCCCCGCTGCTTGTCCGACCTGGCTGTCCCCTCACGGAGAGGCTGCCAGAATGTCGGCAAGCTTGGTCCAGGAGCATAAAAAAAATGCAGGATCACTGTGAGCGGCTTCTAATTTTCAGTTATGCAATGAGTGTGGGGAGAACAAGCTGTAGCCAGTCAGATCACTGGAAATTTCACAGCAGCACAGAGTATATCAGGAGATGAGTGATGTGTTAGTGAGGACAGGGCTGCATGTGACAGGGGCAGTGACATGATGTGAGGAGGGGAATGGAGGCTTCAGGAAGCCACAGACTGAGAGTTATATAGTGGAAGGAGCAGTGTCCCCAGCAGCACAGAGTATATCAGGAGATGAGTGATGTGTTAGTGAGGACAGGGCTGCATGTGACAGGGGCAGTGACATGATGTGAGGAGGGGAATGGGGGCAGCAGGAAGCCAGAGACAGAGTTATATAGTGGCAGGAGCAGGGTCCCCAGCAGCACAGAGTATATCAGGAGATGAGTGATGTGTTAGTGAGGACAGGGCTGCATGTGACAGGGGCAGTGACATGATGTGAGGAGGGGAATGGAGGCAGCAGGAAGCCACAGACTGAGAGTTATATAGTGTGAGGAGCAGGGTCCCCAGCAGCACAGAGTATATCAGGAGATGAGTGGTGTGTTAGTGAGGACAGGGCTGCATGTGACAGGGGCAGTGACATGATGTGAGGAGGGGAATGGGGGCAGCAGGAAGCCACAGACTGAGAGTTATATAGTGGGAGGAGCAGGGTCCCCAGCAGCACAGAGTATATCAGGAGATGAGTGGTGTGTTAGTGAGGACAGGGCTGCATGTGACAGGGGCAGTGACATGATGTGAGGAGGGGAATGGAGGCAGCAGGAAGCCACAGACTGAGAGTTATATAGTGGGAGGAGCAGGGTCCCCAGCAGCACAGAGTATATCAGGAGATGAGTGACGTGTTAGTAAGGACAGGGCTGCATGTGACAGGGGCAGTGACATGATGTGAGGAGGGGAATGGAGGCAGCAGGAAGCCACAGACAGAGTTATATAGTGGGAGGAGCAGGGTCCCCAGCAGCACAGAGTATATCAGGAGATGAGTGACGTGTTAGTAAGGACAGGGCTGCATGTGACAGGGGCAGTGACATGATGTGAGGAGGGGAATGGAGGCAGCAAGAAGCCAGAGACATAGTTATATAGTGGGAGGAGCAGGGTCCCCAGCAGCACAGAGTATATCAGGAGATGAGTGATGTGTCAGTGAGGACAGGGCTGCATGTGACAGGGGCAGTGTCATGATGTGAGGAGGGGAATGGAGGCAGCAAGAAGCCAGAGACATAGTTATATAGTGGGAGGAGCAGGGTCCCCAGCAGCACAGAGTATATCAGGAGATGAGTGATGTGTTAGTGAGGACAGGGCTGCATGTGACAGAGGCAGTGACAGGATGTGAGGAGGGGAATGGAGGCAGCAGGAAGCCACAGACTGAGAGTTATATAGTGGGAGGAGCAGGGTCCCCAGCAGCACAGAGTATATCAGGAGATGAGTGATGTGTTAGTGAGGACAGGGCTGCATGTGACAGGGGCAGTGTCATGATGTGAGGAGGGGAATGGAGGCAGCAGGACGCCACAGACAGAGTTATATAGTGGGAGGAGCAGGGTCCCCAGCAGCACAGAGTATATCAGGAGATGAGTGACGTGTTAGTAAGGACAGGGCTGCATGTGACAGGGGCAGTGACATGATGTGAGGAGGGGAATGGAGGCAGCAAGAAGCCAGAGACATAGTTATATAGTGGGAGGAGCAGGGTCCCCAGCAGCACAGAGTATATCAGGAGATGAGTGATGTGTTAATGAGGACAAATAGCCACTAGTAATATTCTTCATCTGCCTAAACATTCTAAACATGGACATATCTCAAATATTTAACGAATTTTATGAAGAGACTGCCACCATGTAGAGTATTTTGGTATGCATTCGGCATCCCGACGGTTACATTACCGGTGCCAGAATATCGACACCGGTCAGAATCCCGACCGCTGGGATGCTGAAGGTAAGTAACGGGGTTGGGGGAAGGGTAGGTTTAGGTGTTATGGTAAGCCACTAGGGGGAGGGTTAGGCACTAAGGGGGCAGAGTTAGGTTTAGGGTGTGAGGAGGTTAGGTTCAGGCACTAGGGGGGGAGGTTAGGTTTAGGGGTTAGGGTTAGGCACTAAAGGGGGGAGGGTTATTTTTAGGGTGTGGGGAGGGGGAGGTTAGGTTTAGGGGTTAGGGTTAGGCACTAGGGGGAGGGTTATGGGGGGCATCCACTACAAGATCTGAAAACGACTGCACGATTACGACATTGTAATCGTGCAGTCGTTTGTCAGTCGTGTGTGTGATGTGCCTGCACTGAGCGAGCAGACGTTCAGTGCAGGGTCATCCATCATCTGGAAACATGCTGAGCCTGACGATATCGCCAGGTTGACCAGCATGTTTGCACGATGATAGATGTCTAAAAGACCAAATTTTCAAACGATTTTATCGTTCAATCGTTCAACTTTATCGTCTAGTGGATACCCCCCTTTAGGCACTAAGGGGGGAGGGTTAGGTTTAGGTTGTGGGGAGGGTTCAGGCACTAGGGGGGAGGTTAGGCACTAAGGGAGGAGGGTTAGGTTTAGGGTGTGGGGAGGGGGAGGTTCAGGCACTAGGGGGGAGGTTAGGGATAAGGCACCAAAGAGGGAGGGTTAGGATACCGACCAACAAGTGTCTGTATGTTAACCCGATTCCAGTATTTTATATTTCCACTGGACCAGCCGATCTAAAATACAAATATCCTATCTCCTAAAGCTGCCATAATCAGTTACAGACATATATATCAGAGCTGAAGATATATGACAGAGGGTTGGGACCATGGAGGAAGCCATTTTCCTTCTCACATTACTTCCCCTTGAAGGACACTACAGAGGAACCACCGGTGTCCCGGCTGCTCTGTGGACTTATGAAGGCCGACACTAACCATAGATATGTCAGATAATTGTCTTAGAATAAGGAATGCTTTTCACTTCATTATAACGTATAACATGTATGTGTCTCTTGAACATACATGTTATAAATAAGTTTTAGAGAATAGATAGGGCAATGGCGTTATTAATACATAGGATCATTACATATAATCCCATGTGCGACTTGAATCGCAGTGTCGCCTCTTCCTGCCCTTGGCGTGTAGACTGCAGTGTAACATCGATACGGTGACGTATACAGCAAGGAGAGCGACGTACAGCGTATAACTGAGATTTATGTACAGGCGATAGATGTCCCTGCTCTAGAGAGCGGCAGAGATCCTGTAAATGTGCGAGACGTGCGCAATTGTTGGTGTGGCTGGCGCCCCACCTATGTGATACAACATAGAGATACGTATCAGGAGCCACCGATGTCTACACGAGCAGTTAATGAGATTACAGCGCAAAGGTAAAGAAGATTAAAGAGACGTATTTGATGTTGCGGTGACTTTACCGGGGAAACGCATCGGCTGTGAACATAGACGAGTGCGCACGGTGAATGATGTTGTCGGCGATCACTGACCATGGAAACCTGGCACTATTTATCCTGGGCGCGGTCGGGCCTCGGTGTAATTGTTGTAGCAGATAATTCAGCTCTGTTCTGTAGCAGCTGAGAACATTTAATTGGCTGGATTCCAGGAGATGGCAATTAGTGTTGTCAAGGCACAATAAATATCACCGGCGGTCTGGTTCTATTAATGGGAGTCTCGGCAACTGCTCACGCCGGATCTGTGCGGATTGTATCTCTGTCGCGTAATTAGGGGCCTATTCTCAATGTGTCTTTCTCCAGCGATAAGGCGGATTTCTTACATCGCCACAATTTAGCAATATAAGCAGCGAGGGTTAGCTATGCCAAGCCAGTCTCTAGATATGCGCACGCTTTCTGCTTTCAGTTCCACTTGTAAACGGAAATAAGTTTAAAAATAGATGAATACAGAGAAAGAGAAGAAATATTCCCACGCAGTGTGTTACCCATATTGTACATGGTGCCAGCTGCGCTGCATTATTAATGCCATATATATATATATACTAAATAGAAAGACTATTGCTATCGGCGCTAACAATCATATGTAGCAAATCTGGGTGTATCTAACAAATAAAAGCATGGGGATTTTGGGCCTGATTCAGAGCCGGACGCTATTTGCGCTCGCTCGTTCAGAAAAAGGGGCCGGATATTTAAATAGAGCGCTCACTCTTTGCGGTCTGTTGACGCCTCTATGTCTGAACGAGCGAACGAAACATGCGCTCGCTATTTTTTTAAAAACGCCCCCTGGCCGCTCGCATCCTACGTCATCTCCGCTATTAAATTAATCGAGTACATCGAAAGGCGTATGAACTGCTTGCAATGCTTGTGGTTGGATTTTCCTACCGCAATCATGCGAGCAGTTCAGGTTACGAGACAACCAAGTGACGTGGTCGATGACGCTGCTTTGTTAATTATGCACACCCTTAAAACGCCCGTTTTGACCGTTTGGCACGCCTGCGTTCGGATCTCCACTCCCCGTTTTCAAGCACCTTCCCCTGTTACCACCCACAAACGCCTCATTCTGTCACTCAAAATAGCAGGCATTCGTTTTTTTGCGAGCACACAATTTCTGACCGCAATCACTGGTTCGCGCATGCGTATTACAACCCATACGCATGCGCAGATGTGCGAACATCGCTCAGAGCGAACGAGCGGCCGCTTACGAGCGGCTCTGAATCAGGCCCTTTGTTAATATTTTGATCAAAACAATTAAGCGTACAGCACGTCGCCAAGGGACCCCAATCTCTGCAAGTCCTACACTAGCGTATAAACCCAACACACCATTACATTGCCGTTAAATGCACTCACCTCTCAGTTACAGTGGGTAACAATTACACAAAACTGTATATATTATCATTATTATTAAAAACACCTTAGACATCACAAAACTACTTTGTAAATATAATAAAGCATTTATTTATCTCTATCTGCAACGCTTGCTAAATAGGCTATCCAGTGCAAAAGCATTAATCAGGCAATACGTACGGGGCAAAGCAAGAAAAACCACCATCGCCATTAAATTGCAGTGAAGATTTTGGCGATTTAACACTAAGGGGCTCATTTATCAATGAGTTCTATCTTCTGCAGCGAGTGATAAAACTCGCTGCCTATGATAAATGGTGCTCCAGCCAATCAGCTCCCAGCTGTCATTTTTCAAACAGATGACAGGAGCCGATTGGCTGGAGCACCATTTATCATACGCAACGAGTTTTATCGCTTGTTGCATATGATAAAACTCATTGATAAATAGGCCCCTATGATATAAAGCAGCAATATTTTGCAATACAAAAACAACCTTAGTTTTGAATTCGAAAAAAAAAAAATTGCCTCTTTAAATCTTAGAGCTGAATGGGCAAAATCTCGCCGCTTTGCAAATCTCGCACTATCACATTTGGGCTGTGAGCTGAGGTTATCAGGGATAGAAATAGGCAGAATATTTAATCATTTTATATGATCGCATCCTGCAATGTGATAATGGGCGTTAGTGATGTGATAATTGATAAATGAGCCCCTTAAATGTCTCTATTTCCCTGAGTCACGGCTCGCAGTGTCTATAATTAGTGTATTGCTGTCAGTCACCACGTTATCAGGTAAGATCACACGTCTGATACATGAGAACTATGTTACTCATTGCCCATTACTCTTTTTGCATTTATCTTTCTATAATCCCCCCTAATAGGTCTGGTATTTATTCAGGTGGATCTGTAGGAGACATGTCCATAAAGTGTCTGTAAATGATAAACTCTGTACAACAATGAGTAGCTCAGGCTTTGTGGCCCTTCCCTGGGGGAAAGCTGGAAAACATGGTCTGTTGCAAATCCAGGAGAACCCAGTTTGAGAACATCCTTCTCTGTGTCCCACAGGTTTCCCAATCATAATGGACTTCTCCCTCTCTGTTCCCAGGAAAGGACGCTCGTCTCTACGTCTTCCGGCTGAGCGCCATTAGGAAGGGTCTGGAAGACAAGCAGGTGCCCAGGAACAAGTATGATTGCAGAGAAAATAAGCTGGAAAAAACGAAAGGTAGGTGAATAGCGATGTCTCCCGTCCATTCTTCTCCAGACAGATGAAGAATCTCTCCTCATAGATCTATAAATCTCTATCTGGTTCCTAATTCATTCTAATGTAAATGACATTGAAGAATGTGGAAGTACATGTGCTGCGCAAGGGAGCCCATTTTATGTTGCACATGTCACTTCCTGATTGTAATCCTGTTATTTCTATGGAGCCTTCAGCCAACATGGTCACATACATGTAAGTGCAAGGCTAACGTGTAACCTGCACATGATGGTTTGAAGGAAATGAGTTAATGTATAGAAGTGTTGGCTTTGTGATGAATTCTATACAATGTCCCAGTGAAGGAGCCGGACAGCGACGCTTGGCGTAAATGACCACGGGAGGGTGGGTTTCTCGTGCTCCCCGGGTTAGCAGGGGCCGTTCCGCTGAGGAAAAGGAGCAAACTCTCATTCTCTTTGTGCATAAGTAGACGGGCAGCCTCCTACCTTAAACATATCCTTATTTAATCATTTTTGTTACTGTACTTTGCAGAATGAAGTGTGAAAAAAATGTGTTTGGCTCTAGAAGAGGCTCATTGCATTAACTAGTTATAGACCATTTGTTCCAATGTCAGAGAAGCACAGCTGAGATAGAGCTAACGGGAGAGGATATTGGGGATCCAGGGAACATAGGGCCTATTCAGCATGGATTGCAATTACAACTGCGTACGCTGATCGGCGGATGGTGCGTACTGAGCATACGTATGCACCGCAATGTGTGTGCGTAGCGGCTGAATCGTGATCGCGCTGGGATCACACAGAACACAGTAAGCCATCGTAGAGTGAGTGACAGGATGTGAGCGTTTTGGGGGTGGTGATGGGGGAGTGGTTGGTGAAACGCAGGCGTGCCTGTCCATTTGAACGCCGTTAAATGGGCGTGCATAAATTAGCCACTGCGACGGCACACGCAGCTTGTGTACTCACTGCGTGCGACGAGGTTAGCGATTTCTGAGTCAGGTCAGACCTGGTGTAAATGTGCGTGACGGGCTGATGTTCCTTGATGGTACCGATGTATACGTAGGACTGCAAGGTATGTGGGCGTCAATATGCTGACTGTGTGACGGCTTTGCGATTGCATTCATTAGCATATTTTCACTGCAGAACTGCGTGCAATTACGGAGCCGCGATCGCAATAGCGACCCGTACTGAATTAGGCCCATAGTGCTTATCTTATGCTCCAGTACAGAGGTAGATATTAAGAGGTGGAGGGGGGCTGAGCCTTTGCTGTGGGATGAGGAGAAGTATTTATAATAATGTTATTTATATAGCACTTTTCTGCAATAGGACTCAAAGCGCTTTACAGATAGTATGAAATACGGAAATTGAATATAATACAAAGATGCAGAAGCCATTTTAGGTCGTCAGTTCCAAGAATTACAGTATTCATCCTTCCCACAAAGGATCCAGGTGAGGCGGCCATTTTAGGTGCACTACATAGGGTAGAATAGGCAATGCCTGGAATTGATGACACATAGTAGGGGAGTATTTGTGAGACCCTTGCAAAATCATCAAACTATGCACTGTTCATTCTACACAATAGCGTACCAGGCGGGGCAGCCATGTTGGGCGCACTACATCGGTTTCAAAGAGAAGCGGAAAGAGAACAAGCCTAGTTTTCAGTGTAAAAAACTATGGGGGAGCGGATGGTGTGGGATGGATAGTGCCGGTGGGGTGGATTACGCTAGATTGGTGGAACTGGTATATCACGGCTCACAGCTGACGTATTTTAAAGTACAGATATGCCCAGCTACATCCTTGCCTGTAGCGCAGCGAGTCGCGCCATGCGTGGCGCGAGACAGACTCCCGCCATCGGAGACGCACATTTGTGTCTCCCTAGGAATGAATGGGAGACGCGCATTGGTGTCTCCATGCAATTGAATGGAGATGCATTCCCGCAATCGAGGACACGCCATAGCGTATCATGTCGATGTGCGAGCATGTTTGTGGCGCGATCAGCCATAATGAACAAGGACGAATCTGTAGTCTGTAATATCTTTAGCCAAGAACGGTGAGGGAGGTTCAGCCCTTTATAGGAGTTGAGGAGGGCGACATGATGCGTCATGGACAGAGAAGTGACACCAGGGTGATGCCACCTCCGTAGGTCTTTGTGCCCCGGTTGGGTTTGTCTACGCTCGGAGATGGTGCCAGCTTATAGCTTTCTCCTGCATGGCACCAGTCATGGCAGAATCCTTCCTGTCCTGTAACACGATTCCATCCCCCGGACAGGTTGCCATCTGTACGCTATCAACACGCATCACAACCTGGAGCTGAGGATCATAGCCGCCATCAGGAACAAGCTGCTGCTCATCACGCGGAAACACAACCCGCAAAACAGCTGCGCCGGCTTCTCGGTGGTGGAAGAGTTCCAGTACATCAGGGTGAGGGTCCGGGGGCTGTCACAGTATAACCAGCCCCTGGCTGCCCCCAGCACCAGTGTCATAATGTCTGTCATTACAGGAGATCTGTCTGTCAGACCCTCCGGTGGTGATGACCCTTGTGGACGGGCCGACAGGGGAGAACGACAACATGATCTGTGTGGCGTACCGGCACCAGTTTGATTTGGTGAACGAGAGCACGGGCGAGTCCTGCAGGCTGCATCATGTTGATGCTACTAGGGTAAGTGGCCGACTTACATCTGACGTAACAATGAAAGAATCTGTAGCACAAACCGTCGCGGATCTATTATGGCCGCAGGGTGCGCGGTGACTGGGGCCCCACACCACACACTCCCAAATCACCACTGTGGCTGCCCGTGCGTCGCGCCTCCCGCTCCCCATACTTGTCTGGTGGCACTGAGCCAAAGTCTTGGCGCTCTTCTGCCCGTGCGCCACCTATCTGAATATATCACTGGAAAAGTGGCGCCATCGTGAACAGCTCCTTAAAATTCCCTTGAACACACACTTGCTCCTATTAAAAGCTTCTTTGTTACACACCAAAATACAGACAAGTGATACGACACAAAATTGTTAATTCAAAGCAGAACTGAATGTTGGAATTGCATCCACATCCTATGACATGTAATGAAGTGTAAGCTCTTGTGGTCATTAGGCTAACGGACGTTTCCTGCACAGTAGTTATAGGAAATGTCTAAAACTGCCCAGTGCTGTAATAACCGTATATATTGGGGACTCTATCATAAGCCCTTTAGGCACTTTACATTTCCTATCCATTTATAGTTACAAAAGAGTCATCACCCTCTATGTTAGTAATATATAGATCGTATTCTGAGTCCTGTGTTGTTCTGCAATTAGAAGGATTTATATATAATGTCTTCTTACCCGGATGAGTCTGGATGCATGTTACACTGGGCGCTGATAGAACCGTAGTAGGGTTTATCTGCTGACTGTGGCATAATGATAGACCCTCTTTGCGCCAGCTCTCTGGGGCGATGTCGCAATCTGCCTACGGGGCAGTGCTCAGCAGAGTGTTGAGTGGATGACGAGCGCAACTGTAAAACGACAGAAGGAGACCACTATGATAAATGGGGGGCTCTATGTATTTAGGATTCTGTGTCTCCTCCTTCCTCCCCATTTGCCACATCTCTGGTCCTTTGGGGGAGTCATCCACTGGGAGGAGATGTCAGAGCACATATGGGAAGGAAGTGTATCATCACCTTACGGAATGTGTACTGCTCCCCCCTCTCCTCTGTGCCCTGTTGTGGAAGTACACATCCCAGCATGCCCTACCAGAGTTTTAGCATTCCCTAATAACCAAAATGTGACAGAGCATGCTGGGAATTGTAGTTTCACAACAACTGGAGAGCCACAGTTTGGCCGGAACTGGGTAAACCCGGGTTCTCCGTATCCACCAGAAGCCTAGATTGTATTATGGATGGTCCAGCTCTGTCCCATACCCTGAGGCTGCTGGACAAGTAACAGCAGTACTATATATCACCCTGTAGCATAATCCTATTTTCATAGCTTCTCCTGTAAGGATCGTAAGTAAGAACGGCAACATGAATTGTGATTTTGAACCTGACAGCTCTCAGAATGTGCACTAGCCTTTCCACATTATCATTGCAGGTTAATTTTGTTGCAGCAATTGATGTGTATGAAGACGGAGAAGCTGGACTACTGCTGTGCTACAACTGTAAGTGGGGGGGGTCCCGATTTATATCACGTGTGTTCTGTTACAGTATCTGTATCGCAGTACTTTGTAAGGTATGCAGTCGGGATGCCGACGGTCTAAATGCCAACCATCGGCATCCCGACTGTCTAATCCCGGCAAGGGTCTAATCCAGACAGTGTTAATAATAAATGCGGAAGTTAATTGTAAAGTACAATTAAACAAGCACACAAGTGTAAAATAAATTTACTGTAATATTCAAATGTTAATCTTTCCTGTCACTGTACGAATGCAAATATCTACGCAATGCCAATAGACGGATGGTATTTCATGCCAGGCACCGAGTCTTTATGTGTGCCTGCACCATATGGGAAATGTTTAATCTCCCCATAATAAAAGGTGCATACACGGGCTGTATTGCACATTTTCTGCTTTCTCTAGTTTAGATACTGGTTTTTCCTAGTTACCGCTATGTTCTGCTCTGTGTCTTTTCTTTGGCCTGTTTAAAATAATAGAAATATTCCGAGGTACAAGGACCTCTGGGTGGAATCAGTGAATTCCAGGTTTCTGTAAGTAAGAACGTAACACACACACTTGGGGCACTCGGGCACCTGATCTCGGGTCAGGGCTGTGGATATTGGCAGTGCCAGTACATGACGGAATAATATAAGAACAGGCCTCATCCCAGGCGCTGACATTTCCTCCTCTCTCCTCAGATATCTGCTACTACAAGAAGGTGAGTCCATTCAACGGAGGCTCCCCCCTCATCCAGCCATCCGCGTCCGACTTCCACTTTAGCTGGAACCAGGTCCCGAATGCCGTAGGTAAGTCTGTGTCCAGCTCCGGCTCCACTTTCTGTCTGGGTCAAACTGTTCTCCACCTGCTTTCACCAAATTATCCCCTGCCCGTCCCATCTTCATGGCCGAGATATGGAAACAGTGCGCATCTTAAAAATGGCGGAACAAAAAAGTAAATTGATGATCGTGTCTGTAGCCAGAGTCCTCCGCGTTCTGCTTCTGAAATGCCGTAAAATAATGACCATAGTGAAAGAACTTTGGGGGAGATGTAACAAACCACCTAGAGGGCAGGTGAAGACGTTTCCCATAGAAACTTCATTGTTTCCTCTGCCCTTCATTCTATGAAATCCTTGTATATAATTATGTTGTCTTTGCCGGCAGTGTGCGCCTTCCCGTACATCCTGGCCTTTACCACCGACTCCATAGAAATCCGGCTAGTTGTCAACGGCAACTTGGTGCACACAGCCGTGGTGCCGGAACTGCAGCTCGTGGCCTCGCGGGTAAGACTGGAACATCCGTGACATCACACCGTGCTCCATCGTTATAATAACCTGTTTATAGTGCCCCTGGGTTTAATATCCGGTATATACTACACTGCAGTATAGGTCAACCAACTTCATATCCCCACCGCAGCTTCGGGCGAGGCGCTGTCACCGATCGGTAGTGCTGTATTTCATATATTAACGCTCTCATAAATAAGTTACACGTCAGTGGGAGATATCAAACACACATTTCTAGAAGAGAAAAGAACGTGGTACAGAGCACAGCAATCATTCTGAATCACATTATCACGTAACCAATAACACAAATGTATCACTGCGTTTCATAATAGAGAGTGTAACTGTTAAAATTATCACCCTCATGTCACAAGTGGTGTTAATTAAATACACCGCAATAACTACATTAACACGACCTACTTCACGTACAGTTTTTCTTACCTCGGAGCCAGCAGACGCCTAGACTGGAGGCTGGTGCCGTAACCCCTGAAGTGCGGTACACCCAGCAGACTGCAGTTTAATTCTAGAAACCACATCGATATGATTCAAATATTCACTTCGCAACCAGCTCCCCGCAAGCAATTGTTTCATTGTGGTTAATTCACAGTGATGATATTTCTCCAAAAATAGATTGAAGTTTAAAAAAAAATAAAAAAAAAATCAAAGTAACAATGACGCTCTGATTGGTCCCCAGAAATATTTCTGGCAGCCTCCACTATCTGTGATTGTAGGTGCACTTGTGCCACCTAGTGGTGGGATATGGTATAACTCCCACATGTTCAGTACCAGCTTCCTGCACCCTCCCCTCTAACGTCAGACCGAGAATAATTTAAATCTATAACAGTTCCAGACTCTATTAACAGTCTCTTATTTTTTCCAGTCAGATATTTACTTTAAAGCTGCAGCCGCAGTGGGTTCCTCATCCAACAGCAGCTCAAAGGACACCAGTTCCCACAGCTCTCCGCAAAGCCCCACAGGCTATGAGCTGCCGGTCTTCCCCAACCTGCCTGGAGATACAGGTACAGTGTGTGTGTATAGTGTCTTCACGTGATTCCTGTAACGTTCCTATCCTAAAATTGTTTAGGGACAATCCAAGTAGGTGCGAGTTTGCTTTATGAAACTCGCAAACATCGCACGAATGCGCACACTCTCAACAAAAATTCGAGATCCTATCAGAAGTGCCTATTCACACTGCTTACGGCGAGAATGTGCAAATTTTCTATAATATGTGACTTGGGAGAAGGACATGAAAAAGTGGGGAAACCTTCCTGGACCCCCAGAAAAGTGACAACTTCATTAGCAGAATAATATAGAAGGTTGTTAGCGGCCATAAGGACTAGAGGTTTTTAAACGGTGTCATGTGGCTGATTTGTGTATTTGTATATTTTTTTAGATTATAAAAAGCAAACTTTTTTCATTTAATCCCAAACAAAAAATGCAAAAAAATAGGGGAAGAAAAGGTGATTTTTAGATTCATTTGAAGCTACTCTCTTCAAATTTTTTCTACAAAATGTTTTTTTTTAAAAAAATGATAAATCAAATATTTTTAATTTTAAAAAAATAAAAAAATTGGGGTGCCTAATGAAAAAGTTGATTTTGGGGTAATTTGTGGCTTTTTTAACACTCAAAAAATATGAGATATGGTAAGAACTTACCCTTGTTATCTCTATTTCTACGAAGTCCATAGGGTTCCACAGGATACCTTGGGGTATAGGTGTGACGTCAGTCGCAGGGCACCAAAGAGTTAAGCTTTCAGCCTCCCAGGATGCACTAGGTCCCCCTCCTATACCCCGCCCCCGAGCCAAGGCACCTCAGTTAGTTACCAAGCCATAGGCCGGAGGAGGAGAAGGAAGAGAGAGAACAAAGATCTGGACACATACAAGAATCACATTCTCACCAGAGGGAGACGGAAAACCGGTGACCAGAGCAAAGCCCATCTGCAGCACAGGTGCGACAGGGCGGGAGTCCTGTGGAACCCTATGGACTTCGTAGAAATAGAGATAACAAGGGTAAGTTCTTACCATATCTCATATTTTCTACTTCAGGGTCCATAGGGTATCCACAGGATACCTTGGGGATGTCCCAAAGCAGTATCCTTTAAGGGTGGGGACGCTCCTGTGCAGAAAGGAGAATCCGCCGCCCGAAGGAAGCATCCTGAGAGGCGAAGGTGTCAAACCTGTAATACCTCACGAAGGTATGGACAGAAGACCACGTAGCAGCCTTGCAGATCTGAACTGCCGAGGCACCACGTCGAGCTGCCCACGAAGGACCCACAGACCTAGTGGAATGAGCCTTCAGAGAAGGAGGGACCGGTAGGCCTTCATGAAGATAAGCTTCAGAAATAGCCATACGGATCCAGGCTGCCAAAGTTTGCTTTGAAGCAGGCCAACCCTTTTTACGGAAGCCAAAGAGGACAAACAAAGCGTCCGACTTCCTAAACGAAGAAGTGCGGTCAACATAAGTCCTTAAGGCCCGCACAACATCCAAAGAGGCCTCACCCACGGAAAGACCCGGTGAGTTAAAGGCCGGAACAACTATTTCCTCGTTAATATGAAACTGGGAAACAACTTTGGGAAGAAACTCGGGCCGAGTGCGGAGCACTGCCCTGTTCCCATAAAAAACCAAGAAAGGGGGTCTACAAGAAAGAGCCCCTAACTCAGAAACACGTCTGGCCGAAGCAATGGCCAGAAGGAAAACAGTCTTAGCTGTTAGCCATTTAAGATCCACTGAGCCCAGAGGTTCAAACGGCGGTCCTTGGAGAGCCCTCAGGACCACAGCCAAATCCCAAGGCGCCACAGGTGGAACAAAGGGCGGCTGAATGCGGAGAACACCCTGCATAAAGGTGCGCACATCCGGGATTGTAGCAATCCTACGGTGAAACCAGACAGATAGGGCCGAAACCTGTACCTTCAAAGAAGCAAGGCGAAGCCCATGATCTAGTCCCGCTTGCAGGAAGGCGAGAATCCGAGACAGACGAAACTCCCGCGGTGCATAACCTCTCGGTCGACACCACTGGAAGAACGTATGCCACACGCGATGGTATATCCTCGCGGAAGACGGTTTCCAAGCTCGCAACATGGTACGCACCACAGAGCTGGAAAACCCCCGGGACCTCAGCATGGCCGTCTCAACAGCCACGCCGTCAAAGACAGCCGAGTCAGGTCCGGGTGAAGGCAAGGACCCTGAGACAGAAGGTCCGGTCGTAGCGGCAACCGCAGAGGAATGTCCACGGACAGACCCTGAAGGTCTGAGAACCAGTGCCGTCTGGGCCACGCGGGAGCTATCAACAGGAACGTCCCTCCTTCCTGTTTGAATTTCCGGATTACCCGTGGAAGAAGGGAGACCGGAGGGAACAGGTATGCGAACCGGAACGTCCACCGGACGGACAGAGCATCCACCAGAGACGCCCCTTCGTCTCTTGTGCGAGACCCGTACACCGGCAACTTGTTGTTGTGCCGGGACGCCATGAGGTCGATTTCTGGAAGACCCCACCTGTCCACCAGTAGTTGAAAAACGTCCGGGTGCAGGGACCATTCCCCCGGATGAACGTCCTGGCGACTTAGAAAGTCCGCCTCCCAATTGAGCACTCCCGGGATGAAGACCGCTGATATGGCCGGAAGATTGCGCTCCGCCCAAACCAGGATCCGAGAGACCTCTACGAGAGCCGCCCGACTGCGAGTTCCTCCTTGCCTGTTTATGTAGGCCACGGTGGTAGCGTTGTCCGACTGGACCTGCACCGGGCGACCCTGGAGAAACCGCTGTGCCTGCTGGAGAGCATTGAAGACCGCACGGAGTTCCAAGATATTTATTGGAAGCTCCGCTTCTGTCGGCGTCCACCTGCCCTGGAACAAGTGTGGACCCGAAACTGCTCCCCAGCCCCGAAGACTGGCGTCCGTTGTCAACAGGACCCAATTTGGAACCCAGAACGGACGTCCCTTGTTGAGGTGGGTCGTCTGTAACCACCACGTAAGGGACAGGCGAACCTCCTGGGTGAGCACAATCGTCTGGGACTTCAGAGACTGAGTCAGCCCATTCCACTTGGACAGGATAAGGTGCTGCAGAGGTCTGGAGTGAAACTGGGCGTATTCCACCATGTCGAACACCGACACCATGGAGCCCAGTAACCTCATCGCCGAGTGTAAGGACACCCGGCGGCTGTGCAGACAACTGCGCACCCTTGACTGTAAAGCAGAGATCTTGTCCTCCGTCACGAAGATCCTTTGCTGTCCCGAGTCCAATAAGGCTCCAAGATGCAGAATCCTCCGAGACGGGATTAGAGTGGACTTCTGCCAGTTGATTAGCCAGCCGTGCCGTTGCAGCAGTGCAATGGTCAGGTCCAAGTGGCGTAACAGGAGCTCTGGAGATCCTGCCACCAATAACAGGTCGTCCAAATACGGCAACATGCGGACTCCCTGCAGCCGCAGAGAAGCCGCCATGACCGCCATCACCTTGGTGAAAACACGTGGTGCTGTTGCCAGGCCAAAAGGTAACGCCCGAAACTGGAAGTGGTCGCTGCTGATTGCAAACCTGAGGAACTGTTGATGGCGCCAAAGAATAGGGACATGCAGGTAAGCGTCCTGTATGTCCAATGACACCAAGTAGTCCCCAGGTTCCAGCGCCAGAATGATGGACCGTAGGGTCTCCATCCGAAACTTCGGGACCCGCAAAGACTTGTTGAGTGCTTTGAGGTTGAGAATCGGACGATATGACCCATTGGGTTTCTGTACCAAAAATAGATTTGAATAGAAACCCTGGCCCCTCTGGGAGAATGGAACCGCCACTATAACTCCAGCCTGGAGCATAGTGTGCAATACCTTCCGCAGCTCCGTAGCCTTGTT
Organism: Taudactylus pleione; assembly: GCA_031769625.1. Classification (NCBI taxonomy): domain Eukaryota; kingdom Metazoa; phylum Chordata; class Amphibia; order Anura; family Myobatrachidae; genus Taudactylus; species Taudactylus pleione. Next base: position 1,063,455 of record JAUIMM010000582.1, on the reverse strand, counting down.
CCGGTCTGATGGGAGACCCGTGGTGAAGAAGCGAGCCGGGGGTCTGTGCCGGAAGGAGAGGGCGTATCCGTGGGAAACCACCTCCAGAACCCAAGTGTCTGTCGTAGTGGTCGACCAACACTGGGCGAACTGTAGCAGGCGGCCTCCCACCCTGGGATCCCCCAAAGGGAGGCCCGGACCGTCAGGCCGCAGGCTTGTCATCTGGCTTGGGGGCCGGACGTCTGGTACTCCATGCCTGCTTCCGGGGCTTGACCGATTTCTTAGGGCCAGCCTGTCGAGGAAACGACTGTGGTTTGGGCCTGCCCTGGGCCCTAGATGACCGAAAGGACGATGGTCCCGAACCAGAAGGAGCAGCGGCCGACGGGAGACAGGCAGATCTGGCTGCCGCCAGCGTGGCCACAATCTTATCCAGATCCGGACCGAAGAGAACTTCTCCGGTAAACGGCAACGCTTCCAGACCTTTCTTGGAATCTGCGTCCGCCTTCCAGGATCGCAGCCACAAGGTGCGACGAGCAGCTACCGCTGCTGAAGAAATTCTAGACACCAGACTACTAATGTCTAGAGCCGCCTCGTTGATGTAGGTGGCCGAATCACGGAGATTGCCAATCAACTCCGCCTGATCGGCCGGACAGTCGGATTCAAAAGAAGCCTCTAATGAATCCGCCCAGCGCTCCATCGCTCTGGCAACCCAGCAAATGGCCATAGCCGGCCGTGCTGCCCCCCCTGCAAGGGAATAAGCGGACTTCAGGCAGATTTCTACCTTGCGGTCCGTAGCATCCTTAAGGGAGGACATGGATGGCATCGGCAATGTGGCACTACGGACAAGACGGGTCACGTGAGAATCCACCTGTGGAGGGGATTCCCACTTCGCAAAATAATTATCCGCGAACGGATAAGCCACCGCCAGGCGTCTCTGCGGCTGGTATCTTTTGCCAGGTTGTTTCCACGCCTCCTCTAAATGGTCCACCAACTGACCCGAAAGAGGAAAGACTGTGGCATCGCCCTTCACATCTTTGAAAAAGGCATACTTAGATTTAGCCGCTGGGGGAACTTCGTCCTCAATCACCAAGGCTGTGCGGACCGCCCGAATAAGTCCAGGAATATATACTTTGGACTTAGCATCAGCGTCCTTAGTATGGAGAGGTTCCTGATCGTAAGGATCTAGAATCTCCCCATCATCAGACGTCCCTTCGTCATCCTCATAAGGAGCGGACAGAGACGCCACCGGCCTTTTATGAGACCGCATCACAGACTCCCCTTGCAACACATCCGACAAGTGCTGTACAGAACTCGTCAGGGAGTTAACCCACGCTGGCTCCTGAGAACCCGGGAGCGGGGAAATAGGGAGACTGTGGGGTACCACCAATTGTCGTGGGAACCCCTGCATGGGTGACGACACCACAGACTGCTGGGACAAACCCATCGGAGTAAACGCGGGCTGCGGAGCTAACTGGCCCACTAAAGCTGTTAACGCCTGAGCGAAACAAGCCCAGGGCGGCTCCTGTACCGGTGCTGTAACCGTAATAGGCCGCGCCATGGACAAACACTGCCGGCAAAGGCCCTCCGCGCTACCCTCCCCCTCCGCTAACGGTACTTTGCACGTGGTACACTGTAGCCGGAGGGGAAAATCACTTTCAGACATGATGGCACCACGTATGTGACCTCTCTCACCAATTAAGTATTAAATAGGCGAGAGACCACCCTGCAGCACCGCACCGCAAGGGCTTTAGCAGAAAGAACAGGGACACTAATAAAGCTGACAGTTTAGAGAAGAAAAGATTACAGGCAGCAGCGCTAGCACAGTCACATACAATGCAGAAAAATAACAATTCCTGCACTAACAGCGCTGATCACTCAACTACACAGACACAGGGCCTGGTAGGACACAGCGCTGCATACACAGACCTGACCACAGCGGAGGAGAGGTATGCGGGGGGACCCAGACCACGATGCTTCCTTCCAGCGCTTCCAGCAGCGTTCACCATGCGTTCTGGAGAAGATGGCCGCCGAGGAGCAGAGAGGAGGCTGGCCTGGGGGAGGAGCGCTGCCACAGGACCAGTCGGCAGCATGCAGAGAGGGCTGTGTGCAGCGGGGGAGGCGCCGGCTGTGAGACAGGGAAGGCGCGCTCCCCTGGCATGCATTTAACCCCTGGGACGCCGCAGCGCTACCGCTCTGCTGCGGTCCGCTGTCCCAGGGGGTAGTGGAAGCGCAGGTTGGTCGCCTGGCTCCACGCTGCAGCCAGTCCCCAGGGAGCCCCCTGCCTGGGGACTTAGGACCATGTGATCAGCGGGGACCCACCGCGGGACCCCGCTGCTTACCTCTGTCCCCCTTGAATCCGGCCATGGTCCGGAGCATCTGGGGTCACCGCTAGCTGTGACCCCAGACGCCCACCAGCATCCCCGGATCAGTACCGGCGTTCTGGTACCGGCGGGGTGTAGGGAAGACAGCATGGACGTCAGGACTGACTGTCCATGCTGTTCATCCAGTTGTGCAGCCACAGCTGCATGAAGAATAAGCTTCAGGGGCTCTTCTAGCCCCCACTCCAACAGGTGCACCCGACTCCGGCCGGGCACCAAACTAAACTGAGGTGCCTTGGCTCGGGGGCGGGGTATAGGAGGGGGACCTAGTGCATCCTGGGAGGCTGAAAGCTTAACTCTTTGGTGCCCTGCGACTGACGTCACACCTATACCCCAAGGTATCCTGTGGATACCCTATGGACCCTGAAGTAGAAATGCCTAATTTAGGGAGGCTGTCCAAGGGGTTCTGTACTGTCCTGACATTTTTACCTTACAGTAAAGATTATCCCTGCCGTTTCACATGATCAGGGGGTTTCGCACAAAAAAACCCACAATTTTCCGCTCGAAAAAAAGAATCAGAGTTTGGAAATGGATTGCAAGGTCCCTGTGAGAGCTGCTTGCACAAGCCAACTCCCACCTAATTGGATTGACCCCTTTATTTATTTTTTCCTACCACATTGCTGTAATTTTGTCATAAAGAACCACTGTCATCACTGCGAGGACCGTGCTGCGCAGTGTTAGGACTGTGCGTCATCTACAAATCTGCGCACAATGAAAAGAGAGATTGATTTGTTTCCCATAAAAGGGAGCAATATAACTATCTGCATTAATTTAACTAACGGCACTTGGCAGACCAATGACTTTCATTTGCAGGACAAACCGTGTCACGTCTCCCGGGAATGTCCAGACGTTTGCTGGAGACAGAGCAGCCGTTTATTTTGTCTATGTAGAGAATCAGATAAATATATGAATGGCCATACTGCTGTCTGTAATAAGTAACCGCCAAACTTACTTCCTTACAAACAAACAATATAATCAAGACCGTGATTTTACCTGGTGATAGAATGAGCGTGTCCGTGGGCTTCCAATTTACGGGTATAGACGGAAATGGCAGTAAATGCTAAATCAGTGAACAAGAATATTACTTCGGGCAGATAAAGTCCATAGCTTAACACAAATCTACCCTCCATGTTCTCAGAGCAATCACTGGAGGTCCAATATCTCTGCTCCGCTTGTACCATGCTCGCTGTAGCGGCTGGCCTTGCGTAGTCTGTTAGAACCAATTGGACCGCTGATGAGATACAGGTATAGTGGGCTGTGTAGAACAGACCTGTGATAAAGATTACTACAACGCGTTTCGTCCTGTATTCAGGCTCTTGGGGATGAAAGAATATATGCTAGACCCTCCTTATAAAAAGTCTGCCTGTAAATAAGCTTTATCAGTTAAGATGCATTACATGTTAATGAAACCAAGTTATACCTAAAAAATTAATAACATCCAATTCCATAAAAAAGATCCAACACAGAAGGGGGTTATCTATATTTAGATCGCCCTCTTGGAACTTTAAAAGTCTATCAGGAACACTGAGAAAGGGTTTAGAACGGTGTCTGATCATTTTTAAGAGATTCACAATAGGAACTGTGCTTGCTTTATCTTCGTCCGGGGGTTTGTGGATTAAAAGGTCTACAGTAATTAGACAGGCAAAAGATTGACACCAACTGGTAGACAAGCAATAGGTCGACAGGTACAAAATGTTGACATGGATGAAGATCGACAGGTACAAAAGGTTCGACATGGACAATAGGTTGACATTGGAATGGCGACACAAAAATTGTCGACACCTGTTTTTGTTTTTTTCCCTCTAACCCTAACTTTCATCCTACCCTCCCTCCTGGTGCTTAACCATGGAGGTAAATGCCTAACCCTCCGGTAAGTGCCTAACCCTAACCATCCCTTCTAGTGCCTAACCATTTTTGTGTGGACCATTCCAATGTCACCTTCCGTACCTGTCAATCTTCATCAATGTTGACCCTTTTTGTGTCGACCTCTTGTATCTGTCGACCTATTTCCTGTCAAATAGTTGGGTGTCTACCGGAAAACTGTTGACCTTTTTATTGTAGATCTATTGATTGGAACCCGTTCAGGGAACCTGAAGATTATCTGCCATCGATTTCCAGACAAGAAGCAAACTGTAAACCTTGACTTTGATTGGATTTTATTGCGTAACCTGTTTAAATTAACAATCACAAGTTAATTTTCAAAAACTTAAATATTTTTGTTTTACTATAACATGTTTTAATAGGGACTTTAATAAGTGCATTTATTGGGTGCATCCAGAAAGTTTATAATGACAATGTCGCCATGGTTATAATGTTGACATCTGGAAAATGTCGACATTGGCAGAAAGTCAACAAATGAAATGTCGACATTGTCAAAGTGCCAACATTTATATTTACACGTTAAGGGGTTAGTGTTAGTCTTACCATTTCGGATACACTCTAATGAAAAAGACGCTGTCTAGATTCCGACCAGGTCGCCATTATATCTGTTTTGTCATGCTGAATGTCAAAATGATCATGTCGTCCTAATGACACTTTATAAAGAGGAGTTACCAGCTACACTTTCATCCTGGAATAAGTCTTGAGTACAGGGCGAAACGCGTTGATAGGTAACTGATGTATATCACAAGCCCGTTCTATACAGGCCACTATGCGACACGAGTGCTACAGCCAACGTGTTACAAGTGGAGCAGATAAGTGGGACTTCTGGAAACGGGAGAGCAGTCAGGTTAAGACTTGAACTTGGCTGGATAATACCGACGCGTTTTAGAACTGATTCACAGAAGAGTTAGAAGCAGTAGTTTTGTATATACACAATTAGGTGAACAGAAAGGAAATATCTGTTTGCTAATTAAGTAATAAAAACGTGTTATTATTATAAAGGGCTCTGTGTATACTCATCCGATATCCAATTATTCATCTTTAAACTGGGTAAATCCACCGCACCACAAACCGTACACACAGACAGTTTTTGGGATATATTAATTACAATAACCTGTCTGGTGATTTTAGTGTTACTCGTCAAGAAAAACGAATAACAATCTGCTATTCGATGGGTAGAATGCCAGAGGTGAGCGGAGATGACCTTCAATAATTAAATCCGGTCAGCTCTCATTTGCGCAAATCCTGTTTCCTTCCCTCGCGGGGTCAGCAGGGTCCTCAGTACATGTCAGCTACCATAAACAATACACCCATCTTTATTAAATACAGCGATTCTGGTCCCCCCCCCCCCCCTGTAGCAGAACACCAGAATTATCCAGGAAACCTCCGCCCTCTTTCTGAACCTGTGTACAGCACAAGATTATCACAGCCAAATACTCTCCATATGTATATTTATATATGAAAGTATTTTACTTTTTTTTCTAATAGGGACAGCGTAAAATATATTTTTCAATGAAGCTACTCGAAATAAAATAAAAGTAGATTACAAAATAAAATACGTTTTCCAAAGTGCACCCAACAGATTGCAGATTTGCAAAGAACGTGCTCGAATCATTTGGGATGCAACAAAAATCTCACTGAAGCCAGATTCTGTGGGATATGTCATATACTGGTAAAATGAGAGATGATTTGAGTCTGGGGTCGCGGAGCAGGTAAAGATTTCGGTGTTTGTTTTGTTCTAGGTGAGGTCCAGTATACAAACATTTACAAGATTCCCCTCAGTAACCTCGTGGGGCGAAGCATCGAGCGACCTCTAAAATCCCCGCTGGTTCCCAAGGTCATCACAACACCCACGTCCAGCGGCATCGCCTGCATTCCAGTCACCCACTCCCTATCGCTGTCCCGAATGGAGATCAAAGAGATCGCGAGTCGGACGCGGAAGGAATTATTAGGTAATTAGCTGCTCTTATAACTTTATCTCAAGTATTGACCATCTTATGTTCTTTCTGCTATATCGCTAGCCCATCCCTGTCAGGCGAGAGTTACCGGTACAGATGTATCCTCATTCACCTAGCGTTTTTGCGCCACATGACGCAAGGTGTTTGGTGCAACCTTGTCTCTCTGTATACAAAGTCGCTTACAGTGTTCCAGGCACACTAAAGTGGTACTTTTGTCGCAAAGCAATTGGCTTAAAGGCGCGATTGTGAATAACAATACGTGGCGTAAGGCACCTGTATTCTTATTAATTACAAGCGTGATTTATTGTTTTAATATCTCGTCAATTATATTTTGTCATTTTTTAAGATCAGATTATTTGAAGAATTTATAGGATGCAACTTTTACCGACTTCTGACAAGTATAACCAACATGGCGGCCAACAGCGGCATTTTTCTGTTGTTCGACTAAGCACATTTAGGGATGACTAAGGTTATCCCTACATACGGTCTGTCCAACAATGAGCGTCCTGTCTGCCATCTTCATTCTCCTCTTCCTTCCTATTCAGTAGGAGTTTTTTCCCGGTTCCCCGCAGCCAGTCATCTGGGCTATAACAAACAGGTCTAGAGAAAGACTTGTAACTAACTAGAACGCTTGGAACTTTTCTAATTTCCCATTAAATCTGTGATTCTATAGAAGGGAAGAAGTTTAGTAGTTCTTCTAATAATGTGATTCTGTAACTTTACCCCCATACCCCCCCCCATAATCTATAAGGAAGAAAAAAATCTTTTTTTCCTTTACTCATTCAAGACTTTTAAATGAGCTTTGCAAATGTCAAATGTGACTTCTGCAGACCGCCATTTCTAAATGCCAGAAAGAGGGCCGCGCTCCTGCACGACCTCCATCTCCCGCCCATGGATGACACACGTTGACTACAGCAGGAACAGCTCTCTGTGACGTGCTATCACCTTGTCGCCGGTAATGTCACTGTGCACTTACTCCAGGGAGGAAGGTCTGGTCCTTGCATGGGACTGCATCCCTACTGACTTCCCTATAACGGTAGCCGCTATGGAAAGTTCAAAAACAAGGGCAGTTTGTATTTTATTTGTAAGAAAAGGAACACTTAAGGTGCGTACGCACGCAGCGATATTTTGGACGACGGAATGATATCTTTCAGTCGTCCAAAATATCGTTCAGTTTCTGCCCCAAAACAATGAACGATAGCGACCAATGCACGCTCCCGTTTGTAGTTGGTCGTTATTTTTTGTTCATCGCCCGAATCTCCCGTCCAGCTTGACGATATTGTCAGGTTGAACATGTTTGTGGATGAGGGAGGGACCCAGCACTGAACGATATCTTTCCTGGTGCAAAAAAAACAAACTTGATTTACAGTCCAGGGTCCATTGTCGCAGATAATTATGGAAAATGTGTATTTTTTGGTGATTTTTTTTTTTTTTCTTTTCTAGTTCTCCCTCACTAATGGCTGTAAAATAAAAAGTTAAATGATGAGATTTCCCCCGTAATAGGGTCTTGGTTAACAAACTGGACTCGGCAGCATTAACCACTTAACTGGCCGATATTTTATTCCAAAAACCTCTCATAGATTGTCTGGGTAAACCCAGACAATGATTGAATTTGGTAAAAAAAAATCTAATTATAACTTATCCAACATGATTGGCAATATATCGGACCATCGCGACTTTGCATCTTCCCAGCGGTTACTGTACAGCCGCCGGGTGTACACTGGGGGGAGGGACTGAATCAGTAACTTTTTCCCATCTCTACATATCCAATTGAGCCAATTCGTTATGGCTGAATTGGGTGTGACGAGGAAATAGATCTCTCCATTCTCTGCAGACAGGATCATATGGAGAAGCTGTAGCTGGATTCTTAGGTGATGGAGGAACATTATATGGAGAAGCTGTAGCAGGATTCTTAGGTGATGGAGGAACATTATATGGAGAAGCTGTAGCAGGATTCTTAGGTGATGGAGGAACATTATATGGAGAAGCTGTAGCAGGATTCTTAGGTGATGGAGGAACATTATATGGAGAAGCTGTAGCAGGATTCTTAGGTGATGGAGGAACATTATATGGAGAAGCTGTAGCAGGATTCTTAGGTGATGGAGGAACATTATATGGAGAAGCTGTAGCAGGATTCTTAGGTGATGGAGGAACATTATATGGAGAACTGTAGCAGGATTCTTAGGTGATGGAGGAACATTATACAGAGTAATGTTCACGGCAGGTTACTTATAAAGCAGCAAGCTGCGCCCTTTTACCACCAGCAGCAGTTTTGCCTTTATTTGCGTTATTGTACATTCTGAAGAGTTATTTAGCCGTTACGATGCCACTTCCATTGCCCATGTTCTCACACTAATTATATTACTTAGGTCTTTCCGGCGAGACGGCCTCTAAATCTGAGGGCTCGCAGCGGCAGAAGAAGCTCGCCAGGAGACAGGAGGAAGAGGATACTCAACAAGAAGCTGTGAGATCAACCAGCAGTGACAGGTAAGTGCCAAATGAGAAGAACCGCGCTCCCTAATGAAGTGCGGTATGATACGGTCACCTGGTGATGGCTGGAGAGCAAAGGTTTAGTCAACACACAATAGACACAATCGTAAAGGCCGATTCATTCTGTGTAGCTGTCGCAATAGCAGGAACACAAGATCTGCTATCAATAGTGCACAAGTCTATATTATTTATTTAGGTAAAAAAATTAGATTTATTTAAAAATCCCTCCACCTCCACTTTTCCATTCCAGAATCCCGGTTTACCAATATGATACTATATTCCCTCAGCTCTCTCCTATGCGGAGTCCTCCCCCAGCCACACTTCCCGACCTGGAACCAGACAAGATGGCGTAGCAGGCAGGACACCTACTTTCTTCCAAGCTGCGCTTTTCCAAATCATATCCCCAGAAACTTCCCGATCACGGTCTTCCTTTTGAAGTTCACACTGTCCCTCAATTCTCCCCACTTTTGTGTTGCTGATGGTCGCACATGTGCAATAGGGCTCCCGGGTCATGAACCCAAAAGTCTGCTCCTCACAAGAGACTGCTCTTATCAGAAGTGCTGTCCCGGATCACAGATTCCCCTATGCAGGTGAAAGGGGGTGGGATGCATCACCGTTTTCAGTTGAAAATTAATACATACAGCATAAAGTCTGTGATGATCCAAACCATAGCCGCGGCACGCCAAATAGGCTTGACATCAACAGCAAAGCTGAGCGCGCCTGGAGGAGATCTCGCTCCTACACCAACGTCCTTCACTGTACATTCATCCTGACGTCTTACAGCACTGACTGCCCTTGCTTCCAAATGATCTGCAATTGGGCATCCACGCTCAGTGATCTATACTCTTCCTCCTGCACCACTCCGCTGCTATCAGCACTGATCATCACCTTTCATACTATTGGCCTTCAGGACACAGATCTTTCCTGGGTTACGTCCTACCTGTCAATCTGCTCTTTTAGGGGTCTATTTACTAAGCCTTGGATGCAGATAAAGTGAAGGGAGATAAAGTCCCAACCAACCAGCTCCTAACTGTAATTTTTCAAACACAGCCTGTGACATGGTAGTTAGGAGCTGATTGGTTGGGACTTTATCTCCGTTCACTTTATCTGCATCCAAGGCTTAGTAAATAGACCCATTAGTGTATACATCCTCCTTCCACTTCCATAGTCTGTTGTGCTACCCCAAGTCTTTGTCCGCGGCCCTCTGCTTTTCTTACTGCAATACTCTTCTCTTTGGGTAACCAATGCAGCAACCTCTATAATTCCCACTAGTACACCCTCACATCTCCCCTACTCCCACCTCCCCTACTCACACTGGTACACCCTCACACCTCCCCTACTCCCATCTATAATACTCACACTGGTACACCCTCACACCTACCCTACTCCCACCTATACTACTCACACTGGTACACCCTCACACCTCCCCTACACCCACCAGTACTACTCAAACTGGTACACCCTAACAAGTACCCTACTCCCACCTATACTACTCACACCTCCCCTACTCCTACATATACTACTCACACTGGTACACCCTCACACCTCCCCTACTCCTACATATACTACTCACACTGGTACACCCTCACACCTACCCTACTCCCACCTATACTACTCACACTGGTACACCCTCACACCTCTACTACTCCCACCTATACTACTCACACTGGTACACCCTCCCATCTCCCCTACTCCCACCTCCCCTACTCACACTGGTACACCCTCACACCTCCCCTACTCCCATCTATAATACTCACACTGGTACACCCTCACACCTCTACTACTCCCACCTATACTACTCACACTGGTACACCCTCACTACTCACACTGGTACACCCTCACACCTCCCCTACTCCCACCTACACTACTCACACTGGTACATCCTCACACCTCCCCTACTCCCACCTATACTACTCACACTGGTACACCCTCACACCTACCCTACTCCCACCTATACTACTCACACTGGTACACCCTCACACCTACCCTACTCCCACCTATACTACTCACACTGGTACACCCTCACACCTCTACTACTCCCACCTATACTACTCACACTGGTACACCCTCCCACCTACCCTACTCACACCTACACAACTCACACTGGTACACCCTCACACCTCCCCTACTCCCATCTATAATACTCACACTGGTACACCCTCACACCTCTACTACTCCCACCTATACTACTCACACTGGTACACCCTCACACCTACCCTACTCCCACCTATACTACTCACACTGGTACACCCTCACACCTACCCTACTCCCACCTATACTACTCACACTGGTACACCCTCACTACTCACACTGGTACACCCTCACACCTCCCCTACTCCCACCGGTATACCCTCACACCTATCCTACTCCCACCTATACTACTCACACTGGTACACCCTCACACCTCTACTACTCCCACCTATACTACTCACACTGGTACACCCTCCCATCTCCCCTACTCCCACCTCCCCTACTCACACTGGTACACCCTCACACCTCCCCTACTCCCATCTATAATACTCACACTGGTACACCCTCACACCTCTACTACTCCCACCTATACTACTCACACTGGTACACCCTCACTACTCACACTGGTACACCCTCACACCTCCCCTACTCCCACCTACACTACTCACACTGGTACATCCTCACACCTCCCCTACTCCCACCTATACTACTCACACTGGTACACCCTCACACCTACCCTACTCCCACCTATACTACTCACACTGGTACACCCTCACACCTACCCTACTCCCACCTATACTACTCACACTGGTACACCCTCACACCTCTACTACTCCCACCTATACTACTCACACTGGTACACCCTCCCACCTACCCTACTCACACCTACACAACTCACACTGGTACACCCTCACACCTCCCCTACTCCCATCTATAATACTCACACTGGTACACCCTCACACCTCTACTACTCCCACCTATACTACTCACACTGGTACACCCTCACACCTACCCTACTCCCACCTATACTACTCACACTGGTACACCCTCACACCTACCCTACTCCCACCTATACTACTCACACTGGTACACCCTCACTACTCACACTGGTACACCCTCACACCTCCCCTACTCCCACCGGTATACCCTCACACCTATCCTACTCCTACCTATACTACTCACACTGGTACACCCTCACACCTCCCCTACTCCCACCAGTACTACTCAAACTGGTACACCCTCACACCTATCCTACTCCCACCTATACTACTCCCACTGGTACACCCTCACACCTCCCCTACTCCCACCGGTACACCCTCACACCTATCCTACTCACACTGGTACACCCTCACACCTACCCTACTCCCACCTATACTACTCACACTGGTACACCCTCACACCTACCCTACTCCCACCTATACTACTCACACTGGTACACCCTCACACCTACCCTACTCCCACCTATACTACTCACACTGGTACACCCTCACACCTCCCCTACTCCCACCTATACTACTCACACTGGTACACCCTCACACCTCTACTACTCCCACCTATACTACTCACACTGGTACACCCTCCCACCTACCCTACTCACACCTACACAACTCACACTGGTACACCCTCACACCTCCCCTACTCCCATCTATAATACTCACACTGGTACACCCTCACACCTACCCTACTCCCACCTATACTACTCACACTGGTACACCCTCACACCTACCCTACTCCCACCTATACTACTCACACTGGTACACCCTCACACCTACCCTACTCCCACCTATACTACTCACACTGGTACACCCTCCCACCTACCCTACTCACACCTACACAACTCACACTGGTACACCCTCACACCTCCCCTACTCCCATCTATAATACTCACACTGGTACACCCTCACACCTCTACTACTCCCACCTATACTACTCACACTGGTACACCCTCACACCTACCCTACTCCCACCTATACTACTCACACTGGTACACCCTCACACCTACCCTACTCCCACCTATACTACTCACACTGGTACACCCTCACTACTCACACTGGTACACCCTCACACCTCCCCTACTCCCACCGGTATACCCTCACACCTATCCTACTCCTACCTATACTACTCACACTGGTACACCCTCACACCTCCCCTACTCCCACCAGTACTACTCAAACTGGTACACCCTCACACCTATCCTACTCCCACCTATACTACTCCCACTGGTACACCCTCACACCTCCCCTACTCCCACCGGTACACCCTCACACCTATCCTACTCACACTGGTACACCCTCACACCTACCCTACTCCCACCTATACTACTCACACTGGTACACCCTCACACCTACCCTACTCCCACCTATACTACTCACACTGGTACACCCTCACACCTACCCTACTCCCACCTATACTACTCACACTGGTACACCCTCACACCTACCCTACTCCCACCTATACTACTCACACTGGTACACCCTCACTACTCACACTGGTACACCCTCACACCTCCCCTACTCCCACCGGTATACCCTCACACCTATCCTACTCCTACCTATACTACTCACACTGGTACACCCTCACACCTCCCCTACACCCACCAGTACTACTCACACTGGTACACCCTCACTACTCACACTGGTACACCCTCACACCTCCCCTACTCCCACCGGTATACCCTCACACCTATCCTACTCCTACCTATACTACTCACACTGGTACACCCTCACACCTCCCCTACTCCCACCAGTACTACTCAAACTGGTACACCCTCACACCTATCCTACTCCCACCTATACTACTCCCACTGGTACACCCTCACACCTCCCCTACTCCCACCGGTACACCCTCACACCTATCCTACTCACACTGGTACACCCTCACACCTCCCCTACACCCACCAGTACTACTCAAACTGGTACACCCTAACAAGTACCCTACTCCCACCTATACTACTCACACCTCCCCTACTCCTACATATACTACTCACACTGGTACACCCTCACACCTCCCCTACTCCTACATATACTACTCACACTGGTACACCCTCACACCTACCCTACTCCCACCTATACTACTCACACTGGTACACCCTCACACCTACCCTACTCCCACCTATACTACTCACACTGGTACACCCTCACACCTACCCTACTCCCACCTATACTACTCACACTGGTACACCCTCACACCTACCCTACTCCCACCTATACTACTCACACTGGTACACCCTCACACCTACCCTACTCCCACCTATACTACTCCCACTGGTACACCCTCACACCTACCCTACTCCCACCTATACTACTCACACTGGTACACCCTCACACCTACCCTACACCCACCAGTACTACTCAAACTGGTACACCCTAACAAGTACCCTACTCCCACCTATACTACTCACACCTCCCCTACTCCTACATATACTACTCACACTGGTACACCCTCACACCTCCCCTACTCCTACATATACTACTCACACTGGTACACCCTCACACCTACCCTACTCCCACCTATACTACTCACACTGGTACACCCTCACACCTACCCTACTCCCACCTATACTACTCACACTGGTACACCCTCACACCTACCCTACTCCCACCTATACTACTCACACTGGTACACCCTCACACCTACCCTACTCCCACCTATACTACTCACACTGGTACACCCTCACACCTCCCCTACTCCCACCGGTATACCCTCACACCTATCCTACTCCTACCTATACTACTCACACTGGTACACCCTCACACCTCCCCTACTCCCACCGGTATACCCTCACACCTATCCTACTCCTACCTATACTACTCACACTGGTACACCCTCACACCTCCCCTACACCCACCAGTACTACTCACACTGGTACCCCCTCACACCTCCCCTACTCCCACCGGTACACCCTCACACCTATCCTACTCACACTGGTACACCCTCACACCTCCCCTACACCCACCAGTACTACTCAAACTGGTACACCCTAACAAGTACCCTACTCCCACCTATACTACTCACACCTCCCCTACTCCTACATATACTACTCACACTGGTACACCCTCACACCTCCCCTACTCCTACATATAATACTCACACTGGTACACCCTCACATCTCCCCTACTCCCACCTGTACTACAGTTATAACCTCCATCAGTGCAGCTCCTCTAGGGGTGAAATAGCAATCATAGCCTCTATCAAAACAGCACCTCTAGTGGACGTGTGTAAACAGACAATAAGCCCCTCATCCGCAAGCCATAATTAGAAGGGTCTATGTAACGTAATAAATTACAGTGATACATCTGTTTTCTTATCAGGATCAATTCTGGCTCCTTTGAGAGCAATTCGGAAGGACAACGTCACTGTTCCACCAGTTCGGACCCTGAATCTAACATCAGCGTGGAGGAGAGCCCCCCTTACAGCAGCCCCTTCCACATGGCCACGTCCTTTGATGAAGACATTGTTGATTTAAAGTGAAGACAATCTCCGTGTCGCTTGTCCGTCCCACCCCCCTCTCTGTTCACAAATGTCCAGTCCTAGTAGGGATTGTCACAACACTGCGCTGAGGATGGATGCACAGCGTTCTGTACCGCCTCCTGTTGTACTCAGCGTCTACACTGCCGCAGGGCCTAAGTTTGTTGCCTTTTTATATATACATATAGTGTTTATAATATATCTTATGAACCACAGAAGATCTGACACAATCATTACGATTTATTTTCACCTTTACACAAATCCAACCAGATACGTACAATCTGCCTGTGTGCGATAAACGCTACTTACTCCGGCGTCTACGTTATACAAACAATCATCAGAAAACGCTCTCCGTCACTTTATCAATGTGCTTAGTAATACAAGGTTTAAATATCATTGTATAATATCGTAGGGTTTCAGTTACCGGGAATTATTTGCCCTATCCACGTATCCGTTCTAGAGATCTGCAGAACATCGCTCTCTTCTATCTACCCCCTGACAGATACACAGTCCTATATTCTGCAGATTATTACCATACTGACCTCCCCAGAGATATGCAGAACATTGCACTGTCCCATCTACCCCCTGACAGGTTCATAGTGATATATTCTGCAGATTATTATATGACTGACCTCTCTTGGGATCTGCAGAACATTGCTGTGTTCAATTCACCCTCTCAGAGATGTATATTCTGCAGAACATCTCATACTTACAAACCATGATTGTGGCGTCTGTTGTTCTGGTACATGGACCATATGCCACCCCGAGAACCCTAAGCCTGACCTATGTTGTGACTTCTGCTGCTAATCTATAGGTTCGTAGTCCTATTATCTCCTAAAACTTTGTCATTTCAATTCCTAGTGAATTACAGGGAATCTAGATGAATATTTTTCTACATTGACAGAAAGATTTTTTTTTTTCCTCATCGAATCTAAGCTGCTAATATTCCCCACGTCCTACGCTTGTCCCCCCAGGTAGTAATGTACCTCAGCTATAGGGTGGAGAAAGACCTGTAGATTCAGCTATTCGGAGTCTCTGCCGCCAAAGAATAAAAGGCCATACATTCACAGATACCGGAGTCTTACCATGTACCAGATGCCCAGCGAGGGTGAGAGCCCAGAAAGCTAATAGTGCGCTGGAAGCGGGTTTCCTTTATGTGCGGGACCTGCTTTACCCATTGCCCAGAGCAGGAGCAGAAATTGCTAAACAAAAAAAAAAGTTCATACAGCAAAAATCATTTGTCAGATTTAAATAGTGTATTATAAATAAGGGGATTTCAGTGTAATAAGCATTTATATCGTGACTAGAAGATTTTTTTAATTTGATGCAGGTGATTGCCATGAGAAACAAATTAAATGTGACCTTACCTGTACGCCCGCCCACACAGACAGCCTGTACGCCCGCCCACACAGACAGCAGTAACCTGTACGTCCGCCCACACAGACAGCAGTAACCTGTACGTCCGCCCACACAGACAGACAGCAGTAACCTGTACGTCCGCCCACACAGACAGACAGCAGTAACCTGTACGTCCGCCCACACAGACAGACAGCAGTAACCTGTACGTCCGCCCACACAGACAGCAGTAACCTGTACGTCCGCCCACACAGACAGACAGCAGTAACCTGTACACAGACAGCAGTAACCTGTACACAGACAGCAGTAACCTGTACATCCGCCCACACAGACAGCAGTAACCTGTACGTCCGCCCACACAGACAGCAGTAACCTGTACGTCCGCCCACACAGACAGCAGTAACCTGTACGTCTGCCCACACAGACAGCAGTAACCTGTACGTCCGCCCACACAGACAGCAGTAACCTGTACATCCAACCATACAGACAGCCTGTACGCCCGCCCACACAGACAGCAGTAACCTGTACACAGACAGACAGCAGTAACCTGTACGTCCGCCCACACAGACAGACAGCAGTAACCTGTACGTCCGCCCACACAGACAGCAGTAACCTGTACGTCCGCCCACACAGACAGACAGCAGTAACCTGTACGTCCGCCCACACAGACAGACAGCAGTAACCTGTACGTCCGCCCACACAGACAGACAGCAGTAACCTGTACGTCCGCCCACACAGACAGACAGCAGTAACCTGTACGTCCGCCCACACAGACAGCAGTAACCTGTACGTCCGCCCACACAGACAGACAGCAGTAACCTGTACACAGACAGCAGTAACCTGTACACAGACAGCAGTAACCTGTACATCCGCCCACACAGACAGCAGTAACCTGTACGTCCGCCCACACAGACAGCAGTAACCTGTACGTCTGCCCACACAGACAGCAGTAACCTGTACGTCCGCCCACACAGACAGCAGTAACCTGTACATCCAACCATACAGACAGCCTGTACGCCCGCCCACACAGACAGCAGTAACCTGTACACAGACAGACAGCAGTAACCTGTACGTCCGCCCACACAGACAGACAGCAGTAACCTGTACGTCCGCCCACACAGACAGACAGCAGTAACCTGTACGTCCGCCCACACAGACAGCAGTAACCTGTACACAGATAGATCAGGAGTAACCGGCGCCCGGACAGACAGGACAGCAGTAACCAGCGCATAGACAGGACAACCAACCAGTAGAAACCTGTACTTGGACGAACAGAGAGACCGTTACATGAAGATACCTATATATGCATATATACACACAGACCAAGAGTAACCCATTCATGGATGGACAGGCAGATAGACAGGCCAGGGATTACCAGGACATGGATAGACAGGCAGACCAGGGATTACCAGGACATGGACAGACAGACAGACAGACCAGGGATTACCAGGACATGGATAGACAGGCAGACCAGGGATTACCAGGACATGGACAGACAGACAGACCAGGGATTACCAGGACATGGACAGACAGACAGACCAGGGATTACCAGGACATGGACAGACAGACAGACAGACCAGGGATTACCAGGACATGGACAGACAAGACAGACCAGGGATTACCAGGACATGGACAGACAGACAGACCAGGGATTACCAGGACATGGACAGACAGACAGACAGACCAGGGATTACCAGGACATGGACAGACAGACAGACCAGGGATTACCAGGACATGGACAGACAGACAGACCAGGGATTACCAGGACATGGACAGACAGACAGACAGACCAGGGATTACCAGGACATGGACAGACAGACCGACCAGGGATTACCAGGACATGGACAGACAGACAGACCAGGGATTACCAGGACATGGACAGACAGACCGACCAGGGATTACCAGGACATGGACAGACAGACAGACCAGGGATTACCAGTATGTTATAATAAGTAAACCATTCTCTTTCAGGCCATTAGACTAGATGAGCCTGCAAAGTAATGTTACACACCCCAGTACTAGTGCTCGTTTCTCATACTCTACAAGGACTGACAGACCAAGAGTAACAGTACTCAGCTGTTGCTAGCAGGTATAATGACCTGTAAGGGCTATTCCACTCTGATGGTCTGCAGAGAATTAGGCGTGCCATCTGCTGTCATAACTATAGATCACCTCATTACCACATATCAGGAAAGGGATCTACCTATGATTAATGAGGCTATCCCGTATATCTGGCCTGCAGAATTGTCCACACCTGTCAAACTATCGCACAATATCGCTACCTGTGCACTTCACATTAACCCTTTCCATGGGACCAGCACGGGCCACGTCTTAAGGATTTCTCTAATCGTACACCGTATGAATTATTCCATAGTGAGTGGCCTGCATATCCCCCAAAAAAGGGGAAATCCTCAAAACATGACCAACAGGGGCACTGGAATGATGATGAACCCCAAACGTAGTCTCAGTCGAGTCCTAGTGATATATGAGCATGTTTACATAGTAACAGCTGTCTGCATGTTACATGTATGTGAACTAAGGCCAGTGAAGCCTGTGTATATGTAATTGATGGCACCACAACCTGCCACATCACCTCTGCAGGAGAAGGCAGACGGGTATCATAGATTTACTACAGTTGATGAACTACAATCCATCCATCCATCCATCCATTCCCCCCCCCCCCCATAGGCTGTCAGCCACTGATGGAGCCCCTGGTGTGGTCTTCTCCCGAGTCCCGTACAGGAGGGACCTAACCCCAGAGGCAGCAGCACAGCCAGTGTTGTGACAGCTCCCAGATAAAATGTGATGGCCCTAGAGCACAGCAATGTGTCACCGCCCTGTAAAGCGCATGCCTGCACCCAGCCCACTAACACCCCCCCCCACCCAACGCTACAGCACTTCAGCCGATAGACAACCTGTATAAATGTGAACTCTGGAACACTACCGGGACGACGAGCCTTGAGCAGAACATTTCAAAGATTTATTTATTATTAGATATTTAACTTGTTGAAACAAATGTTATGATGCCGAAGTTTGTACAAATCTGTTTTTTTTGGGGGGGGGGCTATTTTATCTCCCCTCCTCCACCCCTCCCCCCCCCACCGTCACCCTATTTTTGTTTGTTTTTCCTAAGCGCCCTGGACTTTTAGCAGTGATTTTGTATCTGATTCTGTACTGTTAGATTGTTGCTGAACTTCTGTGATACGAGAAATTAACAAACAAACAAAAAAAAGATTATCACCAAGTGTCTTAAACTATATTGTATTTCCATTGTTTCTAAGCCAAGTGATAATGTCAATGTTTTGGTGTTTCAAATGTGGCCTGTATAGATACTGAAGTATTAATAATTATTACCACAATATTTGGAAGTGCCGTGGGGTCACTGCTGTGGAGGTAGGATAGTTTTGTTCTTGATATGTAATAAATATTTATGAAATTTGGTCTCAGGTTTATGTTTGTTTGTTTAATTTTAGTGTTAATGTATTTGTAAATGAAGTGATAACGGCCACTTGTATATCTGTGTGCGCCGTATGGTCGTACGCGACTTCTCCTAGAGGATGAGACAGGAAGCTGACCATTAAAACAAGCTAACCCTACAACGGACTTAGAACCTCATCAATGGCCACTTCTAAGGGGGGGAATTTAATTGCTGGCGCTGTGCCGCTAGGCATCGCCATGATGCCCAGCTGCGCACATATCAGCCAGTTATGGTATTCCTTACAATTGCAAGTTTTCTTCTGCACTTGTATGTCGTGTGAGGCAAAGTTTGCAATGTAGATGGACGCGTTTTGCCATTCCCGAACAGCAAATCGCGTCTATCAGGCGGCATTGAGTCCTGACCTAAGGCCGGCCATACACGGTGAGATTAGAAGCCTCACGATGTATTGTACGATTGCCCTTGCGATTCTTGCTTTGAAAGTCTCCATACGATGTGGTGAAACGGTGTAAGATTGATCGTTACGATCGTACATACCTCAATAGATCGAAATCTTAAGTTTTTTCCGTAAGATGTACGATCCAACTATACGACGGCGGGGACGAGCATCGGCATCGCAAACATACCAAAACAACACACGATGTGCACTATTGATCGTTACGATCGTTCTCGTGCAAAAAAATTGCACCGTGTATGGGCCGCTTTACAGTTGTAGGGATTTCCTCTTTTGTAATAGTTAAAGATTTTAGACTATGTATCTCTTCAATACCTGAAACAGCCATGTACAGATGGACCATACTGGCTTAACAATGTAATAAAGTATTATTGTTAATATAAATTTCCTTGAAAAACTCCATGCCAACCATCCACAATGGGTTAACACCTTAGTTGGCAGAGCAGAGACAAAGACTAAACGCGCCACAGGGTATATTTTTGGCTTCTCCTCCCCTTCTATGTCTGTGAGAAACTTCCCGAACTGTCTATGAAACACAGACAACACGAATGGGAATATCCAGCGGTCGTGCAGTATTTTCAGGAAATTCATTTAAATTTTTTTTTATAATTTGACTATTTCCTTTTCACACTACAGGACAGACACCCACATATAGGATGTACCCAAGCCATATTAAAAAATAGAGGGTGAGGTACTTATAGACAATAATACAAGTGCAAATAATTGCAACTTACAGAGTAACTGTTTGAAGGGCAGATGTACTAAGCTCTGGGAAGTGATAAACTACCAACCAGTCAGCTCCTAACTGTCATTTGTCAAACACAGAGTGTATCATGACAGTTAGGAGTTGAGTGGCTGGTAATTTATGACTCTGCAATTTATCACTTTCCAGAGCTTAGTACATCTAACCCTATGCAGGCAGAAGATCTCACATATAGGTTACGGTGTCTGGTAAAGGCATGAAGCACGTGCCTTGCATAGATCAGTGTTTCTCAAACCCAGTCCTCCTGGAAGCCTAACAGGGCATGTTTGCAAGGTATCCTAAGGAATAATTAGTACCACCTGTAGAGATCTATTGTGTTAGACAATTAACAACACCTGTGCTCCAGAGTAGATGATCTGGAAAACATGCATGGTTAGGGTTCCATGAGGTCTGGGTTGCAGAAACACTGGCATAGATCATCTGCTGAGGTACCGAGCTCTCTGTGTCACCACTACCCTTGTAAAACGTGCCATTATTGCATCCGGCACCTTACCTTGCGTTCCCTGTGTAAGCTGGCACAGTCACCCCCTGGATCCATCTGCTTGGTTGAATTTTGTTCTCGATGGGGACCTATAGATGTCCTCACTCAGCGAAGAAAGGAAAGAGACACGGAAGAGAAAGCAGATTTTCAGCTGACCAGAAGGTAACCCCTCCGTCATGGCCGCCAAAAGGAAAAAAAGGATAATTTGCAATAGTAATAATATAAAAGTATCACACAGTAATACGGTTATATCATATTGGAAATGCTGATTGATAGTAGAAGCTGATATGTGCAGGACACTTGGTCCAGTTTAGAAATGCTGCCATCTTGTGGCCGTATTCAAATATTGCCTCAAAGCTATCTTATAAACACCACCATGTATACCATCCGATCACATGTGCATATTGCAGCCAATAGAATGAGCAATACATAGTAACTGAAGGAAAGTACGGTACCAGCGATGTGTCCCTTCTACGTCACTAAGGTTAGTACATGGAAAGGCTTTATATTACAGCTGTTGTGCTTACGACGAACATTGTGGAATTGGCACCAGAGGACAATTTCCTAACTAGCTTATCCTTAAACCTGATGTGGAACTACACATCCCAGCATGCCCTGACACATTTTTGCTGTTAGGGCATGCTAAAACAGTGGCATGGCATGCTGGGATGTGTAATTCCACAGCAGCTGGAGGGCCACAGGTCGCCATACACCATATAATGTACACAGCAGTGTATCATATAGAACATAGTGGATAAGGCATAGCACCCGATCAACTGCTACTTCTCTCCATACCATCCAAATCATTGCCCCCATGTGTGGATGGATTATAACACTGAGCTGTAGTGACATGACCCCCATCACTGCTGATCTGACAGAACGCCCCCTATTTACATGGGGGCTGGTTATGAGGAGGAGAGCTAATCCAAAAATGGGCAATCGTTTTATCACCATATTAATACAATTTGCTTGTTGGCAGAGGCTACACCCTCATCATTGCCACATGGCAGTACCAGGCTGGACAATTACCTGCAGAAAGTGACCATAGTGCAGGGCTTTAGTCATCTAATTCAGGTCACCCCCTCTCCCCTACCAATGTGTATAATCTTGGGGTGCTGTACTACAAACCCAGCAGCGCCGAAGAAAACCGAAACGTAAGTGGCCAAGATGGGTAAAGGGTCCTATCTCCAATCTTATGTGAAACAATAAAAAGTGATTGGTTACTTCTGTGTCATTCACACAGAATACGGAACGCTGAAAGTGACGCCATTAAATCTATCTGAACACACTGTAATATTATCTCTAATTCCAGGAAACGTCTCCCACACTCTTATACAAACCACTGGTGCTATATGCAAACACATCATTTAGTTTAAAGGTTTCTTCTAAATGTCCCTGGCTGCTCGCACATGCTACAACCAAATAATAACTAAAATTACTTTGTTTTACAAGATGAAATCAAAGTGATTTGATCAGTTTGTACATATATAACATTGTTACCCAGCTATGGTACTGCAGCTGTTATATGAAGTACAATATAACATCTCCCGCCATTACAGGCAGCTGAAGCCCCTCCCATATCTGTAGGACGCCGTCCTGATGGGATACGATGTAGGTCCAAAAGCAGAGAATGCAGCTCTTTCTGTTGCTAGGACACCATGATGTATGAATCAACCCATCCGCATTGTGCAAAGCAATACAGGCAAACGGTCAGTCTCTGTCTCCTCTGGTAGAGAAGCTCCCACATTCTGAACATGATAGCCTTGTATATAGGGGCGCAGAAGAGTATGATGGACATATTGATCAATTACAAAAGCTGCAGTTATTACATGCATGTATAACCAGCACATTTCTGATAGTGTTCATTCCAGCACCCTGCACCTGTCGCTCTCTGCTCTGGTGCTTCTAGCACACTCAGCTAATGCAACATACTGCTTAGATACAGACCAGAGTGTGCTAGAAGCACCAGAGCAGAGAGCGACACCCCAGGCAGGACAGAGGAACTGCACGGGATGTGACAGGTACAGGGTGCTAGAATGAACACTGTCTGAGGCTGTCGTACAATACAAAAGAGAAGAGACTCCAATATATAAAAAGTATCAACAGATAAAATATTTTATTCAGAGATATACAGCACATACACTGATCTTATGATACCCACATAAATGTGTTCTAGAATTACCCAGCTGTAACAGTGTCACCAACATACATGTGTTCTAGAGCAGGGGTTCCCAACCACGGTCCTCAAGGCACACTAAACAGTCCAGGTTTTAGGGATAGCCATACTTTGCAACTGAGGTACTAATTAAGTCACTTGTGCTATTTATTTAACAATCTGCACAATCATGGATATCACTAAAACCTAGACCCAGAATGTAACAGTGTCTCCCACATAAATGTGCTCTAGACTCACCCAGAATGTAACAGTGTCTCCCGCATAAATGTGTTCTAGACTCACCCAGAATGTAACAATGTCACCCACATAAATGTGTTCTAGACTCACCCAGAATGTAACAATGTCACCCACATAAATGTGTTCTAGACTCACCCAGAATGTAACAATGTCACCCACATAAATGTGTTCTAGACTCACCCAGAATGTAACAATGTCACCCACATAAATGTGCTCTAGACTCACCCAGAATGTAACAATGTCTCCCACATAAATGTGTTCTAGACTCACCCAGAATGTAACAATGTCTCCCACATAAATGTGTTCTAGACTCACCTAGAATGTAACAATGTCTCCCACATGTGCTCTAGACTCACCCAGAATGTAACAATGTCACCCACATAAATGTGCTCTAGACTCACCCAGAATGTAACAATGTCTCCCACATAAATGTGTTCTAGACTCACCCAGAATGTAACAATGTCACCCACAAAAGTGTGCTCTAGACTCACCCAGACTGTAACAGTGTCACCCACATAAATGTGTTCTAGACTCACCCAGAATGTAACAATGTCTCCCACATAAATGTGTTCTAGACTCACCCAGAATGTAACAATGTCACCCACATAAATGTGTTCTAGACTCACCCAGAATGTAACAATGTCTCCCACATAAATGTGTTCTAGACTCACCCAGAATGTAACAATGTCACCCACATAAATGTGTTCTAGACTCACCCAGAATGTAACAATGTCACCCACATAAATGTGCTCTATACTCACCCAGAATGAAACAATGTCTCCCACATAAATGTTCTAGACTCACCCAGAATGTAACAATGTCACCCACATAAATGTGTCCTATACTCACCCAGAATGTAACAATGTCTCCCACATAAATGTGTTCTAGACTCACCCAGAATGTAACAATGTCACCCACATAAATGTTCTAGACTCACCCAGAATGTAACAATGTCACCCACATAAGTGTTCTAGACTCACTCAGAATGTAACAATGTCACCCACATAAATGTGCTCTGGACTCACCCAGAATGTAACAATGTCACCCACATGAATGTGCTCTAGACCAGTGGTTCTCAAACTCGGTCCTCAGGACCCCACACAGCTCACATTTTCCATGTCTGCTGGCAGGTGCACAGGTGTATTCATTATTCACTGACATATTTTAAAAGATCCATAGGTGGAGCTGTTTCACTTGTGATTCTGTGAGGAGACATGGAAAACATGCAGTGTTTGAGGTCCTGAGGACCCACTTTGAGAACCTGTGCTCTAGACTCATTCCGAATAGAGCTATGTCACACACACAAAAGATGTTTTAACTCACCCAGAATGCAACAGTATCACCCATATACACGTGTTCTAGACTCACCCAGTGTGCAATAGTGTCACCCACATGAACTTGTTCTAAACCCACCTGCATGCAACGTCTCCCGCATGTGTTCTAGACTTACCCAAAAGGTAATAATGTCAGTCACAGGAGTGTGTTCTAGACTCACCTGAGTGTAACGTCACCCACATAAATGTGTTCTAGATGAATATTGTCGTTGTCCATATTACAGTGGGCTACATAATGTAATATAACTCATCACACACGTTACACGGTTTCCCATTAGCATTTAATAAAAACAAAAAAGGAATAATCTTCAATGAATCTGTATAGTGCAATATGACAATTGGTTCCCATGAAATATATTTCCTCTTACATTATATAAATATTTCCCGCACTCTGCTGAATGTATTCCTGCCCGCAGTCACAAAACGGAGAACGTTCCGCCTCAGTACCCCACAACGGCGAAAGTTGCTGCGACAAACTATGGCATACACCCACTTCTGTGACCTCACACAGGTGGGTGGAGCTTATACCACATTTCCTGAGTGACAAGTAAAAAAAAAAACGAGACACTATGGAATCCTACTTTCTCCCCAACATCACAGAGCGTCACATAATTTAACATTACGTTATTAATGACAGCGCATGAAATTCACTTCACAGAGAGCGCAAGGCATCCGGTGGCTGAGACACAGGCTAAGCACCAGTGGGAGGGGCTTGTGTGACATCCCGCCCCTTTCCTAGGACAGAGACCAGATTTCTACGTCTTATTTCTGCAGGAAAACTGCAGGGAGCAGCCATTACGTACCAATGGCGATATCCGCAGGGAATCCAGGAGGCAGCGTGAGGTCAGTTCACAAATGTCAGCCCGTGGTAATATCCAGCATTTACTTCAATAAGAGCACGAATGTTACAAAGCGCCAGGTTCAGATACTGTAGTAGACCACGCCAGCACCGAAGCTGTTGTTCGGGAAGAGAGGTGCCACCCGGCCAGGTCATGTGACTGTGCGCCTGTTATCTCTATGCGTCACTGAATTGTGTTGGAGACCGGGCTGAGCCCCCCTCTGTTCTGTCCTCGCTGGAAATAAGATTCAATTTGTTCCAAGGTTTTTCCCTTCGTCTCGGGGACACAGAATATGGTGAAGACGACGCTCAGGCCACAGAAACCAGCGAATAACCAGAAGGTCCCGTATGAGGTCAAAGAGTCCTGCCAAAAACAGACCATGTATAAACAGGCGCCACCAACAGTGCGTCACGGGACGTCCGGGAATAGACGACTACAGATCAATAGTCAGATTGTGTTATATGACACTGGGAGGATTGCATCCATTAAGGGCTAAATAAATTATGTAATCCTGAAATAAAACCGTACAGTACAACATACCGGTACAAAGTAACCCTATAGTCAAATTGTGTACAAAATGGGGGAGATTCAGTTGGTGCACGGGGTTCTCTCGGAACCATACGCGATGTGCAGCTGCACACATAACCGGTCGCTACAACTGAGAAACGATGCTAGTCTATGGCGCGCAAGAAAAAAATAAAAAGGGAGCAGGTTTTCCTGCCGTATAACACGTGTTGTATTCATGCGCGAGGTTTCCGACGCTAATGGAATCTCCCCTATCGTGTACACAAACTTCTAGGGTAGACCTTGTATTTGCTGCATACATGAAACCTTTTATTAATAATATTATAATTCTTTGTGTATATAGCAGCTTTCTGCCAACAAGACACAAAGCATTTTACATTGATTCAGCGGGCGAGGCAGCCATCTTAGACGCTGTTCTATGTAATCACTCACGTCAGTCGTTGCCCACTGGAACCGACCACACACCACACCACAATGTACCTAACAGTATGTTATTGGACTTTATGGGATTAAACACAGATAGCACATACAAACTCCACACAGATGGGGGCCTTAGTGGGAATCCATCCCAAGACATCAGTGTCGTGAGGCGTCAATGCTATGCACTATGCTACACATTACACACTACACACAATACACACACCTTCTTACAGGTTCTGTTGTGGAAACGCTACCACAACTTTCTATAGACCATGTCCTGTTGCGTTTCACATATAGCGGAGTCTATGAATTGTGCAGCGATACTGAGGCCCAGTCAGCGACCAAGGGGATGAATGAAAGCTTCTAAAGAGTGGAGAAATCGCCGATAGCAACCAAGAAGTTACTAGCTAGTATATTCTATACAACGATAGGCAGCAGCTGATTGGTTACTAGGGGCAACTTCTACATTTGTCCTCTCTAAGGAGCTTTGAGATATCTCCCCCCCCCCCCCCCCCCCGCCCCAAGTATCACTGCAGAGAACCGGAAACACCATGAAACGATAAAATCATCACTTACCATCAGGTTATGAAAGATCTTTGTGACGAGGAAAGCGCATCCCCAGTTAGTTACCACGCACATTCCACTGGCCACACCCCTAGCGCGCAGCGGGAAGATTTCAGACATGACCAGCCAGGGAATAGGGCCCCAGCCAATGGCGAAACCTGCAGAGATCACAGAGAGACGGGTCAGAGGGAGGATCTATCTGCGCAGAGTAACAATATGGGGAAGAGAGACTCTACCTTCCATTTACCACCTAACGCATGAAACAACCACTAATAACCCAGCACGTAACCCGAATGGGAAACGGGCTCCCGGAATAAGTCACATATATGACGGAGGATTTCACTTAAAGACACTGACCTGACCCCACCCACAAATGTATGACCCCTGTATACTATCAGCAGCATTATACGCGGTGCTGCAGAGCGGACTCCGGGACATATATATATACGTGGTGCTGCAGAGCGGACTCCGGGGTATATATACACGTGGTGCTGCAGAGCGGACTCCGGGACATATATATATATATACGTGGTGCTGCAGAGCGGACTCCGGGGTATATATACACGTGGTGCTGCAGAGCGGACTCCGGGACATATATATATAGGTGGTGCTGCAGAGCGGACTCCGGGGTATATATACGTGGTGCTGCAGAGCGGACTCCGGGGTATATATACGTGGTGCTGCAGAGCGGACTCCGGGGTATATATACGTGGTGCTGCAGAGCGGACTCCGGGGTATATATACACGTGGTGCTGCAGAGCGGACTCCGGGGTATATATACACGTGGTGCTGCAGAGCGGACTCCGGGGTATATATACACGTGGTGCTGCAGAGCGGACTCCGGGGTATATATACACGTGGTGCTGCAGAGCGGACTCCGGGGTATATATACACGTGGTGCTGCAGAGCGGACTCCGGGGTATATATACACGTGGTGCTGCAGAGCGGACTCCGGGGTATATATACACGTGGTGCTGCAGAGCGGACTCCGGGGTATATATACACGTGGTGCTGCAGAGCGGACTCCGGGGTATATATACGTGGTGCTGCAGAGCGGACTCCGGGGTATATATACGTAGTGCTACAGAGCGGACCCCAGGGCATATATACGTGGTGCTGCAGAGCGGACCCCGGGCATATATACGTGGTGCTGCAGAGCGGACCCCGGGCATATATACGTGGTGCTGCAGAGCGGACCCCGGGCATATATACGTGGTGCTGCAGAGCGGACTCCGGGGTATATATACACGTGGTGCTGCAGAGCGGACTCCGGGGTATATATACACGTGGTGCTGCAGAGCGGACTCCGGGGTATATATACGTAGTGCTACAGAGCGGACCCCAGGGCATATATACGTGGTGCTGCAGAGCGGACCCCAGGCATATATACGTGGTGCTGCAGAGCGGACCCCGGGCATATATACGTGGTGCTGCAGAGCGGACCCCGGGCATATATACGTGGTGCTGCAGAGCGGACTCCGGGGTATATATACACGTGGTGCTGCAGAGCGGACTCCGGGGTATATATACACGTGGTGCTGCAGAGCGGACTCCGGGGTATATATACGTAGTGCTACAGAGCGGACCCCAGGGCATATATACGTGGTGCTGCAGAGCGGACCCCGGGCATATATACGTGGTGCTGCAGAGCGGACCCCGGGCATATATACGTGGTGCTGCAGAGCGGACCCCGGGCATATATACGTGGTGCTATAGGACATGTGTATGCAGCACCACATATATGCCCCGGAGACCGCTCTGCAGCACCACGTCTAAGCTTCGGAGTCCTCCCCGTCTCACGTAACCAGCACTCACGGTGAGTAACGCGGGTACTGGTGGCGCGGGCGCCAGTCAGTACAAGATCATTATCTATATTTCACATGAAGCTTCTTTTTTTTTCTAACCAGTCAAAGACTATTTATTATATTACTTATTAATTATATGGGAACTCACCAGTGATAAACAGGCCCATGCTGGCCAACGCCAACCAGGCCAGCTGCTCTGCGGGGTCCCCGCCGCTACTCAGAGCCAGGGGGTCCGAGGAGTTGTGCACGTGCACCTCTGTGATTTTGAAGAACACCCCAAACATGGCTGCACTGATCGTCATGATGGTTCCTGAGGGGAAATGTGAGAAGAATCTCATTGTGTCACCTTTTATATAAATATCACTTTCCTGTGAGAATCACCCATTGGTTATAATAAAGATAAGAGCATAAATACAGCTGCTTCCGGCAGATGAATACATACATATAACCTATAAACCAGAGAGTATACTTTGTCTATTCCACTAACAGGTTTAAGAAAGTAGCAGGTTTACAGCTACAAAATGCAGGTCCTGCAGCATTGAGAGTACCAGCATTGAGAAGATTACACTGGTTGGGTATGGGATGCTGGTGGTCAGAATCTTAACCCTCCCCCTCTCCCTACCCCTAACCGGTGCCTAAAGCTGGGTACACACCTAACAGATATATCTGCAGATGATGGTTGTTCATACACACTGACCAACCATCAACTACCATCTGCCCGCAGGTCCCACTGACCAGCGCGAGTCGCTCCCTGCGGCCTCCGCTGCAAGTGTACGGGCGGTCGGCTGATTGCCCGTACACACAGCACAATGGACAGATATCTGCCATCGGGTGTGCAGCCCAGCGGACTCGGCATGTCGGTGAACAATGTCGTTCACAGACATATCGCTGGTACATACTGGCCGACGGGCACACAATATATTAGCCCATAAATTGGTCGGCCAATATATCTGCCAGTATGTACCCAGCTTAACCTGCCCCTCTCCGCACCATAAACCTAACTCTCCCCCCTTAGTGCCTAACCCTCCCCCAAACCCCAGTACTTACCGTCGGGATGCCGACATGTGTCAGGATTCCAGCACCGGAATCCCGACTGTCGGTATACTGACCGCATCCCGACTACACCTATCAAAGCTCTAGACTGAGACTATGGCAACATGTACCAATAGGGATTAACTTCTAATTATTTAAAAAAAATAAACAGTGGTACTCTTAGCAACGTGAATTGTATTTTTACCTGAAACAATTAGAAGAAGCTTCCTCCCGGCTTTGTCCATGATGACCGCCGCCAAAGCGGTGAAAACCACCTGGACCAGCCCCACGATGACAGACGCCAAACTGCTGTCCTGAAAAAAACATTGAGCGTGGAAATGAAAACCTTTATTATGTATATTATTAATTCTACATTCTACAGCAGGGGGCGCCACATACCTTGAACTTGGCTTCTTCAAAAATCATATCTGCATAGAACATGATGGCATTAATCCCGCTGGCCTGCTGGAAGAACATGAGCAGAATCCCAATGAAGAAGGGTTTATAGATGGATGGATTCCCGAGATCGGCCAGCTTCAGGCTGCTCTCCTGATTGGACAGAAACATCAATATATATTGTTACGTGATGTCACAGACAAGAAAGGAAACATTGGCATGTGCCAGAGCCATTTCTCTCTTGGTTTGTACCTTATCTCTCACAAAGATCTGATAAATCTGTGGAGGACAAGCCGCCACAGGGAGAGGAGCGCGGAGGACAAGCCGCCACAGGGAGAGGAGTGCGCAGGACAAGCCGCCACAGGGAGAGGAGTGCGCAGGACAAGCCGCCACAGGGAGAGGAGCACGCAGGACAAGCCGCCACAGGGAGAGGAGCGCGCAGGACAAGCCGCCACAGGGGGAGGAGCGCGCAGGACAAGCCGCCACAGGGGGAGGAGCGCCCAGGACAAGCCGCCACAGGGAGAGGAGCGCGCAGGACAAGCCGCCACAGGGAGAGGAGCGCGCAGGACAAGCCGCCACAGGGAGAGGAGCGCGGAGGACAAGCCGCCACAGGGAGAGGAGCGCGGAGGACAAGCCGCCACAGGGAGAGGAGCGCGGAGGACAAGCCGCCACAGGGAGAGGAGTGCGGAGGACAAGCCGCCACAGGGAGAGGAGTGCGGAGGACAAGCCGCCACATGGCCAGGGTTGCAAAGACAGACTTTACATGAAGGTCTGTTTAGGATATCCCAGCTGTGGTATAAATATCTATAATACATATATATTGATTAAAAACAAAAACAGGGACATACCTCATCATTCCCACTGGACTCAATCTGCCGATATTCCCATTCATGGTTCACGTCTGGTCCCCGGAGGAAGCGGAGAGCAGACAAGGCCTCAGTCCGTCTGCCCTGATTGATGAGATATCGGGGGCTCTCGGGCATGAAGCACATAAATATGAGCATGAGGACCGGTGGGATGGAGCAGAACACAGCGAGCCATCGCCAGTCCAGGAACATCCCTGGTGATCACACAGACAGGTGACAGGAGACGGCAACAACCATAAACCATGCTCCCCTCCCCCCATCCCATCGCTTCCTGCGTGATATCTACGGGAATAATATGATGAAGGGGGGAGATGTACAGCGGGAGTTGTGTTAGTCCCGTGGGTGGGGGCCACACCTGTGGGGGGAGTATTGGAAGAAAAATTCCCTTGGAAGAAAATGTAAACAAATAAATAAAGCCTCAGTACCTAAAATGTAGGCTCCAACGATACCTGTGACCACCATCAACTGGACGCAGGACCCCAACGTCCCTCGTACTTTGGAGTGAGAGGTTTCAGAAATATACACCTAGATGTCAGGTTACAATGTAAGTCTCTCATACAGATCACTTTCTGGACAGAACGGAGATCATGCTAGGGGTGGGGAGTTGCTTTAATCAAAGTGAACCTGCCAGTGGAGGCAGCCATCTTGTGGTTGTGAAGGCAGCCATCTTGTGAAATTAACCAGTATGCAGCCCTATCAATCTGCTACAAAATAGTGACATCACTGAGGCACAGACTGATAATCCCACAGTACGCTCCCTGAGAATTGATTCATGCTGAGAAATATTAGCTAAGCCTACAAAATGGCTGCCTCCGTTGTGTGTAAGGAACATATTACTTTCAGGCAAAGAGCAAGGACACATGTATTCTGCAGTTTTTACCAATAACTATGCAAATGAGGGCACTTTTCTATTGCAGTCTATATCTGCGATTCATTTTTACCTCAGCTTTCTGTAGAATAACGTAAAGGGGGATTCCAGGCAGAAATGTACTTTTAAAGCGCAACTCTCCTTTTTAGTTGGAGTTCATCGGTAAGACCATGTGGTTTACAGAACATTTCCATTAAATAAAATGAAAAGAATACAAATCTAGAAACAAGGAATTATATATTTTCCATGGCTATTGGTGTTCCTCATTTACAGCTACCATGACAGCGGCCATCTTTCATTTGGCTTCCTGTTTCCTCCCTCTGAT
Source organism: Taudactylus pleione (assembly GCA_031769625.1). Classification (NCBI taxonomy): domain Eukaryota; kingdom Metazoa; phylum Chordata; class Amphibia; order Anura; family Myobatrachidae; genus Taudactylus; species Taudactylus pleione. Next base: position 1,030,454 of record JAUIMM010000582.1, on the reverse strand, counting down.
TTGAATAAAATGCCACTGGCATAGGAGAGGAACCAGAATAGGAGGAGAGAGGTAACCAGATCAAATAAGGGACACGTGTTCCTCAATAAGTAGTTTATTACCGTACGATGGACAGTCATACGTGTTTATGTGTAATGGGACTAGTTTGCATTTGGAAGACATTGGTGATTGCTTAATTTTTTCACCCATTTTATTTTGCAGACTTTTTTTTTAATCAATATTCTTTCTTCAAGCTGCAAAATAGTGACACAGACCTTTAAAAAAATAATAATAATAGCAAAACACTTGGAAAATACTTACAGGGACCACTAACGAGGTGACGCCACTGGCCAGCCCAGCCAACAAACGGCCGGCGAGTAACATCCAGACTCCCTGCGCAGATATGATGAGCATGAAACCAAGGACAAAGGGAAGAGAGCACAGCATGAGGCTGAGCTTCCGGCCGATCCGATCCACCATCCCGCCACCAAATATCCCCCCAACGGCCGCTCCGATCGTTACTATAGACTGCGAGGGAGAAATGGCGCATTTTACAATCACAGCTCCGACAATGATGCAAAATCCTGGGTTATATTCATCTTAGTTGAAAGGATAGAGCAGAGTTGTCCTTGGTTGTGGCGCACTAAGTAGATTTTTAAAACATATAATTTTATATATTGAAGAATAAAAGTTATGTGTATATTAGCAACAGCGAATTAATTAAAAGAAACACATTTTTCCTAGACATGAAAATACATATATTGTGTTGACATAACAAAAAAGAAAATAAAGTGTGTTTTAAAACAAAAGTCCCGTTGTGTGTTTTCATTTATTATTTCCAGTAAGTGTGTTTTATTCATGTATCCATGTGTACTCCACAATAGTAATATATAGTTCTAAGAGGGAGAGAAAAAAATCAAGAAATTGTATTCAATTATCTCATTTCTATCATGCAAATAGCAGTGCTTTAGGTTCTCAAAATCAATGAAAGAAATGTAACTTGTATTATTCCCAATGTTGCAAACTATCCGAGTAACATAAGTATACAGACCAAATACTGATAAACGGGCTGTCTGTGTCTATTTCAGATTTATAGGCTCAGCCTGATTATAGTGTATCCGTTTATTGGTCTGTGCCCTTAACAAAAAGGGGGGATGTTATTATGGAATCGGTATGAAATACCGCCGCCCGCAAATTCCTGGCAGCGCCTGGCCGACAACAGCAGAGCTCCCAGCAGTAGAAGCCCGACAGCGCTGGAAATCCCGATCGTGGATAGGTAAGTACTAACTAACCTAACCTAACCCTCCCTAGGGGTGCCTAACCCTAACCACCCCCCTTCCCCCCTGCCTAAACCTAAGCCCCCCGGGGGTGCCTAACCCTAAGTCCCCTCCGGGGGTGCCTAACCCTAACCCTCCCTCCCCCTAGCCTAACCCTAATGCTCCCGGGAGGGTGCCTAACCCTAATACCCCCCCGGTGCCCTAAACCTAACCCTCCCCCCCACGGCTGTCCGCTCGCGGCGCCCGGCATCCCTTCGATCGGGATGCCGGGCGCCTGTCTCCCGCCGTCGGGGAAATGTCAGGCGTCTACACCTAGACGCCCGGCATTTCATCCCTCGCCGGGATATGACAGTCGGTGTTATACAATCGGGAAGCTGGCTGCCTTAACGTTATTATACCACAGGTTCCCAAACTCGGTCCTCAGGACCCCAAACAGTGCATGTTTTCCAGGTATCCTCACAGAAACACAAGTGAGAGATTAGCTGCACCTGTGGATCTTCTAAAACATGTCAGTGAGTAATGAATACACCTGTGCACCTGCTGGGTGACCTGCAAAACATGACCTGTGTGGGGTCCTGAGGACCGAGTTTGAGAACCACTGTATTATACTACAAGAGAATAAGGGATATTAGGCTTACATATAGAATGCTTGTATAGCATCAGCGTTCAGTGTCATTCCTCATGGGATAATTATGTATTTTCTCACATGAAACGCTTGCCTGTGTTATTATCTTCACATACTATCAGTAAGTACGTTTACCATGATACAGTTATAGCTAATAAATTCAATTGGATTCCACTATATCCTAGATGGTTATATCCTTAAACGCAGGTATACCTCCGTATGGCAGTATGCCAGCAAGAGAAGCGCACGCAGGGGGGGTTTCTGAGTACCCCTGACAGACTGGAGTGCTGGAACCATGTTCTTAAGCCAGGCCCCTTTGCAGTAAAATCTACTCATGTGGATCCTCCCCCCCCTCCCAATTGACCCGCGAATCGTTCCAATTTGCCATGAGGGGGCAGGGCTTAAGAACATGGTGGCAGCCTGCTAGGTCCTGTCCCGGTCAGATCTGCTGCAAGGTAAGTTTGTTTGTACATATGTGACATAAGTGTGTGTATGTGTATTCACATGTTTATATATACATATATGTGGATTCTTTAACAGTATAGTTACAGCCACTGTGGGCCTGATTCAGAGCCGGACGCTATTTGCGCTCGCTCGTTCAGGAAAAAGGGGTGGCTATTCAAATGAACTGTTCGCTCTTTGCAGTCTGTTCACGCCTTTAGGTCTGAACGAGCGAACAAAACTTGTGGTCGTTTTTTGGAAAAATACGCCCCCTGGCCGCTCGCATCCGACGTCATGTCCGCTATTTATTTGATCAATCGAGTACATCGACCAGCGTATGAACTGCTCGCTATTCTTGTGGTTGGTTTTTCCTACCACAATCTTGCGAGCAGTTCTGACTATAAAATAACCCAGTGACGTGGCCGATGACGCTGCTGTATTAATTATGCACACCCATAAAACGCCCGTTTTGACCTTTAAGCACGCCTGCGTTCGGATCTCCACTCCCCGTTTTCAAGCACCTTCCCCTGTTACCACCCACATACGCCTCCTCCTGTCACTCAAAATAGCAGGCACTCGCTATATAGCGAACAAACGATTTTCGGCCGCACTGACTGGTTCGCGCATGCGTATCACGATCCGTACGCATGCACAGTTGTGCAAACATCGCTCGGAACGGACGAGCGGCCGCTTACGAGCGGCTCTGAATCAGGCCCTGTGTCTTATCCCTTCCGCAATGTAATATAAAGGCCGCTGTCCTCCACCACGAGGCAGGTTATGCCCGTATTTCTCTCACACTGAGATACCAATGAGAAGGTTCCCTGACACTAGGATTACAGCACTATTATGCTTGATTGTACCAATATTTTAATTTCTTCCTCACAGTCAAAATATTATGTGGCTCAGCAGGTGGAGACGTATATTAGTACACTCCGAGCAGAATTATTCTCGTCTCTTATGGTCCCATAAAGCCAGCAGAGCGAGCCCTCGAGCACACTTCACATACGCAAGGACTTTTATATATGCATCAGTGTTTTCTGCGGCCGCATCGCCCGGCACTTTCCCCCGCCGACCCCCCGACCCCTGCTGTGGAACGCTGGCCTCTGAAATGACCGTAGGCTAAAGAAGCCTCCAATCGCTTCAGAAGCAAGCGTTCCCAGTGATGTACTGCGCGGGTGACATCATGACGTCACCTGTGACGTGAGGAGCCTGCCCCGCGCGCCTGCTGGATCTAGTTAGATCCAGTAAGCGCGAGGCAACGGGAGTGGGAGCGCGAACGGCCAGCAAGTAAAGGTAAGTTCTGGGCTGGGGCTGGGGCCAGGAAGGGTCTGGGGGCACTGCCTAAGGGGCACTATTTACGCCTGGGGGCACTGCATAAGAGACCAGTCTGGGGGCACTGCCTAAGGGGCACTATTTACGCCTGGGGGCACTGCATAAGAGACCAACCTGGGGGCACTGCATAAGGGACACTATTTAAACCGGGGAGCACTGCATAAGGGACACTAAGCCTGGGGGCACTGCATAAGGGACACTAAGCCTGGGGGCACTGCATAAGGGACACTAAGCCTGGGGGCACTGCATAAGGGACACTAAGCCTGGGGGCACTGCATAAGGGACACTAAGCCTGGGGGCACTGCATAAGGGACACTAAGCCTGGGGGCACTGCATAAGGGACACTAAGCCTGGGGGCACTGCATAAGGGACACTATTTAAACTTAGGGGCACTGCATAAGGGACACTATTTAAACTTAGGGGCACTGCATAAGGGACACTATTTAAACTTAGGGGCACTGCATAAGGGACACTATTTAAACTTAGGGGCACTGCATAAGGGACACTAAGCCTGGGGGCACTGCATAAGGGACACTAAGCCTGGGGGCACTGCATAAGGGACACTAAGCCTGGGGGCACTGCATAAGGGGCCAGCCTGGGGGCACTGCATAAGGGGCCAGCCTGGGGGCACTGCATAAGGGGCCAGCCTGGGGGCACTGCATAAGGGGCCAGCCTGGGGGCACTGCATAAGGGGCACTAAGCCTGGGGGCACTACATAAGGTGCCAGTCTGGGGGCACTATGTAAGCCTGGGGGCACAACATAAGGGACCAGTCTGGGGGGCACTACTTCGGCCTGGGGGCACTGCATAAAGGCCAAGCTAAAATACAGAGGGCAATGCATAAAGGGGAAAACTGTATAAAGGGCACAAATACAGGGGGCACTGCATAATGGGCACTTTTGACTAAGAGCCAGTGGGGGAGCAGCCTGAGACCTGTCGGGCTGGATTGGTAAGGGCGCGCACAATTGCGAAGGCCCCCGTCCGGCTACTTTTTGATGGAAAAAATTTCTGTGGAGAACACTGTGTATTACAACAATTTCACATACCAGCTAACCAGACAACGCTCAGAGCAACGTGGAACCAAAGCCTGATAAAAATCCAAATGATGTGTGAGTGACCGTCCCTGGGTGGTCACTCTCAGTCTGGGGACAGCCAACCAGTTGTGTATAATTGTTGGTGAATGTCCTAACACCATCCAGTCACTAAGTGGGACCAATACACAAGGTGAGCGGGCGTCAGAATACTATAAATGCCATAGAAGTATACAGCTCTCCGTGCACAAAGCACAGCTCCACCACCCACCGCCGCCAACCAACATGGCCGCTACCAGCCAGCAAAGGTGGTTTAACATGGATCTCCATTAGTTCAACGGAATAATAGCCTGAACTGGGTATTCAATCATAAAGTCGACATGTTCGGTTTGTCGACATACACATTGTCCACATGGTCATTTTGTCAACACTGAGTATGTCGACAGTCCGAATGTCAACAGTACATTTTAGTGCTAGATTTAGGTTTAGTGTTAAGAGTTTAAATAGTGAAAAACCGCTATGTCAGAATGCTGAAAATCGACATACTGACCATGTCGACATCCTGGTGTAGATACATATTATGATTGTCAACATTACATACCAGACCTGCTCATTGCTCTGGGTCACTTCAAAATTGGTAAAACTAAAGGTTTCCCAGTAAGTCTTCGATACATTTGAGTTATTGGGATGTGGGTGGATGTAGACAGAACCAATCGCACCACCTGAGAACTGAGCGACCGGATTTAGCGATGCGTGTGAGCGACGACACTGGATGGACCCTGTGAAGCGCGGGTTATGCGGTTGGCTGATGAACCAGTACGATGGCGTTTGAGTAACACGTCCTTCCCATAACGGATATTAGGACATACAAGGCCTGGTTCAGAGTTAGGAACACATTAGGGGTAGCTAGCTTCTGGAACAAACCATGCTGCAACGCAAAGGGGGGGCAAATGCATTTATTTTTGTTTTTGCATGAAGGGAAAATACTGGCGGCTTTTACATACTGTATATAGAATTAGGCAGATTTATTTTTTAGCATTAAGCTAGAACACGTCTCTTTCCAGCTCCAATTTGTCATGCAATCATGGTACCTGGGATCTCTCTGCGCAACCATCCTGTGGTGTGTACCCACAATTCATTGTTTGATAAATTGTGAGGTCGTATTGACCCATCAGATGGGACGATGCTATGTACAATGCAGTTTGGTTACATTCGCCATGCAGCGAGATATTGCGTCTTCGCATGACGAATTGTGAAGTGCACACGCAATGTAGCGATACCTCAGATCGTGACGTTTGCACGTGAACGCTATATATCAATAGATCGTTGCAGTGTGTTAATTGTCCTCATTTCCAAATTGTACTTATTCCTCTTTAATCCGGCTTTCTCCAAGCCACCCACCAGTAACAACCCTATAACTGATCTGTAACGGAACTCAGTATGTACGACACATGGGAGACGCCTGGCGCAGTGTTCCCAGGTTTTACAGAAGGGCCTGACGCTGTGGAAAACACTGTAGCCCAGGTACTGGGATCGCACCAAAGTGGTTATTCCTATATTTATTAGGAAGACCCCAGGTCACTTTAATCTCTGTCTCCAACACCTAAAGGTACCTGAGGGGGCCCCTCGAGGCTCTGTTCTGGGGTAATGGTATGCAGTCGGGAAGCCGGCGGACATAATCACGACAGCCGGCTCCCCGACTGCTTAATCCTGGCGAGGGTTAAATGACAAGTGGCTAAATCTAGACACCTGTCATTTTACCGACGCCGGGAGACCGGCGCCTGGCATCCTGATCGAAGGGACGCCGGGCGCGGATAGCCGCGGGGGGAGAGGGGGGGGTTAGGTTTAGGGTTCCCGTGGGGGACTTAGGGTTAGGCACCCCCCCGGGAGGTTAGGTTTAGGCACTTAGAGGGGGGATTAGGGTTATGCACTGGGGGGAAGGTTAGGGTTAGGCACCCATAAGGGAGGGTTAGGGGAAGGAATTAGGTTAGTCTATACTTAACTTAGGGACGATCAGGATTTTCACCCATGTCGGGCAGCCGCTGTCGGGATTCCAACCGCCGGAAATCATACCGATTCCGGGGTAATTATCAGTTTCTATGCACACGTGTCTGGAAGATACTAACCCGCGTGTGCTCAGATCATACTCCCCTTACTGTAACTAAGGAATACAATCTGATTTATCACTGGGGAAACATTGGATACTGCAAAACAAATGCTTTCTGAGCTCTGACAAAACAGTGTCCGTGATATTTGGGACAAAGGCTAACACTCTATTATACGTGATCTACTGACTACAGCAAACCCAGACATAAATACTGGTGACCAGGCTGAGCCCCACCTTTTCCCTGGTTTGTATACAGATCCCCTAGGACCAGGTCGTCCCTTTCTGGGGTGTAGGCTCCCTGCCAATTTGTCCTTCAAATACTTTCTGTATATATATACTGTACATATGTTATCCAGAAAATAAACCCTGCAGTAAACAGCACTTACCACCTTAGATCTACCGCCGGAAGCCGCTAATGGCTCCTAGATTCCATAAGGGAACCTAACGCCTCCCACGGCTGCGCCTGTCTGAGATCTTTCAGAACTTCTCTCGCTCGGTTCTATAACCATAGTCTGTAACTAGAAAGCTGATGGCCACTGCCTGTCATTAGGGGTCTAGTTACTAAGCAGTGTTAGGAGACAGAGTGAAAAGTGATAAGAAAGTGATAAGGTGCCAGCCAATCAGCTCCCAACTGTCATCTCACAGGCTGTGTTTGAAAAATGACAGCTGGGAGCTGATTGGCTGGCACCTTATCACTTTCTTATCACTTTTCACTCTCTCTCCTAACACTGCTTAGTAACTAGACCCCTAAGTCACAAAAGTATACAATATATCTGGCAAAACAAGAGGTAGCTGAATGTATTTCTTCCTGGTAAAATATACAGAAGTGTTTTTGAGGACGATCCTGGGTCCTAGTAACAAGCTAATGTTCTGTAAATGAACAGCTGAGCCAGGTGACCGAGGCCGTACTGACACAGCACTTATCCCCCTGACCTCAGTGTAAGTGCTGATGGCCCTCAGGAAATGACCAATCTTCCACTTCCCGTTCCTCTGCCCCTTCTCCCACAGCGTGGCGAGGAGCAGTGACATCACGTACAGCCGGCCAGCAGCAGGGTTCATCTGCACTTTAAGTTGGAGTCAGAGAAATGTCTATCTGGATAAGGGGACGCTGAGGGGTATAATTACTAAAGTGCAGATTTTTAGAAGTAAAGATGTTGCCCATAGCAACCAATCAGATTCTATTTGACATTTACTCAGCACTTTCTAGAAAAGAATAGCTAGAATCTGATTGGCTGTTTTGGGCAACACCTCCACTTCTAAAAATCGCACTTTAGTAAATACACCCCTAAGCCTATAAATGATTATAGAGCATACAGCGGCCATGTATTCTGCACAGATCTGTTACAGAAAAAAAGAAATTAGGGCGACTTTCCAAAGACACCAACACTCGTAATTACCGTGACACCTTTCCAGTAAAGCTACGAGCAGCAAGGTGGATATTTGAATCTAACCGATATTTAAACGTTTTAAGCGCAGAGGGGGAGATGTATCAAGCAGGGTAAAGAATGGAGAGGTGGTCTGGTGGAGACGTTGCCCATAGCAACCAATTAGCTTCAAGGTAGCAGCTATTAAGTACATTCTATAAAATGGCTGGATGAAGCCGATTGGTTGCTATGGGCAACTTCTCCACTGCTGGATCCATCTCCCCCAGTGTTACAGACTGTGCCCCGTACACGCTGGGAGGCGCTGAGCAATGTGTCCGGCTCTGGGAGGATTGTGGTGACTCCATAGCTACCCAGGTAACTCTCCGGTGACCCACAAATCCCATCGTGCTAGAGTTTTGCAGGAATGACGATAGCGGAATCCTTAGCGCTTAGATGCTGGCAGCGCAGGAGGAGGAGCAATAGGGACAAGGCTGAATGTCAGATGCACGCTGCCCCCGAGTGGATGGATCCTGCAGCGCCCGGTAAACCATAAAGCGGGAAGTGACTCACCCCAAACCATGACGCCGCCTCCTTATCCAGCACTAGATGAGGATCATCCGCATTCTTCAGGTCAGAGATGGCCGGAGAACTGAACCCCAGGACGAAGCCGAAACTCAGGGGTCCCAACACCGCAGCGAACGTCGCCAGGTACAGTTTCCTATTCTGGACTTTGCTGCAGGAAGGGACGAGAGTAACATCTTCCATCAGTGAAGAAAATCCCATTTCCTGACAGTATCAAGACAGACCGCCTTACGCCCATAGATATATCTAAGCCGGAAAATGCAGCTACTGTACATATCTACTAACATTTGTGATAACTTGTAAGACTGATCCCCAAACTTGGCCACTGGGCCTCTCCTACAGCGAGTCTGACCACACGTGATGGGATTCCCTTAGCAACCTCTGTGCATAAGAACCTATTATGTAATATATCCCTCGTACATGGGTTATTAAACCTGCCTTCAGCACTGCAGGTTTTCCAGATGCCTCATAATCTGTAAGCGTAAAAACCAGTGACTGGCCTACTATATGGCCATGTGCTAGGGATTCAGAGCCGTACAACCTGCCGATGTTTTCGCAGTTGAGCAATCAACATCATTCTTTGCTTGCGTCTTAGTCGCACTGCAATTGCATCAAGGTACGCTACCGTAGACGCTCGCCGCATTTTTGGGGCCTGATGCTGCCTTCATTTGTGATCCTGTACACAAGACATATGGCTCCGACGTCACAGTTCCCGAGGCCAGACTGGGGGACCGTAGATTTACTCAGAACTGCGATAATTGAAAGTTCTGCGTCCGCGGCTGCGTCTGTGCATGCGGGTGGTTAGATTTGCGGCGACGCCTGTGGGCATCTGAATACATATCCCAGAGGCTGCGACATTTGCTTAATTTTCGCAGAGCAGCTTTGTACACAGATGTAGCTGTGGTGGCAATAGCTAGCGTACAACTGTGACTCAGGCCCTGTATGAAGACAGATGTAATGTAGACCCCAATAATAGCATAACCTGAGCGGCTCAGTACAATGATACGTCCTGTATATCCCCTCAGCGCCCGCGGGCAGTATATGACAGCATGGGGTACAGCGGACTGATACACTGTAACATAATTATCACATTTCATCTCAATATCACCAAGAATTTACCTCAAATACCTGTTGTGTTCACTCTCAGTATCCTGAGACCTGGAAAGATCTAGAAGAGGCTCTAGATCATCCGAATCCATTATCCTGAAAAAGACGCAAAACAAAAGGATTATACACAGCCGCCTGCGGTACACAAACACGTTTCCACACCGCCGCCTGCGGTACACAAACACGTTTCCACACCGCCGCCTGCGGTACACAAACACGTTTCCACACCGCCGCCTGCGGTACACAAACACGTTTCCACACCGCCGCCTGCGGTACACAAACAGGTTTCCACACCGCCGCCTGCGGTACACAAACACGTTTCCACACCGCCGCCTGCGGTACACAAACACGTTTCCACACCGCCGCCTGCGGTACACAAACACGTTTCCACACCGCCGCCTGCGGTACACAAACACGTTTCCACACCGCCGCCTGCGGTACACAAACACGTTTCCACACTGCCGCCTGCGGTACACAAACACGTTTCCACACCGCCGCCTGCGGTATACAAACACGTTTCCACACAGCCTCCTGCAGCATATAGACAAGTTTCCACACAGCCGCCTGCGGTATATAAACACGTTTCCACAGACACGTTTCCATACCGGTATATAAACACGTGTCTGTCCACACAGCCGCCTGCGGTATATAAACACGTGTCTGTCCACACAGCCGCCTGCGGTATATAAACACGTTTCCACACAGCCACCTGCGGTATATAAATACGCGTCCACACAGCTGCCTGCGGTATATAAACATATTTCCACACAGCCGCCTGCAGTATATAAACATGTTTCCACACAGCCACCTGCGGTATATAAATACGCGTCCACACAGCCGCCTGCGGTATATAAACATGTTTCCACACAGCCGCCTGCGGTATATAAACATGTTTCCACACAGCCACCTGCGGTATATAAACACGTTTCCACACAGCCGCCTGCGGTATATAAACATGTTTCCACACAGCCGCCTGCGGTATATAAACATGTTTCCACACAGCCGCCTGCGGTATATAAACACGTGTCTGCCCACACAGCCGCCTGCGGTATATAAACACGTGTCTGCCCACACAGCCGCCTGTGGTATATAAACATGTTTCCACACAGCCGCCTGCGGTATATAAACATATTTCCACACAGCCGCCTGCGGTATATAAACATGTTTCCACACAGCCGCCTGCAGTATATAAACATGTTTCCACACAGCCGCCTGCAGTATATAAACACGTTTCCACACAGCCGCCTACGGTATATAAACACGTTTCCACACAGCCGCCTGTGGTATATAAACAAATGTCCACACAGCCGCCTGCGGTATATAAACACGTTTCCACACAGCCACCTGTGGTATATCAACACGTTTCCACACAGCCGCCTGCGGTATATAAAAACGTTTCCACACAGCCACCTGCGGTATATAAACACGTTTCCACACAGCCTCCTGCGGTATATAAACACGTTTCCACACAGCCGCCTGCAGTATATCAACACGTTTCCACACAGCCGCCTGCGGTATATAAATACGTTTCCACACAGCCACCTGCGGTATATAAATACATTTCCACACAGCCACCTGCGGTATATAAACACGTTTCCACACAGCCTCCTGCGGTATATAAACACGTTTCCACACAGCCGTCTGCGGTATATTAACACGCTTCCACACAGCCGCCTGCGGTATATAAACACGTTTCCACACAGCCTCCTGCGGTATATAAACACGTTTCCACACAGCCGCCTGTGGTATATAAACAAATGTCCACACAGCCGCCTGCGGTATATAAACACGTTTCCACACAGCCACCTGTGGTATATCAACACGTTTCCACACAGCCGCCTGCGGTATATAAACACGTTTCCAGCCACACAGCCGCCTGCAGTATATAAAAACGTTTCCACACAGCCTCCTGCGGTATATAAACACGTTTCCACACAGCCACCTGTGGTATATAAACAAATGTCCACATAGCCGCCTGCAGTATATAAACACGTTTCCACACAGCCGCCTGCGGTATATAAACACGTTTCCACACAGCCGCCTGCGGTATATAAACACGTTTCCACACAGCCGCCTGCGGTATATAAACACGTTTCCACACAGCCGCCTGCGGTATATAAACACGTTTCCACACAGCCGCCTGCGGTATATAAACAAATGTCCACACAGCCGCCTACGGTATATAAACACGTTTCCACACAGCCGCCTGCGGTATATAAATACGTTTCCACACAGCCGCCTGCGGTATATAAACACGTGTCTGCCCACACAGCCGCCTGCGGTATATAAACACGTTTCCACACAGCTGCCTGCGGTATATAAACACGTTTCCACACAGCCGCCTGCAGTATATAAACAAATGTCCACACAGCCGCCTGCGGTATATAAACACGTTTCCACACAGCCGCCTGCAGTATATAAACAAATGTCCACACAGCCGCCTACGGTATATAAACACGTTTCCACTCAGCCGCCTGCGGTATATAAACACGTTTCCACACAGCCGCCTGCAGTATATAAACAAATGTCCACACAGCCGCCTACGGTATATAAACACGTTTCCACACAGCCGCCTGCGGTATATAAACAAATGTCCACACAGCCGCCTGCGGTATATAAACAAATGTCCACACAGCCGCCTGCGGTATATAAACACGTTTCCACACAGCCGCCTACGGTATATAAACACGTTTCCACACAGCCGCCTGCGGTATATAAACAAATGTCCACACAGCCGCCTGCGGTATATAAACACGTTTCCACACAGCCGCCTACGGTATATAAACATGTTTCCACACAGCCGCCTGCGGTATATAAACACGTTTCCACACAGCCTCCTGCGGTATATAAACACGTTTCCACACAGCCTCCTGCGGTATATAAACACGTTTCCACACAGCCTCCTGCGGTATATAAACACGTTTCCACACAGCCGCCTGCGGTATATTAACACGCTTCCACACAGCCGTCTGCGGTATATTAACACGCTTCCACACAGCCGCCTGCGGTATATAAACACGTTTCCACACAGCCTCCTGCGGTATATAAACACGTTTCCACACAGCCTCCTGCGGTATATAAACACGTTTCCACACAGCCTCCTGCGGTATATAAACACGTTTCCACACAGCCTCCTGCGGTATATAAACACGTTTCCACACAGCCTCCTGCGGTATATAAACACGTTTCCACACAGCCGCCTGCGGTATATTAACACGCTTCCACACAGCCGCCTGCGGTATATAAACACGTTTCCACACAGCCTCCTGCGGTATATAAACACGTTTCCACACAGCCGCCTGCGGTATATAAACACGTTTCCACACAGCCTCCTGCGGTATATAAACATGTTTCCACACAGCCTCCTGCGGTATATAAACACGTGTCTGTCCACACAGCCGCCTGCGGTATATAAACACGCTTCCACACAGCCGCCTGTGGTATATAAACACGTTTCCACACAGCCGCCTGCGGTATATAAACATGTTTCCACATAGCCGCCTGCAGTATATAAATACATGTCCACACAGCCTCCTGCGGTATATAAACACGTTTCCACACAGCCGCCTGCGGTATATAAACACGTTTCCACACAGCCGCCTACGGTATATAAACACGTTTCCACACAGCCTCCTGCGGTATATAAACACGTTTCTACACAGCCGCCTGCGGTATATTAACACGCTTCCACACAGCCGCCTGCGGTATATTAACACGCTTCCACACAGCCGCCTGCGGTACACAAACACGTTTCCACACAGCCGCCTGTGGTATATTAACACGCTTCCACACAGCCGCCTGCGGTACACAAACACGTTTCCACACAGCCGCCTGCGATATATAAACACGCTTCCACACAGCCGCCTTCGGTATATAAACACGTTTCCACACAGCCGCTTGCGGTATATACATTCGCCAATAGTATTGAACCATAAAGTAATTCCTGTGAGTGAACTTGATATATGCAGTTATATAGTGTAAACACGGGGTGCAGAGTCAGTATGACAGGAGTAAATCATATGAACATCTAAGTACATACGTGTACCGTACCATGCATATATTACTGTGTATATGTATATTTATTACACACACATTAAAGGTATTTGTTATTATTATGTAAAAAGCAGAACGGACCACAGAGCCTGCAGGAGAAGCAGCTGGATGCGGCCATCGCATTATCCCAGATCCAGCGCAGAGAGACATCAGCGCGGTCACTGTGCCGCCCAACACACGTAACACATATAGATTCACCAGAATACGTACAGCATCTGCCCAATATAATTCATCGTATTCTGTATACTGGGTGCAATTCTCACTCTCGGGTCTCCGTAAGTAACTATGTACTACAGGAGATAATAACACCCAATTATAAGACTGTGAGCGCAGTATGTGCCAGGAACATGCAATGATGGAGCCTGTAACAGGCAGGAGTGTCCCCAGAAATGACAGACAGACAGAAGTGGCAGTAATACAGTGCAGCAGTAGTAATAATACAGTGCAGCAGTAGTAATAATACAGTGCAGCAGTAGTAATAATACAGTGCAGCAGTAGTAATAATACAGTGCAGCAGTAGTAATAATACAGTGCAGCAGTAGTAATAATACAGTGCAGCAGTAGTAATTTAGTGCAGCAGTAGCAGTAGTAATAATACAGTGCAGCAGTAGTAATTTAGTGCAGCAGTAGTAGTAGTAATAAAGTGCAGAAGCAGTAGTAATAATACAGTGCAGCAGTAGTAATAATACAGTGCAGCAGTAGTAATAATACAGTACAGCAGTAGTAATAATACAGTACAGCAGTAGTAATAATATAGTACAGCAGTAGTAATTTAGTGCAGCAGTAGTAGTAGTAATAAAGTGCAGAAGCAGTAGTAATAATACAGTGCAGCAGTACTAATAATACAGTGCAGCAGTAGTAATAATACAGTGCAGCAGTAGTAATAATACAGTGCAGCAGTAGTAGTAGTAATTTAGTGCAGTAGTAGTAGTAGTAATAATACAGTGCAGCAGTAGTAGTAGTAGTAATAATACAGTGCAGCAGTAGTAATTTAGTGCAGTAGTAGTAGTAGTAATAAAGTGCAGAAGCAGTAGTAATAATACAGTGCAGCAGTAGTAATAATACAGTGCAGCAGTAGTAATTTAGTGCAGCAGTAGTAGTAGTAATAATACAGTGCAGCAGTAGTAATAATACAGTGCAGCAGTAGTAATTTAGTGCAGCAGTAGTAGTAGTAATAATACAGTGCAGCAGTAGTAGTAGTAGTAATAATACAGTGCAGCAGTAGTAATTTAGTGCAGTAGTAGTAGTAGTAATAAAGTGCAGAAGCAGTAGTAATAATACAGTGCAGCAGTAGTAATAATACAGTGCAGCAGTAGTAATTTAGTGCAGCAGTAGTAGTAGTAATAAAGTGCAGAAGCAGTAGTAATAATACAGTGCAGCAGTAGTAATAATACAGTGCAGCAGTAGTAATTTAGTGCAGCAGTAGTAGTAGTAATAATACAGTGCAGCAGTAGTAATAATACAGTGCAGCAGTAGTAATTTAGTGCAGCAGTAGTAGTAGTAATAATACAGTGCAGCAGTAGTAATAAAGTGCAGAAGCAGTAGTAATAATACAGTGCAGCAGTAGTAGTAGTAATAATACAGTGCAGCAGTAGTAGTAGTAATAATACAGTGCAGCAGTAGTAATTTAGTGCAGCAGTAGTAGTAGTAATAAAGTGCAGAAGCAGTAGTAATAATACAGTGCAGCAGTAGTAATAATACAGTGCAGCAGTAGTAATTTAGTGCAGCAGTAGTAGTAGTAATAATACAGTGCAGCAGTAGTAATAATACAGTGCAGCAGTAGTAATTTAGTGCAGCAGTAGTAGTAGTAATAATACAGTGCAGCAGTAGTAATTTAGTGCAGCAGTAGTAGTAATAAAGTGCAGAAGCAGTAGTAATAATACAGTGCAGCAGTAGTAATAATACAGTGCAGCAGTAGTAATTTAGTGCAGCAGTAGTAGTAGTAATAATACAGTGCAGCAGTAGTAATTTAGTGCAGAAGCAGTAGTAATAATACAGTGTAGTAGTAGTAATAATACAGTGCAGCAGTAGTAGTAGTAGTAATAATACAGTGCAGCAGTAGTAGTAGTAATAATACAGTGCAGCAGTAGTAATTTAGTGCAGCAGTAGTAATAAAGTGCAGAAGCAGTAGTAATAATACAGTGCAGCAGTAGTAATTTAGTGCAGCAGTAGTAATAAAGTGCAGAAGCAGTAGTAATAATACAGTGCAGCAGTAGTAATTTAGTGCAGCAGTAGTAGTAGTAATAATACAGTGCAGCAGTAGTAATTTAGTGCAGCAGTAGTAGTAGTAGTAATAATACAGTGCAGCAGTAGTAATTTAGTGCAGCAGTAGTAGTAGTAGTAATAATACAGTGCAGCAGTAGTAATTTAGTGCAGCAGTAGTAGTAGTAATAATACAGTGCAGCAGTAGTAATTTAGTGCAGCAGTAGTAGTAGTAATAAAGTGCAGAAGCAGTAGTAATAATACAGTGCAGCAGTAGTAGTAGTAGTAATAATACAGTGCAGCAGTAGTAGTAGTAATAATACAGTGCAGCAGTAGTAGTAGTAGTAATAATACAGTGCAGCAGTAGTAGTAGTAGTAATAATACAGTGCAGCAGTAGTAGTAGTAATAATACAGTGCAGCAGTAGTAGTAGTAATAATACAGTGCAGCAGTAGTAATAAAGTGCAGAAGCAGTAGTAATAATACAGTACAGCAGTAGTAATTTAGTGCAGCAGTAGTAATAAAGTGCAGAAGCAGTAGTAATAATACAGTGCAGCAGTAGTAATTTAGTGCAGCAGTAGTAGTAGTAATAATACAGTGCAGCAGTAGTAGTAATAATACAGTGCAGCAGTAGTAATTTAGTGCAGCAGTAGTAGTAGTAATAATACAGTGCAGCAGTAGTAATAATACAGTGCAGCAGTAGTAATTTAGTGCAGCAGTAGTAGTAATAAAGTGCAGAAGCAGTAGTAATAATACAGTGCAGCAGTAGTAGTAGTAATAATACAGTGCAGCAGTAGTAGTAGTAATAATACAGTGCAGCAGTAGTAGTAGTAATAATACAGTGCAGCAGTAGTCATTTAGTGCAGCAGTAGTAGTAGTAATAAAGTGCAGAAGCAGTAGTAATAATACAGTGCAGCAGTAGTAATTTAGTGCAGCAGTAGTAATAAAGTGCAGAAGCAGTAGTAATAATACAGTGCAGCAGTAGTAATTTAGTGCAGCAGTAGTAATAAAGTGCAGAAGCAGTAGTAATAATACAGTGCAGCAGTAGTAGTAATAATACAGTGCAGCAGTAGTAATTTAGTGCAGCAGTAGTAGTAATAAAGTGCAGAAGCAGTAGTAATAATACAGTGCAGCAGTAGTAATTTAGTGCAGCAGTAGTAGTAGTAATAATACAGTGCAGCAGTAGTAATAAAGTGCAGAAGCAGTAGTAATAATACAGTGCAGCAGTAGTAATAATACAGTGCAGCAGTAGTAATTTAGTGCAGCAGTAGTAGTAGTAATAATACAGTGCAGTAGTAGTAATAATACAGTGCAGTAGTAGTAATAGAGTGTAGTAGTAGGAGTTATAGAGTGCAGCAATAGTAGTAGCAATAGAGTGAAGCAGTAATAGCGTGCAGCAGCAGTAGTAATAGAGTGCAGATGTATTATTAGTAGTAAGAGTGCAACAGTAGTAATAGAGTGCAGGAGTAATAGCGTACTGTAGCAGTAGTAATAGAGTGCAGCACTAGTAGTAACTGAGTGCAGCAGCAGTAGTAGTAATAGAGTGCAGAAGTATTAGTAGTAGTAATAGAGTGCAGAAGCAGTAATAGAGTGCAGCAGTAGTAGTAAAAGAGTGGTAGTAGTAGTAGTAAGAGTGCAGCAGTAGTAGTAGGAATAGAGTGCAGCAGTAGTAATTTAGTGCAGCAGTAGTAGTAATAAAGTGCAGAAGCAGTAGTAATAATACAGTGCAGCAGTAGTAATTTAGTGCAGCAGTAGTAGTAATAAAGTGCAGAAGCAGTAGTAATAATACAGTGCAGCAGTAGTAGTAGTAATAATACAGTGCAGCAGTAGTAGTAGTAATAATACAGTGCAGCAGTAGTAGTAGTAATAATACAGTGCAGCAGTAGTAGTAGTAATAATACAGTGCAGCAGTAGTCATTTAGTGCAGTAGTAGTAGTAATAATACAGTGCAGCAGTAGTAATTTAGTGCAGCAGTAGTAATAAAGTGCAGAAGCAGTAGTAATAATACAGTGCAGCAGTAGTAATTTAGTGCAGCAGTAGTAGTAGTAATAATACAGTGCAGCAGTAGTAGTAATAATACAGTGCAGCAGTAGTAATTTAGTGCAGCAGTAGTAGTAATAAAGTGCAGAAGCAGTAGTAATAATACAGTGCAGCAGTAGTAATTTAGTGCAGCAGTAGTAGTAGTAATAATACAGTGCAGCAGTAGTAATTTAGTGCAGCAGTAGTAGTAGTAATAAAGTGCAGAAGCAGTAGTAATAATACAGTGCAGTAGTAGTAATAATACAGTGCAGTAGTAGTAATAGAGTGTAGTAGTAGGAGTTATAGAGTGCAGCAATAGTAGTAGCAATAGAGTGAAGCAGTAATAGCGTGCAGCAGCAGTAGTAATAGAGTGCAGATGTATTATTAGTAGTAAGAGTGCAACAGTAGTAATAGAGTGCAGGAGTAATAGCGTACTGTAGCAGTAGTAATAGAGTGCAGCACTAGTAGTAACTGAGTGCAGCAGCAGTAGTAGTAATAGAGTGCAGAAGTATTAGTAGTAGTAATAGAGTGCAGAAGCAGTAATAGAGTGCAGCAGTAGTAGTAAAAGAGTGGTAGTAGTAGTAGTAAGAGTGCAGCAGTAGTAGTAGGAATAGAGTGCAGCAGTAGTAATTTAGTGCAGCAGTAGTAGTAGTAATAATACAGTGCAGCAGTAGTAATTTAGTGCAGCAGTAGTAGTAGTAATAAAGTGCAGAAGCAGTAGTAATAATACAGTGCAGCAGTAGTAGTAGTAGTAATAAAGTGCAGAAGCAGTAGTAATAATACAGTGCAGCAGTAGTAATTTAGTGCAGCAGTAGTAGTAGTAATAATACAGTGCAGCAGTAGTAATTTAGTGCAGCAGTAGTAGTAATAAAGTGCAGAAGCAGTAGTAATAATACAGTGCAGCAGTAGTAATAATACAGTGCAGCAGTAGTAATTTAGTGCAGCAGTAGTAGTAGTAATAATACAGTGCAGCAGTAGTAATTTAGTGCAGCAGTAGTAGTAGTAATAAAGTGCAGAAGCAGTAGTAATAATACAGTGCAGTAGTAGTAGTAGTAATAATACAGTGCAGCAGTAGTAGTAGTAGTAATAATACAGTGCAGCAGTAGTAGTAGTAATAATACAGTGCAGCAGTAGTAATAATACAGTGCATCAGTAGTAATTTAGTGCAGCAGTAGTAATAAAGTGCAGAAGCAGTAGTAATAATACAGTGCAGCAGTAGTAATTTAGTGCAGCAGTAGTAATAAAGTGCAGAAGCAGTAGTAATAATACAGTGCAGCAGTAGTAATTTAGTGCAGCAGTAGTAGTAGTAATAATACAGTGCAGCAGTAGTAATTTAGTGCAGCAGTAGTAGTAGTAATAATACAGTGCAGCAGTAGTAATTTAGTGCAGCAGTAGTAGTAGTAATAATAATACAGTGCAGCAGTAGTAATTTAGTGCAGCAGTAGTAGTAGTAATAAAGTGCAGAAGCAGTAGTAATAATACAGTGCAGCAGTAGTAGTAGTAATAATACAGTGCAGCAGTAGTAGTAGTAATAATACAGTGCAGCAGTAGTAATTTAGTGCAGCAGTAGTAGTAGTAATAATAATACAGTGCAGCAGTAGTAATTTAGTGCAGCAGTAGTAGTAGTAATAAAGTGCAGAAGCAGTAGTAATAATACAGTGCAGCAGTAGTAGTAGTAATAATACAGTGCAGCAGTAGTAGTAGTAATAATACAGTGCAGCAGTAGTCATTTAGTGCAGCAGTAGTAGTAGTAATAAAGTGCAGAAGCAGTAGTAATAATACAGTGCAGCAGTAGTAATTTAGTGCAGCAGTAGTAATAAAGTGCAGAAGCAGTAGTAATAATACAGTGCAGCAGTAGTAATTTAGTGCAGCAGTAGTAGTAGTAATAATACAGTGCAGCAGTAGTAGTAATAATACAGTGCAGCAGTAGTAATTTAGTGCAGCAGTAGTAGTAGTAATAATACAGTGCAGCAGTAGTAATAATACAGTACAGCAGTAGTAATTTAGTGCAGCAGTAGTAGTAATAAAGTGCAGAAGCAGTAGTAATAATACAGTGCAGCAGTAGTAATTTAGTGCAGCAGTAGTAGTAGTAATAATACAGTGCAGCAGTAGTAATTTAGTGCAGTAGTAGTAGTAATAATACAGTGCAGAAGCAGTAGTAGTAGTAATAATACAGTGCAGCAGTAGTAGTAATAATACAGTGCAGCAGTAGTAGTAATAATACAGTGCAGCAGTAGTAGTAATAATACAGTGCAGCAGTAGTAGTAGTAATAATACAGTGCAGCAGTAGTAATTTAGTGCAGCAGTAGTAATAAAGTGCAGAAGCAGTAGTAATAATACAGTGCAGCAGTAGTAATTTAGTGCAGCAGTAGTAGTAGTAATAAAGTGCAGAAGCAGTAGTAATAATACAGTGCAGCAGTAGTAGTAGTAATAATACAGTGCAGCAGTAGTAGTAGTAATAATACAGTGCAGCAGTAGTCATTTAGTGCAGCAGTAGTAGTAGTAATAAAGTGCAGAAGCAGTAGTAATAATACAGTGCAGCAGTAGTAATTTAGTGCAGCAGTAGTAATAAAGTGCAGAAGCAGTAGTAGTAATACAGTGCAGCAGTAGTAATTTAGTGCAGCAGTAGTAGTAGTAATAATACAGTGCAGCAGTAGTAGTAGTAATTTAGTGCAGCAGTAGTAGTAATAAAGTGCAGAAGCAGTAGTAATAATACAGTGCAGCAGTAGTAGTAGTAATAATACAGTGCAGCAGTAGTAGTAGTAATAATACAGTGCAGCAGTAGTAATTTAGTGCAGCAGTAGTAGTAGTAATAAAGTGCAGAAGCAGTAGTAATAATACAGTGCAGCAGTAGTAATAATACAGTGCAGCAGTAGTAATTTAGTGCAGCAGTAGTAGTAGTAATAATACAGTGCAGCAGTAGTAATTTAGTGCAGCAGTAGTAGTAGTAATAATACAGTGCAGCAGTAGTAATTTAGTGCAGCAGTAGTAGTAGTAATAATACAGTGCAGCAGTAGTAATTTAGTGCAGCAGTAGTAGTAAAGTGCAGAAGCAGTAGTAATAATACAGTGCAGTAGTAGTAATTTAGTGCAGCAGTAGTAGTAGTAATAATACAGTGCAGCAGTAGTAATAATACAGTACAGCAGTAGTAATTTAGTGCAGCAGTAGTAGTAATAAAGTGCAGAAGCAGTAGTAATAATACAGTGCAGCAGTAGTAATTTAGTGCAGCAGTAGTAGTAGTAATAATACAGTGCAGCAGTAGTAATAATACAGTACAGCAGTAGTAATTTAGTGCAGCAGTAGTAGTAATAAAGTGCAGAAGCAGTAGTAATAATACAGTGCAGCAGTAGTAATTTAGTGCAGCAGTAGTAGTAGTAATAATACAGTGCAGCAGTAGTAATTTAGTGCAGCAGTAGTAGTAGTAATAAAGTGCAGAAGCAGTAGTAATAATACAGTGCAGAAGCAGTAGTAGTAGTAATAATACAGTGCAGCAGTAGTAGTAGTAATAATACAGTGCAGCAGTAGTAGTAGTAATAATACAGTGCAGCAGTAGTAGTAGTAATAATACAGTGCAGCAGTAGTAGTAGTAATAATACAGTGCAGCAGTAGTAATTTAGTGCAGCAGTAGTAATAACGTGCAGAAGCAGTAGTAATAATACAGTGCAGCAGTAGTAATTTAGTGCAGCAGTAGTAGTAGTAATAAAGTGCAGAAGCAGTAGTAATAATACAGTGCAGCAGTAGTAGTAGTAATAATACAGTGCAGCAGTAGTAGTAGTAGTAATAATACAGTGCAGCAGTAGTCATTTAGTGCAGCAGTAGTAGTAGTAATAAAGTGCAGAAGCAGTAGTAATAATACAGTGCAGCAGTAGTAATTTAGTGCAGCAGTAGTAATAAAGTGCAGAAGCAGTAGTAATAATACAGTGCAGCAGTAGTAATTTAGTGCAGCAGTAGTAGTAGTAATAATACAGTGCAGCAGTAGTAGTAGTAATAATACAGTGCAGCAGTAGTAGTAGTAATAATACAGTGCAGCAGTAGTAGTAGTAATAATACAGTGCAGCAGTAGTAATTTAGTGCAGCAGTAGTAGTAGTAATAAAGTGCAGAAGCAGTAGTAATAATACAGTGCAGCAGTAGTAATAATACAGTGCAGCAGTAGTAATTTAGTGCAGCAGTAGTAGTAGTAATAATACAGTGCAGCAGTAGTAATTTAGTGCAGCAGTAGTAGTAGTAATAATACAGTGCAGCAGTAGTAATTTAGTGCAGCAGTAGTAGTAGTAATAATACAGTGCAGCAGTAGTAATTTAGTGCAGCAGTAGTAGTAAAGTGCAGAAGCAGTAGTAATAATACAGTGCAGTAGTAGTAATAATACAGTGCAGTAGTAGTAATAGAGTGTAGTAGTAGGAGTTATAGAGTGCAGCAATAGTAGTAGCAATAGAGTGAAGCAGTAATAGCATGCAGCAGCAGTAGTAATAGAGTGCAGATGTATTAGTAGTAGTAAGAGTGCAACAGTAGTAATAGAGTGCAGTAGTAATAGAGTGCAGCACTAGTAGTAACTGAGTGCAGCAGCAGTAGTAGTAATAGAGTGCAGAAGTATTAGTAGTAGTAATAGAGTGCAGAACCAGTAATAGAGTGCAGCAGTAGTAGTAAAAGAGTGGTAGTAGTAGTAGTAAGAGTGCAGCAGTAGTAGTAGCAATAGACTGCAGCGGTAGTAGTAGCAATAGAGTGCTGCGGTAGTAGTAGAATAGTGTAGCAGTAGTAGTAGAATAGAGTGCAGCAGTAGAATAGAGTGCAGCAGTAGTAGTAGCAATAGAGTGCTGCGGTAGTAGTAGAATAGTGTAGCAGTAGTAGTAGAATAGAGTGCAGCAGTAGAATAGAGTGCAGCAGTAGGAATAGAGTGCAGCAGTAGTAGTAGAATAGAGTGCAGCAGTAGGAATAGAGTGCAGCAGTAGTAGTAATAGACTGCAGCAGTAGTAGAAGTAATATATTGCCGTAGTAGTAATAGACTGCTGCAATAGTAGAATAGAGTGCAGCAGCAGTAGTAGTAGTAGAAGTAATATATTGCCGTAGTAGTAGTAATAGACTGCTGCAGTAGAATAGACTGCAGCAGTAGTAGAAGTAATATATTGCAGTAGTAGTAATAGAGTGCAGAAGTATTAGTAGTAGTAATAGAGTGCAGAACCAGTAATAGAGTGCAGCAGTAGTAGTAAAAGAGTGGTAGTAGTAGTAGTAAGAGTGCAGCAGTAGTAGTAGCAATAGACTGCAGCGGTAGTAGTAGCAATAGAGTGCTGCGGTAGTAGTAGAATAGTGTAGCAGTAGTAGTAGAATAGAGTGCAGCAGTAGAATAGAGTGCAGCAGTAGTAGTAGCAATAGAGTGCTGCGGTAGTAGTAGAATAGTGTAGCAGTAGTAGTAGAATAGAGTGCAGCAGTAGAATAGAGTGCAGCAGTAGGAATAGAGTGCAGCAGTAGTAGTAGAATAGAGTGCAGCAGTAGGAATAGAGTGCAGCAGTAGTAGTAATAGACTGCAGCAGTAGTAGAAGTAATATATTGCCGTAGTAGTAATAGACTGCTGCAATAGTAGAATAGAGTGCAGCAGCAGTAGTAGTAGTAGAAGTAATATATTGCCGTAGTAGTAGTAATAGACTGCTGCAGTAGAATAGACTGCAGCAGTAGTAGAAGTAATATATTGCAGTAGTAGTAGGATAGAGTGCAGCAGTAGTAGTAGGACTGTACTGCAACAGAAGTATTGTAGTGGGAATATACAGTCACATGACTCACCCTCCGCTCTCTACTCGTCTTCTGTGCGGCGCTCTGCAGTGCACCTTCCACTGGTCATGTGACAGCTTTCACCGGTCAGCTGACCATGCCCCCGTGACACCATAAGGCCTGAAGTATAACATATTGTCTGCATCACAGGAACCATTTTGTTGAGGCTGCTCTCTTAGGCCACGATACATGGGACTCCGGAAACATGGGATCGGCCGTAGTAATGCAGGGACGGCGATGCAGACACTTACATCTTAGTCAGTTTTACCTCTTTCTTCAACTGTGACGGAACATTAGTACCAATTATTTCCGCCCTCAAAAGGGCAACTCTTGTTATGAGCATTAGAAATGATGGTAGTGGATAGATCCCTTCAGTATTGTTACCCTGACGTCATCAGTTACTTTCCAACGTCATTCCTTTCCTTACCATAATTCTGCTTGTGCAGCATTATTACCATCAATGCTCTAATGGGTGGTTATGCAACTTAGCATATAGCTTCAGCAATTATCATCATCATAATATGTAACCTATACATTTTATTGCCAACTCAATGATTGTCTCAGATTTATAGATGTGTTTTTGGAAATACCTTATGTGACTTGTATCTGATAATATGTATAGGTATACAGGTCACAGATTCTATGTATAGATATAGCTCTATATGGGGCATATTCAATTAGCCGTGAAAAGTCCAGACCTTTAAGCCTGCCGGACTATCCGCCTACATTGCGTGTTTTGGAGAGAACACTACGTGCGAGGCCGCTTTTCACTATTCAATTCTAAAGGAAGCAAAAACCCATCCCAGCGAAACTCAAATAGGCAAAAAGTGCTGTCAGATTTGGGGAAATCAGCCTGACACCCCCCCCCAAAGGATGCACTGACATTGGGGATCACTATAGATACCCCCGAATAGCCCTGCTGAAGGTATTTGGGGTGCTTAAATGCTCTCAATAGCTGCTAATTAGCGTCTTTGCACAAGTGGTGAAGAATAGCATTTAGCACGGTTTGTTTTCAAAAATAAGTAGTCCCAGCAAATTTGGGGTACATGAAAATGGGTGCAGGCATGGTTAAAAATCGCTAAAGTGATATTAAAAAAAACGCACTTTCAGCAAGCACCTGCAATCATAAATACACCTGGGGCATACTTGGGGGACCCCCTGGAGTCTATTTCGCTAGTTTGTAAGTTTGTTCCCCAACTTTGGATTTTTACGCCCCCAAAACGAAAGTACTTTTTGGGGTGAAATAAAGTATTTTTTAAACTTTTTTTTATGCAGTTTACCTTTGGGGGGCTGTCCCAAGGCTGCAAGGGTGTTCTCCCAACTTTGCACCCCAAACCCCCAATTCTGCCTGCATTCAGAGGCGAATCTTTTCCGCTGGGTACGGCTTATCGCAGCTAATTGAATACGGCCCTAAGTCATAGATAATATGTATAGATATACGTGTCACATATAATAAGTACAATCTATACATATTACCTGTGACACGTGTGTGTGTGTGTGTGTGTGTGTATATATATATATATATAAATGTATTATCTGTGACATATATATATATAGTATAGATATATCACAGATATTACATATAGATCAGAGGTTCCCAAACTCGGTCCTCAAGGCACCCTAACAGTCCAGATTTTAAGGAAATCCATGGTTGACCACAGGTAACTTAATTAGTGCCTCAGTCAATTTGATTTAACCACCTGTGCTCAACCATGGATATCTCTAAAACCTGAACTGTTGAATAGCCTTTAGGACCGTGTCTGGGAACCTCTGATATAGATACAGTGGCGTAACTACCATAGGTGCAGGAGGTGCGGCTGCTATGGGGCCCGACCCTCCCCCTGCACCTACGGTGCCAGGCCTCAGTCCCCGGCCCCCTCTCCTCCTAACTCCACCCCCCGCACCCTCTCCTCGCTTTACCTACTTGTTGGTAGGGCCCCCTTTGTGGTCGCGTCCTCCTGGTCGTCTCCACTCCCCTTCATTGACTGATACTGGGAGGAGTCGTAGCTGCATCCTCCCAGTATCAGTCAGTGAGTAGAGAGGGAGCCGATCGGGAAAGGAGGTGTGCCTGTCCTGCGCAGCGTGACCACAGAGCAGGTAAGTAAAGGAGAGGGGAGTGAGGAGGGTGCGGGGGGAAGGATGGACCTAGGGCATACTTGCCGACAATCAGCTCCAGCCTTCCGGGAGGGAGCTGATTGTCGGCTAATAGCTGGGGGCGGGGGCCGGGCATTGTGGGCGGAGCCGGGGGGGGCGACCATTTTGGTTCACACTGGGGGCGGAGCCGCACGATTGCGTCATCGTGACTCCGCCCCCTCTTCACAATGCCGTGAATTTCAGCATTGTGAAGCAGGGGGCGGGGCCACGATGACGCGATTCTGCGCGAATTGCGTCACCGGGCCCCCCGCTGCGGGGATTTCTGTTTTTTTTCAGGGGGGAGGTGGGGAGGGTGTGAGACTTCCGGGAGGCTTGCCTGCCTTTCCGGGGGGCCGGGAGCGGCACCCGAATAATCGGGAGGCTCCCGGACAAATCGGGAGGGTAGGCAAGTCTGACCTAGGGGGGAGCAGGGGACCTAGGGGGGCCCGTGACAATTTTCTATGGGGCCCCCCTAGGACTAGTTACACCCCTGTATAGATATACAGTACGTCACAGATAATACGTGTATAGATATACGTGTCACAGATAACACGTATATAGATATACGTGTCACAGATAATACATGTATAGATTATGAATTCCTAATGATCTATATACCTAAATGTCGCTGTTTAGCGTAGCGTACGCATATGAAATAATCGCTTTCCAGACTTTGAGTGTGGTTCCAAAGCACAAAAATTATTATTCACATAAAAAGCATTTAGTTACACGCTGTGATCTAAATACAATTAGCGCAAAGGATCATACAGAAATAAGGTACAGTCGATACATTATGCAGGCGCTCTGGATCCAGATTTCCGGCATCAAAGGTGAAGCCTCCGTCAAAAGAAAGAATATGATGACTAACTACTGAATACAGAGTGCCTGAATATATACCCTTACAGAGAGCAGGCAATACAATAGGAACGAGTTGGCATAATCCCATTGGTTCTTCCTCTTGGTTCTTCTGTCATAGGTCAGTTTGTACAATGGTAGTTCAGCCCTCCAATGGCGCTTTGTGTGTGTTTTAACTAATCAATAGACACTACATACAGAATGCATTCTAACCAATAATTTCCTATATTCCATAACCATCGAACGCAAGATGCGACTCCCTCAGTGATAGATTCAGATATCTGGAAATAAACAGTGTGTCAGTTTAGTACCAAACATGCCATGTATATCATGGTGTATACCATTAATATCAAATACATACATTTTACATCATAATTAATAACTTTAATATAAACCATAATGTGCAGGAACCTTTTATGAGTGCGTGTATATTTATGGTTATATGTAAGTATGCGTTGTGTGTCTACATGCAGTGTAAAAAGGTGCGCTGTGTGCAGGGTTTGTGTTACAGCCCAAAACATGTGCTGTGTGTGTTTCTATTTACAAATGCAACTGTATATATCTATGTGCACGCATTGTGGATACCCATGTGATCGTTTAAGTGTATATATACACATATATATATATATATATATATATATTCATATATATATATTTATATACATGGCTTCAAACTGGTTATTATTAATATTACTTCTGTCTGAACTAAAAGAATGACAGACAATGGGGTTTGTCCTGTTCATAGATGGAGCAAGCTTTGGCAAACAATCTGATAATTTTAACAAAAGGTTCTCCGGAATACAACTGTTAGTTCTACTTAACCACATCAACATTGGATACAAGGCCTACAATTGTTAAACGATGGCTAAACGTCTGACCATTGTTTCCAAATCTACATTTAGCATATCACTGTCTGTGTTATACTTCAATTGTCATAGACACATTGTATCAGTATGCAGAGCAAACACTCACAGTATCCTTGTGTATTCTTAATTATTTGTCACAAACATGTCCACCAGACATGTCTGTCATCACTGATTTATATGTGTATTCGTGCGTATGGGGTATCATAGGATTTTAAACAGTATGCGGTGGCAATGCATCACACACAATGGTTTAATTCTGACGATGCAGATATTAATTTTACAATTTAGGTCTCAGCCAACCATCCGGCTTTGACAAGATATACGTGTCACAGATAATACGTATATAGATATACTGTACGTGTCACAGATAATGTGTGTATAGATATACGGGTCACAGATGCGTGTATAGATATATGGGTCACAGATAATGCGTGTATAGATATACCTATCACAGATAATACGTGTATAGCTATACATGTCACAGATAATAGAATGGATATACGTGTCTCAGATAATATGCAGATCCTCCGACATGACCCATTTATTATTATTATTTATTTATATGGCACCACAAGTGTTCCGCAGCGCCTTACAAAGTACATAAACAAATAAGTTGACCAGTGACTTACAGTACAATACTGGCCGAGGAAAAGGATGATATATATTGCTACATTAGCATAACACCCGGATAAGCAACAGAGCATAAGCAACCAAGTGTTAGGTGCCCTAGTGGGGAGTAAGGAGAAGATGAAAGTATAAGTAGGGACAAGCACAAGAGGGTAGAGGCCCTGCTCGTGTGAGCTTACATTCTAAAGGGGAGGGGCAGACATACAGGAGTGACACAGAAGGGGTAGATGGGTAGGAAGGAGCATGTAGCAGCGGGTTAGGATGAGAGCTGGAAGGCCTTGATGAAGTAGGTGGTCGTGAGAGCCCTTTTGGAGGATTGCAGAGAGGTGGACAGTCTGATGGGGAGAGGGAGAGAGTTCCAGAGGTGGGGAGCAGCACGGGGAAAATCTTGGAGGCGGGAGTGGGAGGAAGTAATCAGTTGGCATGAGAGGCGGGTAGATGATGCTCGGCACCTGGACTTCCCTCTTACTGAATGATTGCCGTTACCTGTGGGCAAACACCTTTCTCATAATTTAAACCATACTTGTTGACCTTTGGGATACCCCTTCTGTGTAGAACAGCTGAAGTGGGTGGTGCTAGGGGCTTGGCGACGCAATTGCGTCATCTAGGCCCCACTAGACAACGAAGAGATTACCAGCCTTGTAAAGCAGGGGGCGGAGCCAAGATGACACAATTCACTC
Source organism: Taudactylus pleione (assembly GCA_031769625.1). Lineage (NCBI taxonomy): Eukaryota > Metazoa > Chordata > Amphibia > Anura > Myobatrachidae > Taudactylus > Taudactylus pleione. The sequence goes on along the minus strand of JAUIMM010000582.1, from coordinate 1,001,415 downwards.
GAGAAGTGGGCGGCCATGGCCGGGGTAACAGCAGGTACCGGGAGACTTTTCCGGGTACCCAAGAGCACCACCTGATTTTCAGGATCCCTATGGCCGTTCCGGGGGAGGAGGCAAGTATAATCACACCAAAAACTGGTAATGTCTAAATCCCCTTCACGGAGAGGACCCTGACGTCATCAGCCAGTGTCCAGTGTCATTCCCTGCCATCTAAGTGGGCATAGAGGGGGAATATAACCATGTGGCAAGCGTAGCGAGCCACCGTGCCTGAAGCGTGACGAGCGCAGCGAGCCCGTGAGGGAACAACAAACTTGCTTAAGTGGGGACAAAGTACTTCTTTAGCTGGCTGTCATGGGCAGGAACTGCACTTCCGCCCTCACTCACGTCACTTCCAGGTCCCTAGCGCGAAGGGGAAATACAGCCAACCATAAAAAACTAGTTCAACACAGGTAATAACAATCATAAACTAAGAGGGTCTGAATACGTGTAATGCACGTGTGTGGTACATAATAATATATGTATATAAATATAAGTGACACCAGCCAATAGCTAAATGAAAGGTTAACTTTGCCCAGAACCAATATGGCGGCGCTGGAAGGGATAGAGTCACAGAATCGTTCTCATGCCCCGCAGAGCACTGCTCAGACATGACTAGTAGAATACCGGCCGAGCAGCGCCTGTACATAGTAAGCCGTGTGCATAGATCGATGATGCCTGCAGCGGCAGCGCTTGCTCTGGTCTGTGCTGAGGCCGAGGCTGAGGGCGGAGCGGGCGGGAGAGCAGGATGGCGGCCGTGTGGAGAGAGAGCCCGCGGGGAGTGAGGTAAAAGCTGGGTCTGGGGGCGGCCGGGGGCTGTCTCTGCACACAGGGCTCTCGGGGGGAGTGTCAGCCTGGCCCCAGTCATCACATTGTCCCGGCCGAAGTGCCCGCTCCCGGCCCAGGGCTGCGTTATTCCCATATGTGTCATTATCACAACCATGTATGTTATCATAGCCCACATGTGTCATTATCTCATACAATGTATGTTATCATAGCCCACATGTGTCATTATCTCATACAATGTATGTTATCACAGCCCACATGTGTCATTATCTCATACAATGTATGTTATCACAGCCCACATGTGTCATTATCTCATACAATGTATGTTATCATAGCCCACATGTGTCATTATCTCATACAATGTATGTTATCACAGCCCACATGTGTCATTATCTCATACAATGTATGTTATCATAGCCCACATGTGTCATTATCTCATACAATGTATGTTATCACAGCCCACATGTGTCATTATCTCATACAATGTATGTTATCATAGCCCACATGTGTCATTATCTCATACAATGTATGTTATCATAGCCCACATGTGTCATTATCTCATACAATGTATGTTATCATAGCCCACATGTGTCATTATCTCATACAATGTATGTTATCACAGCCCACATGTGTCATTATCTCATACAATGTATGTTATCATAGCCCACATGTGTCATTATCTCATACAATGTATGTTATCACAGCCCACATGTGTCATTATCTCATACAATGTATGTTATCACAGCCCACATGTGTCATTATCTCATACAATGTATGTTATCACAGCCCACATGTGTCATTATCTCATACAATGTATGTTATCACAGCCCACATGTGTCATTATCTCATACAATGTATGTTATCACAGCCCACATGTGTCATTATCTCATACAATGTATGTTATCACAGCCCACATGTGTCATTATCTCATACAATGTATGTTATCACAGCCCACATGTGTCATTATCTCATACAATGTATGTTATCACAGCCCACATGTGTCATTATCTCATACAATGTATGTTATCACAGCCCACATGTGTCATTATCTCATACAATGTATGTTATCACAGCCCACATGTGTCATTATCTCATACAATGTATGTTATCACAGCCCACATGTGTCATTATCTCATACAATGTATGTTATCACAGCCCACATGTGATATTATCATACCCATGTATGTTATCATATCTCACATGTGACATTATCATACCCATGTATGTTATCATATCTCACATGTGACATTATCATACCCATGTATGTTATCATATCTCACATGTGACATTATCATACCCATGTATGTTATCATATCTCACATGTGACATTATCATACCCATGTATGTTATCACAGCCCACATGTGACATTATCATACCCATGTATGTTATCACAGCCCACATGTGTCATTAGCACATCCCATGTATGTTATCATAGCCCACATGTGTCATTATCTCATACAATGTATGTTATCACAGCCCACATGTGATATTATCATACCCATGTATGTTATCATATCTCACATGTGACATTATCATACCCATGTATGTTATCATAGCCCACATGTGTCATTATCTCATACAATGTATGTTATCACAGCCCACATGTGACATTATCATACCCATGTATGTTATCATATCTCACATGTGACATTATCATACCCATGTATGTTATCACAGCCCACATGTGTCATTATCATACCCATGTATGTTATCACAGCCCACATGTGTCATTATATTATCATACCCATGTATGTTATCATATCTCACATGTGACATCATACCCATGTATGTTATCACAGCCCACATGTGTCATTATCACATCTCATGTATGTTATCATATCTCACATGTCATTATCACATGTCATGTATGTTATCATATCTCACATGTCATTATCACATCCCATGTATGTTGTCATATCTCACATGTGTCATTATCGCATCTCATGTATGTTATAATATCTCACATGTCATTATCACATGTCATGTATGTTATATCTCACATGTCATTATCACATCCCATGTATGTTGTCATATCTCACATGTGTCATTATCACATCCCATGTATGTTGTCATATCTCACATGTGTCATTATCGCATCCCATGTATGTTATCATATTTCACATGTCATTATCAAATCCCATGTATGGTATCATATCCCACGTGTGTCATTATCACATCCCATGCATGTTATCATATCCCACATGTCATTATCATACCCATGTATGTTATCATATTTCACATGTCATTATCACATCGCATGTATGTTATCATAGCCCACATTTGTCATTATCACATCCCATATAGTGTTCTCCCTTCTATATTATATCCCATACATTATCGCTTATATGATAGATTAGATCACCTGTGTATTAAATCCCATGCATATTATTTTTCCCCATTAGGAAAGCTCCTCTACTAGATTCTGCAAAATGTTTTCAGGGGATTCGCATCCATTCAGCTTTAAGAGCATTAGTGAGGTCGGCTGGAGTGACAATTTAATCCAATGGTGCCCGATGGGGTCAGGTCTCGGCGCCGTCTAGTCAGGTCTATCACACCATATTCTGAAAACCGTTTTGCGATGGACTTGGCTTGGTGCACGGGGGCATTATCATGCTGAAACAGTCAAGAGCCTTCCCAAAACTGTTACCGCAAAGTTGGGAGTACACAATTCTGTGGTATATAATTGTGCTAGTGTTCACTCTTGGGTCTATGTAGGGCAGGGCGCCGTTTGTTACACTAGGGCACATCTGTGTGAGCCGAAAACAGGGAGTGGCCTCGTGTCACACACACACACCTTTCCATCACTCTAGGGGGCGTGCCCAGTATTCAGAGATGCTGGGCTGCCCCCAAGCTCTCCTTGCAATGTGAACAGATGCCATGCACATGGGCATCATCCACACTTGCCTCGCGGAGGGTGAACGTCTGACAGGGAGAGGCACAGCGGGAGACGGTGAAGGGAGCCTTCTCCCGACATCCGCCATACCCAGATTCATCAATCAGGCCACCTGGTGCTCCTCCAGAGTCCAATGGCAGACGGTGTGTGTGTGTGTGTGTCACACCTTTCCTGCTGATATTTGCCCTTGGTGACCTGAGGCTCTTGTGGGGCTGTTCAGCCATAGAAATCCAAGCCAGGATCTACCAACGTACAGTTCTTTTGCTGATGTTGCTGCCAGAGGCAGCTTAAAGCGAAGTATAGAGTGATGTAACCGAGGACAGGTGATTTCTATGTTCTGCACTCAGGCCCTGATTCAGAGCCGGTCTTTTATTTATTTATTTTTTAGAACTGCCTCCTGGCCGCTCACATAGCTGTGGGTGACCACCCACAGCTATGCCGAGCGGCCAAGAAGATGGTCGCGATGGTCAAGACCACTGCGACCATCGGGCTTGCGACGAGACCCTTGAGGTAGGGTCTCGTTGCCGCAAGCCCCAGAGAGATTTCGGCTCTAACAGAGCCGAAATCTCTCCCACTGACATCACTCGTGATGTCAGTGGGGCCGCCCCCAGACGGTAGGCGTTCTCATGGGAACGCCTCCGTCTGGGCAGACACCCCCCCCTCCCCGGCTCAACATCGACAGCACGCCCCCTTTGGTGCGAGACCCGGAGCGACGGCTTGCCCGAGTCTCTGCGCATGCGCACGACGGAGCCGGCTCCGTCATGCGCTCTGGGCCACCATCGACCCGGTCAGCGCTTGCGACCTGCTCTGAATCAGGCCCTCAGGACCGTCCTGTGAGCTTGTGCGGCCTACCGGTTCATGGCTGAGCTGTCGTTGCTCATAGACATTCCCACTTCACAAAAACCGCCATGTTGAAAATCGCTGAACTCTTCTGTACTCCCCAGAGCTGTACGCTGGATTTTATGCACCTGTGCGAAATGGGTGTGGCTGAAACGGCGCCACACACACTCACAATATGCAATAACACAGACTCTTTAGCCAACAGCCACTCTGCACTCATGTTATAAATGTAGTAGCCTTCCCGCTAGGCTAAAACAACTTGCCGGGTGCTGTCTTCACCCGTGTGAGGGAAAAATAGCGGTGAGCAGATGCCGGGCGCATGCGCCCGCCATCTTATCACAAAGAAGTGAGAGCTTGGCGGCAGCACGGCATGTCCGTAAGTGCCAGGTTGCCCCCAAGAGTGATGAAAAGGGGGCGCTTCTTAAAGACCGTCCCCTTTTCTGGTGGCCACGCACATTTTCGGGCACGCATGCACCTTCGACGTGCACAGGAGTGCCCCTTTCTAGGTGAGGCACCCTGCCCGGCGCTGGACCTAGATTGAACACTAGTGCTGCACCGATCCTGGTAGGTGTTTGAGCAGGGTTGTCAATCTGGGGGAGGAGTTAGACTTGACTCAACCAATCAAACTATCAAAACTAGATTTGACTGGACCAATGGACAAGGGCTTGATGAGCATGTGCAGGTCTTATCCCCCCTGATCAGCCAATCGGGTGGGTCTGCCAAGATAACTTCAACACGTGGATATTACATATTGATGTTTAGTATCAGGGAGCAATGAGTTGTCTAAATATTGCTATCCAAGCACAGTATACAGAAATCTGTTTCTCTAGAACTCTATATTCTTTATCTATGAGACTTTTCCACAAGACACATACACAGACAAAAGATCCCCTGCCTGCAAAGGAGTAAATGTCAAGGTGACGCCTTCCACTCATTCCCAGCCCATGAGGCTAAGTAGGAGATGTATTACAGCAACCAATCAGATTCTGGATATCCTTTGTCAAGTATATAATATCTACACAGCGATAGGTTGAAGCTGATTGGTTGCTACGGGGCAATGTTTCCATTCTTTAGAGGCCTTGATACATCTCACCCTTGTTTACATGTCATTTCTTTCTTGGTGTCACGCAATATGCTGCCTTAAAAATGAGTGAGAGAGAGAGACCTTGTTATGATCTGAACAACACTGATATATAGACATTTGTTTGTTTTGCATTATTATAATTGAGAGGTGGATACCGTTATTATCAGGCAGTACATTCTGCATTGAAAACGATCTGCCATGCTGAGTGCTGTCCCACTACCTATTATATATTTGTGATTGTACCATTTCAGCCACCAGCTATAATAATTAATAGGTGCGTTTCTCTTATTCCACCCAGGTGCAGTATATAGAATGCTGAGCGAGCAGCCTGGAGAGTAATGGAAATGTGACTCTTCTGGTAGGTTTGCTATATAAATCAATGGATATAACTGCTGCTATAACGTTACATGTTTTCCCTTGTTTGCAATGATTGATCTGGAGTTTACGTTTTGGTGCCTAAAGCGAGTGTTGCTAAAACCAGACTGCGTTTGTGTTAATAATGCCGAATTATTGTGTTAAACTCAATTTATCAAAGGAAACCCGGGAAGAAATGCTGCCACCTGCTGGCTGTCAGAAGTGTGCAATGTACATTTCCTACTTGTAACTGTCCCTATAGTGCTCGCTTAGCTCTGTCCCTGATTCTTTTATGGCCCGTACACATGGCTCGATCAGATATCGTTATCTGATCGACCAGCATGTGCTGGGTGATCGTTATCGAACATCCAGCACATGCAGCATCCCTCAAACGACTTAACGTTCCCACGATCATCGATTGCGGGATTGCAAAAGTAAACAGGCTAATCTGGTCGATATCGACCAGATTGGCCTACATGCATAGGCGATGGTCGATATCGACCATCGTTTGGTAGTTGAAAGGGGTTATATTCCGATCGATACAAACGATGGAATGATAAATGATATCGTTTATATCGACCAGAATATCTGACCATGTGTACGCACCATTAGTGTCCAGTAGAGGAGAGTGGTCCCGACTTCTAGTTGGCTGGGACATGTGGCTTGTGCTGGGTGTGACTGAGACATTAATACTTTCATGTATATAGTCTACATTCTAGCACCCTGCGCCTGTCACAACCCGTGTAGTTCCTCTTTCCTGTCTAGGGTGTCGGTCTCTGCTCTGGTGCTTCTAGCACACTCAGCTGATGCAACAAACTGCAGAGATTAAGCTGTTTGAGTGCTAGAAGCACCAGAGCAGAGTGTGACACCTCAGGAAGAAAAGAGGGACTGCACAGGTTCTAACAGGTGCAGGGTGCTAGAGTAAACAGTAGCGCTGTGTCATTCCCTTTCTCCTGCAAGGCGGATGCCGGGCTCTGCTGCACATCAGCCAGGGTGGATTTAGACCAGTGTTGGCTAACCTTGACACTCCAGCTGTTATGGAACTACATAACCCAGCATGCATTGCTACAGTTTTGCTATTAGGGCATGCTAAAACTGTGGCAGGGAATGCTGGGATATATAGTTCCACAACAGCTGGAGTGTCAAGGTTAGCCAACACTGATTTAGACCTTAAGCTGTTACGAAAGCTCATGACAACATAAACAATTGTTTTATTGTACTAATTATTAAGTGTTACTTACCCTTGACAGGTCTTATTTAAATGTAGTTATATTGTTTTCCAATAACATGAATGTTTTTATTACTGGTAACATAAGTACAATCCACTGTAACGGTTTTCAAGAATTGATTTTCATTTTGTAAATGTAAAATGCCTTAATTTGTGTCATTGTCCCGTCAGTCCAGGTCACTGTGGACTCTTTGCTGTTGCAGGAAATGACTATACGCCTCTGCATGTCCTCTGTGCCACAGCTCGCTGCGCCTGGAACCCTATGGAGAAGAAGGATTTTGAGGCATGGCTTGAAAACCTTTCGGCGTCTTTCTTCGCCCTGACGGACTTGCAGAAAAATGAGACCCTGGATCACTTGATCAGCCGGAGCGGAGCGGTGCAGCTGCGACACCTCTCCAATAACCTGGAGACTCTGCTGAAGAGGGACTTCCTGAAACTGCTTCCACTGGAGCTCAGCTTCTACCTGCTCAAATGGCTGGACCCCCAGACGTTACTCACCTGCTGCCTGGTGTCTAAGCAGTGGAACAAGGTGATTAGTGCCTGCACGGAGGTGTGGCAGACGGCGTGCCGGAGCTTGGGCTGGCAGATAGACGACGATGTGCAGGACACCATGCACTGGAAGAAAGTCTACTTGAAGGCTGTACTACGCATGAAACAGCTGGCTGACCACGAAGCTTTCCAGACTGCGACGCTCATCGGACACAGCGCCAGAGTCTATGCACTTTATTATAAGGATGGCCTGCTCTGTACAGGTATGCAGCACCGGTAGATGTCACGGAAGGCTGAGAGGGGCTCTTCAACATTATTTTTCAGAGAATTTGTTCATTCTAAATAGTTGCATTGAGATTCTGGTCCTTGTGGTTGTTTGGGGGAAAAAGGTGGATTCTGTTTACTCCAGGACATGTGGTAATTTTATTATTCATGGGGTACAGGATCTGAGAGGTCTGTGCCAGAGAAATATTAGTAAGAACTTTGCGGGGATCTTTGTTACACCACAGGCTGAATGTGACCCACAGAGAGACTTACCGTATAGGAACGCACCTGGTACATGACTGATATCTGATTGGGGCAGGTATAGGGCAGGGTTACTTTCACAGCGTGTGACCGGATAATATCTATAATGTGCATTTAGTTGGTCTCCTAAAAAGCTAGAATAGTTTTAATGTTTTTCAGACATTCGTTAGGGGAGGGGGTTTGGGACGGACATGACCTGGCAGAAAATAAGTAGGAGGGCACAGCGTGTAACAGTGTGGGAGTGTGAGAATGACCTGGGAGAGAATCCGTATGGAGGATGGGCATGACCTTGGAGAGGATCTGTGCAAGGAGTTATGGTAATTTTTTACCTGGGGTAAAATGTGTAGCCTCATTTATGGAAGAACCTGTGCTGGACAGGATATGATGCGGGATGTAATACAGGGCAGGGGGTTTCTCTTTTTCCTTGTCAGAAAGTAGGGAGATGACCAAAAATCCCCAGAGAAAGTCTGTTCTAGTGTAGAGGAAAGTTCTGTACAATACGTTCTATATGTATTGTCATAGTGCAATATAATATAGTGCAGACTTCAGTACACTACGTTCTATATGTATTGTGTTGTAGTGCAATATAATATAGTGCAGAGCTCTGTACAGCACGTTCTATGTGTATTATGTCGTAGTGCAATATAATATAGTGCAGAGCTCTGTACACTACGTTCTATATGTATTATGTCGTAGTGCAATATAATTTAGTGCAGAGCTCTGTACAGTACTTTCCGTATGTATTATGTCGTAGTGCAATATAATATAGTGCAGAGCTCTGTACAGCACGTTCTATGTGTATTATGTCATAGTGCAATATAATATAGTGCAGAGCTCTGTACAGCACGTTCTATGTGTATTATGTCGTAGTGCAATATAATATAGTGCAGAGCTCTGTACACTACGTTCTATATGTATTATGTCGTAGTGCAATATAATTTAGTGCAGAGCTCTGTACAGTACTTTCCGTATGTATTATGTCGTAGTGCAATATAATATAGTGCAGAGCTCTGTACAGCACGTTCTATGTGTATTATGTCGTAGTGCAATATAATATAGTGCAGAGCTCTGTACACTACGTTCTATATGTATTATGTCGTAGTGCAATATAATTTAGTGCAGAGCTCTGTACAGTACTTTCCGTATGTATTATGTCGTAGTGCAATATAATATAGTGCAGAGCTCTGTACACTACGTTCTATATGTATTGTGTCGTAGTGCAATATAATATAGTGCAGACTTCTGTACACTACGTTCTATATGTATTGTGTCATAGTGCAATATAATATAGTGCAGAGCTCAGTACACTACGTTCTATATGTATTGTGTCATAGTGCAATATAATATAGTGCAGAGCTCTGTACACTACGTTCTATATGTATTGTGTCGTAGTGCAATATAATATAGTGCAGACTTCTGTACACTACGTTCTATATGTATTGTGTTGTAGTGCAATATAATATAGTGCAGAGCTCTGTACACTACGTTCTATATGTATTGTGTCATAGTGCAATATAATATAGTGCAGAGCTCTGTACACTACGTTCTATATGTATTGTGTCGTAGTGCAATATAATTTAGTGCATAGTGACTACTGGACATGTGCAGAGTTCTGGGCTCATGGTCATCCGGTGTTACTGCACAAACGCTGGGTATGATGTCAGTGCAGTATGTCTGGACTGGATGCTTGTGACTACCCTGCACAGGCAGTGGGTGCATCCCTTAAGTTGGCCTATTGCCATCCATGTTCCTGGCATATACCAGGGCATAAGGAGCACAGAAGAGCTGCTGGGTGGAAAGTATCGCCGCTTTAAAGCCCTTTTCACGTGCGTTTTTGTTTCTGAACGATCTGTGTTTGTATATCGTGCAGGTTCCGATGACTTGTCTGCAAAGTTGTGGGACGTGAGCACCGGCCAGTGCGTATATGGAATCCAGACCCACACGTGTGCCGCTGTGACGTTCGATGAACAGAAGCTCATTACTGGCTCCTTTGATAACACCATGGCCTGCTGGGACTGGAGCTCCGGCGCCAGAACGCAGCACTTCCGGGGTCATACTGGGGCAGGTGAGGTGGAGCTCTACATCCCCAGACTTGCGCTTTATTGGTGCGAAGTCCTGCAATAAATTCAGTTTCACCTGCAGGCGATGTACAGCAGGGTAGCTGCAGCGCTCTCATCCACTTCTGCACCACACTCCATCGTGCCTGGTCCCCAGCACCGCACTTTCACAGCGCCTGATCCATGGCACCTATTCCCCCAGCCTGTAATGGGGCTAGTAAAAGGGGTGTCCGTGTCCGGCTGAGGAGGGGTGCGGCAGCGGGGGTATTGGATGAGTTTGTTTCAAATAGCCGCAGTTACCTTTACCGCTCTCTCCAGATAGTTGTCATTTACCATAAACCATTTGTGCCTGATGCCAAGTTAGTTAAATCACCAGTGTAAAATGCGTTTGTTAAAAAAAAAGCAACATTTAAATGTTTGTGGAAAGCTGAAACCCTGACAAGTTGCGTACATGACAGAACCAGTAGCATATGCGCCTGTGTAATGGCTGTCATGCGTCACATTTGCTTGCACACGTTTTTTACCATTTCTTTTGTTTGTGAAATACTCGTTTTTCTATTAGGTTTGGACAAAACCTAAGAACCCTTCCGAAATACAAAGCACTTCACTAGTAATGGCTGCTGTCCGCATCGGTCCTTGATTTGCCCTCGACTGTCCACAATTGATGCAGTTTGGGCCGCAGTATATTCGCCTGTGACGGACTGCGTGTGTTCGCTATTGCATAAACCTGCCCCTACTGTACATGGCCCTCCTGCCCGGATCTTCACAAATCTCCCTAGTGTACATATTTTCTGTGATTGTGCATAAGTCACACTGCGGATACTGGCTGAGGTCTCACTGAGGTTTCTGTTATAGTTTATAGAGCAGAGTGTCCCGTACCCTGTCCTGGCTGTATGTGCCCCATTACAGAATAGATCTGCAGATTGTGACCTGTTCACGTTAATACCTGTTCCTATTTCTCTTGTCAGTGTTCAGTGTAGACTATAACGATGAGCTGGATGTACTGGTCAGCGGCTCTGCAGATAACACTGTGAAAATCTGGGCCTTATCGTCAGGATCCTGCTTGAATACACTCACTGGTCACACTGAGTGGGTCACAAAGGTAGGTAGCATGCCTGGGAGTTGTAGTCCAACAACCAGGGCTTAAATAGTTGCTTAATTAACTAGCGTTCCCGCTAGGCTGTTTTAGCGGGGCGCGGCGCCCTGCCCTCCTTCTGGAGGGCAACAAGCACCCTGCCCTCCAGGAGGAGGGCAAAAAGCGCCCTGCCCTCACAGCCTGCGGGTGCCGTTCTCACCCGCGGGACGCAGTGTCCCGCGGGTGGAGAAACATGCGGTGACCCGGTCACCGCCGGAGAATAGACGCCGGGCGCATGCCTTTCTGCAGCGCTTGGGGGCTGCCCGGCATGTCCGTAAGCGCCGGGCACGCCCCCAAGTATGACGAAAAGGGGACGCGTCTGATAGACACGCCCCCTTCTCATGACCACGCCCCCTTTTCGGGCGCGCACACAATGTTGCCCTCTCTAGCTCCGGCACCCTGTCTGCCGCCGGAGCTAGAGTGAACACTAATTAAGTGATATTAAACTTATGGTTGTATTTATTTTTTTAATCCCTAAAGTTAGAATAAGGCGTCTCACTCTGTGTGTTTACAGGTTGTTTTACAGAAGTGTGAGGTGAAGTCTGTCATGCACAGCCCTGGAGATTACATCCTACTGAGTGCCGATAAGTACGAAATTAAGGTATTATTCCATCTGCTTACATGTTTCTTCAACTAGTACCGATTATACTGTTCATTCTAGCACTCTGCACCTGACACACAGTTCCTGTTTCCTGCCTGGATGTGTCTCTCTGCTCTGGTGCTTCTAGCACACTCAGCTGATACGTCAAACCGCTGAGATGCAGACCAGAGTGTGCTAGAAGCACCAGAGCTGAGTGTGACACCCCAGGCAGGAAAGAGGAACTGAAGGGGTTGTGAAAGGTTGCAGGGTGCTAGAATTAACACTACAGATGTGTATTGTAAATGCAAATTTATTTTCTGAGCACTGTCTGGTAAAAGAGAGGGTTAAAAACAAAACACAATAATAATAGTATAATAAATCACCTCCTCCTTTCCAGATAAGCTGGAATCTGTAACCGAAATGTAATTTTTAGTGATGTGCTGCCGCGATGTTCCGGCTGCGCTCAGTATCTGATGGCTGAAAGCGTAGAAATCAGAAGATTAGTCTATAGTGTGGGTGAAAAACATTTTAAACTTCTCAGCATCTCTACAGCACTATTGGTTGTCTGGTGTCAGTATAGTACAGTACAGTGCAGCACTATTGGTTGTCTGGTGTCAGTATAGTACAGTGCAGTACAGCACTATTGGTTGTCTGGTGTCAGTATAGTACAGTACAGCACTATTGGTTGTCTGGTGTCAGTATAGTACAGTACAGTGCAGCACTATTGGTTGTCTGGTGTCAGTATAGTACAGTACAGTGCAGCACTATTGGTTGTCTGGTGTCAGTATAGTACAGTACAGTGCAGCACTATTGGTTGTCTGGTGTCAGTACAGTACAGTGCAGCACTATTGGTTATCTGGTGTCAGTATAGTACAGTACAGCACTATTGGTTGTCTGGTGTCAGTATAGTACAGTACAGTGCAGCACTATTGGTTGTCTGGTGTCAGTACAGTACAGCACTATTGGTTGTCTGGTGTCAGTATAGTACAGTGCAGCACTATTGGTTGTCTGGTGTCAGTACAGTACAGCACTATTGGTTGTCTGGTGTCAGTATAGTACAGTACAGCGCTATTGGTTGTCTGGTGTCAGTATAGTACAGTACAGTACAGCGCTATTGGTTGTCTGGTGTCAGTATAGTACAGTACAGTGCAGCGCTATTGGTTGTCTGGTGTCAGTATAGTACAGTGCAGTGCAGCGCTATTGGTTGTCTGGTGTCAATATAGTACAGTACAGTACAGCACTATTGGTTGTCTGGTGTCAGTATAGTACAGTACAGTGCAGCACTATTGGTTGTCTGGTGTCAATATAGTACAGTACAGTGCAGCACTATTGGTTGTCTGGTGTCAGTATAGTACAGTACAGTGCAGCACTATTGGTTGTCTGGTGTCAGTATAGTACAGTACAGTACAGCACTATTGGTTGTCTGGTGTCAGTATAGTACAGTACAGTACAGCACTATTGGTTGTCTGGTGTCAGTATAGTACAGTGCAGCACTATTGGTTGTCTGGTGTCAGTACAGTACAGTGCAGTGCAGCACTATTGGTTGTCTGGTGTCAATATAGTACAGTACAGCACTATTGGTTGTCTGGTGTCAGTATAGTACAGTGCAGTGCAGCACTATTGGTTGTCTGGTGTCAGTATAGTACAGTACAGTGCAGCACTATTGGTTGTCTGGTGTCAAGTATAGTACAGTACAGTACAGTACAGCACTATTGGTTGTCTGGTGTCAGTATAGTACAGTACAGTGCAGCACTATTGGTTGTCTGGTGTCAGTATAGTACAGTACAGTGCAGCACTATTGGTTGTCTGGTGTCAATATAGTACAGTACAGTGCAGCACTATTGGTTGTCTGGTGTCAGTATAGTACAGTACAGTACAGCACTATTGGTTGTCTGGTGTCAATATAGTACAGTACAGTGCAGCGCTATTGGTTGTCTGGTGTCAATATAGTACAGTACAGTGCAGCACTATTGGTTGTCTGGTGTCAGTATAGTACAGTACAGTGCAGCATTGTTTCAACAAAGTAATACACGAGGTTCCTGTCGCACAATATAAAAGTCACTTATTTCCAGCTAGATCTTTTTATGTTTCTGGTGTCAAAATAAGATTATATTAGTTTTCTGCATCAATCAGTCAAATGTTTAATTTATTCAGCCAAACACTATTGAACAAGTTTACTCACGTGAGGAACCTGCATTAAATAACAATACATTTGTGTACAGATTAATAGACAATGATTGCACTAGTACAATGCTACTTGTATACCTGCCATGGTCAATGAACAAAAGAAATGTGGCAGTACCGGTATTTCACAGAACCTGATTTCACCCCCTGTGTTGCAGATTTGGCCCATTGGCAGAGAAATTAACTGCAAGTGTCTGAAGACGCTGTACGTGTCGGACGATCGCAGCATCACTCTCCAGCCTCGGCTGCACTTTGACGGCAAATACATAGTCTGCAGTTCTGCCTTAGGACTCTACCAGTGGGACTTTGCAAGCTATGACATCCTGCGGTAAATATACATAAATTCCTTACAATTTATAATGTCTGGGATCCTCCTTGTATCCCTTAAAATGAGTTATTTTCTCAATGCAAGAGACATCAGTACGCTGTGTGATGAATTAGAATTTCAGCACGAAAGTCCCCATTAACCGTAGTCTGTCACTAGCTGGCAGCCGATTCGTTGCACCACAGTGTTGCCTCTATATCACTAGGGTAAAACACAGGCCAACGGGCACTATAGTTACAGGTGGCGTTCTGCGGAGGGGGACATAATGGCATTAATACATTTAAATGCCCTAGTTGTGCAGAGAATATACTTGGCGGCAATAGGAGGATATTGAGAAAGGAGCACAACCAGCGTCCAGTCATCTTCGTACTCGCTCTCCGCCCTTACACGATCGCATTATACAGACCTGATTTCACAGCAGCCCAACGATGATCCCCGTTATACAGAACTAATGACGCGTCATGACACAGAGCTGCTGATGCAGGCTCAAACGCACTCCTGTTCCCCAAGAGGATCTTGTACTTAACTGCACTGCGCATGCATATAGGACGAGCGTACGCAACTACGGACAGTGCTGAGTCTTAAGCCGCATACACACTAGACGATGAATTGAATGATAACGATATTGTTATCGTTCAATATCGTCCAGTGTGTATGCAGGATTTTGTTAACGATATCTCTCATCGCCCGTACTTGCAGGGCAACCTGATGATAGCGTCAGGTTCTGTAACTACGGGGATGAGGGAGGGTGCCGTCACTGAATGATATCGCTCAGTGTCGTTAACGACATCGAGCCCGGAACTGCAGGGGAAACACTTAATATCGTTAACACAAATCATTTACATCTTCGCTTATGTCTGAAAGTGAGTGACTGGGTTTTAACGGGGTGTTTGCGCGCAGGGTAAGTTTAGCATGGACGTGTCATGGGCGTGTTGACGGAATTTGCGGCTACGCAGAGGTTTGCCTGAATACGACGGATCTCTCGCCCCGAGTGCACTTTATAACTAATTTATTTATTTTTTATTGTCATTTTCTTCTTTTCATTCATTTGGATTTATCTGTTTCCCCCCCCCCCCATAGAGTTATTAAAGCACCAGACTCCACAAACCTTTCCTTGCTGGGCTTTGGGGATATTTTCGCCCTCCTGTTCGACAACCATCACCTGTACATCATGGACTTACGGACTGAAAAAGTCCTCAGCCGCTGGCCCCTCCCCGAGTACAGGAAGTCCAAGAGGGGCTCCAGCTTTTTGGCTGGAGAAATGGCCTGGCTGAACGGCCTGGACGGTGTAAATGACAGTGGTCTGGTCTTTGCCACGAGTATGCCGGACCACAGTATCCACCTGGTATTGTGGAAGGAGAACGGCTGAGAGCATGGGAACTTGGGTGATAGATGGAGTTTTTTTTTAACAGGACACTGGGACAGACGGATCAGCGGAGACTTTCGAAGCATAACGTGCATGAACCAAAGTTTCCCACAATGCAGTGCACAATCATTATTTTTTTTTTTCCTTGGATTACTTTTGGAAGGAAGTAGCTTTTTTTTTTTTTTTTTACCCCCGGGCACCATACCAATACGCATGCTGAGAGCATTTCACCGGGGATCTTGTCACCTTCATCAAATTAATTAAGTTTGCTATTCTTCCTTACCGGACGGGCCACAATACTTTCTCTGGGCTTGTTTTAAAGAATAATTTCTTAGGATAACAGATCACTCCATGTTCCAACAAACCATTTGTACTTCTAGATTTCCATCTTTAATAGTGTTTATACATGTAATCTATTTTAATACAAAAATAGTCCTAACAATTTGCTAGTTTATCTATAACGTGGACACGTTACCGTAGGCGCCAAAATACAGCGAGCAGGTGAATTTACCCGATCCCACATCACCTCCGAATGTTATAAAGAGAGCACTTCAGCCCTGGAGCGGATCTCCGTAGACGGAACTGCGGGATATCTCTCCAGCCATGAGCAATCCTATAAGACTGTTATTTAGGGTCATGTCACCTCTGTACACGTATGGAGGGAGCGGGTTTCACATTCTTACTCTCCCTCCAGTCACAATAAAAGCTTCACGTACCCTGATTACGGCCTCTGGGTATATGTTAAGTTTGTCAAATTTGTATTGCATGATTATATGTTAGATTTGTCAACTTTCATGAATACGGTCCTGCGCTTGCAGCGTCCTGGCGCGATAATCTGCATCCTGTACTGCAATGCCCTGGAGAAATTTTACTCTGCCTAATGAACACCTGTAAGTGCTGTGTATTGTTAGACACGATTTATTGTGTTTTTAAGATGTTCATGTAGGTTTCACTTGTTCAATATGTAACCGCCAGCATATGCAGATTATTTGGCTTTCAGGCGGTGTTGGGCCTGAGTCTTGTGCAAGTCCGCCTGCCAACTGCTGACCTACCCAGTTTTGAGCATCTACGCGCAATTGAGTCGCGTGCATGGCCGTCGTTCTAGGAGCTGTGCGATTGCATAGATACAGGACTGATCGCTGCAGGCGCCCGGTATTGGCAACCGCTAGACATGCAGTCTCGCCTGGCTTACTAATATGTGTGGCTGCCAGGTTCCGCTCTGCTCTTACCATAACAGATAACTTTCATTTAACGTTTCCTTCCGGCCTCTAATAACTAATATGTGCGGTTATTACATACCGTGCCTTATACTGAAGGGATGATTCAGTGCCACGCGCACAGCGGCCTCATCTGCAGCCGCATTGCGTGCTTATAAATTGCTTCCGCTCGTATTCTCGGAGTCGGAAGCGTCTCAGTAGCTCCTCCGCCACTATACATCCGCTTGCGAGCGCAGCCTTTCATCCCTATCAGCGTCTGAAATTGCCGGATCTCTGCGTGCGCTACTCTGAATTGGCTGCAGTTCTGTGTACGAATCCGCGACCAGCCCACAGCGAACGTATGCCCAGTGCGAATGCCCCGTTGCCACTCAGTTACCCCCAATTGGCCATAAGTAGAGATCTGGCTGTCTCCCATGTTTTTCTGTATTGACCCACAAAGATGCGCGTGTTCACCGCTGACCCATGCGCAGTGCGAGATAAATGCAGTTGTGACCGCTCTACGCGCGGCACTGAATCAGGCCCTTTTATTAGCAGACACAGGATACTGATTGGACAGTCCTTGTGATTTAAATATGGAGGTTTTACCAGAATAGTGTTCACTAATCTTCCAGTGTCTTATCCCTTCATTTACTGATCTGCTCTTCAGCCATGAGAACGCTGTCTGCAGAATAGCGTCAGATCCCTCACATAGGACTGCATGCAGAGGGAGACATAGCCTTGTTCCCGGTTATACTGCGCCGCGTGCTCTATATAACGGAACGTACACCAGTGCTGGTGGTTTACTGTACCACTGAGGAGTCGGCGCACCTGGGCGTTCTCCTAGGCAGAGCTCAGGGAGGGAGGGCGTGTGGACACAAAGGCTGGCAATGCAGAGTTTGACTTAAGAGCAAATAGGCCGGTTTCCATCTTTTGCTGATAGTGTGGCTGGTACTTATACATTTAATTTCCAAAATGCAGACAAGTCCCAGATCAAAGTCGTCACAGGGTAGAGAAGCCTTTGGCATTGCTGAGCGCAGGTACGTTTTAAGGACGGATCGTGTGTGTTTTCGCACTGTGCAAGCGTCGTAGCAGAGTATATGCAAGTACGTACGATGCCAGATTGTAGGCATCCTCAATTGCGGCTTAAGGGGCGTAACTGGATGAAAATGGGGCATTTGCACTTTAGGCAAATGCTTAGTGAGATCATGTAGACAGAATTGCGCAGAGTTCTGTGTACGCATAAATACAACTGCCCATTGACCTTCATGATGGGTATCAAACCAAGCGTATGAATAGAGGCGGTCCAGGAGCTGAGTTACCTACAGTCTATATTTGTCCTGCACTGATTTCTGCATCGACCACTATTCCTATCTGTGTAGAGTTTGTATGTTCTACACAGAGGCCCTGTGTAGAACATACAAACTCTACACAGCTATAGCGAGCAGCCAGGAAGATGGTCGCGATGGTCAAGACCATCGCGACCATCAGGCTTGTGACGAGACCCTTGTGGTAGGGTCTCGTTGCCGCAAGCCCCAGAGAGCTTTCGGCTCAAACAGCCGAAAGCTCTCCCACTGACATCACTTGTGATGTCAGTGAGGCCGCCCACAAACGGCAGGCGTTCTCATGGGAACACCTCCGTCTGGGCAGCCACCCCCCTGACCCGCCCACCAAAGGGGGCATGCTGTCACTAAACATCGACAGCACGCCCCCTTTGGTACGAGACCTGGAGCGACGGAATGCCCGTCACTATCCAGGTCTCGCGCATGCGCACGACGGAGACGATTCCGTCGCGCGCATGCGCTCTGGGCAACCATTGACCCGGTTGCGAGCTTTCAGCGCTTGCAACCGGGTCGGAATCAGGCCCAGAGTTTGTAGAGTTTGTATACACTGACTGTAGCTGTAATTACACAGCAGACTTGTTTTATCTTTTCCACTAGAGGGAGACAATTCTCTTTCTACTGCTCCACTCCTGTAGCCTTTGAAGGGATTGGGTATGAAATCCCGGCTGTTGGGATGCCGCTGGTCAGAATACCGATAGCGGCATCCTGACAGCCAGAATCCCGACACCCATAGGGAAGACAGGTAAGTATTTTTCTATCCCCTACCCTAACCCTTCCTCCCCAGTGCCTAACCCTAATCTCTCCCCTTAGTGCCTAAAACTAATCTCCCCCTGTCCGCACCCTAAACCTAACACTCCCTACCCAGGGCCTAACCCTCCCCCTGACACCCCGATACTGGATGCTGGCGGTCAGGATACTGGGGCCGGGATCCCGACCGTGGGCCCATGATATAAATGTTTCGTGGTCTACGTCTCCCCTTCCCTTTTTTCCCTGTAGAGTAGGGATCAGTTGCTATCATCTCACGTTTCCAAAAGGGTAAGACCTTCATCCACGGCAATGCCCAGACTGAGACCCAGCACTCAAGGTTCTGACCAATCTGAGAGCCTGATTCATTACCGATCACAACTGCGATTGCGCACGCAAATCGGCCGATTGTATGCATCGCAGCGCGCGAGCCGGCCACTGCGATTGGGACTACACAGACTCCCACCGCAGAGTGAGTGACAGGAAGTGCAGTTTGTGGGTGGTGACGGGGTCGGCGAAACTAAGGCGTGCCAGTGCGTTTGAATGGCGTTGAAGGGGTGTGCATAAATTAGCTACTGTGATGCCCTACGCAGCCTATGGCCTCATAGCGAGCAATGAGGTTAGCAATTTCTGAGTAAGGTCAGAGCTTGTGCAAGTGTGTGTGAGGCTGCGATGGTACTCTATAGTACCGATGGTTTTGCAGTCTTACTAAACATTACGGATGTGTGTAAGGAAAAGTGGGCGTCCTTGTGTAGTGCTGCGGCCGCATAGCGATCGCAATGGATTAGCATACTATCGCAGTTGAACTGCGTGCGTAATCGCTATTGCAATCGCGATCGGTAGGGAATCAAGCTCTGTACCCTCTGCTGAAGTAGAGACTGATCCCCGCGCTAAGGCCATTATCAACAAGCTTGTTGACGGGATCAAATCAAACTTTCAACGAGGGCTAAAGAGAGCAATCAGTGATTTTAAGTGTTAAATTGTTTCTGCAGAGTGGGGAAGAAATAACTATTCTGCGCTCGCCCATTGATACAGTTGAGGAGAAACAGGAGGACCAAGAGTCCGTAATGCATAAGATTCTCTCTGCCCCCGCTCTGCAGACCTTTCGTCTAGAGCTCTGTTAAGCACATCTTGCTGCAATTAACCTGACGATGAGTTCCTCATGTACGGAGCTCTCCGGGGGGCAAAGCCGTCCTAGAGACATCGCAGTACACCTAGACAATTCTAAGACCAAAGGAAGTGCCCTCGCTGCTCCCAGAGGCTTCTCAGGTATTCTGTTGCCAGGTATGCAATTCCAGATGTATCAAAGTCTATCCTCTTCTACCATTCAAAATCGACGCTCGCTTCAACCAATTGCCAAACATCAGTCAGCGCAACTCTCTAAATACCGGTGGGGGCTTCCGTTCCAGCTCCTTAGTGTTCACTGATTAACTCTAACCACTCTGTTATGAGACTGCAACAAGGATAGAAAATACTTAGGTGCGTTCTTGTACCGTTTTGCATCCAGGGGTGGGATCGCCGTGGGGACGGGGAAAGGTTAGGGCAAAGTGTGTGTAATATCCCTGCCTTTATCTTGTAGCTGAGGAGTGTACGAGTGACCCTTTTAGGGAATATATAAGTGATTATTGTACTACGATGGAAAATGTATATGGTCTGACCTTCTTATCCTTTTAGCTGTATCGGTTTATTTATATTGTGCCTGGGATGTGGGAGCAAAGAGGGAAGAGTTAAACTATATGTACATGCTGAACGGTAAGTAATAAAATATCTTCTGGCTATGGTTTGATGCAAATATGTTGGTTATTGCAAATAGTGGACAGATATGCAAAATAAATGCAGCGGGTAATAATCCGATGCCACCTCCTAGCTGAGGGCACACAGCAATACACTTCACAGGCATACTAAACGCCAGGAGGCCCATTTTCAGGGGATACCCGCAAATATTTAGTACCCCTTGAATTTATTATGGAGGCATTGTAGCAGTGATCTGCGGTTCCTCCATTTCCGCCAGCAGCTCCCATAGATTTCTACGGGGGATGCAATGCTGCCTGATTGGCCGAGTTCCGGAATGGGAAGCAGTAAGCCGCCGTAGCTGCCCTATGGGCTAGATCAGAGGGTTCTGTAGACCACGCATGCACAGGCTCCCCAGTCCAGGAATGAAAAGACCGCCAACGCAGTCACCTCCCAGTACATCGCAGAGGCCACGTCCCTGCATGCGCGTTTTCATACATCCCCGCGCTAGGATTGTATCCTGCAGTGCGATCATGGGCGCTAATGCCTAAATTGCATTGCAAATGCGATGAGTAATAAATGGGCGCCAAAGTATTAACACAGTGTTATTCACTTTGAGAGATGTACGTGTGTTACAATGGCACCTGGCAAGGGGTGGGATATACTATTATTATTAATAGTTTCTTATATAGCGCAGCATATTCCGTTGCGCTTTACAATTGTAAGCATTAATAGAACAAAACTGGATTATAACAGACATATAGATAGGAAGGCCCCGATCGCAAGCTTACAATCTATAGGGAAATAGGCATTGATACACAAAGATAGGTGCTATATATTGCATTTTGGTCCAGCCAGAATGCACAGTTTCTTGGTGGGCTGCCTGATCCAGTCACACAGGAATGACGGCCAAATGTCAGGAGGATGTGAGATTGTGTGTGGACTGTGAAAGGGGATGTAATTAGATATGAAAGCTATGAAGGTTATGTGGGAGGTTCTGGAATCTGATAAGCTTGCCTGAAGAGGTGAGTTTTCAGGGAACGCTTGAAGGATTGGAGACTAGAGGAAAGTCTTATTGTGCGAGGTAGGTTATTCCATAGAGTGGGTGCAGCGCGAAGAAAGTCCTGTAACCGTGAATGGGAGCAAGCAATGCATGGGGATGAGAGACGCAGCAAGTGAACAAGCTGAGGTGTTGGAAGCAGGAATATGGGAAAGCGTAAGGATCTGAGTGACTTTAACTAGGGACAAATTGTGATGGCTGGGTCAGATCATCTCCAAACAGGGTGTTCCTGGTATGCAGGGATTACTACCTACCAAAAGAGGTCCAAGGAATGATAACTGGCGACGGTTATGGGCGCCCTAGGCTCATTGATGCGTGTGGGGAGAGAAGGCTAGCCCGTCTAGACCTATCCCACAGAAGAGCTACGGTAGCACAGATTGCTGAGGAAGTTAATGCTGGCTATCATAGGAAGGTGTCAGAACACACAGTGCCGCGTCGCCTGCTGTTTTCGACCGGTCTGCAGCTTCGTAGCCCCAGAGTGCCCAAGCTGACCCCTGTCCACCGCCGAAAGCGCCTACAATGGTCATGTGAGCGCCGAGAACTGGACGATGGAGCAATGGAAGAATTTGGCCTGGTCTGAGGAATCACGTTTTCTTTGGACGGCTGGGTGAGTGTGTGTCATATACCTGAGGAAGAGATGGCACCAGGTTGCACTATGGGAAGGAGCCTGTGTGCTGCTCAGTGCAGTGATCTTCTGGGAAACCTTGGGTCCTGCCATTTGTGTGTGTGTGTTACTATGACACGTACCACCTGCCTAAACATTGTCACAGACCAAATACACATCTTCATGGCCGTGGTATACCCTGATGGCAGTGCCCTCTGCTGTGTGGCAGCTGGGCGCATTATCCTGCTGACAGAGATTGCTCAGGAACAATCTGAGGAACATGACAAAGAGATCAAGGTGTTCACGTGGCCTCTGAATCCCCCAGATCTCAGCACGATGGAGCATCTGTGGGACGTGCCATGGAGGCCGCACCTCGCAGGACTTAGAGGATCTGCTGCTAACGTCTTGGTGCCAGACACCACAGGGCACCTCAGAGGTCTTGTGGAGTCCCATGCCTCAATGGGTCAGAGCTAATTTGGTGGCACGAGGAACAACCACACAATATTAGGCAGGTGGTTCTCATGTTATGGCTGATGGGTGTGTATATATCCGAGTACATTTATATTGCCATGGTAATATAGATTCAGAAACGGTCAAGTTCAGAAAAGGCAGGTATCAAGAGATAACTAAGAATATATGAAGGTTATTAATGCATTAAAAAACACTAATCTATTTATCCTAGCACTGTGTACATAGTAGGAAATATCCAAGGGCCAAATTCAATTAGCCGCGAAAAGTGCAGTTTTATTTGCCGATTTGTGCTTTTCGCCTGTTTTCAACTTTTCTCCGTATTCAATTTCAGACGCTTTTGCCTGCACGAAAACTACATGGAAAAATAGGCGAAAAAGTTTTTTTTTTTTTTTTTTTGTAGAACACCCCAAAAATGACATGGGTCATTGCTGTGCGTCTTGTTTTTAGAAACAACATGCACAGCAGTTTCTGCATTCATGCAGCATTACATCACCTGTCCACAAGGAGGCAGAAGAGCATGAACAGATTCCACACCACCTTCCCAGGGTTTTAGATGTTTTAGTGGCTGGAGCAACCTGTATGCCGTCTGATTGTGAGGTCATACAGATGTTCTAACTCCGTCACAACAACTGGAGGACTCTGTCTGACTCACCAAAGGCAATCTGGAGCAAGACACAACATGCTGTAATGATGTCTTAGGCTTGCACCAGGTGCTGTGTGCTCTTCATTCTTTTTACCTTTCTGTCAGTCACCGCAGGAGCTGAGCGCATTCAGGGCCTGATTCAGTACTGGACGGAATTGCAAAACTGCACGTAAACCGCTTTGCAATTCCGTCCTTGCAAATGCAGCAAGAGGTGTATGACACCCCCGGCTGCATGTGCGTTCCCAGCACTATGGCCGAGGTCACAGGATGGGATAGTGGACGGCGCTGGCCAGCTGAGTAAGCCTCAGCTTGCTCAAACCTGCTGGCTGTCGAGGCCTGCAAACTGCGTCCATGGACACGCCCCCCTTTCCGGTAACGCCGGCCATCCCCGCCCCCGCGACGGACCTTAAATGACTCTGCCTGTCAATCGGGCAGAAGCATAGATCACACAGATGCGTGCGATCACGCAGGACCCGTTCTGCACAGTTGCAGAATGGGTCCTGCGCATGATAATCGGGAATTGCGTTCAGCAATGCACATGTGAGCAATGCAGCCCCTTAGTTTGCTCGCATCCTCATGGTACCTCTCCCAGGTCCTGGTAGCACTGAGGCTAGTGCCATGTCAAAAGAGGATGTGGGAGATGGAAAGCACCAGGAGCTGGCCGTGGTTTTTATTCACTGCTTCGCATCGCTTTTACCATGTCCTTTGATGGCGGTTTCCATTAGAAAAGACTAAACTGAAGGATTTATGGCTTTAGAAGACTATGAGCATCGACGGCGGTTTTCGAAACGCTGTCAAAACCGATGCTTAGTAAATACTATATTTGGCCACCACATGCCCATCGATTTCTAAATGGCGGCAAGACCAACGCTTAGCGAATTTACCCCATATACTCTTGTCACCTTGCTTTTTGCAAGTAATATTCCTTAAGTAAATGTTGATGGGTTTTGTATGAGATATCAGATTCTACTTAACATCTAACTAGCACTGTCTAGAAGATAATAGCTAGAATCTGGTTGCTATGGGCAACATCTCCACTTCTAAAAACTCTCACTTTAGTAAATTTACCCCCAGGTGTTTCATTATAAACTCCAGTTTTGTCAGACCTTAAATGAATTAAAAAAAAAGTTACTTAAATATACTGTTTATACATAAAAAAAGAAAACCTATTGTATATACATAAAAAGAAAACATTGTGTATAAATATATATATTAAAAAAAAAAATTCTAAATCTGAATTAATAAATTACCAAATGCTTTTCCTGATATTAAGGTCCTTTAAATTACCGTCTGTTTCGGATTTGCTGATGGTCTTTCCAGACCGCGAGAAAGCGCTTTCTCTTCAGAAAGTCTGGTGAGCCAAAATTTTCGTCCCATAAATACTCAGGGGAGAGAATTTTTGTCGGCTTGTGATCAAGGAAATATTTGTTCAGGTAGCTCTCGTCGTGCCAAATGGCTTCGATGTTTTTCGCCTTGTCGGCCATCATGGCGTTGTGGCAGAAATTTGTTAGCTTGTAGACCTCTGCTAATGATCCCCCAAAATATCCTCCTGCATAATAAAAGTCGCCCTCGTCCACAGCAATGTAGGCTTCTGACTGTGGGTTCCGTTCATAAGTACAACTTTCCCGTGGAACGCCGTACAGCCCAGGATGCAACGTCCCAAACGAATCGCTTAAGATCTCTACCCCAACCTCGTCGTTGAACCTCATGTCCACATCCACGCACACCAAATAATCCACCTCCTTGACGAATCGTTCCTGTGAGTAATTACGGATCATCTCCATACGCCTCATAGACACGTCCTGCCATCTCTGGTAGCTGGGGACCTTCAGAACAACCAAGCGCCTGCCCTCTCCAAGGTTGGGGGTCAGAACATCACTGACGCGGTCAGTGAACACGTAGTAGTTGACCTTGTGTCCCACCATGAAATATTTCTCTGCGGTGTCAATAAAAGTTTGGATAAAGACTGTATATCTGGAGAAAGATGAGAAGGACTGAACTTAAACATTGCGCTGGGAAGCACATCAGCAACCTGTGCAAGCCCCACTCCAAAAAACAGCAACATCTCTGAGGCTACGCCAACCGAACGGCAAACGTGTACCCACTATGAATGACCATGCGTGTTCCCGAGGTTGTCCATCGGGGTCGTTCTGTCAGCCTGCATGTAGGGCCGACGGAACGACCCAGCTGTCGACGCCAGCATAGTAGATGGAGGCGATGCCTGACATATTGGGCGGTCGGGAACCTAATCGTGTAGTGTGTACCGGCCGCCGGATATTTTGGCCCGTCGGGCATCTCTGGGTACACACATCGGTAAATGTTTGCCTAGCTTAACAGTGCATTTATGCTAGAGAATTGCAGTTTATGTATCTAGGATTAAACTTACACCAGGCGTGTGTTGTAATGAATGTAATTGCCCTTTAAATCCAAAGGCTGGAACCTTTGTAGGATCAGAGTGCTGCAGAGTAAATTTAGCCCCAGGTTTCCATAATAAAGCCAAATGTGTGGGGAAAAGGGCTCTGGGGCCTTATTACAGGTTGAATCGCAAGGCTGCGTTCGCGCGCTCCCGCTAGCCCCGAAAATATGCTAATGAATGCAATCGCACGGCAACCGCAGCACTATAACAAGTCGCCCACCAAGGTATAAAGCCCCCCACTTCCCATGACATGCATCCGCAAGTCAGCGAAAACATCGGTAACATCAGAACCATTCGCACAGTTGTGGGTGACCTGACCCTACCTCACAATCTGCTAAACTTCCTGTCGCCATCTAGACCTCTGCCAGCGTATACAATCGCAGGGGCTTAATTATGCACGCCCCTGTAACGGCGTTCAAACGCACAGATACGCCTGCGTTCCACCGAACAGCCCCAAACAGTCACTTCATGTCAATCACTATGCGATTGGACGGCGGGCTCACTGCGATCGCTTCCCGATCACAGTGGCCGGTTCGCGCACTGCGATGCATGCACAGAGCGCAAACATCTACCGGCTGCGTGCGAACCAACTTAAATAAGGCCCTTAGGGCCTGATTCAGACCCACTCGCAAGCGGCTGTCCGCTCGCAAGTGGGTCGATGGTGTGCACTGGGCATGCGCATGACGGAGGGAGCTCCGTCGTGCGCATGCGCCAGACGGGACGAGCGAAGGAAAGTCCTTCGCTCGTTGTGTCTGATCAAAGGGGGCGTGCTGTCGATGTTTATTGACAGCACGCCCCCTTTGGTAGGCGTGCCGGGGGCGTGCCTCCCTGACGGGGGCGTTCCCACGGGAACGCCTCCCGTCAGAAGCCGGCTCACTGACATCACTAGTGATGTCAGTGGGAGTGATTTTGGCTCTGATAGAGCCAAAATCACTCCGGAGCTTGCGGTTGAAAACCTCAACCGCAGGCTCCGGCTCGCAATTTCGATGGTCAAGACCATCGCGGCCATCAAACTGCACGCTCGTATAGCCTGTGGGTGGTGACCCACAGCTATACGAGCGTCCAGGAGGACGCTCCATTTTCATGGAGGGCGGCCCTCATTCAGAGCGTACGGCTCTGAATGATGGCCTTAGTCCACTAATTATATATAGTGATTTTATCCTCTGTGCAATGCAAAGACCTCAAAGCAGATCCACATTAATCTATAACGTATGGTATTTGTAAAGTAGGTGATGTAAGAATAAAAGTTTATATGATAGACTCGCTCCATATGATAGAACAAAAATGGTGCATTTAATATGATTTCAAATTAGATTTGTAGCTATCTGCTTTTTCCCACTGAGTGGATTTATAGAAGGAACGCTAGTGTGTAATTTTAGGGTCTCATTCAGAGCCGCTCGTAAGCGGCCATTCGCTCGTTCCGAGCGATGTTCGCACATCTGCGCATGGATTGTAATACGCATGCGCGAGCCAGTCAGTGCGGCCGAAAATCGTGTGCTCGCAAAATAGCGAATGTCTGCTATTTTGAGTGACAGGAGGAGGCGTATGTGGGTGGTAACGGGAAGGTGCTTGAAAACGGGGAGTGGAGATCAGAACGCAGGCGTGCTTAAAGGTCAAAACGGGCGTTTTAAGGGTGTGCATAATTAAAACAGCAGCGTCATCGACCACATCACTGGGTTATTTTATAGTCAGAACTGCTCGCATGATTGTGGTAGAAAAAACCAACCACAAGAATAGCGAGCAGTTCATACGCTGTTCGATGTACTCGTTTAATCTAATAAATAGCGGACATGACGTATGGTGCGAGCGGCCAGGGGGCGTATTTTTCAAAAAAACTACCGCATGTTTTGTTCGCTCGTTCAGACATAGAGGCGGCAACAGACCGCAAAGAGCGAACGGTTCATTTAAATAGCCACCCCTTTTTTCTGAACGAGCGAGCGCAAATAGCGTCCGGCTCTGAATCAGGCCCTTAGTTCCTTGCGCTGCTGCTTCTATTGTCGGCAGCTTTGACAGATGAATTTAAAGCGGCAATAGAAATAAATGCAATGCAAGTCTGATTTACATGTATTTAAATTGCTGTTTTAAATCTCTGGGTGGGAGCTGCTGCTGATCGGGGTTTTTTTGATAGCCCGCTGGTTACTAAATGCACCCTGAGATGTTTTTTATTGTGTGTTTAGAAGAGGAAGAAAGAGGAAAGGGCCGTATAAAGTTTTGTAGCTTACTTTTTAATGGCGAACACGGTAATCCCAATGCGAACACTCCTTTGCTGGAATTGCGCATTCAGTATGGCAGAGTTGTATGTTCCGTTCCAGACAATGGGTGCAAGCCACGGAGACAGCAGCAGCACGTCGCTCCTCCTGCAGGCACAAACCATCCATATATTACATCACAGAGTTTCCCCTGCTGCAGCAGTCACCGTGAGGAGCTCTGCTACACAAGAAGATGATCAGGGGGCGAGAGGTGTTCACAGACCAGATCACCGGCTGTCTCTTCTGAGGGTCACTTTGATGTCATCTATATGAAACGTCATACGCTCCTCGTGTACACAAATGCCTCTAATCCTAGTTTTCTCTCTGAGACCCTACACAGTCACTAAGAGCCAGTTTAAGGGGGGAGGCGGCACGTGCGCTGAAACTCCTTTCTTAGAGGACCGCCTGCAGCGACTATAAGATCACCGGGGTGATGACCGGCTGGTCGCTGTGTGTGCGTTCTGCTCATGGCGACTGGGTAGGTGTACTGCCTTGTGACCACACTGAAATATTTGTTTTGACGCGCCTGAGCTAATTTAAGGAAAGTCACAAAATAAGGTCTGTAGGGTTCATTAACTCTCATGGTATTTACTAAGTAAATAAATGTCCTCATCCAGTGGTTCTCAACTCCAGTCCTCAAGTACCCCGGACAGGTCATGTTTTCTGGATTTCTTTAATCATGCATGGACGAGCTGATCTATTAGGCTGGGTCAGTAATTATCCTAGTTGCTTCCAAAGACAGAAACCCTGATTTCATGACCTGTTGAGGGTGCTTGTGGACTGAAGTTGCAAAAGCAACCCATGATCTCATTCACAGTGAAACATTATAGGTTCTGATTAAGAGTCGCGCTCTGGCCCTGATTCAGAGCCGGACGCTCTGACAGAGCGCTCGCTCTGAATCAGGGCCGTCCTTCTTGATTTTTAGAGCAGCCTCCTGACCGCTCGCTATAGCTGTGGGTGACCACCCGCAGCTATAGCGAGCGGCCAGGAAGACCATCGCGACCACCTGGCCCCTTGTGGTAGGGTCTCGTTGTCGCAAGCCCTAGAGTGCTTTCGGCTCAAACAAGTGATGTCAGTGGGGCCGACCCCATACGGTAGGTGTTCCCATGGGAACGCCTCAGTCTGGGCAGCCACGCCCACCAAAGGGGGCGTACTGTCACTCAACATCGAAGGCACGCCCCCCTTTGGTACGAGACCCGGAGCGGCGGTTTGCCCGTCGCTATCCGGGTCTCGCGCACGACGGAGCCGTCTCTGTCATGCGCATGCACACTGGGCCAACATCGACCCGCTTGCGAACACTCTACGCTCGCGAGCGGGTCTGAATCAGGTCCTGTATTCGGACTCCCTTTTGTCAGAAGCCAATCGGCCTATCATCGTGTATTTGGAGTGTGGGAGGAAACTGCAGCTCCCGGTGGGGACGGATGCAAATGCTGGGAAGAACATGCAAACTTCACACAGATAGGTGGTCGCAATCAAACCCAATACTCCGTCACTGTGGGCCATATTCATTTATTTAATGAACTAAGTAAGCCATCCCCAAATGGCACTGTGCACTTATGTTCCATCTAATTGTAACTCTTGGAAATTAAGACACTGGGCTTTATTCTACGACCGTACGGCCGCCTCGATGTTTGTCTAGTGCGCATGCGCACGAGGGAGCCAGCTCCTTCGTGCGCATGCGTGAGACCCGCTACGACCGACAGCGCCGGTCGTAGCGGGTCTCTTTCCAAAGGGGCGAGCTGTCGATGTTAATTGACAGCTCGCCCCGTTTGGAAGGCGCTACGACAGCGCCGGCCGTAGCGGGTCTCTTTCCAAAGGGGCGAGCTGTCGATGTTAATTGACAGCTCGCCCCGTTTGGAAGGCGGGCCGGGGGGGTGGCAGCCCAAACGGAGGCGTTCCCATGGGAACGCATGCCGTTTGGGGGAGGCCCCACTGACATCACTAGTGATGTCAGTGGAGAGCTTCCGGCTCTGACAGAGCCAGAAGCTCTCCGGGGCTTACGACAAGTGAGACCCTACCCTAGGGTCTCGTCGTAAGCCCCGATGGTCGCGATGGTCAATGACCATCGCGACCATCACCCTAGCGGTCGTTAGGCTGTGGGTTAACACCCACAGCTCTAACGACCGAAACAGGCGGGCGGTCAGGATGCAAGTGTCCGCCCAGTTTCTGAGCGACCGCTTGCATCCTCCGACCGCCTCTGAATGAGGCCCACTATGCTTTAAATTTCACACCCTAGGGCCCACCCACCCGGGATGGTCAGCGACCATCGATGTTCAACAAATATTGATGATTTGCCATCGATGGCTGGGTTCGAAATGCTGACACTGCGACTGACCTGCTGCGGGATTACATACCCGCTGTTGTGGTGACCACTAATGGTTCAACCCATCAATGGGTTTCTGTGTTATGGCTTCCTGTCACTGTCAGAAGGTTCTAATTGAGACCATCGATGATCAACCATTCGATGTCCATCCCTAGCCCCTCCTGTCTTAAGTGCCTTAATCTAGCCGTCCAATCACCCCTAATAATTTTCCTCATGTTCTGAATTATGCCACAGGTATATATTCAGCCGTTCTTACTCTTCTATTCATGGTGAGAAACAATATACTGGTAAGCAATACTAATATTAGACATAGACCTTATGAGCCCTGTATATGTATATTATATAATGATAGCGTTACCCTAGACTGGTATGTATATATATATATATATATATATATATCATGTGGTCGCAAGCCCTGGCACTCCAAATCCAATAGGTAATAGCTTGCTCTGTTGCCCTCCTAGAGGGTCGGTGCCCTCATAATATAACCATATTCAGATAGAGGCAGCACTCAGAGACTTTTAAACAAATGGTGATCCCTATGTCAGTAATTTATTGGTCAACGTTTTGGGGACCGAATCACCGTCCTCAGGACAACAACGTTGTCCTGAAACGTTGACCAATAAATTACCCTGACATAGGGTTCACCATTTGAGTAAAAGTCTCTGAGTGTCGCCTCTATCTGCATATGGTTATATATATACTACAATTATAGCGTTACTCTAGACTGGTATGAACCATGTATATTATATTATTATTATTATCATTTATTTATATGACGCCACAAGTGTTCCGCAGTGCCTCACAGAGTAAATAAACAATTAGGGGACCAGCGACTAACAATACAATGCAGGACAAGGACATGGATAATATATATTGCTACATTAGCGACCATAACACCCAGATAAGTAACAGAGCGTAAGCAACCAAGTGTTAGGTGCCCTAGTGGGGAGTAAGAAGTAGATGAAAGTAGAGTTAGGAGAAGCACAAGAGGGTAGAGGGCCCTGCTCGTAAGAGCTTGCATTCTAAAAGGGAAGCGGCAGACCACCTGGTGTGACACACATAGGCTAGACAGGGAGGAAGGAGCATGTAGCAGCGGGTTAGGATGGGAGCTGGAAGGCTTTGATGAAGTAGTGGGTTGTGAGATCCCTTTTGAAGGATTGTAGAGAGGTGGAGAGTCTGATGGGGAGAGGGAGAGAGTTCCAAAGTTGGGGAGCAGCACCTTTGGAGGCAGGAGTGTGAGGATGTAATCAGTTGCCAAGAGGGTGGACTGGAGAGTGTCGTGAGATGAGGTCAGAGATGTAAATGGGAGAGGAATGGGTGAGGGCTTTGTAAGTGAGGGTGAGAACCTTGAATTGGACTCTGAAGGGGAAGGGGAGCCAGTGGAGGCAGATGTAGAGCGTTTGGAGAGGAAGATGAGCCGAGCAGCAGCATTGAGGACAGACTGGAGAGGAGAGAGATGGGAGGTGGGGAGGCCAGATAGGAGGAGGTTACAGTAATCCAATCTGGAGATGACCAGTGAGTGTATGAAGGTTATAGTAGCATCCTGGGTGAGAGAGGGTCTGATCCTGGGAATATTTTTGAGATGGCAGCGACAGGACTGTGAGAGGTGCTGGATATGTGGTTTGAAGGAGAGGGATGAGTCCAGGATGACTCCAAGACAGCGCACTTTGGGGCTAGAGGAGATAGGTGTGCCGTCAATTGATAATGAAATTGTGGGAGGTGAGGTTATGCGGGGGGCGGCCCAGCCTCCCGACCCGCGGCTCCTGTATAGATGATGGTCGTTCAGTGTGTATGAACGTCCATCATCTAAGGATATATCTGCAGATCACTCCATCTGCAGATATATCTTTCAGGTGTGTACCCCCCTTTAGACATGTTAAGAAAACACTGGGACATCCAGGAAGAGATAACAGAGGGACAGTAGGTTATACGAGTGTGAAGAGAGGGGGAGTGGTCGGGAGGAATGGTATACAATGATAGCGTTACTCTAGACTGGTATGAGCCCTGTATACAGTGTATGTATATTATACAATGTATGGCAGCATCTATGTACTCACGTTGGTTTGTTGCTGTCCAGCTGGTTATAAACCGTTCTGGAAACAAACAGAAAACACAATTTTAGGGAATGTCATATTATGCTGAGTCCCCTATTCTAGATCCAACGTTACTTTTTTCACATTTACTTAAACTACTGTACCCTAAATGAATCACGTCTGATCCCTATCCCATCACATACAATGTCGCTGTCATTTTGCTGATCATTTTACCATTTGCTAACTATAAATGCGGTGATTTAACCACAAACGAAACAAATACATTTATAGAGCTGTAAGAGGGGTCTTTAGTTTCAGAAAGTGTCACATTATCTACAAAGCCTGCCTCACGTATTTACTACATACACATAGGGGTTTGTTTACTAAGTGTCGGGTTGTAGAACTCGCCACGTATGTTTGTGTTCATGCCCGATATTTAAAAGCGCAGTTGTCTTGCTAGCCGTGTCTTGCTAATAAAAGCACTGCCCTTGTAAACTTTGGCATGAATACAAAAGTGTCGGCTTTTAAAACCCGACACTTAGTAAATAAACCCCTTTTTCTCTTACACAAACGCAGGAGACGCAATCAGTCAGTATTACGCTGACGGGAGTAGTATAATGCCATTTAAAGCATTTTCACCGTGTCGGGATTTATAACTTTAAACATGATGCTTTACGATCATGTTTAAAGTTGTAAAACCGACAGGTGTCGGCATAATGCTGTTGACGCATTAACTGTCGACAGCTTTAGCGTCATATGTGCCCCATAAAGCTTGGTTTGTAACCTTGCAGCATTTGTGACACAGGCAGTAAGGTGCCGCTGGGCAAATCTCGGATCTCTCCACTGTCAGCCGTTTAAACCAGTTTAGAGGAGCGGTGATAACGCCAAAGGGAGGGGTTACCACCTCCCGATACATGGAGCCATTGTATGGGAGCAGGGGGTCCGATTCACAGATGTACACAATGCCGGTATTTTACCAGCTGAGCCATTATCTGTAAACCGTGCGTGCGTAACTCGCACTGCGCATTCGCCAAGGCACACTACTGTAGTCGCTCGTAGCGACTAATTACGTGCAGTGTGATTGACAGTCAGGGGGCGGTTGTGGCAGGTAATGAAGAGTGACGCCAAAGAATGCATGTGCGTCGCGACTGTTTTCGGGGCTTGTCAAAGCCGCTGATGGGCGTCTTAATACAAATTTCTGCGCCTGCAACATTTGCATAGCAGCTGCGTACGCAGACTCGGCAGCCGTGACGGCGTTGGCGTACAACTCTGAATTAGGACCAGGTTTAGGAAGGTGCAATTACTCAGGACGTCAATACATCGGGGCAGCTATAAACCCAGCGGCGGATCTTGTGTGTATGGGGCAATTGGGGCAATCATCCCCACCCCAGTTAATCTCCAAGCACTTAGCAACAGATCGCGCTGCTATTGGTTAAACAGCTGGCAGCTTCGTTGTAAGAGCAGCAGGCGAGCGAGCAGGACCGCCAACGGGAGGATATTAGAGGGGCCTTTGGCAGTGCCCACAATTCTCTAAGGGGGAAATTCATCAAACCTTCTATTAAGGACCAGTAGAGATGTTGCCCCATAGCAACCAATCAGATTATAGTTAACATTCTGTAGAATGTACGAGATTAACGATAGCTAGGATCTGATAAGTTGCTATGTGTAACAACTCCCCTTCTCCTCTTTTTAGAAGCTTTGATAAATCTCTACCTAAAGACTCAAATCTAATTCTGGGTACACACTATACAGATATATCTGCAGGTGATGGTCGTTCTTACACACTGACTAATGCTGGGTACACACTATACAGATATATCTGCAGGTGATGGTCGTTCTTACACACTGACTAATGCTGGGTACACACTATACAGATATATCTGCAGGTGATGGTCGTTCTTACACACTGACTAATGCTGGGTACACACTATACAGATATATCTGCAGGTGATGGTCGTTCTTACACACTGACTAATGCTGGGTACACACTATACAGATATATCTGCAGGTGATGGTCGTTCTTACACACTGACTAATGCTGGGTACACGCTATACAGATATATCTGCAGGTGATGGTCGTTCTTACACACTGACTAATGCTGGGTACACGCTATACAGATATATCTGCAGGTGATGGTCGTTCTTACACACTGACTAATGCTGGGTACACGCTATACAGATATATCTGCAGGTGATGGTCGTTCTTACACACTGACTAATGCTGGGTACACGCTATACAGATATATCTGCAGGCGATGGTCGTTCTTACACACTGACTAATGCTGGGTACACGCTATACAGATATATCTGCAGGCGATGGTCGTTCTTACACACTGACTAATGCTGGGTACACGCTATACAGATATATCTGCAGGTGATGGTCGTTCTTACACACTGACTAATGCTGGGTACACGCTATACAGATATATCTGCAGGTGATGGTCGTTCTTACACACTGACTAATGCTGGGTACACGCTATACAGATATATCTGCAGGTGATGGTCGTTCTTACACACTGCACAGCCATCATCTGTGTCTGGCCGGGGGGGGGTGGTGGGGGCGTTCACCGACATATCGCGGGTACACGCTGGCCAACGGGCAGCAGATATATTGTCCAATCAATTGATTGGCCTCTACATCTGTCAGTGTGTACCCAGCTTAAAGCAAATACTGCTGTAGGTGACAGAGGTTGGAGCATATATCTCTGAGATTACACTGTGAGCCAAGGCAATAAAGATAATTAGAAACATGGTCGCTGTGGGTCAGCTGGCATTTCCTCTGACCTGTGAAATGTAAATATATATAGATATATATGTGTAGATGATATATGTAGATTAATAATCAATGGAGCTGCCCATAGATTAATCATTACTGAGAGTTTAGTACACGTAATATGCTTATCAGGAAGTTTAAACAGTAAAAAGCATCTATAACCGGTGTAAGCAATGGGAAATGTCATTTTCCTTGTGCACGAATATGGAATATGACATCGTCAACCCAGATTTACAGATATTTGGGCCGAATCTCACCCACATTTTTCATTACAGGGGCGAGCAACCTCTCACTCTGTACAAATACAAAATGATAACCTGATAAAATCTGGACGGGGAACTAGAGCAATTTAGCCTGTAATCTTATTGTACCCTGCATAGGGACTGCCGTCTCTTACACACTGCCTAGAACAGCTGCTTCTGCATGGGAATACTTGTAAGATGTCCCAGCACCTCTTATCCACAGGCACCAGGCTGACACCATCCCTAATTGGGCATTGAGAGAGCTCTCTGGCCTGGGTGGCTTTTAGGTGAGTTCATTGGTTTAACCAAGCGCCCGCTGGCAGTCGGTCACCAGGAAAT
Organism: Taudactylus pleione; assembly: GCA_031769625.1. NCBI lineage: Eukaryota > Metazoa > Chordata > Amphibia > Anura > Myobatrachidae > Taudactylus > Taudactylus pleione. The sequence continues at coordinate 965,368 of JAUIMM010000582.1, read as the reverse complement.
GACAGCAGATGGGATTCCGACCACGGGGAAATCTCTGATCAGTCTGGTGTGTACCTAGCTTATCATTTATGACAGACAATCTGTCTCCAGTTAAAAGTCAACAAAAAACAAACTGAGGGAAAATACGGGATCCCCCTAAATCAGAACCAGCACTAGCATTTTTCATCCTAGTACTAGTTAGCCCAAAATCAAGTAAAAACCAATGTGTGGACCACCTTTATATTGGGTTAACCAGCACTAGGCTAAAAGTGCTAGTACTGGTTCCAATTTAGATGGGATCCCCTCACTCTAAAAAAAAAAAAAAAAAGCCCAATACTATACATAGTAGGGGTGTGCACCGGCCACTTTTCGTGTTTTGGATCTGGATCTTTCTTCGTGTTTTGGATCTGGATTGGTTTTGCCAAAACCACCCTTCGGTGTTTTGGGTTCTGGGTTTTGTGTTTTGGATCTGTATTTTAAAAAAAAAAAGCATAAAAACAGCTAAAATCACAGAATGTGTTGATTTTTCTGCTCCTATGCTATTATTAACCTCAAAAACCTTAATTTCCACTCATTTCCAGTCTATTCTGAACACCTCACAATAGTGTTTTTATGTCCAAAAGGTTGCACCGAAGTAGATGGATGACTATGCTAAGCGACATGAGTGGGCGGCACAAACACGTGGCCCATCTAGGAGTGACACTGCAGTGGCAGACAGGATGGCAGTTTGAAAAACTAGGCCCCAAACAGTACATAATTCAAAGAAAAAAAGAGGTGCAAGATGGAATTGTCCTTGGGCCCTCCCACCCACCCTTATGTTGTATAAACAGGACATGCATACTTTAACAAACCAATCATTTCAGCACCAGGGTCTGCCACACGACTGTGGCTGAAATGATTGGTTCGTTTGGGCCCCCACAAAACCAGCTGGCAATTAATCTGTCCCTGCACAAACTGGCACTACGGAGGCAAGATGTCGTCCTCATCCTCATCCACCGATTCCTCACCCTCTTCAGTGTTGTGTACATCCTCATCCTCACAGAGTATTAACTCGTCCCCGCTGGAATCCACCACCACAGGTCCCTCTATACGTTCTGGAGGCTGGTCTCCCTGGAAGAGTTGATAATTAATTTTTATGAACATCATCTTCTCCACATTTTGTGGAAGCAACCTCCTATGCCTTTCGCTGACAAGGTTCCTGGCTGCACTAAACACTCTTTCGGAGTACACACTGGAGGGGGGGCAACTCAGGTAAAATAGAGCCAGTTTGTACAGGGGTCTCCATATTGCCTCTTTTTCCTGCCAGTACAGGTACGGACTGTCTGACATGCCTACTTGGATGCTGTCACCGATGTAATCCTCCACCATTCTGTCAATGGTGACAGTATCATATGCAGTGACAGTAGACATGTCAGAAATTGTTGCCAGGTCCTTCAGTCCGGACCAGATGTCCAAACTTGGTCCTGCCTGCCCTGCATCACCACCAGCGGGTTGCTTAGGATACCTAAGTTTTTTCCTGGCAGCCCCAGTTGCGGGAGAAAATGAAGAAGAAGCTGTTGACGTGTCACGTTCCACTTCAGCTGACAGTGTTTTCACCAGCAGGTCTTTGCACCTCTGCAGGCTTGTGTCGGCCGGAAAGAGAGACACCACATAGGCTTTAAACCTAAGATCGAGCACGGTGGCCAAAATGTAGTGGTCTGATTTCAACAGATTGACCACCCTGGAATCCTGGCAAAGCGAAAGAAGGGCTTCATCCACAAGTCCCACATGCCGAGCGGAATCGCTCTGTCTTAGCTCCTCCTTCATTTTTTCCAGCTGCTTCTGCAAAAGCCTGATGAGGGGAATGACCTGACTCAAGCTGGCAGTGTCTGAACTGACTTCACGTGTGGCAAGTTCGAAGGGCTGGAGAACCTTGCACAATACGGAAATCATTCTCCACTGTGCTTGAGTCAGGTGCATATCCCCTCCTTTGCCTATGTCATAGGTGGATGTATAGGCTTGAATGGCCTTTTGCTGCTCCTCCATCCTCTGAAGCATATAGAGGGTTGAGTTCCACCGCGTCACAACCTCTTGCTTCAGATGATGGCGGGGCAGGTTCAAGAGTGTTTGCTGGTGCTCCAGTCTTCGGCACGCAGTCGCTGAATGGCGAAAGTGGCCAGAAATTTTTCGGGCCACCCAGAGCGTCTCCTGCACGTCCCTGTCGCTTTTCAGAAAATTCTGCACCACCAAGTTTATTGTGTGAGCAAAACATGGGACGTGCTGGAATTTGCCCAGATGTCATGCCCGCACAATATTGGTGGCGTTGTCAGATATCACAAATCCCCAGGATAGTCTAAGTGGGGTAAGCCACTGGGCGATGATTTCCCTCAGTTTCTCTAAGAGGTTGTCGGCGGTGTGCCTCTTACTGAAACCGGTGATACACAGCGTAGCCTGCCTTGGAACGAGCTGGCGTTTCTGAGATGCTGCTACTGGTGACGCTGCTGCTGTTGCTGCGTAAGGTGATACATCTACCCAGTGGGCTGTCACAGTCATATAGTCCTTAATCTGCCCTGTTCCACTTGTCCACATGTCCGTGGTTAAGTGGACATAGGGTACAACCGCATTTTTCAGGACACTGAGGACACTTTTTCTGACGTTTCTGTACAGTCTCGGTATCGCCTGTCTAGTGAAGTGGAATTTAGACTGGATTTGGAACCGGGGACACACTACCTCCATCAATTGTCTAAATCCCACTGCACTAATGGCGGATACCGGACGCACGTCTAACACCAACATAGCAGTCAAGGCCTCAGTTATACGTTTTGCTTCAGGATGACTGCTGTCGTACTTAAAGGACTGTTGGAGGGTCAATTGTTTAGTAAAAGTAATGGTGTTCCTACTTCCTCTCTGGGATGATGAACGACTCCCAGCAGCAGCAGCAGCGGCGGCAGCAGTAGGCGTAGCAATGCAGGATCCTCCGGAGGAATCCCGGATAGGAGAGTCAGTCATGCCAGTGACATGGCCTGCAGGACTACTTCCGATCCTGACTAAGGAGGAAATTGACGAGGAGGGAGTTGACGGTGTGGTTTGCAGGCGCTTGGGTACAACAGGACAATGGGATTTAGGTGTCCCTGGACTGCTTACGGTCTTAGCCAAAGTTTCTGAACTTGACAGTAACTTTTTATGAACGCGCGGCAGGTGTATTCTAGAATAGGCTATTAGCGGCAGGTGTATTCTAGAATAGAATTATAGCGGCAGGTGCATAGTTGCAGAATTTTTTAAAACTTACTTTAGGGACATAAAAATATGCTAGTACCCATTTTCATGTACCCCAAATTTGATGGGACCACTTAAAAAAACGAAAAAAATAACCTAAGTGCTCTTCTGCATCACTTCTTCAATGTCGGGAAAAAACACCTGCTGCGGCTATTTAAATCCCCGACTTTCATTTGCAGGCTAAAACGGGGGTACCCATAGTGATCTCCCATGTTTTTACAACTTTAGGGGGGTCTTACAATTTATTCCAGGAAAAAATTGTTTTTTTACGCAGATCCCACTTCGCACCTTCCCGTTTTTGTAGGTTTCATATTGAATACGGGGATAAAGCGGGCGCGCGCCCGATACTTTATCCCAGGAAAATCTCCGATGTGGAGCGAAAAGTCCAGCACGGACTTTTCGCTCCCATATTGAATACCCTCTAAGAGTCATAATAAACCTTGTTGGCAGCCGGTCAGAGACCTGTGTTGTGTCTGTGTCTGCCCTCGTCATTTGCTACAAATCAAAAGTGAATTGTTGCGTTACTATGCTTAAAGGTGAAATGGCATGGGAACAACTAGTTTATTTAAGCGCTTTATTTTAGTCTTAAAAAAAAAAAACCAACACGTTTTTACACATTCTTATTTTTAAGGATTATTTTCGGAACTTTCGGAATCAAAACTTTTCACCACTTTAGAATGTACAAGTAACTATGAGTGAATTCAGCCTATAACCCCCAGTGATAATTACAGCAGGTTTTGTAACTGAATGGCTTCTATTCGCACTCACCTATACTTTGGGGCTCATTCAGAGTTGGGAACAAACAAAAAATTAAAGAATAAGTAACTTTGCCCCTGGGTAACACCCTGCTGCGCTTCAGGTGGGGGCAGATGTAAGATGTGCAGAGAGCGTTACATTTGGGAGGAGTGTGTCCAAACTGAGATCTAAATTCCAGTGTAATGGTGCGTAGCCACTAAACGAGAGTGGAACGACTGTACGATTGCAACATTGTAATCGTTCACCAACCTGTGCAGTGGATAATGTGCCCGCACTGAACGATATGTCAGTCAGTGCAGGCTCCCTCCCTCATTCCCCAACATGCACAACCTGACGATCTCATCAGGTTCTCCTGCAAGTTCAGGCGATGACAAATGGCAAAAAAATATGGTAGTTGCTCAAATTAGCTTAATTGTATAACACAGGTGCTTGTAAAGGGCGGCGTTTACACTGAACACAGAAATAGAGAAGTGATAAAAGTATTCTATGTGAATTAAGTGGTGATGCCATGAGAATGTATGTAACTAATACCTCTGAATCTCTATTATCATGTAGGATTTAAGTATTGTTTTTGCTGCAGTGTGCTGGGGGGGGGGGCAAATCTCTTTTTTCTGTGTTCAATGACAAATACCAAGAATGACCGGCGGGAACGCGCATCGCTGGTTGTTGCTAGCATTTTACTGCACGATTAATGAACGATTGAACGATGTCATAATCGTTCAATCCCTCATTTTTCTCATCTAGTGGATACGCACCTTAAGAATAAAGCTGTCCAGCATTTGTGGGTTACATGCAAAAGCAGCCAGTATTTACCCTGCATGCAAAAACAATAAATGTATTTGCATCCCTTACATTGCAGCATGGTTTCTCCAAGTGCAAAGTTACTGGCTTTTTATGGCCTGTGTAAACATGTCCCTTCTCACCAACCGACAGCATCTATGGTTACAGAGCTTGAGGTGGGTCTGCAACCTTAGCGTGGGCAGAGTGATATCACAAAGGAAACTGCACACACCGGCGTACTACTCACTAATATATGCACCGCGATGTGTTTCGAACTCCAATGCTAGTTCCTCAGTATTTATCTACACAGCTGTCACAGCAGTTTGTAGTGGAGAGGGAGCACAGAATTCCTGCCAGGGTCATCATTCTCCATACAGACTTCAAAGATATGGATTCTACCCTAGCAGGAGCCAGGAAGAAGTGCGTGTGTCATACTTGACTACCCTCCCGAAATTGTCGGGAGCCTCACGATATCAGGTGTCATTCCCGACCCCCCCGGAAGAGCGGGCAAGTCTCCTGGCCGGCACAACCAGCCCGCATACCTCCGCTGGCGTCCACTCACCCCCTGTTTAAGAGGCTGGTTCGGGGGAGCTGTTGACGCGATTTGCGGTGAATCTCGTCATCGTGGCCCTGGCTACACAATGCCGGTAAGCTTAGCATTTTGCAGCGATGGCACGGTCCCGCCCTCAAAACTGCGTCACCCCCCCCAACCGCTGTGCCGAGCTGGCTGCCTCTCGGAAGAGGCAGCCAGATTATCGGCAAGCCTGGTGTGTGTTGGCATACATGCCCAGGTCACTCCCACAGGACAGAACAGAAACATATTTTACAGATCGTGTGCTGGCTTGATGGATGGGTTAATCCGTGCACACTAGCGACAACTGTCCGTGTGCCTATACCTGATCCAACACATGTGCAGGTGGCAATTTCTCTGTGTGCAATAACTTAATTATTCAGGGCATTCATGGAGCTATGTGAGGGAGAAGGCCGGCTGCTGCTTCCAAGAAGATGAGGGCCACCAATCCCAGTACACGGGACAAAAGATATTTCTCATTGAAGGACTGGCTGGGAGATATGGCTTCCATTAGACTGTCTCATAGACACTGCTCTCTGCTATTCTCTGCCATGTGCTGGCTGGAAGTGACATTAGCGTTAGATCGGTGCCCTGCGTGTGGAGCCTGGACCGAGGGCCGGATTCAGAGATGTGCGCTATCCCAATATTTCCGCAGTTGAGCGAATATCGGTCAACCGCGCATGCGCCGAGTAACCCTTTTGCGATGCTGCTTGCAGTTAGAATCATGTTTGCAAAGTCAGGGACCGTTCAAGTGAGGCAACGGGGAGTGGTGGCAGAAAACGAAGACGCGTCCCGGCCATTTTCGGAGTGTGCGCAGATAAACGTGGTTCCAATGGCTCTGGTCAGGCGGCCATTCTGCGTGACCATGGTGCTATACTCACATGCGATTATCGAATGGTCTGTGACGGCGGCTGCATCTGCGAAGCCGTCCGTGGGTGCCTCAATACATTTGCAGCCGCTACAGCATTTGCATATTTCAGCGCAGCGGCTGAGCGCAGGATGGCAGCTGCTATTGCATTAAAACACATCTCCGATCAGGCCCCAAGCTTAGGTGGCCTCTTTGGTGTTTGTAGGTGGCCTCTTTGGTGTTTGTCGTGGCCTCTTTGGTGCTTGTCGTGGTCTCTTTGGTGCTTGTCGTGGCCTCTTTGGTGCTTGTCGTGGTCTCTTTGGTGCTTGTCGTGGCCTCTTTGGTGATGTTCTAAATAAATATTATCTTCTTCATTATGAGTTAGCTGCCTGGCTCCATAATAAGATACCATGCTACAGTCTAAATCAACACAGAGGCGGCTTTATGACGAGACGGAGTAAAGCTATCTTTGGAATGTGCTGGCCTGATTCAGCTTACAGGTCCCTTTCTGCATTGAATGACTAGAACGCAAGCCTGGGCCTGTGCGAGGTATTACTGCCGTTACAACAGACCTATTCTTCCTGAACATGGGAATAAGACCCTGGGAACAATGGGCCTGCTTCAGAGCCGCTCGTAAGCGGCCGCTCGTTCGTTCCGACCGATGTTCGCACATCTGCGCATGCGTACGGATTTTAATACGCATGCGCGAACCAGTCAGTGTGGCCGAAAATCGTGTGCTCGCTAAATAGCGAATGCCTGCTATTTTGAGTGACAGGAGGAGGCATTTGTGGGTGGTAACAGGGGAAGGTGCTTGAAAACGGTGAGTGGAGATCCGAACGCAGGCGTGCCTAAAGGTCAGAACGGACGTTTAAAGGGTGTGCATAATTACTAAAGCAGCATCATCGACCACGTCACTTGGTTGTTTTATAGTTAGAACTGCTCGCATGATTGTGGTAGGAAAAACCAACCACAAGAATAGCGAGCAGTTCATACGCCGTCCGATGTACTCGATTAATCTAATAAATAGCGGACATGACGTATGATGATGCGAGCGGCCAGGGGGCGTATTTTTAAAAATTACGTTTGCATGTTTTGTTCGCTCGTTCAGACATAGAGGCGTGAACAGACCGCAAAGAGCGAACGGTTAATTTAAATAGCCAGCCCCTTTTTCTGGACAAGCGAGCGCAAATAGCGTCCGGCTCTGAATCAGGCCCAATGCTCCTTTCCTTCATCAATAAACCGGCTACCTACAGCAACATGACTAGGCATTAGCTAGCGTTACGCCAATGCAGCTGTTATGGAGCCCAGTGGTAATTTAAATAGCCAGCCCCTTTTTCTGGACAAGCGAGCGCAAATAGCGTCCGGCTCTGAATCAGGCCCAATGCTCCTTTCCTTCATCAATAAACCGGCTACCTACAGCAACATGACTAGGCATTAGCTAGCGTTACGCCAATGCAGCTGTTATGGAGCCCAGTGGTGTGGGGGCACCGGGTGATGTGTGTCCATCCACTCCGGAGACCCTTCATAGTGGAGCTTATTTGGGTATTCGGTTCCATTGGGACTGAACTGGAAGCCCAGATGGGACTCCACTATAAATGTGTTCACAAGATAAGATTCTGCACACTTGTCTAGTTAACCCTTATGCCTCTTTCACACAAGAAAATGAAAATCCCAGGTAATTCACTTTAATACCACTTTCCAGACAGAAAATGTAAAAAAACCCAGCTTTTACCCAGCATTTTACGTGCCAGGTTTTTTGCCATTTTCTGTCAGATACCCCTTTCACACAGGAAAATTAAAATCCCGGGTAATTCACCTTTACCTGGTAATTTACTAAATTACCGTATATACTCGAGTATAAGCCGAGTTTTTCAGCACATTTTTTGTGCCGAAAAAGCCCCCCCTCGGCTTATACTCGAGTCATGCCCGCATTGTACGCAGCTGAGTAGCGTACCATGCGGGCCGCGGTGCAGACTGTGTCTCTGTGACACAGCTGCACCGCGTGTTTAGTGCTGACCGGACGGAGTTCGGTCAGCACTACACACTGCCAAACACACAGCCGCAGGAGCCGGCAGCTGTGTGTTTGTTGTAATCAGCAGCCGATGAGAGTCTGTTAGACTCTCATCGGCTGCTGCTGCTCCCACTGCGGGAGCCATCTTCCGGCTACCGCAGTGGGTGATGGGAGAGACGTCATGACGACGTCTCTCCCATAATGCAAAGCGGCCGGAGGAGCTGATAGCAGCGGCGGGACCAGGAGCGGGGTTTCAGGTAAGTGTTTTTTTTATTTTTATTAGGACTACTGGGGGCACTACCAGGGGGGGATTACTTCTGGGGGCACTACCAGGGGGGGGGATTACTTCTGGGGGCACTACCAGGGGGAATTACTACTGGGGCCACTACCAGGGGGAATTACTTCTGGGGGCATTACTAGGGGGAATTACTTCTGGGGGCACTACCAGGGGGGATTACTTCTGGGGGCACTACCAGGGGGAATTACTTCTGGGGGCACTACCAGGGGGAATTACTTCTGGGGGCACTACCAGGGGGGATTACTACTGGGGGCACTACCAGCTGCTACATTTCCCACCCCAGTTTTTTGTGGTAAAATTAGGTACCTCGGCTTATATTCGGGTCGACTTATACTCGAGTATATACGGTACCTGTTTTTTTCCCCTGTGTGAAAGGGTCCACCCGGGTCTACAACCCTGCAAAAAAAACAGGGTTGGATACCTGGGAATTTAGTCCTGGGATGACCCTTTCACACATGGAAAAATCCCGGGTTGTTAATACCTCTTTTCCACCAAAAACCCGGGTCCGACCTGGGTTTTCAGACATGGTTCCAACCCAGGTCAGACACCGTTTACACAGCACCATTGATCTGGGTTATTCTCAGGTTAGCCCCGTTCACACTGAACCTGGGTCTGCCCTGCTAAACTTGTGAGGTCATAAAAAGTGGGAGGTGACTGATCCACAACCACCAATCAGCTCAATTTAAGCATGACCCAGGTCAGATAACCCGGGTTGCGTTGTTTACACTGCACCATTACCCAGGTCCATCCTGGGTCAGACCCTGGTAGCTACCTTATTTGGATTGCTGGGTCACTTGACCCGGGTTATTTTTCAGGGACCCTTTTACACTGAGCTGTGACCCGGGTAGACCCAGCAAAAACCCTAGTTTTTGCTCTGGTGTAAAAGGGGTATTAGCAAATTACAGGGTAAAAGTGAATTACCCAGGATTTTCATTTTCAGTGTAAAAAGGGTATTAAAGTGAATTACCTAGGATTTTCATTTTCAGTGTGAAAGGGGTATTATTGTTAGTTGAGGTGATCAATATTTTAAAAAATTGTGATTCTTTCAAAGTAGCCCAGGTTATTAACATTCATCAAATAATATTACATCTTAATTCACATGAGAGATGAAACGCGTAGGTTCATTTGTATAGGATATCTGACTACTCTAGGATAACCACAATTAACCCCATATTGGATACACTCATCACATTGGATTCCATGGCCAGAGAAGTCTTTGATTAATGGATTACAGATAAGTCTCTTATCTATGTTTTTAATGGAGTTTTGATTATGTTTTTTTGTTTTGTTTTTTAAACAAAGATTTTTTATTTTATTTAAATTGTACAGCAAACATAAATCAAATGCAGTGTTTATCACAAAAGAAGTGAAAATCATCTAAAATACATATCAAAAGATGGGTCACATAAACATAGGAAATACATTCAAAACTCCAAACATGTTGATAATAAAAAAAATAAAAATTATAGCGTGATCAAATACTAAAACACATAAAAATAGTAGTATAAATCCCCCCAAAAATTGGAATATAATGGGAAAAGAAAAAAAAAGAAGGGGGAGAGATAGGAAGGTCAGCAGAGACCCGTTGTGCTGAGAGACTGGGACTGGAACCACGGAGACCAAATCGTCCGAAATTTAGCAACCCCATTAATTTGTAGACTGGTAATATACTCCATGGAAGTGATGAAGTTAATCTTTGCTACAAGGGCAGGCAACGGAGGTGGGTTTTGATCCTTCCACTGTTTGGCAATTAGGGATTTGGCTGCATTGCATATGTGTACAAGCAATTTGTCTTTTGGGGCATTCAATAGGGCCTTGATTATGTTTTTTTTTTATATGACTATTTGTCTTTGATAGTAATATTACACTTAAGTGACTCCTTTTATTTATTTTATTGCAACACAGCCTCTTGTTGTTTCATGTGAACACTTAATGCACTTAGGGTCAGATTTCAGTTTGGACAGCGACAGGTAAGAAGATTCCAATTTAATTTATAAAGGGAAAACAAAGATGACTGTATTTGTGTTTTGCATTTGTGTCTGTATTCAGTTATATTTTAAATGTGACATTTATTAATTACAGTCAAAACAGTGGCCCTGATTCAGAGCCGGACGCTCTGATCAGAGCGCTCGCTCTGAATCAGGGCCCACCTCCATTAATATGGAGCGTCCTGGACGCTCGGATAGCTGTGGGTCACCACCCACAGCATATACGAGCGTGCAGGATGATGGACGCGATGGTCTTGACCATCGCGACCATCGAAACTGCGAGCAAAAGCCTGCGGTTGAGTTTTTCAACTGCAAGGCCAGGAGTGATTTTGGCTCTATCAGAGCCAAAATCACTCCCACTGACATCACTAGTGATGTCAGTGGGGCTGGCTTCAGACGGTAGGCGTTCCCTTGGGAACGCCTCCGTCTGGCAGGCATGCCCCCGGCACGCCCACCAAAGGGGGCGTGCTGTCAGTCAACATCGACAGCACACCCCCTTTGATGAGACGCTCCGAGCGAAGGAAAGTCCTTCGCTCGTCGCGTCTCGCGCATGTGCACGACGGAGCTCCCTCCGTCGTGCGCATGCGCAGTGCGGACCATCGACCCACTTGCGAGCGGACAGCCGCTCGCGAGTGGGTCTGAATGAGGGCCAATATTCTGTTTTTATATACATATATCTACAGATGTCTATACACTGTGGCTTCAGTAGCACCAAACAACCCCACTCGGCGCACCAGGTCCGGGGGCCACCCGGCCGTGACGAGCATCTTTAATGGTCAAAATGTGCGTCTTATTTGCATTAATAAAACATCTGGGAGCGACTGTCTGTATACTAAGTGCTACAATGCAGCAGCCGCTGTTTATTCTCAAGCTGAGTTCTGTTGTGCTTCACTTGCGACTTTTTAAGCGTTTAAAACAAATTCCTGTGTAAAGACGCAGCCCAGCGTTTCTGGTACACTGTGAGCGGTGTTTTGCTGCGTCTGCGATGCGAGTAAAACGCAGTATTTAAAGGAAAAGTATGCTACACCTCTGAGTGGCACGATTGCACCATATGGCGTAGTAGCGCTAAGTGTATGAGGACTTATCTGATTGCGTTGGAATAATTAAGGAAGGTTTATAAAGTGCCTCGTGAAGGTGAGTTTGGTCCCTTCACACCTAGATGATGGACCTTACCTTGGAGGCACCAGGTCTTTTGGTAAGTCCAAAGAGTGAGTTCCATTTGAGACATCAGTATTGCGAAAACTGTGCAGTTGTAGTGAATGGCAGATTTCATGACTCTCCAGCGCTGGAACTACCACCGGGGGCGAAGCAGCGACAAAGCCTGGCGGGGAAGGGGCCAGCAATTGCAGGTCAGCCTCTCGACGCGCTTACTCGGGTGGGTGAGGATACTTTCAACACCTTTTTATACAGGGCCGGATTATAGGCAGGGCGTACTGGGCGATCGTCCAGGGGCCCCCACACATTGCTCCTACCTGGTCACAATGCACCCTCCCAGGCCTGCCCAGCTCTTGCCTCCCAGCAGTGTTGCAGTTTCTCTAACTGCAAAAGCCCTCTTCTCTTACCTCCGAGGCTCGGCAAGGGTGGATGTGATCGACGCTCGGCTCCCTCGCCTTGCTCTCTGCTCTCCCAACACAGGCTGCTCCGTGAACAGCCGGTGAGTGGTGACAGCGGCTGCAGCAGAATGAAGATCGGGACCACCGGACCAGGGTCCTGAACAGGTAACACACACATGTGTGTGTTTTCTGGGCCCCCCCCCCCCCCCCCACCACCCATTGCAATAACAGCATCGGCAACTTGGCACTGCAAGGTAGCACCTGGCTGCCCATAGACTACCCTCACCACCTGCTGCTCCCCAAAGTACCATCTCTGGTATGTACATATGTGTATTATTATGCAGGGCATAATTGTGGCAGGGGGGTCTTTGTCAATTTTATTGTTGGGGGCCCCCACAAGCCTTAATACGGCGATGTTTTTATACCTCTGTTGGGAACTGGGGGGGGGATTTATTTTCATATGGGTCATCTCTGTATTTTTTTTAAGAGAGCTTGGTGGTATGGAAATTGTGCCCCCAAAAGGACACGATCTGGAGGGGATGATGCTTCCAGTGACAAGATGTCGGTGTGGCAGACATATAGCAGATGGAGGTAGTACATGGTGCTGCTTAAGCACAGGCCCCTGGGACCGCCGCACGCTGTAGACAGTTAGCGGTGGGAGAGAAATAGACAAGTATGATTAAGCTATAATGGGGTTATTTAAGTTAGAGTTTAGGTTATTCAAATGCAGGGTTATATATTTAGGTTGACAATGTGATGTAATCAATTCATGTTGTGGCCAATTTGAGTGTCAGTATCAGCATAAGCTACATATACACACAACGATTTTGTTACCAACGATTTTATGAACGATTTTCTGTCAGATTATCCGTCAGATTTTTTAAAGTGTAATTAACGATTTTTTTGAACTACAAACGATTTTTGCATATTCCCTTATGAAAATCGTTGAGTTGGTCAGTCTGACTGAACTACAAACTACCAACTACAAACGTGAATGTGCATGAACGATAATCGTTCATCGTTCATCGTTTTAACTCAGAAAGTGAACGATTTTTTCAACGATTGAACGATAAACGATATTCTTATCGATAATTGTTCAAAAAATCGGTGTGTGTGTATGCACCTTTAGAGTGGAAGAGAGCGGAAATAATGTTGCACAGTCAAGTGTCCATCTTTGTCTTCCGCTTCTATACTTGCCTGTTGAATCCTCCAGCAAAACGAGGCTTTTTTGTACATAGACTTTGGTTCGTGACATCCTAGTGATATTTGTTAAATTGCAGAGTATCAAGCCTTTATCAGGGCCGTAGCTAGGGTAGTGCAGCCGGTGCCATTGCACAGGGCACCACAGGTCAGGGGGCGCTGTTTGTTCCTGTCAAATTTCTGTTTATTATCATTCTTGCTTGTAGCTTCCTCTTATTTCATCCCCAGCATCTCCTGGCCTCTCCTATCTCTTCCCTGGCCCTTCCCCATAAGACCATGGTCTCTCTCAGGTGCACTATATTATGTCCCTATTTATCCCCAGCATCTCCTGGCCTCCCCTCTCTCTTCCCTGGCCCTTCCCCATGAGGCCATGGCCCTTTTTTGGGTGCATTATGTCCTTTTGAAAAATGAGGGGGGCGCCAATTCTCTTTCTGGCACAGGGCACCAAAAAGTCTAGTTACGGCTCTGGCCTTTATCAAGGGGCAAAAAGCTCTATATAGTGATAACCCCTAATGTCTGAGGGTTTCCAGATATGTTTATTATGTTTATTAAAACATATGAAATTTCAGCTGCTGAGCAGCCATTACTACACAAGTTTAAGGAGTTCGCAAGCCTTACGGTGGCTAAAATTCTCCTTTTTATGCAAACATCTGGTGAAATTTTTTTTGCCTTTAATTGTCAAACCTTTGTTCAATTGTACCCCTGAGGGAGTCCCATATATGAGACGAAACGCGTAGGGTAGTGATATCGTTTCCTTCTGCTGGGGCTTACCACCAGTGAGCTCACATCCGTAAGGGTGTTGGTGGAATTAAATATCTGCTCCACACAAACAGTGTGTTTCTTGACATCATGTTTTAAATGTAAGCAATCGTGCAAATATTTGTATTTTATCCAAATAAATATTTTTGGCCATTCGGCCATTTTTTCTTGGGTGACTTTTCTGGTGAGCGGGTGTATTTCCAGGACATTACATTTCGCGATTTGATACATGAAGAAACACTTACGAACTGAATAAAGAAATTATATGACTTCTAATGAACCACCTTGATTGTTGTATTAAGGATTATATATACAAATCTAATTAAATTGGATTGCTTCATTATAATGTATTAGCACCTACAAGTATCTATTGTGTTACTGTATTTTTTTGGAGCCCACTAACAGGGGTTTCATTTGAGGTGCTTCTTCCAGTTTTTAGCGCGAGATAAGGGATAATTTTGTTTTATTTATATAAATAAATATATATATTTTTTTTTACTATTTTTTTATATATTTTTTTTAATTATTATTATTTTTTTACCTTTTTTATCTTTTAGATTAATAGAACTGCAAGTCTAAATCTGAGCTTTAACTTCTGAGCCGGCTAGATAATAATTATTTTTCTATTATTTAATTAACTCACTATAGCAAAATATCTGTACATAACATATCAGTGAGCAGATCTGCATTTCACAAATAGACAAACTGTTCTCGGCACTTTTGCTATGAATTCACTTTGTGAAGGAGGTCCATAAATATGTAATGTAAGGATAAATGACTGCAGATTATCTTCATATTACCACTGTGTATAATTTCATTAATGGATTGGTGTAACAGTCACATGTAATTGTAGCAACATAAAAAATGGGAGAATTTGAGTATTTAATGAATTAAAATGTTGTAATCATTTAGTCACCATGGAAATTGCAGAGACCCCAGTGATGTCATTCACATAATTACATAAGACAAACATTTGCAGAGCTCATGGCGTAAGCAGATGGATAAAGATGGGATATATTATATGTAGAAATATCTTGATTTTGCAGAGAGTACTCACTGTGCTTTGCAGGAGAATATGAACCGGGGGTGCCAGCTACTCCCCTTCATGCTAAACCTGTGAGAGGAGAGGCGTAAACCATTAACTATTTCACAATTTGTTGTCCCAGATGACCAGACTGCACATCACATGAATAGACTGCGGCAGTCACTGGATTACTTATTTCTTGGTCTATTCAAGTGTATTTTATAATGTTTTGTGGTTTTTTTATATGATAATAAGGCACTTAGTACAAAACCCTGAATGTCCAGGAGGCTCCCTGAAATAGTAATAATCTCCCCCCAGATTCCCTGAAGAGTCTATCAATCTGCCTGAAGCCAGGTCGGTCGGGCGCTGCACAGTGACTCTCCATCCATCATGAAGACAACACTGTGGAAGAAAGTATGGAGGACGAATGCTCCAAGAAAATGGCCACTGCTGTCCAGCACACAGATGAATGCAGTACATGAGTGACTGTACGCCCAATGATGTATGCTGCATTACAGGGGATGTGTGATGGATTGCATGAACCTGGTGGAAGGGAGAGAGAGAAGATACTAGAAAATAGAAGCATATTTGTAATGTACAGTCACGCCTACGTTACAACATCTAGGGGAGAATTTACGAAGTAGCAGCTTCTGTAAGCCGCTGCTTCCAAGTGGGTTGCAGGTACATATCTAAAAACGCTACCCGGAGTCAGTGTAACGCTCGATGTGCCGTTTTAAATATGCACCTGCAACTCGCCGGGAAGCAGCGGCTTACAGAGGCTGCTGCTTCGTAATATCTCCCCCTAGTGTTAGTGGGTGGGGAGTGCGCTAATCTCTGAAGTGGGTGACATTTTTGAACTGATGCAGTAACCTAAGGAGGTGATTTATCAAAGCTTGGAGAGAGATAAAGTAGAGAAAGATAAAGTTCCAACCAGCCAGCTGCTACCTGTCAATTTATGAACCTGTTAAGTGAGTTAGAAGCAGATTGGTTGGTACTTTAGCTCTCTCCAAGCTTTGATAAATCTCCCCCTTAACGTTTGGAATCGGTATGTAATACCGCTGGCTGCATGGCCGGCAGTTCGATTCCCAGCAGCGTCAGGCAGACAGATGAAGAGATTGCAGCAGCCCGACAGTGCTGGAAATCCCGATCGTCCCCAGGTAAGTATGAACTAACCTCCCCCCCTAACTCTAACCCTCCCTTAGGGGTGACTAACCTCCCCCCCCAAGTGCCTAACCCCCCTCTTAAGTGCCTAAACCTAACCCCCCCCTTCCCCGCTGCCTAAACCTAAGTCCCCCAGGGGGGTGCCTAACACACCCTCCCTCCCCCTAGCCAATCCCTAACCCTCCCGGGGGGATGCCTAACCCTAAGTCGCCCCCGGGAGCCATACACCTACCGTCCCCCCGCCCCGCGGCTGTCCGCTCGTGGCGCCCGGCATCCCTTCGATCAGGATGCCGGGCGCTGGTCTCCCGGCGTCGGTGAATTGAGCGGCGTCTACATCTAGATGCCATTCATTTCACCCTCGCCGGGATATGACAGTCGGGAAGCCGGCTGTCGGTATAATGCCAGCCGGCTTCACGATTACATCCCTAATATTTTATGCAAAACTATGATGCTACTCAACTGTGTTGGGGTTCATATTGAAGGGCACCCAAATGGGCGGGAGAAAGTTGCATTACGTTATGTCACCGGGGGGGGCTGAAAATGCACCGGATTTTAGGAGTAAGGGAGTTGATCGCAAACTCCGCAATAAAACTGTGTCTTGCAAAGGCTTTACCCTGTACTGAGCACATTTAGACAAATAACATGTTTGAATCTAGATTGTAATCTGTTAACACTTATAGCAGCCATTACCAAAGTGAGAGGAGCAGTACAGACATCAAACAGGTCAGGAACCACCGTTTGTTCCGACTAAGCTTTTCAGCTGAAACAACAGGAATATTATAGGCGTCAGACATTGTCACAGGCAACCGTAAAAACATCGGTGTGAGAGAATCTTCTTAGTCACATATATAAGTAATCTTCCCCAGCTTTACATTACGTCAGCAGCCAATTATCTTACCAGTTTGTCTGCGGAGTGTGGGACCCCCTCGCTCTCATAGGAAGAACATACAAACTCCACACAGCGCCCAGGTTGGGATCAAACTCATGGCGGAGAGCCGGTGTTATCCCATGCCTTTAGTGCTCATGGGAAACCTGCTGAGGACAGTGTAACAAGAACAGAGGCACAAGCTGCGATGTCACAGTGGGTATCCGGTCAGAATGTCGGCATTGATGTTACGTCGACATGTAAAATGTTGATTTTCACAAATATCGACAGGTCCATACTGTTGACATTAAACATGTTGACACCAGAACAGTATATTTTAGTGTTATATATTTTTAGGGTTAGGCTAAAATGTGCAAAAAAAAAAATATTGTGTCGACATGTCAAATGTTCACATCATGATCTAGTCGACATGTTGACCCTGTCGGTATTTGTGAATGTCACCTTTTTTTCTGTTGTCCTAACATCCATGGCAAAATTCAGATTGCCCACTTTCTTTTAAATATTTTTAAGACATAGTATATATTATAAAGGGCCTGTAAATATCTACATAAATGGTTACAAGGCTGGGACTTGTAGCTCCACTTTAGTATTTCCCAAACCCGCTGCCCTCCCATAAAATAAACCACCCTGGTATGCCAACTATATAAGCCTGTGCTGTCAAGACAGTCTCCTAAATGTAGGGCTGTCAATCATTTTTAAACTTATGCCAGGTACACACTAGACGACCGGACAACATATCGGACACATAGACCAGTGTGTACCCGCTATGTCGCTGATGATGCGCGCTCCCGCTGGGGCCGAAATCAGCATGACCCCTGCCGTCGCTCCCAGCATCGGGAACTATGTATGCACCCTCCGGGTCTTGCCGCACGCCACATCGGCGTTGGGTACACATGGTTTAGTGTGTATCCAGCTTAAAATCTGTGGTATAGCAGGGATCTGACCCCGCCCGCCTTACATCATAACATATTGTGTGTGAAATGGTCAACGCAGAGCCGCCTATTTATAACTTTATGACGCATTTACGGACCTTTCATACTATATATTAGGCTATTTATCTCCCCAGTTAAAGGCATCGGTTGCAAGATAGTGATGTGTATAGAAAACAGAGTAATGTCAGCCCGTACAGCCAAATGCAAGCAGTTAGTGTACATTATATATAATAACAATACAGAGTAATGTCAGCCCGTACAGCCAAATGCAAGCAGTTAGTGTACATTATATATAATAACAATACAGAGTAATGACAGCCCGTACAGCCAAATGCAAGCAGTTAGTGTACATTATATTTAATAACAATACAGAGTAATGACAGCCCGTACAGCCAAATGCAAGCAGTTAGTGTACATTATATATAATAACAATACAGAGTAATGACAGCCCGTACAGCCAAATGCAAGCAGTTAGTGTACATTATATATAATAACAATACAGAGTAATGTCAGCCCGTACAGCCAAATGCAAGCAGTTAGTGTACATTATATATAATAACAATACAGAGTAATGACAGCCCGTACAGCCAAATGCAAGCAGTTAGTGTACATTATATATAATAACTACAGAGTAATGACAGCCCGTACAGCCAAATGCAAGCAGTTAGTGTACATTATATATAATAACAATACAGAGTAATGACAGCCTGTACAGCCAAATGCAAGCAGTTAGTGTACATTATATATAATAACTACAGAGTAATGACAGCCCGTACAGCCAAATGCAAGCAGTTAGTGTACATTATATATAATAACAATACAGAGTAATGACAGCCTGTACAGCCAAATGCAAGCAGTTAGTGTACATTATATATAATAACAATACAGAGTAATGACAGCCCGTACAGCCAAATGCAAGCAGTTAGTGTACATTATATATAATAACAATACAGAGTAATGACAGCCTGTACAGCCAAATGCAAGCAGTTAGTGTACATTATATATAATAACAATACAGAGTAATGACAGCCTGTACAGCCAAATGCAAGCAGTTAGTGTACATTATATATAATAACAATACAGAGTAATGTCAGCCCATACAGCCAAATGCAAGCAGTTAGTGTACATTATATATAATAACTACAGAGTAATGACAGCCCATACAGCCAAATGCAAGCAGTTAGTGTCCATTATATATAATAACAATACAGAGTAATGTCAGCCTGTACAGCCAAATACAAGCAGTTAGTGTACATTATATATAATAACAATACAGAGTAATGTCAACCCGTACAGCCAAATGCAAGCAGTTAGTGTACATTATATATAATAACTACAGAGTAATGACAGCCCGTACAGCCAAATGCAAGCAGTTAGTGTACATTATATATAATAACAATACAGAGTAATGTCAGCCCGTACAGCCAAATGCAAGCAGTTAGTGTACATTATATATAATAACAATACAGAGTAATGTCAGCCCGTACAGCCAAATACAAGCAGTTAGTGTACATTATATATAACAATACAGAGTAATGTCAGCCCGTACAGCCAAATGCAAGCAGTTAGTGTACATTATATAGAATAACATTACAGAGTAATGTCAGCCTGTACAGCCAAATGCAAGCAGTTAGTGTACATTATATATAATAACAATACAGAGTAATGTCAGCCCGTACAGCCAAATGCAAGCAGTTAGTGTACATTATATATAATAACAATACAGAGTAATGTCAGCCCGTACAGCCAAATGCAAGCAGTTAGTGTACATTATATATAATAACAATACAGAGTAATGACAGCCCGTACAGCCAAATGCAAGCAGTTAGTGTACATTATATATAACAATACAGAGTAATGTCAGCCCGTACAGCCAAATGCAAGCAGTTAGTGTACATTATATATAACAATACAGAGTAATGTCAGCCCGTACAGCCAAATGCAAGCAGTTAGTGTACATTATATAGAATAACATTACAGAGTAATGTCAGCCTGTACAGCCAAATGCAAGCAGTTAGTGTACATTATATATAATAACAATACAGAGTAATGTCAGCCCGTACAGCCAAATGCAAGCAGTTAGTGTACATTATATATAATAACAATACAGAGTAATGACAGCCTGTACAGCCAAATGCAAGCAGTTAGTGTACATTATATATAATAACTACAGAGTAATGACAGCCCGTACAGCCAAATGCAAGCAGTTAGTGTACATTATATATAATAACTACAGAGTAATGTCAGCCTGTACAGCCAAATGCAAGCAGTTAGTGTACATTATATATAATAACAATACAGAGTAATGTCAGCCCGTACAGCCAAATGCAAGCAGTTAGTGTACATTATATATAATAACAATTCAGAGTAATGTCAGCCCATACAGCCAAATGCAAGCAGTTAGTGTACATTATATATAATAACAATACAGAGTAATGTCAGCCCGTACAGCCAAATGCAAGCAGTTAGTGTACATTATATATAATAACATTACAGAGTAATGACAGCCCGTACAGCCAAATGCAAGCAGTTAGTGTACATTATATATAATAACTACAGAGTAATGTCAGCCCGTACAGCCAAATGCAAGCAGTTAGTGTACATTATATATAATAACTACAGAGTAATGACAGCCCGTACAGCCAAATGCAAGCAGTTAGTGTACATTATATATAATAACAATACAGAGTAATGACAGCCCGTACAGCCAAATGCAAGCAGTTAGTGTACATTATATATAATAACAATACAGAGTAATGTCAGCCCGTACAGCCAAATGCAAGCAGTTAGTGTACATTATATATAATAACAATACAGAGTAATGTCAGCCCGTACAGCCAAATGCAAGCAGTTAGTGTACATTATATATAATAACTACAGAGTAATGACAGCCCGTACAGCCAAATGCAAGCAGTTAGTGTACATTATATATAATAACATTACAGAGTAATGTCAGCCCGTACAGCCAAATGCAAGCAGTTAGTGTACATTATATATAATAACAATACAGAGTAATGTCAGCCCGTACAGCCAAATGCAAGCAGTTAGTGTACATTATATATAATAACTACAGAGTAATGTCAGCCTGTACAGCCAAATGCAAGCAGTTAGTGTACATTATATATAATAACAATACAGAGTAATGACAGCCTGTACAGCCAAATGCAAGCAGTTAGTGTACATTATATATAATAACTACAGAGTAATGACAGCCCGTACAACCAAATGCAAGCAGTTAGTGTACATTATATATAATAACTACAGAGTAATGTCAGCCCGTACAGCCAAATGCAAGCAGTTAGTGTAAATTATATAGAAAAACATTACAGAGTAATGTCAGCCTGTACAGCCAAATGCAAGCAGTTAGTGTACATTATATATAATAACAATACAGAGTAATGTCAGCCCGTACAGCCAAATGCAAGCAGTTAGTGTACATTATATAGAAAAACATTACAGAGTAATGTCAGCTTGTACAGCCAAATGCAAGCAGTTAGTGTACATTATATATAATAACAATACAGAGTAATGACAGCCTGTACAGCCAAATGCAAGCAGTTAGTGTACATTATATATAATAACTACAGAGTAATGTCAGCCCGTACAGCCAAATGCAAGCAGTTAGTGTACATTATATATAATAACAATACAGAGTAATGTCAGCCCGTACAGCCAAATGCAAGCAGTTAGTGTACATTATATATAATAACAATACAGAGTATTGACAGCCCGTACAGCCAAATGCAAGCAGTTAGTGTACATTATATATAATAACTACAGAGTAATGTCAGCCCGTACAGCCAAATGCAAGCAGTTAGTGTACATTATATATAATAACAATACAGAGTAATGTCAGCCCGTACAGCCAAATGCAAGCAGTTAGTGTACATTATATATAATAACAATACAGAGTAATGTCAGCCCGTACAGCCAAATGCAAGCAGTTAGTGTACATTATATATAATAACTATAGAGTAATGTCAGCCTGTACAGCCAAATGCAAGCAGTTAGTGTACATTATATATAATAACAATACAGAGTAATGACAGCCTGTACAGCCAAATGCAAGCAGTTAGTGTACATTATATATAATAACTACAGAGTAATGACAGCCCGTACAACCAAATGCAAGCAGTTAGTGTACATTATATATAATAACTACAGAGTAATGTCAGCCCGTACAGCCAAATGCAAGCAGTTAGTGTAAATTATATAGAAAAACATTACAGAGTAATGTCAGCCTGTACAGCCAAATGCAAGCAGTTAGTGTACATTATATATAATAACAATACAGAGTAATGTCAGCCCGTACAGCCAAATGCAAGCAGTTAGTGTACATTATATATAACAATACAGAGTAATGTCAGCCCGTACAGCCAAATGCAAGCAGTTAGTGTACATTATATATAACAATACAGAGTAATGTCAGCCCGTACAGCCAAATGCAAGCAGTTAGTGTACATTATATAGAATAACATTACAGAGTAATGTCAGCCTGTACAGCCAAATGCAAGCAGTTAGTGTACATTATATATAATAACAATACAGAGTAATGTCAGCCCGTACAGCCAAATGCAAGCAGTTAGTGTACATTATATATAATAACAATACAGAGTAATGACAGCCTGTACAGCCAAATGCAAGCAGTTAGTGTACATTATATATAATAACTACAGAGTAATGACAGCCCGTACAGCCAAATGCAAGCAGTTAGTGTACATTATATATAATAACTACAGAGTAATGTCAGCCTGTACAGCCAAATGCAAGCAGTTAGTGTACATTATATATAATAACAATACAGAGTAATGTCAGCCCGTACAGCCAAATGCAAGCAGTTAGTGTACATTATATATAATAACAATTCAGAGTAATGTCAGCCCATACAGCCAAATGCAAGCAGTTAGTGTACATTATATATAATAACAATACAGAGTAATGTCAGCCCGTACAGCCAAATGCAAGCAGTTAGTGTACATTATATATAATAACATTACAGAGTAATGACAGCCCGTACAGCCAAATGCAAGCAGTTAGTGTACATTATATATAATAACTACAGAGTAATGTCAGCCCGAACAGCGAAATGCAAGCAGTTAGTGTACATTATATATAATAACAATACAGAGTAATGACAGCCCGTACAGCCAAATGCAAGCAGTTAGTGTACATTATATATAATAACAATACAGAGTAATGTCAGCCCGTACAGCCAAATGCAAGCAGTTAGTGTACATTATATATAATAACAATACAGAGTAATGTCAGCCCGTACAGCCAAATGCAAGCAGTTAGTGTACATTATATATAATAACTACAGAGTAATGACAGCCCGTACAGCCAAATGCAAGCAGTTAGTGTACATTATATATAATAACAATACAGAGTAATGACAGCCCGTACAGCCAAATGCAAGCAGTTAGTGTACATTATATATAATAACAATACAGAGTAATGTCAGCCCGTACAGCCAAATGCAAGCAGTTAGTGTACATTATATATAATAACAATACAGAGTAATGTCAGCCCGTACAGCCAAATGCAAGCAGTTAGTGTACATTATATATAATAACTACAGAGTAATGACAGCCCGTACAGCCAAATGCAAGCAGTTAGTGTACATTATATATAATAACATTACAGAGTAATGTCAGCCCGTACAGCCAAATGCAAGCAGTTAGTGTACATTATATATAATAACAATACAGAGTAATGTCAGCCCGTACAGCCAAATGCAAGCAGTTAGTGTACATTATATATAATAACTACAGAGTAATGTCAGCCTGTACAGCCAAATGCAAGCAGTTAGTGTACATTATATATAATAACAATACAGAGTAATGACAGCCTGTACAGCCAAATGCAAGCAGTTAGTGTACATTATATATAATAACTACAGAGTAATGACAGCCCGTACAACCAAATGCAAGCAGTTAGTGTACATTATATATAATAACTACAGAGTAATGTCAGCCCGTACAGCCAAATGCAAGCAGTTAGTGTAAATTATATAGAAAAACATTACAGAGTAATGTCAGCCTGTACAGCCAAATGCAAGCAGTTAGTGTACATTATATATAATAACAATACAGAGTAATGTCAGCCCGTACAGCCAAATGCAAGCAGTTAGTGTACATTATATAGAAAAACATTACAGAGTAATGTCAGCTTGTACAGCCAAATGCAAGCAGTTAGTGTACATTATATATAATAACAATACAGAGTAATGACAGCCTGTACAGCCAAATGCAAGCAGTTAGTGTACATTATATATAATAACTACAGAGTAATGACAGCCCGTACAGCCAAATGCAAGCAGTTAGTGTACATTATATATAATAACAATACAGAGTAATGTCAGCCCGTACAGCCAAATGCAAGCAGTTAGTGTACATTATATATAATAACAATACAGAGTATTGACAGCCCGTACAGCCAAATGCAAGCAGTTAGTGTACATTATATATAATAACTACAGAGTAATGTCAGCCCGTACAGCCAAATGCAAGCAGTTAGTGTACATTATATATAATAACAATACAGAGTAATGTCAGCCCGTACAGCCAAATGCAAGCAGTTAGTGTACATTATATATAATAACAATACAGAGTAATGTCAGCCCGTACAGCCAAATGCAAGCAGTTAGTGTACATTATATATAATAACTACAGAGTAATGTCAGCCTGTACAGCCAAATGCAAGCAGTTAGTGTACATTATATATAATAACAATACAGAGTAATGACAGCCTGTACAGCCAAATGCAAGCAGTTAGTGTACATTATATATAATAACTACAGAGTAATGACAGCCCGTACAACCAAATGCAAGCAGTTAGTGTACATTATATATAATAACTACAGAGTAATGTCAGCCCGTACAGCCAAATGCAAGCAGTTAGTGTAAATTATATAGAAAAACATTACAGAGTAATGTCAGCCTGTACAGCCAAATGCAAGCAGTTAGTGTACATTATATATAATAACAATACAGAGTAATGTCAGCCCGTACAGCCAAATGCAAGCAGTTAGTGTACATTATATAGAAAAACATTACAGAGTAATGTCAGCTTGTACAGCCAAATGCAAGCAGTTAGTGTACATTATATATAATAACAATACAGAGTATTGACAGCCCGTACAGCCAAATGCAAGCAGTTAGTGTACATTATATATAATAACTACAGAGTAATGTCAGCCCGTACAGCCAAATGCAAGCAGTTAGTGTACATTATATATAATAACAATACAGAGTAATGTCAGCCCGTACAGCCAAATGCAAGCAGTTAGTGTACATTATATATAATAACAATACAGAGTAATGTCAGCCCGTACAGCCAAATGCAAGCAGTTAGTGTACATTATATATAATAACTACAGAGTAATGTCAGCCTGTACAGCCAAATGCAAGCAGTTAGTGTACATTATATATAATAACAATACAGAGTAATGACAGCCTGTACAGCCAAATGCAAGCAGTTAGTGTACATTATATATAATAACTACAGAGTAATGACAGCCCGTACAACCAAATGCAAGCAGTTAGTGTACATTATATATAATAACTACAGAGTAATGTCAGCCCGTACAGCCAAATGCAAGCAGTTAGTGTAAATTATATAGAAAAACATTACAGAGTAATGTCAGCCTGTACAGCCAAATGCAAGCAGTTAGTGTACATTATATATAATAACAATACAGAGTAATGTCAGCCCGTACAGCCAAATGCAAGCAGTTAGTGTACATTATATAGAAAAACATTACAGAGTAATGTCAGCTTGTACAGCCAAATGCAAGCAGTTAGTGTACATTATATATAATAACAATACAGAGTAATGACAGCCTGTACAGCCAAATGCAAGCAGTTAGTGTACATTATATATAATAACTACAGAGTAATGTCAGCCCGTACAGCCAAATGCAAGCAGTTAGTGTACATTATATATAATAACAATACAGAGTAATGTCAGCCCGTACAGCCAAATGCAAGCAGTTAGTGTACATTATATATAATAACAATACAGAGTATTGACAGCCCGTACAGCCAAATGCAAGCAGTTAGTGTACATTATATATAATAACTACAGAGTAATGTCAGCCCGTACAGCCAAATGCAAGCAGTTAGTGTACATTATATATAATAACAATACAGAGTAATGTCAGCCCGTACAGCCAAATGCAAGCAGTTAGTGTACATTATATATAATAACAATACAGAGTAATGTCAGCCCGTACAGCCAAATGCAAGCAGTTAGTGTACATTATATATAATAACAATACAGAGTAATGACAGCCCGTACAGCCAAATGCAAGCAGTTAGTGTACATTATATATAATAACTACAGAGTAATGTCAGCCCATACAGCCAAATGCAAGCAGTTAGTGTACATTATATATAATAACTACAGAGTAATGTCAGCCCGTACAGCCAAATGCAAGCAGTTAGTGTACATTATATATAATAACTACAGAGTAATGACAGCCCGTACAGCCAAATGCAAGCAGTTAGTGTACATTATATATAATAACAATACAGAGTAATGACAGCCCGTACAGCCAAATGCAAGCAGCTAGTGTACATTATATATAATAACAATACAGAGTAATGTCAGCCCGTACAGCCAAATGCAAGCAGTTAGTGTACATTATATATAATAACAATACAGAAAACTTGACAACAATAATGGGGGAGCCCCCCAGACAACAAAGCGTGTAACAAATCCCAGCATGGCGGCAGTGCTACCTAGCGCCACACAATATAAAAAGGGGACGCGTGATGGCGGGGGGGATATAGCTACAATGAAGGGGGTGGTGGAAATTTGGATATGAACCATAGGATAAACAGAGAAGAAGAAAAAGAAAATAGTGTGTAAGGCACATAAAACAAAACAGCGCATGCGCATCACTGTCTACAGATGCGTTAAGTTTGTGTACCCCCCACCCCCTCCTCCCTCCCCCCCTCCGCTCACCTTCCCCCCCCCCCCGACTTACCTGTCCGCGCAGCAGCCTCCGGCTCCGTCCTGCTGGTCTGTCATGTGGTTTCCCAGCAGATCACATGACAGATTAGGAAAAAAAAAAAAATTTTTTTTTTGTCTAAACTTTCTTGTGCTCTGCTGGGGAGCACACGTCCGACCAGCCTCCGGAGCCTGAGGACGGAGCAGAGCGCCGCAGGGACTCGTCGGGGGACCTGCACACTCGGATACAGGTAAGTTTCACCTGCTATTCGCCACCTCACAGTGGCGAATAGTAACTGCATCAAATTCCGAAAATTGATAATTTTCGGAATTTGATGAATACCACAATTTCCACATCCCCATACTAATGTACTAATGTACTAATGTATGGGGAGTGTGGAAATTAACGCAGGGGAACTTAGCAAGGAGATATCTGTGATATCTCCTGTGCTAAGTGGCTACATGAATACCAAAATAACGTTATTTAAGGAAAATGTCCTTAAAAACGTTATTTTAGTGTTGATGAATAGGCCCCTGTATCTTATGGAGTGGTGAGATCTATATACCAGAGGCACTCCTATTCTCCATATACCATACCTCCCAACTTTTGGAGATTAGAAGGAGGGACAGGGCGCTCGCGGGCGGAAAGGGGTGGGGCTTCTGGAAAGGGGGTGGGGCTTCCGGGAAGGGGGCGTGGCTTCCGGAAAGGGGCGGGGCAAATTAAAATGGGGCGGAGCCTCGCGGCTTCCCCCCGTTTTCGTCACTATAGGGGGCGTGCCCAGCACTCTCCGAGATGCTGGGCAGCCCCCCAGGCTCTTCCTACGCTAGTGAACAGATGCCGTGCGATGCGCACGGCATCTGTTCACCTTCTACACACCCGCTGCTCTGCTAGGCAGAGCAGCGGGTGTGCTCTCCCCAACTTCCCCCTCACCGCGGGACACTGCAGCCTGCGGGCGGGACAGCGGGACAGTCCCAGAAAAACAGGACTGTCCCGCTGGAAGCGGGACAGTTGGGAGGTATGCATATACTCATGTTGCTCCTCATTTGCTCTCTGATTAGGGTTTGAAAAGTCAACCAAGAGCTCGGCTACAGTAGGTGCAAAGAGTGTGGCCGCTACGGGGCCCAGGCCGCCTCTGGGACCGGCCTTCCTTTTGCACCGAGGTACACTGCCATCTCCTGAGCCCAGGCTTTTCTATTCTCACCACAGTGTAGGGCATCTGGGCCCAGAGCTGATCTAAGCTACAATACAGCCATCTCTAGCTGCTGCCTGCATGTATTGTGTGTCACATTACAGGTCACAGCCCTATACAAATGATGCCCAGCTACTGGCAGCCATTTTGGGGCTATAGCCATCTCTAGCTGCTGCCTGTATGTATTGTGATGTCACAGTGCAGGTCACAGCCCTATATAAGGGATACCCAGCTACTGGCAGCCATTTTGTAGCTATAGCCATGTCTAGCTGCTGCCTGCATGTATTGTGATGTCACAGTGCAGGTCACAGCCCTATATAAAGGATGCCCAGCTACTGGCAGCCATTTTGTGGCTTAAGGCATCTCTAGCTGCTGCCTGCATGTATTGCGATGTCACAGCCCTATATAAAGGATGCCCAGCTACTGGCAGCCATTTTGTGTTTTAAGGCATCTCTAGCTGCTGCTGGTATGGATTGTGGTTTCACAATGCAGGTCACAGCCATATATCAAGGATCCTGGGCTACTGACAGCCATTTTGTGGCTATAGCCATCTCTAGTTGCTGCCTGCATGTATTGTGGCCCAGCCACTGGCAGCCATTTTGTGGCGACATTTTCTCCTACATTGGTACTCTCTGAGTAGTTCCTGCTTTATTTAAGCGACTTTGGATAACGACTACTGATATGGACTTTAGATTACATCTTCCAATAAGGTCCTGAACAGCAACATCTTCAGAAAAAGAATTTGAATAACGTCTTCAGGTAAGGACTATATAACACATTTTGACCTGTCACCCTTACCCCTACATACATCCTTTATTTGATCTGATATAACGTTGCATGACTGAAGATGGGTACACACTTGTCCAATCCTCCGGGGATCCAACTCCAGACCAGGCTAGTAACATAATCCTACTGGAGACCTGGTCACAGATCCAACACCCAATATATGCCTACACACAGGGGCATATCTACAATGGGTGCAGGGAATGCGGTGCACACGGGCCCCCGGGGCACACCCTGCACCCATGTTATTTAAACTTACCTCTCCGAGGTCCCGTGTCGGGTCTCTCATTGCTGCTCAAAATGCCAGAAAATGGCCGCAGCGGCTAGTTTTCCAGCGTTTTGCGCATGCGCTGTGAGGAAATCACCGGGAAAATGGCGGCCGCGCCATTTCCCCCACGATCTGCGTATGCGCAGTAGGCTCTCAGCACACTCTAGTCCCCAGAGTCTACTGAGTCTACTGATTCTGCGGTGGCCGGCCAGCCGCGTCAGGCGGCTGCCGGGGTGAGAGGAGGGGGCCCGTGACTGCGGATGCACTCGGGCCCCCTCCTCTCTAAAGACACCCCTGTCTACACAGCTGGCCAATTGTGCGGTAAGTCTCAGATCTGCATCTGCTGAAACAATCTACCGAAAGGATTGTGTCACCATACACACTCTTCCAATCTTTGGCAGACCAGCTGCCACTCACTAGGTGCAGAGTATGGGGCTGATATGGGGCCCTCTCCCTGCACCGAGTTACTCACTAGAGTGCTGCTGCAGAACATCTGCCTTCTTATTTACCACGTTATATCATAAACATTTTAGGAAGACTCTGGGACCTATTCATCAACACTAAAATAAAGTTTTTAAGGACATTTTCCTTAATTACCTCTATTTTAGTATTCATGAAGACACTTAGCACAGGACATATCACGGATATCTCCGTCTGCGTTAATTTCCACTCTCCCCATACTTTAGTACATTAGTATGGGGGTATGGAAATTATGCTATTCATCAAATTCTGAAAATTATGTATTATCGGAACTTGATGGTGTTACTATACGCCACTGGCTCCCTCCGTCACTCTGGTCGCTTCTCAGGCTCTGTCTGCAGTGCTGTCACTGTGTTCTCCCGGCAGAACACAGTAAAGTTTAGTAAAAAAAAAAAAAAAAAAACTCCCCCCCCCCTAAACTTTACTGTGTACTGCCGGGAGAACACAGTGACAGCACTGCAGACAGAGCCGGAGGCGACTGCTGCGGCCAGGTAAGTGGGGGACGGGGGAGCTTAGCGGAGACCTGCGGGAGCGCGCATCTTTCGTCGTTATCGTTCATCGTTTTAGCGTACACACTGGCCGATATAGTGAACGATAACTATATCGTTATCGTTCAGTCGTTTAAACTATCGGCAAGTGTGTACACACCTTCAATGTAGACCTGGGTAAAACCAGGCTGCACTGCAGGTGGCACTGATGTGATGTAAGATGTGCAAAGACATCCTAGCTGAGCTCCAATTTGCAGTGTAAGAATAAAGCTGCACTACATGCAAAAGCAGACAGTATTTACCCTGCATGCAAACCTAATACATGTATTTGCCCCCCTTGCAGTGCAGCAGTTTGTCCAAGTGCAAAGTTACTACTTTTTTTTTTTTTTTTGCTTTGCTCCTGACTCAAAATCAGTCCCACAGTGTCGGCAATCAGGGGGTCCTAGCTCGAGCTGTTATATAAGCCTGATAATAATTATTTATACTTCCAGTTATGGTGCACTAGTTCTGGAATAATGTTGCAATGTTATTGTATGATTGCTTTTCTTTATGATCTATGTCTGTCTTGTGCTATAGGCTATTTCAAATGTTGTAATAAATATATTGGTGTCATTTCCTATCAGCGTTCGGTATTACGTTAGATCATGTGACTGCTTTTATAATGAATGTTCTGGCTATATAATATTTGTAGTATTGAATTAATTTTATTATGCAGCTACTGTATTGAGGTCATACATATACTTCTCCTTTTTAGACTGTAGGTTCTCGGTGCTATTGCTGGCTGCTCTCCGCAGGTCTGATTCAAAGGTGGACGCAACGTCGCTGTTTTGCGCACTTGAGTGATTAATCGCTACTGAGCATGTGCAAAAAGCCTGAGAAACCCCTACGGCGCATGCGTACCACTGAGTGTACGCGGAGACCATGGCGGACAGCCATGGGTGTTTCTGGGAGGCGGCTCACAGTGAATCAGTGGATGGATCAGACGGGTCAGTGGACGCGGCTGTGTTCTCAAATGCACAGATGGTCCTGGCGATGGTGCTCCGATTGACGGTGGAGTAGAGTCCTCCGGAGGATTTGCACTGTCCACGGACATTGGAAGTTGGCGTCTCTGGGCTTGCAATCTCCGACACTCGCTAGTACACAAGGGGAAGGCTGCATATTTTCACAGCAGCAAAACCGAGAGAAATCACAGCGGCGCATGCATTAGCATTTACCTCTGAACCAAGCCTCATGCCTCATAACAGGGCTGTTGCATTTTCTATTGCACCAAAGGTATTTGCTTTCTATTAGTACCATCTCTCTCTCTCATTTTAACACATACTGTTTACTGTGACAACTATAAGGCTCAATTGAATTCAACGCGATTTGAATAGAACCGGGAATGAGCTCCCGTAGCGCGCGTATTTAGCGCGCTGTTAAGCCCGACTGAAGGATTTCTTCTCGCACCCCTCCTGGGGTGCGAGCAGAAATCCAACAAAACTCCTGGCGCAATGCTTTTTTCTACCCTTAGCGCGGCGGAAACAGCATCGCGGCAGGCACTTAAGTCGGAGAATGCCGGTTCTCACGACTAAACACCATGTTTAAGGCGCGAGAATGGGCATTGTCTGATATAACAACGCGCTGAATTGAATAGGTTCGGGAGCTCCTTCCTGGCGCTATTCAATTGGCGTTGAATTGAATTGAGCCCATATAGTGCTGCGTTGTACTGAGTGTGAACTGCAGTCATTATGCTGTTGCATTAAGACTTTTGCTCTTACATTTTTGTCCCTATCGATCTATGTAAATGTCCCATTCATATAGTTATCAGGACTTACAGCTTATTTGCCTTATAGGTGAATACATGGTATTTTGTGGGTGTGATCAGTGTATTTATAGCTGCGGAGACATAACTTAGTCTCTCTCAGGGGTGTATGCTACAGTGAAAACCTCCATTCACCTTAAATTTATCTGCTGGACTCATTGATCTATGTGTGGATTACTGAACGGTATCCATAAGAATAATAGCATGTTTATTATAAAACACATTTTTTTTTTCTTACAAACCCAACACAAATGTAATTAGAAAAATTTTGGTCTTTGAATCAGTCCCTGAAATGTAAACAGGTGTTTTATTGAATAAATGTATTTACTAACGGCTGTTCATATACCGACTACATATTACAACGCGTTTCATAGATTAGTTCATCATCCCCTGGCATCTGGCACTGCCGTGTGGTCATTTCCAGTTCTACTGACCATCCACAGAAAATGACTATAGAGGCAAACTTTTCGTTGTCAGTGCTTAATTGTGTTTATAATACATATTTCATTTGTCATGCATATATATATTTTTACTTTTACATTACTGCCTCACAGCACAGACGTTGTGGGTTCAACTCTCACTGTGGGCCTATCTGTGTGGAGTTTGTATGCTCTCTCCCTGTGATAGCGTGGGTTTCCTCCGGGTGCTCCTGTCCCCCCCCTCCCCCCCACACACACACTCCAAACATGTACTGGTAGGTTAATTGGCTCCCAACAAAAATGACCAAACATTTTCTCTGTAAAGTGCTATATAGTATGTGTGCACTAAATAAATAACTGGTAATAAATAAATATATATTGTTATTATTCACAGTTACTTATATAGCGCCAGCATATTCCGTTGTGCCACACATATGCTGGGTACACACTGTAACGCTGCTCCGTTCGTACAGCCGACAACCGATATATCGTTCAGTCCACCTGCATCTAAGTACTCACAATGTATCTATGAGCGACGTCTTTCACAGATATGTTGCCTTGGCCGAACAAAAGAATAGGTTTTAAAAATAAAATAAAAATGATATATAAATACATACATGTGTGTATATATATATATATATATATATATATATATAATAAGTCCTTGTATACAACAGGAACAGGCGGCACTCACTGGTCTTGTGTAAAAGTTGAATATTTAATCCAAAGGCATCAACGTTTCAAGACCCCAGCGGCCTTTTCATCAGGATGTGCAACATACAAATGAAAGAACTTTTGTGCATAAGACACCGCATAATGTTCTAGCATAGTCTCCCCTTGTATAGCAGCGACCACATAACACACACACACACGAGAGGATGTAGAGCACTCACCTTTCTGCATAACCATGGTAGAAGATTAATCCCTAATGAGACCTCAGCCCTTCTCTGGAGCGAGTGCTGCTCCCAGGTAAGCTATCTATATAGTAACCTGAGCCTGTCGCATGAACAGCAGAGACAGGAATGGCCCCAGCCCCAGGGGAGGGTGGAAGATTCTCATTGCATACTTGTTTTGGGATCTCTATGGAACTGATTTACAAGAGCCATTTCCGTTTTAACCATATCTCCAGTATACTTCTCCCTGTGTCATTCTGAATACATCTGGGCGGCTATTTCTTTTATCCCGCAGGTACTGTAGGTGTAACGGCTGCGGTCAGTAATGGCGGTATCTAATGTGTATTTGTGTGAAAGATAATTTATATTGTGAGCACCCATGGGGCAGGGACCGAGGGCCTGATTCAGAGCCGGACGCTATCTGCGGCCGCTCGCTGGCTAAAAGGGGCCGGCTATTTAAATCATGTGCTCGCTCTGCGTCGCGTAAAGCCGCCCACTAAGTAATAGCGAGCGGCCGCACTATGCGCTCGCACCTGTATAAAGACGCCTCTTTGCCACTCGCAACACACGTCCTCTCCGGCAGTTGTAGGATTAATCGGGAACATGGAGAGCCATCGGAGCTGCCCGCAGCGCTTGTGGTAGCCTTTTCCCACCACAACATTGCGAGCAGTTCTGGCTAAACTACAACCCAGTCACGTCTGTAATGACGCTACTTTGCTAATTATGCCCACCCATTAAACGCCATTATACATAGGCGTACCATACTATCCCATTATACATAGGCTTATCATACATACTATCCCTTTATACATAGGCTTACCATGCTATCCCTTTATACATAGGCGTACCATACTATCCCATTATACATAGGCTTACCATACTCTCCCTTTATACATAGGCTTAGCATACTATCCCCTTTATACATAAGCTTACCGTACTATCCCTTTATACATAGGCTTAGCATACTGTCATACCCTTTCCCTATGAGGCTGTACCACTTTTTCGGGCACACGTTGTATGTCCCAATTTGAAAAAAGATGGGAGGAGTGGGGCAATGCACTATCTGGCCCAGGGCACCAAAAAAGTCTAGTTACAGCTCTGTTTCTTATGGCATATTCAAAATGTCAGACAACAGACCAACCTATAACAATCGCCTATAGGAACTGATTTGAATGGCTGATGCTGCCTGACACACCTGCACCATCCCTCCTGAGAATAATGCAAAGTATGTGCTCTGCTGTTTACCTGGGACACACAAATGGCAAAACTAATGGCAGGTCCAACAAAAAGTCACAGCAGCTTCTGACTCATCTGCTGGTAATGCTGGATGTAGGGGTAGATCAGGCTGGGAATATGCAGCCAATGCTTTATCTGCCAAACATTATGTTAGAAGAATGCTCTAAAATCACATTGCTATTTAATACTGTAGCTGTCCTTCTCTCATTACCTGCGCACCTACCCTACACCAACCTATTCTACTCACACTAATATACCCTCACACATCCCCTACACCCACCTAGTCTACTCACACTGGTACACCCTCACACCTCCCCTACACCAACCTATTCTACTCACGCTAATATACCCTCACACTTCCCCTACACCCACCTAGTCTACTTACACTGGTACACCCTCACACCTCCACTACACCCACCTAGTCTACTCACACTGGTACACCCTCACACCTCCCCTACTCCCACCTATACTATTCACACTGGCACACCCTCATACCTCCCCTACTCCTACCTATACTACTCACACTGGTACACCCTCACACCTACCCTACTCCCACCTATACTACTCACACTGGTACACCCTCACACCTCCCCTACTCCCACCTATACTACTCACACTGGTACACCCTCACACCTCCCCTACTCCCACCTATACTACTCACACTGGTACACCCTCACACCTCCCCTACTCCCACCTATACTACTCACACTGGTACACCCTCACACCTCCCCTACTCCCACCTATACTACTCACACTGGTACACCCTCATACCTCCCCTACTCCTACCTATACTACTCACACTGGTACACCCTCACACCTACCCTACTCCCACCTGTACTACTCACATTGGTACACCCTCACACCTCCCATACTCCACCTATACTACTCACACTGGTACACCCTCACATCTCCCCTACTCCCACCTATACTACTCACACTGGTACACCCTCACACCTCCCCTACTCCCACCTATACTACTCACATTGGTACACCCTCACACCTCCCCTACTCCCACCTATACTACTCACACTGGTACACCCTCATACCTCCCCTACTCCTACCTATACTACTCACACTGGTACACCCTCACACCTCCCCTACTCACACCTATACTACTCACACTGGTACATCCTCACACCTCCCCTACTCCCTCCTATACTACTCACACTGGTACACCCTCACACCCCTACTCACACCTATACTACTCACACTGGTACATCCTCGCACCTCCCCTACACCCACCTATTCTACTTACACTAATATACCCTCACACCTCCCCTACACCCACCTATACTACTCACAGTGGTACACCCTCACACCTCCCCTACACCCACCTATACTACTCACACTAATATACCCTCACACCTCCCCTACACCCACCTATACTACTCACACTAATATACCCTCACACCTCCCCTACACCCACCTATACTACTCACACTAATATACTCTCACACCTCCCCTACACCCACCTATACTACTCACACTATACCCTCACACCTCCCCTACACCCACCTATACTACTCACACTAATATACCCTCACACCTCCCCTACACCCACCTATACTACTCACACTAATATACCCTAACTCCTCCCCTCGTCCCACCTATACTACTCACACTAATATACCCTCACACCTCCCCTACACCCACCTATACTACTCACACTAATATACCCTAACTCCTCCCCTCGTCCCACCTATACTACTCACACTAATATACCCTCACACCTCCCCTACACCCACCTATACTACTCACACTAATATATCCTCACACCTCCCCTACTCCCACCTATACTACTCACACTAATATACTCTCACACCTCCCCTACACCCACCTATACTACTCACACTAATATACCCTCACACCTCCCCTACACCCACCTATACTACTCACACTAATATATCCTCACACCTCCCCTACTCCCACCTTTACTACTCACTAATATACCCTCACACCTCCCCTACACCCACCTATACTACTCACACTAATATACTCTCACACCTCCCCTGCTCCCACCTATACTACTCACACTAATATACCCTCACACCTCCCCTGCACCCACCTATACTACTCACACTAATATACTCTCACACCTCCCCTACACCCACCTATACTACTCACACTGGTACACCCTCACATCTCCCCTACTCCCACCTATACTACTCACACTGGTACACCCTCACACCTCCCCTACTCCCACCTATACTACTCACATTGGTACACCCTCACACCTCCCCTACTCCCACCTATACTACTCACACTGGTACACCCTCATACCTCCCCTACTCCTACCTATACTACTCACACTGGTACACCCTCACACCTCCCCTACTCACACCTATACTACTCACACTGGTACATCCTCACACCTCCCCTACTCCCTCCTATACTACTCACACTGGTACACCCTCACACCCCTACTCACACCTATACTACTCACACTGGTACATCCTCGCACCTCCCCTACACCCACCTATTCTACTTACACTAATATACCCTCACACCTCCCCTACACCCACCTATACTACTCACAGTGGTACACCCTCACACCTCCCCTACACCCACCTATACTACTCACACTAATATACCCTCACACCTCCCCTACACCCACCTATACTACTCACACTAATATACCCTCACACCTCCCCTACACCCACCTATACTACTCACACTAATATACTCTCACACCTCCCCTACACCCACCTATACTACTCACACTATACCCTCACACCTCCCCTACACCCACCTATACTACTCACACTAATATACCCTCACACCTCCCCTACACCCACCTATACTACTCACACTAATATACCCTAACTCCTCCCCTCGTCCCACCTATACTACTCACACTAATATACCCTCACACCTCCCCTACACCCACCTATACTACTCACACTAATATACCCTAACTCCTCCCCTCGTCCCACCTATACTACTCACACTAATATACCCTCACACCTCCCCTACACCCACCTATACTACTCACACTAATATATCCTCACACCTCCCCTACTCCCACCTATACTACTCACACTAATATACTCTCACACCTCCCCTACACCCACCTATACTACTCACACTAATATACCCTCACACCTCCCCTACACCCACCTATACTACTCACACTAATATATCCTCACACCTCCCCTACTCCCACCTTTACTACTCACTAATATACCCTCACACCTCCCCTACACCCACCTATACTACTCACACTAATATACTCTCACACCTCCCCTGCTCCCACCTATACTACTCACACTAATATACCCTCACACCTCCCCTGCACCCACCTATACTACTCACACTAATATACCGTCACACCTCTCCTACACCCACCTATTCTACTTACAATAATATACCCTCACACCTCCCCTACACCCACCTATACTACTCACACTAGTATACCCTCACACCTCCCCTACACCCACCTATACTACTCACACTAATATACCCTCACACCTCCCCTACACCCACTTATACTACTCACACTAATATACTCTCACACCTCCCCTACACCCACCTATACTACTCACACTAATATACCCTCACACCTCCCCTACACCCACCTATACTACTCACACTAATATACCCTCACACCTCCCCTACACCCGCCTATACTACTCACACTAATATACCCTCACAACTCCCCTACACCCACCTATACTACTCACACTAATATACCCTCACACCTCCCCTACACCCACCTATACTACTCACACTAATATACCGTCACGCCTCCCCTACTCCCACCTATACTACTCACACTAATATACCCTCACACCTCCCCTACACCCACCTATACTACTCACACTAATATACCCTCACACCTCCCCTACACCCACCTATACTACTCACACTAATATACCCTAACTCCTCCCCTCGTCCCACCTATACTACTCACACTAATATACCCTCACACCTCCCCTACACCCACCTATACTACTCACACTAATATATCCTCACACCTCCCCTACTCCCACCTATACTACTCACTAATATACCCTCACACCTCCCCTACACCCACCTATACTACTCACACTAATATACTCTCACACCTCCCCTGCTCCCACGTATACTACTCACACTAATATACCCTCACACCTCCCCTACACCCACCTATACTACTCACACTAATATACCGTCACAACTCTCCTACACCCACCTATTCTACTTACAATAATATACCCTCACACCTCCCCTACACCCACCTATACTACTCACACTAGTATACCCTCACACCTCCCCTACTCCCACCTATACTACTCACACTAATATACCCTCACACCTCCCCTACACCCACTTATACTACTCACACTAATATACTCTCACACCTCCCCTACACCCACCTATACTACTCACACTAATATACCCTCACACCTCCCCTACACCCACCTATACTACTCACACTAATATACCCTCACACCTCCCCTACACCCACCTATACTACTCACACTAATATACCGTCACGCCTCCCCTACTCCCACCTATACTACTCACACTAATATACTCTCACACCTCCCCTGCACCCACCTATACTACTCACACTAATATACCCTCACCCCTCCCCTACACCCACCTATACTACTTACACTAATATACCCTCACACCTCCCCTACACCCACCTATACTACTCACACTAATATACCCTAACTCCTCCCCTCGTCCCACCTATACTACTCACACTAATATACCCTCACACCTCCCCTACTCCCACCTATACTACTCACTAATATACTCTCACACCTCCCCTACACCCACCTATACTACTCACACTAATATACTCTCACACCTCCCCTGCTCCCACCTATACTACTCACACTAATATACCCTCACACCTCCCCTACACCCACCTATACTACTCACACTAATATACCGTCACACCTCTCCTACACCCACCTATTCTACTTACAATAACATACCCTCACACCTCCCCTACACCCA
This sequence comes from Taudactylus pleione, assembly GCA_031769625.1. NCBI lineage: Eukaryota > Metazoa > Chordata > Amphibia > Anura > Myobatrachidae > Taudactylus > Taudactylus pleione. The sequence continues at coordinate 925,908 of JAUIMM010000582.1, read as the reverse complement.
CCTATACTACTCACACTAGTATACTCTCACACCTCCCCTACACCCACCTATACAACTCACACTAATATACCCTCACACCTCCCCTACACCCACTTATACTCCTCACACTAATATACTCTCACACCTCCCCTACACCCACCTATACTACTCACACTAATATACCCTCACACCTCCCCTACACCCACCTATTCTACTTACACTAATATACCCTCACACCTCCCCTACACCCACCTATACTACTCACATTAATATACCCTCCCACCTACCTTACAATCTATTAACCGGTGGTGAGCGCTGCACCAAAACTCCCCCACCCACGCGGGACACTGCGGTCCAGGGTCGGCACCCAGCAGGCTTTTTCAGCAGGACGCCAACATAAGGGTAGGGCGCATCTTGCCATTTTGAAATCAGGCAGGACGCGGCACCCTGTTAATGTTAAAACAGCCTAGCGGGAATACTATAATGATCCCCAGACACTCGGAATGAATTATGCTAACAGCTGATTACTGCATTCCTAGCGTGGAGAGAGAGAGAAGCAGAAGAGGTCACTGACTGTAATGGCTATATTTACTAAAGTGAGAGTGTTTAGAAATGGATTTGTTGCCCATAGCAACCAATCAGATTCTACTTATCATTTAACTAGCACCTTCTAGAAGATAATAGCTAGAATCTGATTGGTTGCTATGGGCAACATCTCCACTTCTATAAACTCTCACTTCAGTAAATATACCCCTAGGACTGAATCTTACTCTGTATAGCCGCAGTTACACCTAAAGTGACAAAGCAAGGGGCTGGGGGAGAAAAGGGCGGGTAGGAGGATGTCACATGAGAAGTCACAATGGCTCTTAGTCAGAACCGCATGCAAGGCCGATCTTTTGCTACTGTGCTTATGCAGAAATCCCTAAAAACTCCCACGGCACATTTGTTAAAAAAGGCACTCTTGCGATCGAGATTCACGGTGCAAAAAAGTTTTTGATGGTGCACCAATTGCTATTACAGCGCCTACGCGGAGGCTGGCAGTATGGAGGCTCAGTCCTTGCACATGCATATGCATGGATGTACTCCAGGGAAGGGCCTTGTATCTGCATTTGCATAAAGTCGCAGGCTCCCAACCACGTCTCTTTCCACCTCTGAATCCAGCCCAATGTGCGTGACTGTTATGCTGGGCACACACTAGACGATGTGTACCCACCCCGACCTTGGCAGCGACGGGATCTGGCGGAGGAGCCGGCTTCGTCAAGTGCATACACACTTGCCGAAGCGGGCAGCGATGGAAGCCACGCTAATGCCATTCCTCGTCGGCCCTGCATGCAGGGCCGACGGAAAATGTCGCTGACAACCCGTGGGAGCGCGCAGCGAAATAGCGGGTACACACTAGAGGATGTGCCCGGTATGTCGGTCCAATCGCCTAGTGTGTACCCAGCGTTAGACTGTAAATGGATATATAATCTGCACTTGTCACCAATATACGAATATATTCTGTTTTTAGCAATCGCCTCGGGCCCTGATTCAGAGCCGGACCCTCTGACAGATCGCTCGCTCTGAATCAGGGCCGTCCGTCTTGATTTTTAGAGCGGCCTCCTGGCCGCTCGTATAGCTGTGGTGACCACCCACAGCTATAGCGAGCGGCCAGGAAGATGGTTGCGATTGTCAAGACCATCGCGACCATCAGGCTTGCGACGAGATCCTTGTGGTAGGGTCTCGTTGCCGCAAGCCCTAGAGTGCTTTCGGCTCAAACAGAGCCGAAAGCACTCCCACTGACATCACTTGTGATGTCAGTGGGGCCGGCCCCAGACGGTAGGCGTTCCCATGGAAACGCCTCTGTCTGGGCAGCCGCGCCCACCATAGGGGGCATGCTGTCACTCAACATCAATAGCACGCCCCCTTTGGTACGAGACCCGGAGCGACTGTTTGCCCGTCGCTATCCGGGTCTCGCGCATGCGCACGACGGAGCCTGGGCCGTCATGCACATGCGCACTGGGCCACCATCGACCCGCTTGCGAGCACTCAGCGCTCGCGAGCGGGTCTGAATCAGCAGCTCATTTGACATGTAAATCACTAGCAGGACGGTTACACACACAGCCCTCCGCTGATAATAAACTCCCCATCGCCTGATGAGTGTTCTCTCCTAACAGTGCAGGGTAAATCATCAACCATAGTAATAATGAAATAATGACACAGAGACTTATATAAGGGGAAAGGAAGGTCAGCTTTATTTAATTTTAAACTTATTAAACTATTTAATGTATAACTGAACTAACTAATAGAATAAGAAAGAAAGACAAAGTATGGTGGCGCAGAAAGAACGTCCCCACAATGCAAGATCACCAGCTGCATACTCACATCGATCTTCTAAATGGGAGGCGAGCAGCCAGCCCATTACCACGCCCAAGGTATCCACCTCCCACCCCAATGACACGGCGTGAGGCCCACCTGGTTAGGTGGTTGCTGCTGACCCCAGTAGGGTAAAATCAACCTAAGCCATGTATTGGAAGGGAGAGCATCTCAAGCTCCAAAGACAGATGGCGACTGCTACCATTCTTTCCCGCCAACAGCGGTTCCCAGCTAAGAACCGCACCGCCACCATACCCTAATCTACAACACCTTGACTTCTTCTAACTCCTCAATAACTGCATTCCAATGCACCATCCATCCTTAAAGAGTACATCAGTGGACCTAATCAAAGCATGTAAAAGGACCACTCCTCCAAAACCCTGGACACTGCAACTCACAGCCAGGTTTATCCATCTTCTAACCACCTATAGGGTCTCAGGAGACAAAACCAGTTCTCCCACTCACAGCCAGGTCCCAGGAGACAAAACCAGTTCTCCAGACCTGCTGTGGAATGATATCAAACCACAAAACTCTGCAATAGGGGGCACATGGCAATGATCGTCCCTAAATGAGCTGAAATGGAACACTCCAAAACCCTTAAACCATCTAAACCTCTCCCAAACTGGAATAAATTCTGTATATTAAATAAATACACAACAAAAACACAAATAGGAAAGAAAAGAGTAGCAAAGACAGAAGCCTAATACAGGGAGAGAGAGGGAGGGTGGGGAGGGGTGATCCTAACTTGACCTGAGGCAAAACACAAAACATCCACCAGCCGGCATGCAGCCAAAGTTATAAACTAGTGGTAAAACAAAATTCCTCAGGACCCCCAAATATGACGAGTAGCTAGTCCTCAAGTTAGGATGTAAAGCAAAATTTTTACCGAAGTCTAAGGTACGTTTTTAAGCACTAGACTTTCCTCAGCTCATGGCCTAACTCTGATCAACGGAAAAAACCCGACGCAATAGTCAATGCAGCTGCACTAATCTGAACTCTAAAACCGAAAAACTGCCGAAAAAACTTGTAATAACCATGCAGGAAGATGCAAATAGAGTGGGCGCTGACCAACAGGAGGGCAGGGACCAACTTGTCCCACCCCCTTCAAAGCTCTCTTGACCAAGAAACACTTTGAAAGGTCCTCCAGGCCCAAGACACAGAAAAAAATTGGGACAGGTCTGCTAACATCATTACCACTATAGCACTGGACCTGTCCCAATGGAAACAAGCTCTACGCAAAAGCAAGAATAAGCTTTCAACTGGTTCGCTCCCTCCATGGGCCAAAATGCAACGCCATGCCCACCAAGAAACCTGATAAATTGCATGATCCTGGGAGCTAAGGACTGATATGCTAGTCCCTGCATGCTGGCTTGATAATATGCTGTACAGCAGAAGGGCAAAAATCGCTGATCTAACTAGGCTAGCAGGGCCAAATCGCAAAAATGCAACTAATCAAAATGCGACAAGGCATACGCAAGCATGTTCTAACACCAGGGGTATGCCTGGCCCGAAATAGACTATTAGAACAATGTACAGCTTCATCCAGGTCCTCCAATACGGAAAAACTATGGCTGCTAGGCTTATGCCTTCGCCGTCGCTTTGACCAAGTACGCCACTGAATCTGCATAAAGCGCAAAAGTTGTCTCATCTGAGCTGACCATCTGTTCGCTATGTCCAGAAACTGCAGTTATATCTCCATCCCGAGCGGGAGCACCATTCTCTGGAACCGCAGCCTCTGAACAAGAAACAGGAACCAAAAGAACAACAGGACCAGCCATTGTAGACCTTGCACTATCCTACAAAGGCGTGTAAGAATATTGCCCACCTTTGTAGCAGTTATAGGGCTCCCTTCATGGAATATCGTAAGGGGGGGGGCTGCGGTTACCGCTACTGCCAACGGAGGTCAAAGTGTATTATACGGTGTGGTGTGACCAGTGCAATTCTCCGAGAAAAGTAGGTTCAGGAACTGTGAGTGGCGCTACTGGGGGAGGAGCTAAAGAAATTAATTATAAGCACACACATAGCGCTGTGTGTGACCATTATCCGTGTATACTTAGTATTACCATACAGAGCGGTGTGCTCACCATCAGTTCCCACCTCAGTGTTATAACTACAGACCGTGCATACTAAGTATCATTATACAGAGTGCGCTGTGTAGAGAGTGTTGTGTTCATCATCAGTGTTATCACTATACCCTGTGCATGCTCAGTACAGGTTGAGTCTCCCATATCCAAAATGCTTGGGACCAGGGGTATTTTGGATAACGGAATATTCCGTATTTTGGAATAATTGCATATCATAATGAAATATCTTGGGAATGGGACCCCAATATACACACAGAATACATTTATATGTTATATACACCTTATACACATAGCCTGCAACTCATTTTATACAATATTTTCAATCATTTTGTGACTCAGGCAAAGTTTGTGTACATACATGAAAAAAATGTATGTTTCATTTACACCCTATACACACAGCCTGAAGGTAATTTTATACCATATTTTTACGGTAATAATTTGTGCCTTAGACAAAGTTTGTGTACATTGAACCATCAAAAATCAAAGGTTTCATTATCTCAGTCATGACAAAATTATTCCGTATTTCGGAATATTTGGATATGGGAGACTCAACCTGTAATATCATACAGAGCAGTGTCCTCATCATCAGTGTAATAACTATACCCTGTCTATAATCAGCACTATTATACAGTGCAGTGTATCTTACCTTAGTGGTGTAACTATACAATGTGCATTTTTATACTCAGTACCATCATACAGAGCAGTGTGCACACCTCAGTGTTACAACTATATACCATGTTAACTCAGTACTACTATACAGAGCTTTCTCCTGCCACCATGTCTACCTTTGTAACCAAATAAAGCTGACCAATTAATTTAAACGGCATAACTTGGTCTCCTGTGTTTATTTTAGTTAAGTTTAGTTTAAGTTTATGGGTCACATCTATCATCTGACGATAGAAGTTTATACACTGTGTATACTCAGTGCTCTTATACAGAGCGCTCACCTCAGTGTTATCACTATACCGATAGCTATATAAATAAGTATATGTAAAAAACTATATGTAATATGTCCTATAAGATCCCATTTATGAGACATTTTACCACAGTATTCGATATTCCGCTGTGGGTCCTGTAATGTATGTATTTCTCCTAGCAATCAAGCCAGAAAAATGTAAGAAATCACATCTTATGCCACTACACAAATGTTTAAAAATGTAAGATTTTATTACGTGCCACAGTACCAATTGTATTTATTTTATCGAATGTTTGTGGCCTCCAATATATTTGAAAAACAACAAGGAGATTCCGAGACAGATAGGCAGGACCCCTGCGGCATATTAAAAAAGGTGTTGCCAACCATTCCCTCAAAAATATCAAAAGCATTATAGGGATTAAAAAGATTGAAGGCAAATGGCGTACAAAAGGTACTGATACCTTTTTAGCGAAGGCAGAAATGAAATCCCTATATGAAATGAAAACACTACAGCCGTGGGGTTTAAATACCAATTTCGAACTAAAGTGGTTTTTATAGTTTTTAACATTTTTAAATGGTTTTGATTCATATAATAACATGATTTAAAATTATTTTTACATTGTGTTTTTATGCTGGTTATTTTATAGATCTTATTACTGTTTTTTTACATACATATATGCACTTTTATTATAATTGATATGCAGTTTTATATTTATTGTTTATAATACCAAAGCCGTTTGCTATGTACTTATTATATTAGAGAATTACCTATTTTGCATTTTTATCAAAATAGTGAACTCATGTTATTAATTTCCGGTGGACGGACAAGTGCTGGCAATCAGACGCACACCCTGACTTGTCCAGTACTTTGCCGTAATGTTAGACCTAGTGGTCCTGTGGTTTGTGTCATGTGCTCCATGGCGTTGCACACACACCGAGTCCTTATAAAGACGTGTTCCTGGTCTGATATACAAACACACCTAGAAAAAGAACTATAGGTTGAAACGCATTGGTGGAGTATGTTGGTACAGCTCAGTAGGGGGAGCTAATGAAAAGTTCCCCTATATGTATTGATTTGTACCTTTTCCAAAAAGGACTTATATGGTATGCAGCCATTTATCATGTGTATTTTATGTTGCAATAATTGATTTACTGCTTAACACTATGGATGTGTTCCCTTATATTTTTTATGACATCTTTACGAGGGACAATAGAATATTAAGGGACACATAGTATTGAAAACTGCTTTTTGGAGGATTCAAGTTTGGATTACTTTATGACTTTCTGGATCATATTGAAGTATTGGTGACATCACTATCCGGAGGAAATTATCTTCCTATGAAAAACGTGACTATATATCAAAGATCTTATATTCGTATCTTTGAAACAATATGTATTTATCCTTACCTGTTATATCTGGATTGTGGTGTACCTTTTATCCTTACCCATTAATTCTGGGTTGTGGTGTACCTTTTTATGGTAGAGCGCTTGGACCTTTTTATTTTTTAAGAAGTTGTATCTTGTGATCTGGAGTTTATCACTTAGGTATTATTAAGCAGCCTTCCTTCAGTGTGAGTGCACAAGTGTGTATTTATAATGTGTATACTCTGTACTATAATACACAGCAGTATGCATACCTCAATGTAATCACTACGCATTGTGTATATTCTGTACCACCATACACAGTAGTGTGTACACCTCAATGTTATCACTACACACTGTGTATACTTTGTACTACTATACACAGCAGAATGCACACCTCAATGTAATCACTACACACTGCGTATATACTGTACTATTATACATGGCAGTGTGTACACCTCAATGTTGTCACTACACACTGTGTATATACTGTACTATTATACATGGCAGAGTGTACAGCTCAGAGTGTACACCTTAATGTTATCACTACACACTGTGTATATACTGTACTATTATACATGGCAGTGTGTACACCTCAATGTTATCACTACACACTGTGTATACTTTGTACTACTATACACAGCAGAATGCACACCTCAATGTAATCACTACACACTGCGTATATACTGTACTATTATACATGGCAGTGTGTACACCTCAATGTTGTCACTACACACTGTGTATATACTGTACTATTATACATGGCAGAGTGTACAGCTCAGAGTGTACACCTTAATGTTATCACTACACACTGTGTATATACTGTACTATTATACATGGCAGTGTGTACACCTCAATGTTATCACTACACACTGTGTATATACTGCACTATTATACACAGCAGTGTGTACACCTCCATGTTATCCCTACACACTGTGTATATACTGCACTATTATACATGGCAGAGTGTACAGCTAAATGTTATCACTACACACTGTGTATATACTGCACTATTATACATGGCAGAGTGTACACCTCCATGTTATCACTACACACTGTGTATATACTGCACTATTATACATGGCAGAGTATACAGCTAAATGTTATCACTACACACTGTGTATATACTGCACTATTATACATGGCAGAGTGTACAGCTAAATGTTATCACTACACACTGTGTATATACTGCACTATTATACATGGCAGAGTGTACACCTCCATGTTATCACTACACACTGTGTATATACTGCACTATTATACATGGCAGAGTATACAGCTAAATGTTATCACTACACACTGTGTATATACTGCACTATTATACATGGCAGAGTGTACAGCTAAATGTTATCACTACACACTGTGTATATACTGCACTATTATACATGGCAGAGTGTACAGCTAAATGTTATCACTACACACTGTGTATATACTGCACTATTATACATGGCAGAGTGTACAGCTAAATGTTATCACTACACACTGTGTATATACTGCACTATTATACATGGCAGAGTGTACAGCTAAATGTTATCACTACACACTGTGTATATACTGCACTATTATACATGGCAGAGTATACAGCTAAATGTTATCACTACACACTGTGTATATACTGCACTATTATACATGGCAGAGTGTACAGCTAAATGTTATCACTACACACTGTGTATATACTGCACTATTATACATGGCAGAGTGTACACCTCCATGTTATCACTACACACTGTGTATATACTGCACTATTATACATGGCAGAGTATACAGCTAAATGTTATCACTACACACTGTGTATATACTGCACTATTATACATGGCAGAGTGTACAGCTAAATGTTATCACTACACACTGTGTATATACTGCACTATTATACATGGCAGAGTGTACAGCTAAATGTTATCACTACACACTGTGTATATACTGCACTATTATACATGGCAGAGTGTACAGCTAAATGTTATCACTACACACTGTGTATATACTAGGGGTGAGCGGGTTCGGATTTCTGAAATCCGAACCCCCCCGAGCCCCCCCGATCTGAGTCCGATCCGAGTCAGGCTCGACTTTTCCCGCCTGACTCGGATCTGAAATCGAGGCAAAACGTCATCATCCCGCCTTCCGAGTCTCGCGGGTTTTGGATCCTATATAAGGTACCCGCGTCGGCGCCATTTTCTCACTCGGCTGTGGACAGTGAAGAGGGAGGGTGGGAGTTAGGGCTGTGTAGTGTAGTGTAGTGTAGTGTAGTGTAGTGCTGCTGTTGTCCACTACTTCAAAGTCCATAGGGGCTGGCTGTGTTGTGCTGTGCTGCTGTTGTTAATAGGGGCTGTGTCCACTACTTCAAAGTCCATAGGGGCTGGCTGGACTGTGTTGTGCAGTCAGTTCTCCATAGGGGCTGTGTCCACTCCAAAGTCCTGTGCAGTGTCCCAGTCCTAAAGGAGTGCTGTAGTGTTGTCCAGGGGGTGCTCTGTCCATCAGGGGTGCTCCCCCCAAGTGCTAAAAAAATAATATATTTTCTGTGTTTGTGAATTGTGTGCGCAGTAGCCGCACGTGCATCAACAAAGTAGTGCCAAGCGTGCGCCTGTGTCATAAGTAAAGGGCCGGCTGGCTTGACCGTTAAAGGGTGCTGTAACCCCCGAAAGTACACTCCAGTCCAAACCAAAAAAAAATTATTTTCTGTGTTTGTGAATTGTGTGCGCAGTAGCCGCACGTGCATCAACAAAGTAGTGCCAAGCGTGCGCCTGTGTCATAAGTAAAGGGCCGGCTGGCTTGACCGTTAAGGGTGCTGTAACCCCCGAAAGTACACTCCAGTCCAAACCAAAAAAAAAATTATTTTCTGTGTTTGTGAATTGTGTGCGCAGTAGCCGCACGTGCATCAACAAAGTAGTGCCAAGCGTGCGCCTGTGTCATAAGTAAAGGGCCGGCTGGCTTGACCGTTAAGGGTGCTGTAACCCCCGAAAGTACACTCCAGTCCAAACCAAAAAAAAATTATTTTCTGTGTTTGTGAATTGTGTGCGCAGTAGCCGCACGTGCATCAACAAAGTAGTGCCAAGCGTGCACCTGTGTCATAAGTAAAGGGCCGGCTGGCTTGACCGTTAAGGATGCTGTAACCCCCGAAAGTACACTCCAGTCCAAACCAAAAAAAAAATTATTTTCTGTGTTTGTGAATTGTGTGCGCAGTAGCCGCACGTGCATCAACAAAGTAGTGCCAAGCGTGCGCCTGTGTCATAAGTAAAGGGCCGGCTGGCTTGACCGTTAAAGGGTGCTGTAACCCCCAAAGTACACTCCAGTCCAAACCAAAAAAAAAATTATTTTCTGTGTTTGTGAATTGTGTGCGCAGTAGCCGCACGTGCATCAACAAAGTAGTGCCAAGCGTGCGCCTGTGTCATAAGTAAAGGGCCGGCTGGCTTGACCGTTAAGGGTGCTGTAACCCCCGAAAGTACACTCCAGTCCAAACCAAAAAAAAATTATTTTCTGTGTTTGTGAATTGTGTGCGCAGTAGCCGCACGTGCATCAACAAAGTAGTGCCAAGCGTGCGCCTGTGTCATAAGTAAAGGGCCGGCTGGCTTGACCGTTAAGGGTGCTGTAACCCCCGAAAGTACACTCCAGTCCAAACCAAAAAAAAATTTATTTTCTGTGTTTGTGAATTGTGTGCGCAGTAGCCGCACGTGCATCAACAAAGTAGTGCCAAGCGTGCGCCTGTGTCATAAGTAAAGGGCCGGCTGGCTTGACCGTTAAAGGGTGCTGTAACCCCCGAAAGTACACTCCAGTCCAAACCAAAAAAAAATTATTTTCTGTGTTTGTGAATTGTGTGCGCAGTAGCCGCACGTGCATCAACAAAGTAGTGCCAAGCGTGCGCCTGTGTCATAAGTAAAGGGCCGGCTGGCTTGACCGTTAAAGGGTGCTGTAACCCACAAAGTACACTCCAGTCCAAACCAAAAAAAAAATTATTTTCTGTGTTTAGCCGCACGTATATATCAAATCGATATAACATAAATGGAGGACCAAACTTTCTCCGATAAAAATAAAATAGAGAAAGATCAAGAACCACTTCCTCCTAGTGCTGAAGCTGCTGCCACTAGTCATGACATAGACGATAACATGCCATCAACGTCGTCTGCCAAGGCCGATGCCCAATGTCATAGTAGAGGGCACATACAATCCCAAATGGCAAAGTTCAGGAAAATGACCTTGAAAAAGACATTTAAATCAGCTGAAGAGAAACGTAAACTTGCCAATATGCCATTTACGACACGGAGTGGCAAGGAACGGCTAAGGTCGATCCCTAGTATGTTCATGACTAGTGGTTCAGCTTCACATGACGATGGAAGCCCTCCTCCCACTAAAAAAATCAAAAGAGTTAAGCTGGCAAAAGCACAGCGAAGAACTGTGCTTTCTAAGAAGATATCACAAATCCCCAAGGAGAGTCCAAGTGTGGTGGTGGTTGCGATGCCTGACCTTCCCAGCACTGGACGGGAAGAGGTGGCTCTTTCCACCATTTGCACGCCCCCTGCAAGTGCTGAAAGGAGCACCCACAGTCCACTTGCTGATATGCAAATTGAAGATGTCACTGTTGAAGTACAACAGGATGAGGATACTGGTGTAGCTGGCGCTGAGGAGGAAGTTGGCGAGGAGGATTCTGATGGTGATGTGGTTTGTTTAAATCAGGCTCCAGGGGAGACAGTTGTTGTCCGTGGGATGAAAAAGCCCATCACGGTCATGCCTGGGCAGAAGACCAAACATTCCACCTCTTTGGTCTGGCAATATTTCTATCCAAATCCGGACAACAACTGTCTTGCCATATGTACCATATGTAAAGGTGAAATAAGTAGGGGTAGGGACGTCAACCACCTAGGAACATCCTCCCTTATACGGCACCTGCAGCGCGTTCATAAAAAGTTACTGTCAAGTTCAGAAACTTTGGCTAAGACCGTAAGCAGTCCAGGGACACCTAAATCCCGTTGTCCTGTTGTATCCAAGCGCCTGCAAACCACACCGTCAACTCCCTCCTCGTCAATTTCCTCCTTAGTTAGGATCGGAAGTAGTCCTGCAGGCCATGTCACTGGCATGACTGACTCTCCTATCCGGGATTCCTCCGGAGGATCCTGCATTGCTACGCCTACTGCTGCCGCTGCTGCTGTTGCTGCTGCTGGGAGTCGTTCATCATCCCAGAGAGGAAGTAGGAACACCACTACTTTTACTAAACAATTGACCCTCCAACAGTCCTTAGCGAGGAGGATGAAGTACGACAGCAGTCATCCTGAAGCAAAACGTATAACTGAGGCCTTGACTGCTATGTTGGTGTTAGACGTGCGTCCGGTATCCGCCATTAGTGCAGTGGGATTTAGACAATTGATGGAGGTAGTGTGTCCCCGGTTCCAAATCCCGTCTAGATTCCACTTCACTAGGCAGGCGATACCGAGACTGTACAGAAACGTCAGAAAAAGTGTCCTCAGTGTCCTGAAAAATGCCGTTGTACACAATGTCCACTTAACCACGGACATGTGGACAAGTGGAACAGGGCAGACTAAGGACTATATGACTGTGACAGCCCACTGGGTAGATGTATCACCTTACGCAGCAACAGCAGCAGCGTCACCAGTAGCAGCATCTCAGAAATGCCAGCTCGTTACAAGGCAGGCTACGCTGTGTATCACCGGTTTCAGTAAGAGGCACACCGCCGACAACCTCTTAGAGAAACTGAGGGAAATCATCGCCCAGTGGCTTACCCCACTTAGACTCTCCTGGGGATTTGTGATATCTGACAACGCCACCAATATTGTGCGGGCATTACATCTGGGCAAATTCCAGCACGTCCCATGTTTTGCTCACACAATAAACTTGGTGGTGCAGAATTTTCTGAAAAGCGACAGGGGCGTGCAGGAGACGCTTTGGGTGGCCCGAAAAATTTCTGGCCACTTTCGCCATTCAGCGACTGCGTGCCGAAGACTGGAGCGCCAGCAAACACTCTTGAACCTGCCCCGCCATCACCTGAAGCAAGAGGTTGTGACGCGGTGGAACTCAACCCTCTATATGCTTCAGAGGATGGAGGAGCAGCAAAAGGCCATACAAGCCTATACATCCACCTATGACATAGGCAAAGGAGGGGGTATGCACCTGACTCAAGCGCAGTGGAGAATGATTTCCGTGTTGTGCAAGGTTCTCCAGCCCTTCGAACTTGCCACACGTGAAGTCAGTTCAGACACTGCCAGCTTGAGTCAGGTCATTCCCCTCATCAGGCTTTTGCAGAAGCAGCTGGAGAAAGTGAAGGAGGAGCTAAGACGGAGCGATTCCGCTCGGCATGTGGGACTTGTGGATGAAGCCCTTCATTCGCTTTGCCAGGATTCCAGGGTGGTCAATCTGTTGAAATCAGACCACTACGTTTTGGCCACCGTGCTCGATCCTAGGTTTAAAGCCTATGTGGTGTCTCTCTTTCCGGCCGACACAAGCCTGCAGAGGTGCAAAGACCTGCTGGTGAACACACTGTCAGCTGAAGCGGAACGTGACACGTCAACGGCTCCTTCTTCATTTTCTCCTGCAACTGGGGCTGCCAGGAAAAAACTTAGGTATCCTAAGCAACCCGCTGGCGGTGATGCAGGGCAGGCAGGACCAAGTTTGGACATCTGGTCCGGACTGAAGGACCTGGCAACAATTTCTGACATGTCTACTGTCACTGCATATGATACTGTCACCATTGACAGAATGGTGGAGGATTACATCGGTGACAGCATCCAAGTAGGCATGGCAGACAGTCCATACCTGTACTGGCAGGAAAAAGAGGCAATTTGGAGGCCCCTGTACAAACTGGCTCTATTTTACCTGAGTTGCCCCCCCTCCAGTGTGTACTCCGAAAGAGTGTTTAGTGCAGCCGGGAACCTTGTCAGCGAAAGGCGTAGGAGGTTGCTTCCACAGAATGTGGAGAAGATGATGTTCATCAAAATGAATTATCAGCTCTTCCAGGGAGACCAGCCTCCAGAAGGTACAGAGGGACCTGTGGTGGTGGATTCAAGTGGGGACGAGTTAATACTTTGTGAGGATGAGGATGTACACACTGAAGAGGGTGAGGAATCGGTGGATGAGGAGGATGAGGATGACATCTTGCCTCCATAGAGCCAGTTTGTGCAGGGACACATTAATTGCCAGCTTGTTTTGTGGGGGCCCAAACGAACCAATCATTTCAGCCACAGTTGTGTGGCAGACCCTGGCGCTGAAATGATTGGTTTGTTAAAGTGTGCATGTCCTGTTTATACAACATAAGGGTGGGTGGGAGGGCCCAAGGACAATTCCATCTTGCACCTCTTTTTTTTCTTTGCATTATGTACAGTTTGGGGCCTAGTTTTTCAAACTGCCATCCTGTCTGCCACTGCAGTTTCACGCCTAGATGGGTCACGTGTTTGTGCCGCCCACTCGTGTCGCTTAGCATAGTCATCCAGCTACCTCGGTGCAACGTTTTGGACATAAAAACACTATTGTGAGGTGTGAGGTGTTCAGAATAGACTGGAAATGAGTGGAAATTAAGGTTATTGAGGTTAATAATAGCATAGGAGCAGAAAAACCTACAAATTCTGTGATTTTAGCTGTTTTTATGCTTTTTTAAAAAAAAATACAGATCCAAAACACAAAACCCAGAACCCAAAACACGGAAGGGTGGTTTTGGCAAAACCAATCCAGATCCAAAACACGAAGAAAGATCCAGATCCAAAACCAAAACACAAAACACGAAAAGTGGCCGGTGCACACCCCTAGTATACTGTACTATTATACATGGCAGAGTGTACAGCTCCATGTTATCACTACACACTGTGTATATACTGTACTATTATTACATGGCAGAGTGTACAGCTCCATGTTATCACTACACACTGTGTATATACTGTACTATTATACATGGCAGAGTGTACAGCTCCATGTTATCACTACACACTGTGTATATACTGTACTATTATACATGGCAGAGTGTACAGCTCCATGTTATCACTACACACTGTGTATATACTGCACTATTATACATGGCAGAGTGTACAGCTCCATGTTATCACTACACACTGTGTATATACTGTACTATTATACATGGCAGAGTGTACAGCTAAATGTTATTATCACTACACACTGTGTATATACTGTACTATTATTACATGGCAGTGTGTACAGCTAAATGTTATTATCACTACACACTGTGTATATACTGCACTATTATTACATGGCAGAGTGTACAGCTCCATGTTATCACTACACACTGTGTATATACTGTACTATTATACATGGCAGAGTGTACAGCTCCATGTTATCACTACACACTGTGTATATACTGCACTATTATACATGGCAGAGTGTACAGCTCCATGTTATCACTACACACTGTGTATATACTGTACTATTATACATGGCAGAGTGTACAGCTCCATGTTATCACTACACACTGTGTATATACTGTACTATTATTACATGGCAGTGTGTACAGCTAAATGTTTTATCACTACACACTGTGTATATACTGTACTATTATTACATGGCAGTGTGTACAGCTAAATGTTATTATCACTACACACTGTGTATATACTGCACTATTATACATGGCAGAGTGTACAGCTAAATGTTATTATCACTACACACTGTGTATATACTGTACTATTATACATGGCAGAGTGTACAGCTAAATGTTATTATCACTACACACTGTGTATATACTGTACTATTATACATGGCAGAGTGTACAGCTAAATGTTATTATCACTACACACTGTGTATATACTGTACTATTATACATGGCAGAGTGTACAGCTAAATGTTATTATCACTACACACTGTATATACTGTACTATTATACATGGCAGTGTGTACACCTCCATGTTATTATCACTACACACTGTGTATACTATATACTGTACTATTATACATGGCAGAGTGTATACCATCAGTGATCACCTCAGTGAGGATAATTAAATATATACACAATGGGAAGAAGGAAGGAGGCAGATATATAAATAAATGGGAAAAGAAAAAGGCAGAATACAGGGTATAAGAACAGTGAATACAGGCAGAGGGGCAGAGAGAAGGAGATGACAAGACAGAGAGAAGAAATAAAAGTAGCAGGAGATAATAAATAGAAATATAAGTCACATAAAGTGATGTTTTCCTGTCACTAGCCCAGCACCTGTCACTAGCCCAGCACCTGTCACTAGCACAGCACCTGTCACTAGCACATCACCTGTCACTAGCCCATGACCTGTCACTAGCACCTGTCACTAGCCCAGCACCTGTCACTAGCCCAGCACCTGTCACTAGCACCTGTCACTAGCCCAGCACCTGTCACTAGCCCAGCACCTGTCACTAGCACCTGTCACTAGCAAATGTCACTAGCCCAGCACCTGTCACTAGCACCTGTCACTAGCCCAGCACCTGTCACTAGCACAGCACCTGTCACTAGCACAGCACCTGTCACTAGCACCTGTCACTAGCCCAGCACCTGTCACTAGCACCTGTCACTAGCACATCACCTGTCACTAGCCCAGCACCTGTCACTAGCCCATCACCTGTCACTAGCACCTGTCACTAGCCCAGCACCTGTCACTAGCCCAGCACCTGTCACTTGCCCATCACCTGTCACTAGCACCTGTCACTAGCACATCACATGTCACTAGCCCAGCACCTGACACTAGCACCTGTCACTAGCACAGCACCTGTCACTAGCACAGCACCTGTCACTAGCCCATCACCTGTCACTAGCACCTGTCACTAGCACATCACCTGTCACTAGCCCAGCACCTGACACTAGCACCTGTCACTAGCACAGCACCTGTCACTAGCCCAGCACCTGTCACTAGCACCTGTCACTAGCACAGCACCTGTCACTAGCCCAGCACCTGTCACTAGCACCTGTCACTAGCCCAGCACCTGTCACTAGCACAGCACCTGTCACTAGCCCAGCACCTGTCACTAGCACCTGTCACTAGCACAGCACCTGTCACTAGCCTATCACCTGTCACTAGCACATCACCTGTCACTAGCACAGCACCTGTCACTGGTACATCACCTGTCACTGGCCCAGCACCTGTCACTAGCACAGCACCTGTCACTAGCCCAGCACCTGTCACTAGGCCAGCACCTGTCACTAGCACATCACCTGTCACTAGCCCAGCACCTGTCACTAGCCCAGCACCTGTCACTAGGCCAGCACCTGTCACTAGCACAGCACCTGTCACTAGCACCTGTCACTAGCCCAGCACCTGTCACTAGCACCTGTCACTAGCCCAGCACCTGTCACTAGCACCTGTCACTAACACAGCACCTGTCACTAGGCCAGCACCTGTCACTAGGCCAGCACCTGTCACTAGCACAGCACCTGTCACTAGCACCTGTCACTAGCACAGCACCTGTCACTAGCACCTGTCACTAGCCCAGCACCTGTCACTAGCACCTGTCACTAGCCCAGCACCTGTCACTAGCACAGCACCTGTCACTAACACAGCACCTGTCACTAGCACCTGTCACTAGCCCAGCACCTGTCACTAGCACCTGTCACTAGCCCAGCACCTGTCACTAGCACAGCACCTGTCACTAACACAGCACCTGTCACTAGCACCTGTCACTAGCACAGCACCTGTCACTAGCACCTGTCACTAGCCCAGCACCTGTCACTAACACAGCACCTGTCACTAGCCCCTTCTTGTCTAGAGGCTGACACCCACAGGCTCGGGTGTTTACTTTTACTCCTTGCATATGAAATGCACTCCGTCCTAAAGATCTCGGAGCAGCATGGTGGTGCAGTCATTAGCATTTCCTTGTCCAAGCACTGAGGTCCTGGGCTCAATTCTAACCATGGACCTATCTGTGTGTGGGGTTTATAAGTTCTTCCACGTTCCAAAAACATACTGATAGGTGTTATATGACTTCTAATAACAACAACATGTAACAGACACAAAGAGAAAGAAGACTGCTTGTAGGGGGCACTTCTTATGCAAATTGATTCTCAATAAAATGTAACTTTTAATAAATTTTCTAATAAGATAATAGTTTATACAAACGACAGACAAACATAATTCACACACAATACATAAGTAACCATCATAAATACACACACAGAAAAATGTTCCCGCATATGAATAAATAAAAAGAAATCTAAACACCATAATAAGGCATACTGTAAGCATTGAAAGCAGTGCAAGTTGGTTCATAAATCAGCAACTGATCTTAAACTATACATATAAGATAATGCTAGGTCTCCCACCATAGAGTGATAATGTTAATTTGAAGAAGCATGCATAAGGACATTAAAATGACATCAAATAACAATGAAGCATGTCAAATCAGAAGTCCAACTGTACAGCTATTAGTCTAAAGCTATACATCTAAAACGATGCTTGATCTACCACAGCAGAGTGATCATACTGATCTGAAGATACATGTATGAAAACACTTAAATAGCATTGAATAGTAATAAAGCATGCAAAATCGAGACTTCAGTTGTACATAAATAATATCTAGCAGGATTTTAGTACAAAGGACATATATTTAACCAGGAGCGACAAGTAGGATTGACAGTAAATGGTTCTTCACATTTGCATAATTTGTCTGTCTTAACCGACCATGATCAAATTAATACAGAAGGAATTTATCTCTTGCCAATATAACAAATCCCACCTGGGCTTAATCCACATGGACACTTAACTGATACTTTTCAATACATCATTTTTCTCACATTAATAAATGTCACACCAATAAGAAAATAGCCCTTAGGTAGAAATATTGGCCCTCATTCAGAGCCGCTCGCTATTTGCGGTCGTTCGTTCTAAAACAAGGGGTGGCTATTCAAATGAACCGTTCGCTAATTGCGGTCTGTTCACGCCTCTAAGTCTGAACGAACGAGCAAAACTTGCGGTTGTAATTTTGAAAAAAATGCCCCCTTGCCGCTCGCACCATACGTCATGTCCGCTATTTATTAGATTAATCGAGTACATCGAACAGCGCATGAACTGCTCGCTATTCTTGTGGCTGGTTTTTTCAACCGCTATTTTGCGAGCAGTTCTGAGTAAAAAAAAAACAAGTGGCGTGGTCAATGACGCTGCTGTATTAATTATGCACTCCCTTAAAACGCCCGTTTTGACCTTTAAGCACGCCTGCGTTCGAATTCCACACCCCCGTTTTCAAGCACCTTCCCCTGTTACCACCCACATACGCCTCATTCTGTCACTCAAAATAGCAGGCATTCGCTATATAGCGACCAAACGATTTTCGGCTGCACTGACTGGTTCGCGCATGCGTATTAAAATCCGTACGCATGCGCAGATGTGCGAACATCGGTCAGAACGAACGAGTGGCCGCTTACAAGCGGCTCTGAATCAGGGCCATAATTGCAAACTTGCACGTCTGTACAAAAATATATGTAACGCTCTGATACAGTGTAACACTATGACACGATGGTAACAAAGTTACCCGATACTTAGCTTAAGCTGCTGTGCAGTGTGTGTTCCAGCAAGTGGGGATCTGTGTGTGCCTCTGCGAGGAACAGGTCGGAGCGGTATAAGCGGCAGAAAAATCTGCTTCCACGTGGCTATCCAGGATGGGCCTGGCCGCTCCGTCCACTGACCCAGTTGTAATGATTTGAAAATACATTACCCGATATCTTAACTCAAGCTGCTGGTCAGTGTATGTTACAGCAAGCGGGGATCTGTGTGTGTCTCTACGAGGAACAGGTCGGAGCGGAATAAGCGGTGGGATGTCTGCTTCCACACAGCTTGCCAGGATGGTACCCGGCCGCTCCGTCCACTGACCTCGTTCTGATGATTGAAGATGACGTACGTTTCGCACTCAGAAGGGATTGGTCACATCATAGTCACCTGTCACTAGCACAGCACCTGTCACTAGCCCAGCACCTGTCACTAGCACAGCACCTGTCACTAGCCCAGCACCTGTCACTAGCACAGCACCTGTCACTAGCCCAGCACCTGTCACTAGCACCTGTCACTAGCCCAGCACCTGTCACTAGCACACACCTGTCACTAGCACAGCACCTGTCACTAGCACAGCACCTGTCACTAGCACCTGTCACTAGCACACACCTGTCACTAGCACAGCACCTGTCACTAGCCCAGCACCTGTCACTAGCACAGCACCTGTCACTAGCACAGCACCTGTCACTAGCACAGCACCTGTCACTAGCCCAGCACCTGTCACTAGCACAGCACCTGTCACTAGCACAGCACCTGTCACTAGCCCAGCACCTGTCACTAGCACAGCACCTGTCACTAGCACAGCACCTGTCACTAGCACAGCACCTGTCACTAGCACAGCACCTGTCACTAGCACAGCACCTGCTCAAACAGCCGACCAGAGAAATTTCTATAAAATGGCTGCCAAGCAGCATCTCTAAAATAGCACTGACCCACCCTCTGCCAATCCTATAGGCTAACCAAACCTAACCCCACCCTCTGCCAATCCTATAGGCTAACCAAACCTAACCCCACCCCCTGCCAATCCTATAGGCTAACCAAACCTAACCCCACCCCACAACACCACCTCACTAAACAACTAGCCCCTTCTTGTCTAGAGGCCGACACCCACAGGCTTGGGTGTTTACTTTTACTCCTTGCATATGAAATGCACTCCATCCTAAAGATCTCGGAGCAGCATGGTGGTGCAGTCATTAGCATTTCCTTGTCCAAGCACTGAGGTCCTGGGCTCAATTCTAACCATGGACCTATCTGTGTGTGGGGTTTATAAGTTCTTCCACGTTTCCACTCACAGTCCAAAAACATACTGATAGGTGTTATATGACTTCTAACAAAACAACAACATGTAATCCTAGTGTGGGAAGATAGATTGTAAGCTCAACTGGTGCAGGGACTGATTTGAATGACTAAATATTTTCTGCAAAGCTGTTTCTCAGAATAGGTTCCATGTGTGTATAACCCTTTAGTCATAGCCAGTAACAAAAGGGCTGGAAAGTTTCTTATTATTACCAGACTTCCCAGTTTTGTAACCATTAAGCTTTCTTCTATTTATACAGCAGTCTTTGAATAGACATCTAGTACAAGTTTGTTCAAGCACCCTCTTTTGTTAGCGTTTAGCTGTATACACACACAACGATTTACTAACTGAACGATTTTAGTAAACGATTTTCATTCATTTTTTCAAGGGAAAAATGAACGAAAATCATTTACTAAAATCGTTCAGTTACTAAATGTAATGAACGATTTTTTTCAACTACAAACGATTTTTGCATATTCCCTTACTGAAAATCGTTGAGTTGGTCAGTCTGACTGAACTACAAACATGAACGCGCATGAACGATAATCGTTTTAACTCAGAAAGTGAACGATTTTTTTTCAACGATTGAACGATATCATAATCCATAATCGTTCAAAAAATCGTTGTGTGTGTATGCACCCAAGTATTAATAGAATTAAATGTTGTTCATATGTAACTTGAGAACTACAATTACATCCAGAGTTCCAGACCCATTATAATATGGTAAAAGTGAGGGGAGGGAAAAATCTCTGTGTTGCGAGCACTCTTTGGAAATTGAAGTGTATTAAAACATAACTTTTATTCAAGTATTTCTAAGAAATGATAGAAAAAACAACTTGGCTATTGCATCAAGCATACCATAGCAAACAAACATAAATCAATCGAAAAATAAATTAAAAATTAATAACAGATTTGTAGTTCACCCTGTTTGTCCTAATAGGGACAAACACCAGAGATTTCTTCAATCAATATGTACAGAGGTATGAGGTGTAAATGCCTCTTGAACCTCATTCATGTGGTGAAATATTAAATGTAATATAGCGTATCATTGGCTTACATAGCCTACTTATTAGTACATCAAGTTTACCCCCTTCTGTGGAATGAAAATGGGAATTTAATATAATAGAGAGAAATATTGGAAGGACAGGGTAGGAGTACTAAACGTCAGACTCTGCTGCTCCTCACCTGGCCTATAGCTATCTACGAGATCTGTGGAGGTCAGTTTGCCCTTAAGAAACAACAGACTAATGGATACATTCCTCAGTCTTTCATTTCTGCTTTTGGATGTCTTACTATAAACATCGAACATCCAATGAGAGAATGACTCCACTGAGATAGTCACACATTAATAGAGCAATAGATCAGTAATAGACTATCAGTTCCACATATAATGTAATTGGAATGCCTCTTTGGACTTGTGACATCTATTGTCCTTAGTAGATCAGACCTTCATATTCTATTAGCTTACACCTTATAATAACCGTTACCGTTGTTTCCAATATGGGGCCGTATTCAATTAGGTGTGAAAAGCCGTTATCGCCCTTTTTTTTTTTTCTAAAATTTCACCTGAAAATTTTGCTCCGTATTCACTTCCAGTCCGTTTTCGCCTATGCGAAAAGTCAATGCACTGTGCCTCTTTTCTTATCATATAGTACAGGTATAGTACACATCCCTCTAGGTCGTTTAAGCAAGTTGGTTAACACGTTCTCTTATGGTATTTTCATGTGTCAGCAAAATAATAATAAAGTGACCGTTCGTATTTCATTCCTCCATGATGAAGCTCTTGGGCGAAACGCGTGTTGGCTGTTACTGCGCAGCGCGAGGCACCCCTACATCAAGTTTGTACCATTGAGTAGATGTATTAAATACAGGGCAGACTGTTACGGTCTCACAGGTCTTAGGACAACCTATGGATAGGACCATGCTATGATGATTAGCTGATACCATTGAGTTACTCAGGTTGGATGCTGCAGTCCAATCATGCTTTGCACCGAAGCATTTAATAAATGAGTAACAGCTCGTGCACATTGCACAGATCTCGCATTATAGAGACTAGACACAGTCCGACCAAAGTTACTTGGTTGAGAACTATGGATTTGGGGCCTGATTCAGACCCACTCGCAAGCGGCTGTCCACTCGCAAGTGGGTCGATGTTGTGCACTGCGCATGCGCACTACGGCGGGAGCTCCGTCGTGCGCATGCGCCAGACGCGACGAGCGAAGGACTTTCCTTCGCTCGTTGTGTCTGATCAAAGGGGGCGTGCTGTCGATGTTGATTGACAGCACGCCCCCTTTGGTGGGCGTGCCGGGGGCGTGCCTCCCTGACGGGGGCGTTCCCAAGGGAACGCCTACCGTCAGAAGCCGGCCCACTGACATCACTAGTGATGTCAGTGGGAGTGATTTTGGCTCTGATAGAGCCAAAATCACTCCGGGCCTTGCGGTTGAAAAACTCAACCACAGGCTCCGGCTCGCAGTGGCGATGGTCGCGATGGTCAAGACCATCGCGGCCATCAAACTGCACGCTCGTATAGGCTGTGGGTGGTGACCCACAGCTATACGAGCGTCCAGGAGGACGCTCCATAATTATGGAGGGCGGCCCTCATTCAGAGCGTGCGCTCTGCTCAGATAAGGTATATAATTAGCACCAATGTGGATTATCTAAATACCAGAAACTATTTATCTACCTCACCAAATATACAGTTTATTTATTTTGTTGTCTCTCTTATAATTCTATATATAGTCTATATATAGTCCTCACAACAGATCTAAGATATTAAAAAAGGTATTATGAGCACAGATGTTACCGATCACTCTCCATAATAATCGCTCGCTCACTTTATTTCTCTATCCTGCCGGAAAAAAGTTTCTCATGTGATTGGTGTATTTTTCTGAATGTTACCACCCATTATATTGAAAAGAATATGCATAAAAACTCTTTTCTACTTATATAATCAACTTGGGTATGGGTATATTATTGCAGTGCTGTAAGTAGGGTATTTGGAGCCCAGGGCAAAATCCCCCCCCCCCTCAATAAGCACGCACAAAAAAGTGGGCATGGTCACATGCCACAGGGAGCGTGTCAACATGACAACCCCGTTTTCCGTCACTCTGGGAACATTCCTTTTCCATTCCATATGCACCTTAATGCCCCCAGTAGTAGTGCCCCTCTTGCAATGCCCACTGTAGCAGTGCCCCATGTTGTAGTGCACCTTATACAGTGCCCCTATACAGTCCACCTAATGCAATGCCCCCAGTAGTGGTCCCTCTTATGCAGGCCCCAAGTAGTGCCCCTTATACACTACCCCCCAGTATGCAGTGCCCCCAGTAGTGATCCCCCCTATGCAGTGCCCCTAATAGTGATCCACCCTATTCAGTGCCCCCAGTAGTGATACAGTGCCCCTTACATAACACACACAAAGACATACATACATATACAAAACACTTACCTGAATTCCCGCGCCTGCCGCTGTCCACTCCTCAGTCCTCCAGCTTCGTCCCGCTCTCCAGGAGCCGGAAAGCAGAGCTCATGAGTGAGCTCCAGCCCGGCTCCGGCAGAGGGCGCAGCAGCCAATGAGAGTCTGTCTGACTGTCATTGGCTGCTGAAACACACCGCCGCTGGGTAGTACGAGTGGAATCAGTGTGTAATGTAGCCGCCGGACCAAATACCGACTGCAGCAGCCCGGCGGGTCGAAACCCCGACAGTAGCCTAACCCTTTCCTCCCCCCCCAACCCTCCTTTAGGGGTGCTTAACCCTGACTCTGACTCCCCCTTCCCCTAGCATAACCTTCCCCGGTGGGGTGCATAACCCTAACACCCCCCCCCCCATCCTGGGCTAAGTGTTCTACTTACCCATCAGAGGACGATCGGATGGCGGGGGTCGGTCTTCCAGCGTCGGCATTTCGACGCCTATCTTAAGTCCCTTGTCGGGCAGGACGAGTTGGGATTTAGACCGGCGGCATCGCATCCGCCGGTCTATTAACTACATCCCGTACGAGTGTGCTACCCAGCGCCGGCGGCGATGTGTGCGTTACTGTGTAGTGCGGACCACACTCACTGCGGTCCGCACTACACTAACTGACTTTACTGGACCGTGGCCGGCGTCCGATGATGAATTGCTCTCACTGCAAGGGATACTTAAGTATCCAACGCACAGCGGGGGAAATGTGACACCGGAGCAATTCATCATTGCTCCGGTGAGGGGACAACTGCTCCGAAAAGCAGCTGTCCCCCCGTGGTTAGTATCACTTCTGTAGGTACGTTACTTAGCTGCTCCCCGTCGTCCCGGCCAGGCATGCGTGAAATTTATTTTTGTGATTGATGTTTGTTTGCTATGGTATGCTTCATGCAATAGCCAAGTTGTTATTTTTCTATCATTTTTTTAGAAATACTTGAATAAAAGTTATGTTTTAATACATTTCAATTTCCGAAGAGCGCTCGCACAACAGAGATCTTTCCCTCCCCTCACTTTTTACACTCATACTAACTCTAGTGCGCTCCACCACTGCCCAATGATTGGACCAGTCAATAGGTTTATAGGATAGGAATAGTGGCTCCATGATAAATAAAATATAATTATGCTTGTGCAACGACATCCTTTCCCCGTATCCCGATTTCTTGCAAACCGTTATAATATGGATATGGAATAATTTTCTATTTTTATAATAACGTCTGTGACATGTAGCAGGTCTGAGAGGGTCCTTTCGGAGCACCAGTCCCTGCAGCTGCCCTATAGTACATTCAGGCAGTATAATCGCATCCTGCAATGCGACCAAGGGCGCTAATATCGCGCTCAGATCGCAATGCAAATGCGATCATTAATAAATGGGTCTCTTAATGGCTTTGTCCAAAATATTTAATATGGTTTATCAATGAACAAAAAACGTCTGCTACCAGGAAAATAATTAACTAAAATATCTGCCATGTGCATTATATGAAAAAAATAAAATAAATAACCATTACCTGCCTTTTGGAACAGAGCATGCCTGTGCCATTAGCACGTTTACATACGAAAACTTCTAGACAAAATGAATGTTGTTTTTTTTTTTTACAATTTTTTGTAAAGTAATCTACAATCTCTCCAAGAAAGAGAAACACTCCGCCTTCCATATAATGTGTTTATATGCATTCTGTGACTCAGGACAAACTGTGGGCCTGATTCAGAGCCGCTTGTAAGCGGCCGCTCGTTCGCTCCGAGCGATGTTTGCACAACTGCGCATGCGTATGGGTTGTAATACGCATGCGCGAACCAGTCATTGCGGTCGGAAATTGTGTGCTCGCAAAATAGCGAATGCCTGCTAATTTGAGTGACAGAATGAGGCATTTGTGGGTGGTAACGGGGGAAGGTGCTTGAAAACTGGGAGTGGAGATCCGAACGCAGGCGTGCCAAATGGTCAAAACGGGCGTTTAAAGGGTGTGCATAATTAACAAAGCAGCATCATCGACCACGTCACTTGGTAGTTTCTTAGCCTGAACTGTTCGCATGATTGCGGTAGGAAAATCCAACCACAAGCACTGCGAGCAGTTCAGATGCCTTTCGATGTACTCGATTAATCAAATAAATAGCGGAGATGACGTAGGATGCGAGCAGCCAGGGGGCGTCTTTACAAAATAGCGAGCGTATATTCGTTCGCTCGCTCAGACATAGAGGTGTCAACAGACCGCAAAGAGCGAGCGCTCAATTTAAATAGCCGGACCCTTTTTCTAAACGAGCGAGCACAAATAGCGTCCGGCTCTGAATCAGGCCCTGTGTTCCCACATTCACCTTACCACTTATGCTGGCCGTAACCCAGAACAATAATCATTACAACCCGCCAACTAGTTGGCAGGTTGCAACGATAATCTGACGGTGTTGGGAGCAATCGGTAATCACTGGTTTCGCTCCCACATGCTGGAAAACAGCCAAAAGAGGTCGTTCCAACGAGCAGGAGAAATCATACATGTTGGACACTGTCCCCCAACTGAACAATTATAACAGAAGTAGTCCAATGGGATTAATTCATTTGTCTTCAGCAAAACAAATTTATTTTTTCTCCACCCTAGTAGCATCTGACAACAGTGGTGGGCATCTCCTCTACATCAGTGGGGCTCAGTGCAATGTTTTTGTTTGTTTTCTTATTCTATATCTTTTATTGGGATGTAGTCATGTGACGGGCGCTCTCCTTTAGCGTTAGCCGCGCGGGGGGGAGGGTTAGGATTAGGGAGTCTAGCGGGGTTAGGACTAGGTTTTGGGGGAGAGATTAAGGTTATGCACCCCCAGGGAGAGGTTAGGGTCAAGCACCCCCCCAGGAGGGTTAGGTTTAGGGAGCAGTAAGGGGGAGGGTTAGGGTTAGGCACCCCCGGGGGTAGGTTAGCGTTAGGCACTGAGGGGGAGGTTAGACACCACTAAGGGAGGACTTCCAAGAATTTCTTTTGGAACTTCTGGATTTCGTTCTACATTACAACTACTTTATCTTTAACAACCATTTCCACATCCAAACGAGGGGCACTGCGATGGGAGCGGCATGTGCTCCCACGTACGCTAACCTCTTCCTAGGATGGTGGGAGAGAGATCATGTGTTTCAAGATCTAAATTAATCTTATACCCAACACATAATCATCTGGATGCGTTATATTGATGACATCCTGATGCTATGGGAGGGATCAAAGATACAACTTGACAATTTCATTGGACATCTCAATAAGAATAACATCAATTTGAAACTAACACATGACAGCAGTAGTACGAGCATCTCATTCTTAGATCTCAGAATCCTCAGAGGAGAAAATAATAAAATTCACACTGAGATTTTCAGGAAGGAGACTTCTACAAACAGCTTATTACATAGTGACAGTTCTCACTTCCCACCAACTATAAAGAATATTCCCAAAGGGGAATTCTTGAGACTAAGAAGGAATTGCTCTGATGAAAAAACATTCGAAATCCTGAGCAAAGATCTCACTATGAGACTAATTGATAGAGGGTATAGTAAGAGACTGATAAAGAAAGCAAGAAACGAAGTCTCGAGAACAACAAGAGAATCCCTCATTTTCAATGAAAAATCCCAAAGAGAAAAAAACAACAAGATCAGATTTATAGGGGATTTTTGCAATAGCTGGCAAGAAGTCAAAAACACACTGCAGAAACACTGGCACATCCTTCTATCAGATAGTGACCTAGCTAAAAACCTAGATGATAAGGTAAATATGAGCTGGCGAAGGTCACCAAACCTCAAAGACCAACTAGTAAGGAGTCACTTTACCTCACAACCCAAAAAAACCTCTTCTAAATGTAGGCAGCTACCCATGTGGTAATTGTAAAGTATGCTCACACATACTTAACATCAAAACGATTAAAGATAAATTCGGTCAGGAGATGAAAATTAATGACTTTCATAATTGCAAAACTACAAATGTTATTTATTGTATCACCTGCACATGTGAGAAAAAATATGTTGGCATGACATCAAGAATGATGAAGACCCAAATTCTTGAACATATAGGAAATGTCCGAAATGCCGCCACTGATATCATTAAAATGAAACAACTCGCTACAGTGGCAAAGCATTTCCATTCTGTACATTCTGTAAGGATACAAGACCTCAAAGTATTTTGTCTAGAGAAGGTGAAACTTGGACTCAGAGGAGGAGACATAACCAGAGCCCTCCAGAGAAGAGAAAGTGAATGGATTTTCCGTTTAGGAACACTAATACCTGGAGGCTTAAACGAGAATATAAATTATACTGTTTTTTTGGCTGAATAACATCATTAGCCTACGTAATTTTCCATTTAACTCCCTTCCTCTCTCTCCTTATAACCATGTAAACAAACATTTATTTCCCACTCTCGAATCCCTTTATCTCTATATTCACAACCCTATGCTTTTGAACATATGGATTTTAAGATTATGTGGTTTTCACACTGGATTTCTAGTTATTATGTCATTACATCTATGTTTATTCTTTCTGTACCCTGTGCATCATTTGATTAATTCACTCTTCTTTTTTTCTTCATTACTTTTACATCTCTCATTTACCATTGTTCACACTTTACCTCACAACATTTCATCCCCTCTTGCTTCATCTCTCAGGCCATTTGCTTTCTTCTTTATTTTATATTTTTTTTTTTATTTCTATTTTTCACTTATATATTTTTTTATATACTCACATATATCTATTATTTTTCACCCATATATATTCACTCATGTCCATAATTAATCTGATGTTTCCCTTACACTATACTCCTATTTAGCATTATTTTTACTTTTCACATTAACACCTCCTAGCACATATGACTTATTATCATCTTTATTTTTTATATTTTTTATAATCATCTATCCCCCATTTTGAATCACTTTTTACTTCTTCACACTATAATCCTCACACACTCTATTAATTATATCAGAGCAATTTTTTCTTGTCTGATGTATATATGTCAATATATATTAAATATATTTGATACTATTTAATATTCATCCCTTTTAATTTTTATAGATAATTATAATTTGTCTATAATAATATATATTATTCACTATTTTAATCATTCACATTATTATAATTATTTAAGAATTCCACTTATCTCACCAGTTGATCATTACATCCTTATTAGAATTCTTGTTTAATTTTATTAATTACTACTTGTGTTCAGCTATAACACTAAGTATGTCCTCAAATATATATATATATATATATATATATATATATATATGTTTATTTATTATATATTGTGTAAATATATTCATTTATGAATTTATTTATTAAATTGCTATTTTAATAGGCTCTATAGAGATTATATCAATCACTATAAGGATCTAAGATGCTTCTTTCCATTCCTCTTTGTTTATGTGATTGAATCAGAGCTCTTTATTCATAGGAATCCGTTTTGTTTACATATGGTAATGAGAGATTTGGGACACTCCCTTGTTTCTTTCTAGCACTACTATTAATGGCCGTCTGAGTCATTCAGCTCATTGGCTGACAATGCAGTCAATCTCAAGCCTAGCTCCGTGATTGGATGTAGGTAATGTAAAAGGCAGGAAGCTAGAGTCAACACTGACGATCAGGTGACCAAGCCTCCCGGCGAAATGCGCGTCCTACTGCGTCAGCAGCATCATTTTCACACACCACTCCAGCAGCCCCCTTGCACACGGACCTTGACTAAGGTACTTCCTTCTCTTTCCCTCGCAGCCGGCGACTTCTCCTGCAATGCCCAGCGGTAACAGGAGTTAGACGCGGCGGATTGCCCAGACAGCAGAAGCACTTCTGTTGTTTCCTCCAGTTCAAGCGACTCCCTCTCTCTCATCCCCTGTTTGATCCCAAGACAGGGGAAAGCAGAATTGGCTAGTCGCTTTCCTCATCTCCCTGGATCTAACTTTTTTCTTCCAACACGTGATATATAAATCCAATATTGTTTACATTACACCTTATACCGTGTCTAATAACAATAGAGTTCAGCAAGAGGTCTTATTATTAATATCTGCTGTTACCTCATTGTGGCTCTGGATAACTGCCTAATATTATTTGTTACATTTGTATATCTTGAAACTCCTTTTTTTTAACAAGGGAAACCTTCTGTGTAACAGCCATTAATGTTGCCAGTCACTGTCCTTAGGTGAACACAATTGGAGGCTGTTCATTGTCATACAATTTTAGACTTTGGAGTAGGCATTTATCCCTGTAGGAGACATATATTATGTTTTCCACAAGAATTTTGTCTCTTTTCTTTCAGGGTTTATTATCTGAATAATTTTGCCGCGTGTGTACACTTCATATCATATCCCTGCAGGAGATATATATATATATATTATATGTTTTTCAATTTATGCTAATTGCTTTCTCTTCCTTCAGGGTTTATTATGACAAAACGTTGCTATGTGTGTACACTTCATGTCATTCTAGATCGAGTATAAAGTCACTTTTATATATAGCATGATATTCAATTTATTTAGGCATGCTTTGTGATACTTTTTGATTCATATAGGTACGTTGACCTCTCATTGGATTGATACCTATTTACATTTTCACCCTTGATGGGAATTCATCTTATACCCCTTTTCCACCTAAATTCCGGGTCTGACCCGGAGTTGGAACAAAGGGCCTGATTCAGACCCACTCGCGAGCGGCTGTCCGCTCGCAAGTGGGTCGATGTTCTGGACTGAGCATGCGCACGACGGAGGGAGCTCCGTCGTGCGCATGCGCCAGACGCGATGAGCGAAGGAAAGTCCTTCGCTCGTTGTGTCTGATCAAAGGGGGCGTGCTGTCGATGTTGATTGACAGCACGCCCCCTTTGGTAGGCGTGCCGGGGGCGTGCCTCCCTGACGGGGGCGTTCCCCCGGGAACGCCTCCCGTCAGAAGCCGGCCCATTGATAGAGCCAAAATCACTCCGGAGTTTGTGGTTGAAAACCTCAACCGCAGGCTCCGGCTCGCAGTTTCGATGGTCGCGATGGTCAAGACCATTGCGGCCATCAAACTGCACGCTCGTATAGCCTGTGGGTGGTGACCCACAGCTATACGAGCGTCCGGGAGGACGCTCCATTTTCATGGAGGCCGGCCCTCATTCAGAGCCGTGCGCTCTGCTCAGAGCATACGGCTCTGAATGAGGGCCAAAGTTCCTATCCGGATCAGACCCAGAATTTTGCCGGCGCTGACTCGGGATATTCCCGAGTCAGCGCCGCTCACACCGCAGTCGGGTCTGCATAGACCCGGCTTTTGCGGAGTGAAAGTGGACGCTTGGAGATGACGTCATCTCCAAGCGCCACTGAAGCCGGACCAAGCGGCCGGCTAGCAGCGCACTCCAGGTCATCGTGACCCGGAGTGCGCTGTTCCCGTAGCAGGGTTTCACGGGCTACGCCCATGTAAAACCCTGCTAGTTACCTGGGTTGGATTGCCGGGTCACTCGACCCGGCGATCCAACCCTCTGCCCTTTTACACCAGGGAGCTGCCCAGGTTAACCCTTCAAAAACCCGGGTTTTAGCTCCGGTGTAAAAGGGGTATTAATAAGTAGTTCAATAAATGTTAAGTTTTATTTTCACTTCTTTTCTGTATACATCACACTTTTAATTTTTGTATAAGAGTGCTCCCACTAAGACATATTTGTCTTTTTCTTTTTTTGCTTGTCGCAATAACGGAATTTTGTGCAGGGTTAGGGTACTCACCTGCCTCTATCGGGATCTTGATCCTGTCGGGCAGCCGCTTTTGGGATTTGAACCGTCGGCTAAACAACCACTAGGCATTTCAAACCCATTCCCTTTTATCCAATTAAAAAAACCTATGGAAAAACGATCCGTCCAGTCTCTGTATGATATCTAAATGAGCTGCAAGCTTTACCTGCACAACCTGATACTTCTAGACGTCTATTTCCCAGTCCTTGCACCCAGTCAGTCTGTGCAAGGCTTTGTGGGTTCAGGAATACATAATAAAGAAATATATATTATACAGGGTTACACAGTTAGAGGCAATATAATCATTAAAACATCAGTGGCATCCCCTGTTTGCATATGAGAGGAGCAGCAATGGAAGCAGAGCATTACCGTGTAAGATAACCTCAGGCTATTACTGCTGTGTACAAGCCAGATGCAAATGTGTAATTATCTACTGCAAACATCTTCTCTCCAAATGGGAAACTAGCAGCCTAGAGGGCCTGGCTGTGAATGAGTGAGAATGTGCTCTACACGCTGGGGATAAACATTAAAATAACATTGGGTGTGTGTGCTATAATTTTATATATATATATATTAGGGGTGAGCGGGTTCGGTTTTACTCGGATTTACTCGGATCTTTAAACGGCATTTTATTGGCTATCGCCTATCATGTGTTTTGGATAGCCAATATAATAAATCCGAATTTGCGGTAAAGTGGCGATAAGAACCGAGTAAATCCGAGTAAAACCGAACCCGCTCACCCCTAAAATATATATATATACATCCAAAAGAGGGTTCGACACTCGATAAAGAAGTCGCTCTTGCAGGTTGCCAGAACCATCCATATAATAAATGGAAAATATATCATCACATCAATAAATGATCCTGTACTGTAGGTAGATGCATTTATTGATGTGAGGTCTTGAAAAAGTGGTTAATATATGGATTAATATTTTCTATGTTGTAATACAATTTTGAAGGAGAGACCTGGAGTGCCGTCCCTTTATCATCTATATATTTATTACACTCCAACCAAAACAAGAGGCGGCACTCAGATACTTGAAAGAAGTGAGCCCTGTATAAGGGTATTTATTGGGTGGTCAATGTTTCGGGGACCGTATCCCCTTCCCTTATATAGGGTTCACTTCTTTCAAGTCTCCGAGTGTCGCCTCTTGTTTTGATTGGAGTGGATTTGGGGGTGCATCGCCCAGAGGAGGGCGCCAGAGCACGTTGTTCCTGATTTATGATACTGGAGTGCCAGGGATGATATATGTACACACACACACACACACACATACATACATACATACATACATACATACAACATGAGAACCACCTGTCTAGTATTGCGTAGGCCCTGCTCGTGCCGCCAAAACAGCTCTGATCAGTTGAGGCATGAGGCTCCACAAGACCTCCGAGGTGTCCTGTGGTATCGGACACCCAGACGTTAGCAGCAGATTTTCTAAGTCCTGTAAGAAGCGAGGTGCGGCCTCCATGGCTCGGACACTTTACCTCTCTGTACTTTTAATGGTATGGCTGATGGGTGTATATAATAAAGGCTCTGATGTTTCTCTATTTTCCAGGTGATATCACAGCTAGATAACGGGGGGAGATGCAGATGTGACAGGAGGCCGTGCTACAGCTAGATAACGGGGGGAGGTGCAGATGTGACAGGAGGCCGTGCTACAGCTAGATAACGGGGGAGGTGCAGATGTGACAGGAGGCCGTGCTACAGCTAGATAACGGGGGGAGGTGCAGATGTGACAGGAGGCCGTGCTACAGCTAGATAACGGGGAGGTGCAGATGTGACAGGAGGCTGTGCTACAGCTAGATAACGGGGGGAGATGCAGATGTGACAGGAGGCTGTGCTACAGCTAGATAACGGGGAGGTGCAGATGTGACAGGAGGCCGTGCTACAGCTAGATAACGGGGAGGTGCAGATGTGACAGGAGGCTGTGCTACAGCTAGATAACGGGGGGAGGTGCAGATGTGACAGGAGGCTGTGCTACAGCTAGATAACGGGGGAGATGCAGATGTGACAGGAGGCTGTGCTACAGCTAGATAACGGGGAGGTGCAGATGTGACAGGAGGCTGTGCTACAGCTAGATAACGGGGGGAGGTGCAGATGTGACAGGAGGCCGTGCTACAGCTAGATAACGGGGGGAGATGCAGATGTGACAGGAGGCTGTGCTACAGCTAGATAACGGGGGGAGGTGCAGATGTGACAGGAGGCCGTGCTACAGCTAGATAACGGGGAGGTGCAGATGTGACAGGAGGCCGTGCTACAGCTAGATAACGGGGAGGTGCAGATGTGACAGGAGGCTGTGCTACAGCTAGATAACGGGGGGAGGTGCAGATGTGACAGGAGGCTGTGCTACAGCTAGATAACGGGGGAGATGCAGATGTGACAGGAGGCTGTGCTACAGCTAGATAACGGGGAGGTGCAGATGTGACAGGAGGCTGTGCTACAGCTAGATAACGGGGGGAGATGCAGATGTGACAGGAGGCCGTGCTACAGCTAGATAACGGGGGAGGTGCAGATGTGACAGGAGGCCGTGCTACAGCTAGATAACGGGGGAGGTGCAGATGTGACAGGAGGCTGTGCTACAGCTAGATAACGGGGGAGGTGCAGATGTGACAGGAGGCCGTGCTACAGCTAGATGGGGGGAGGTGCAGATGTGACAGGAGGCTGTGCTACAGCTAGATAACGGGGGAGGTGCAGATGTGACAGGAGGCCGTGCTACAGCTAGATAACGGGGGAGGTGCAGATGTGACAGGAGGCCGTGCTACAGCTAGATAACAGGGGGAGATGCAGATGTGACAGGAGGCCGTGCTACAGCTAGATAACGGGGGAGGTGCAGATGTGACAGGAGGCCGTGCTACAGCTAGATAACGGGGGAGGAGCAGATGTGACAGGAGGCTGTGCTACAGCTAGATAACGGGGGAGGAGCAGATGTGACAGGAGGCCGTGCTACAGCTAGATAACGGGGGAGGTGCAGATGTGACAGGAGGCCGTGCTACAGCTAGATAACGGGGGAGGTGCAGATGTGACAGGAGGCCGTGCTACAGCTAGATAACGGGGGAGGTGCAGATGTGACAGGAGGCTGTGCTACAGCTAGATAACGGGGGAGGTGCAGATGTGACAGGAGGCTGTGCTACAGCTAGATAACGGGGGAGGAGCAGATGTGACAGGAGGCCGTGCTACAGCTAGATAACGGGGGAGGTGCAGATGTGACAGGAGGCTGTGCTACAGCTAGATAACGGGGGGAGGTGCAGATGTGACAGGAGGCCGTGCTACAGCTAGATAACGGGGGAGGTGCAGATGTGACAGGAGGCCGTGCTACAGCTAGATAACGGGGGAGGTGCAGATGTGACAGGAGGCTGTGCTACAGCTAGATAACGGGGGGAGGTGCAGATGTGACAGGAGGCCGTGCTACAGCTAGATAACGGGGGAGGTGCAGATGTGACAGGAGGCTGTGCTACAGCTAGATAACGGGGGAGGAGCAGATGTGACAGGAGGCCGTGCTACAGCTAGATAACGGGGGGAGGTGCAGATGTGACAGGAGGCCGTGCTACAGCTAGATAACGGGGGAGATGCAGATGTGACAGGAGGCTGTGCTACAGCTAGATAACGGGGGAGATGCAGATGTGACAGGAGGCCGTGCTACAGCTAGATAACGGGGGGAGGTGCAGATGTGACAGGAGGCCGTGCTACAGCTAGATAACGGGGGAGGTGCAGATGTGACAGGAGGCCGTGCTACAGCTAGATAACGGGGGGAGATGCAGATGTGACAGGAGGCCGTGCTACAGCTAGATAACGGGGGGAGATGCAGATGTGACAGGAGGCTGTGCTACAGCTAGATAACGGGGGAGGTGCAGATGTGACAGGAGGCCGTGCTACAGCTAGATAACGGGGGAGGTGCAGATGTGACAGGAGGCCGTGCTACAGCTAGATAACGGGGGGAGGTGCAGATGTGACAGGAGGCCGTGCTACAGCTAGATAACGGGGGAGGTGCAGATGTGACAGGAGGCCGTGCTACAGCTAGATAACGGGGGAGGTGCAGATGTGACAGGAGGCCGTGCTACAGCTAGATAACGGGGGAGGAGCAGATGTGACAGGAGGCTGTGCTACAGCTAGATAACGGGGGAGGAGCAGATGTGACAGGAGGCCGTGCTACAGCTAGATAACGGGGGAGGAGCAGATGTGACAGGAGGCTGTGCTACAGCTAGATGGGGGGAGGTGCAGATGTGACAGGAGGCCGTGCTACAGCTAGATAACGGGGGGAGGT
Source organism: Taudactylus pleione (assembly GCA_031769625.1). NCBI lineage: Eukaryota > Metazoa > Chordata > Amphibia > Anura > Myobatrachidae > Taudactylus > Taudactylus pleione. The sequence continues at coordinate 890,068 of JAUIMM010000582.1, read as the reverse complement.
GCAGATGTGACAGGAGGCCGTGCTACAGCTAGATAACGGGGGGAGGTGCAGATGTGACAGGAGGCCGTGCTACAGCTAGATAACGGGGGAGGTGCAGATGTGACAGGAGGCTGTGCTACAGCTAGATAACGGGGGAGGTGCAGATGTGACAGGAGGCTGTGCTACAGCTAGATAACGGGGGAGGAGCAGATGTGACAGGAGGCTGTGCTACAGCTAGATAACGGGGGAGGTGCAGATGTGACAGGAGGCTGTGCTACAGCTAGATAACGGGGGAGATGCAGATGTGACAGGAGGCCGTGCTACAGCTAGATAACGGGGGAGGTGCAGATGTGACAGGAGGCTGTGCTACAGCTAGATAACGGGGGAGATGCAGATGTGACAGGAGGCCGTGCTACAGCTAGATAACGGGGGGAGGTGCAGATGTGACAGGAGGCCGTGCTACAGCTAGATAACGGGGGAGGTGCAGATGTGACAGGAGGCCGTGCTACAGCTAGATAACGGGGGGAGATGCAGATGTGACAGGAGGCTGTGCTACAGCTAGATAACGGGGGAGGTGCAGATGTGACAGGAGGCCGTGCTACAGCTAGATAACGGGGGAGATGCAGATGTGACAGGAGGCCGTGCTACAGCTAGATAACGGGGGAGGTGCAGATGTGACAGGAGGCCGTGCTACAGCTAGATAACGGGGGGAGGTGCAGATGTGACAGGAGGCCGTGCTACAGCTAGATAACGGGGGAGGTGCAGATGTGACAGGAGGCCGTGCTACAGCTAGATAACGGGGGAGGTGCAGATGTGACAGGAGGCTGTGCTACAGCTAGATAACGGGGGAGGTGCAGATGTGACAGGAGGCTGTGCTACAGCTAGATAACGGGGGAGGAGCAGATGTGACAGGAGGCCGTGCTACAGCTAGATAACGGGGGGAGATGCAGATGTGACAGGAGGCCGTGCTACAGCTAGATAACGGGGGAGGAGCAGATGTGACAGGAGGCCGTGCTACAGCTAGATAACGGGGGGAGATGCAGATGTGACAGGAGGCCGTGCTACAGCTAGATAACGGGGGGAGGTGCAGATGTGACAGGAGGCCGTGCTACAGCTAGATAACGGGGGGAGGTGCAGATGTGACAGGAGGCCGTGCTACAGCTAGATGGGGGGAGGTGCAGATGTGACAGGAGGCCGTGCTACAGCTAGATAACGGGGGAGGCGCAGATGTGACAGGAGGCCGTGCTACAGCTAGATAACGGGGGAGGTGCAGATGTGACAGGAGGCTGTGCTACAGCTAGATAACGGGGGGAGATGCAGATGTGACAGGAGGCTGTGCTACAGCTAGATAACGGGGGGAGATGCAGATGTGACAGGAGGCCGTGCTACAGCTAGATAACGGGGGGAGGTGCAGATGTGACAGGAGGCCGTGCTACAGCTAGATAACGGGGGAGGAGCAGATGTGACAGGAGGCTGTGCTACAGCTAGATAACGGGGGAGGCGCAGATGTGACAGGAGGCCGTGCTACAGCTAGATAACGGGGGGAGGTGCAGATGTGACAGGAGGCCGTGCTACAGCTAGATAACGGGGGAGATGCAGATGTGACAGGAGGCCGTGCTACAGCTAGATAACGGGGGAGGTGCAGATGTGACAGGAGGCTGTGCTACAGCTAGATAACGGGGGGAGGTGCAGATGTGACAGGAGGCCGTGCTACAGCTAGATAACGGGGGAGGTGCAGATGTGACAGGAGGCCGTGCTACAGCTAGATAACGGGGGAGGTGCAGATGTGACAGGAGGCCGTGCTACAGCTAGATAACGGGGGAGGTGCAGATGTGACAGGAGGCCGTGCTACAGCTAGATGGGGGGAGGTGCAGATGTGACAGGAGGCTGTGCTACAGCTAGATAACGGGGGAGGTGCAGATGTGACAGGAGGCCGTGCTACAGCTAGATAACGGGGGAGGTGCAGATGTGACAGGAGGCTGTGCTACAGCTAGATAACGGGGGAGGTGCAGATGTGACAGGAGGCCGTGCTACAGCTAGATAACGGGGGGAGATGCAGATGTGACAGGAGGCTGTGCTACAGCTAGATAACGGGGGAGATGCAGATGTGACAGGAGGCCGTGCTACAGCTAGATAACGGGGGAGGTGCAGATGTGACAGGAGGCTGTGCTACAGCTAGATAACGGGGGGAGGTGCAGATGTGACAGGAGGCCGTGCTACAGCTAGATAACGGGGGAGGTGCAGATGTGACAGGAGGCCGTGCTACAGCTAGATAACGGGGGAGGTGCAGATGTGACAGGAGGCTGTGCTACAGCTAGATAACGGGGGGAGGTGCAGATGTGACAGGAGGCCGTGCTACAGCTAGATAACGGGGGAGGTGCAGATGTGACAGGAGGCCGTGCTACAGCTAGATAACGGGGGAGATGCAGATGTGACAGGAGGCCGTGCTACAGCTAGATAACGGGGGGAGATGCAGATGTGACAGGAGGCCGTGCTACAGCTAGATAACGGGGGGAGGTGCAGATGTGACAGGAGGCCGTGCTACAGCTAGATAACGGGGGAGGTGCAGATGTGACAGGAGGCCATGCTACAGCTAGATAACGGGGGGAGATGCAGATGTGACAGGAGGCCGTGCTACAGCTAGATAACGGGGGAGGAGCAGATGTGACAGGAGGCCGTGCTACAGCTAGATAACGGGGGAGGAGCAGATGTGACAGGAGGCTGTGCTACAGCTAGATAATGGGGGAGGAGCAGATGTGACAGGAGGCTGTGCTACAGCTAGATAACGGGGGAGGTGCAGATGTGACAGGAGGCTGTGCTACAGCTAGATAACGGGGGGAGGTGCAGATGTGACAGGAGGCCGTGCTACAGCTAGATAACGGGGGAGGTGCAGATGTGACAGGAGGCTGTGCTACAGCTAGATAGCGGGGGGAGGTGCAGATGTGACAGGAGGCCGTGCTACAGCTAGATAACGGGGAGGTGCAGATGTGACAGGAGGCTGTGCTACAGCTAGATAACGGGGGAGGTGCAGATGTGACAGGAGGCTGTGCTACAGCTAGATAACGGGGGAGGTGCAGATGTGACAGGAGGCCGTGCTACAGCTAGATAACGGGGGGAGGTGCAGATGTGACAGGAGGCCGTGCTACAGCTAGATAACGGGGGAGGCGCAGATGTGACAGGAGGCCGTGCTACAGCTAGATGGGGGGAGGTGCAGATGTGACAGGAGGCTGTGCTACAGCTAGATAACGGGGGAGATGCAGATGTGACAGGAGGCCGTGCTACAGCTAGATAACAGGGGAAGGTGCAGATGTGACAGGAGGCCGTGCTACAGCTAGATAACGGGGGAGGTGCAGATGTGACAGGAGGCCGTGCTACAGCTAGATAACGGGGGAGGCGCAGATGTGACAGGAGGCCGTGCTACAGCTAGATAACGGGGGAGGAGCAGATGTGACAGGAGGCCGTGCTACAGCTAGATAACGGGGGGAGGTGCAGATGTGACAGGAGGCCGTGCTACAGCTAGATAACGGGGGAGATGCAGATGTGACAGGAGGCCGTGCTACAGCTAGATAACGGGGGGAGGCGCAGATGTGACAGGAGGCTGTGCTACAGCTAGATAACGGGGGAGATGCAGATGTGACAGGAGGCCGTGCTACAGCTAGATAACGGGGGGAGGTGCAGATGTGACAGGAGGCCGTGCTACAGCTAGATAACGGGGGAGATGCAGATGTGACAGGAGGCCGTGCTACAGCTAGATAACGGGGGAGGTGCAGATGTGACAGGAGGCTGTGCTACAGCTAGATAACGGGGGGAGGTGCAGATGTGACAGGAGGCCGTGCTACAGCTAGATAACGGGGGAGGTGCAGATGTGACAGGAGGCCGTGCTACAGCTAGATAACGGGGGAGGTGCAGATGTGACAGGAGGCTGTGCTACAGCTAGATAACGGGGGAGGTGCAGATGTGACAGGAGGCCGTGCTACAGCTAGATAACGGGGGAGGTGCAGATGTGACAGGAGGCTGTGCTACAGCTAGATAACGGGGGAGGTGCAGATGTGACAGGAGGCTGTGCTACAGCTAGATAATGGGAGAGGTGCAGATGTGACAGGAGGCTGTGCTTTGAACAGAGGTCCTGATTCAGAGCCGGACGCTCGACAGATCGCTCGCTTTGAATCAGGGCCGTCCTTCTTGTTTTTCAGAGCGGCCTCCTGGCCGCTCGCATAGCTGTGGGTGATCACAGCTATAACGAGCGGGCAGTAAGATGGTCGCGATGGTCAAGACCATCGCGACCATCGGGCTTGCGACGAGACCCTTGTGGTAGGGTCTCGTTGCCGCAAGCCCCAAAGTGCTTTCGGATCTAACAGAGCCGAAAGCACTCCCACTGACATCACTTGTGATTTCAGTGGGGCCGGCCCCAGACGGTAGGCGTTCTCATGGGAATGCCTCCGTCTGGGCAGCCACACCCCCGGCCCACCCAGCAAAGGGGGCGTGCTGTCACTCAACATCGATAGCACGCCCACTTTGGTACGAGACTCGGAACGACAGATTGCCCATCGCTATCCGGGTCTCGCGCATGCGCACGAAGGAGCCGGCTCAGTCGTGCGCATGCGCACTGGGTCACCATCGACCCGCTTGTGAGCGGGTCTGAATCAGGCCCAGAGTATTTAGGTTCTGCAAACTGCACCGTTGTTTGCCCAGCTTCGGGGAGATAACACTCAGGGAGAGTCAGCAAGTATCATCTATCATTTTGACACTTGAGATTCATCCCCTGACTGAGGGCCGAATTCCGAGATTTACAATAATACAATCGCAACTGAGATCTCTCACGGATCGCAGAGCTTTCCAGATCATAGGGACTCCCCCTGCTCCCTTCTCATATCTGTCCGACGACTTGCAACATCGACGCACATTGGGCAGCCTCTAAGTCAAGTCTGACCTATCTCAGACACTGACTCATTCTCCAAAGGAGAGGCCAATGGCTAATTTATACACACCCATGGAACGGTGTTTAAATGGTCAGACACACCCGCACGCTCCCATGGGGTCGTCCATTACTCCTCCAAATCTTTGTGTATGATCAATTGATCTGGGGGATCGATGAACGATCCCATGCAGCGGGTAGGGGGTGCCGGCATATACGGCGGTCGGCCACCGGATCGCTCCATGTTGTTGGGACCGCCCGATATGTCGGCCGTCGGATCTGCCGTTGCGTCGCAAGGTGCATATCGTACCGTGTATAGGGCCCTTTAGCATATAACAAAAAGGTGTGTATGTTTCATTATACAAGTTGTCTGAGAGAAATTATCCAAATGTATATCAACACCGCGACTCTCCCATGACACTATTTTTGCGTGTCTTAATAGCGACCGCCCAGGAATGCCGAACACTTTACCAAGAAATTTGTGATAATGTAGATGTGAATTGCAACTACGCCTCTGTGCTTACACCCTAACAAATGCGCCGAACGGGTTTTTAGGGATTTTCGTACAAGTACAGTAGCAATAAATAAATGACGCTCAATTCCGTGAACATCGGCATCGCGTGCGATTCTGAATCAATCCCCGAATGTCTGTTCACATTATTAAAGGCCTAAAACTGCCCCTTCAGACCCATTAACCCAGGTCCATACATAGTACAGCTCCTCACAGCAAGTTTACCGTGTATGTACCATTATTACTCCTCATGTAATAATACACAGCTGCCAGGTAATGCCTGACACACGGAACACATGCTGCATGGCTGTGCAATTACTAATTGACATGTATGTAACATGTTTGCTCAGAAATGTCTGAATAAGGCGCTATACCAGCTGTACACGTGGGTGCTTGAGTAACCCCAATACTTGTGCTGCCACTACTTCTGATTTATTAATGACATTTATCAGTTATATGTGCTTGTGAGACTCCAGCAGTCGTCACCTTCAATATTTGAAAGAACTCTCACTAGATTAGCGGTACAAGACTTGCCTGTCTCCTTAAACGATTGATTCCGATTCATCTGATGGGCAGCACAGACGGTGTAATGGTTAGCGTTACTGCCTCACAGCACTGAGGTCGTGGGTTCGACTCCCACCACGGCCCTAACTGTGTGGAGTTTGTATATTCTGTGCTTGCGTGGGTTTCCTCCGGGTACTCCGGTTTCCTCCCATACTCCAAAAATATACTGGTAGGTTAATTGGCTCCAAAACACATAAAAAATTAACCCTAGTGTGTATGTGTGTGAGCATGTGTTAGGGAACATAGATTGTAAGCTCCACTGGGGCAGGGACTGATGTGAATGGCCAACTATTCTCTGTAAAGCGCTGCGGAACATGTGTGCGCTATATAAATAACTGGTAATAATAATAATAATCTGATGTCCCCCTCCAGAGCTCATAGAACCATGTTAAAAACTATGCAACCAAATATACCAGAAATTGTTCTAAATCTATATGCAGAGTTCTCTTGACTATAAGCAAATGGAAAAGGTGACAATTATTTTATATAAAAAAAGAAGAAGCTGACAATTGTTTACATAGTTAATGTCATTTATACCTGTTATCGGTATTCTGTAAACGATTACACTGATATTGTGATTGTTTGTACTGTTGATTTGCAAGACCTCAAAAGAAAAAGAAAAATGTCCTACGGCGCCATCTTGTGGACGATGGCAAGTACTGTAAGTTTAAACTAGAAGTAATGTTTGTAGAATTAAAACTGCCTCAAATACTTCTCGGATCTAGGATACGTAAAAATAGTTCTGGAAATGTTTAGTGTTCAACATATTTAGGGGCCTATTTCTGAAATATTTGTGGGATCTCCTGCAAAAACACACGTTTTCCAGGGGTACTCACAAATATGAAGGATCCCCTTAAAGGAGGGACTGCAGCAGATATCTCCGATATCTCCTGCAGTTCCTCCATTTCTAACAGCAGCCTCAACCCCCCAGCATGTTCCTATGGGGGCTGATAGATTTACCAATCTCTGGAATGCTTTGCATTCTGGAGCTTAGCCGCGGCAGCCAGGGCAGTAGTGAGCCTTGCCGGGCCCTGGTAATATTTGGGTGGCGCGACCGAACGCAAATGTGGCCATGCCTCCTTAAAATAAAAATTAAGTATTTAGTGTGTGGTCCACAGAGGGACGCCGTGTGCCCCTCTCAGCCAGGGGCAAAACCAGGGGGCCAGGGCGCAACAAGGAGGAAAGGGTGGAGCAGTTGACCCGGGCCTCCCGCTGGTCTCCACCATCAAGCCCAGGCAATTAGAACTCTTGACCACATTCCCATGCGCGGTAGAGTAGCAGTTGGCCATAGTAGAAAGGAAAGTGATCTCAGACGCCATCACTTAATTTCTACTGATCAACGGGACAGGGATTCTCGAAATCCCCGTCCTGACGATTATTGTCATAATACATGTAGGCGAATATGGATTCCTTATTGCCGCAAATTTGCAGTGATAAAGGAATCCTCATTATCCGGACCTGGCCGCATATATTGATAAATATGCCCCATAACCTTAAAGATACACAGGATCATCTCATATTTACTGCTAAGCTGGATGGAAACCACTCAATGGTGACCTTTTAGAAACCAAGTTGAGATTACTCATTAAACATAAAAAGTGTTAAACATAAAATGTGGTGTCATAATTCCAGTTTAATCAGGATTATAATGAAATAATATAGTAATGTCATGATCTAGATCTTAAAATCTGAAATCACTTTAAATCAGAATGTTTTCCAGCAAATGAGGGTGTGCGAGTGAATGAGCTGTGCGCAATGTCAGTGTTCATGTAGTCGATTGATTTTTTTTTTGCAACTGCGCAAATTCTGAAGACCCCTACGCACCAAGGTGCCGTTGCGATCAGGTCTGACTAATGGAAATGTTGCAGAAAAGTGATGGCCGTTCCTGGACGGCGACTGGGTGGTGGCTAGTAGTGCACGCAGCCATGGTTCGCTCAGTGGGGGTGTTATGGACACCACTGCGTGCAAATCGGAATCAGGCCCACTCTATTCCATGTTTGAGAAGACCGCTCTATAAATTTGTAGCAGCTGAAAGTAAACACTTTTGAAAAAAAGTCTAACCCAGGCGAAACGCACCGGACAGCTTACACGGAAGTCCGAGTACAGAGGTGACATTTGTTTGCCAATTATGGAACTATTGTTGCAACTTACTCGATTCACAGACGATATTGCGCTTTGGACGTCACCACGCAGCTGTGTGGAAGTGGGACAAGGAGACTGAAAGAACTTGTGCGCAAAAAAGTTTTTCTGCATCTATATGAGAATTTATGAAAGGTACCACCTTCATATATACATTAACGGATCTCATACACCGACCAATGTTTAGTCATCTGAGCCTCACTGTGCAAGCGTCGTTAGGGTCTTGCGACAGCAAGAGGAGCGACGACTAAAATGCAGGCATGTCACGACCGTTTTGGGGACTTGTCGCAGTCAGCGGCTGCATCTTTGGACGCAGTGCTTCTGGCCCCCAGTACGTCAGTTGTGACGGACATTCCGAGCTACCACAAGGTTACTCAGGAGATCAAATAGCGCAACCAATACCGATATTCCTGATGTTTGTCCGATGCTGCGTCTTCAGACGCAAGGGTTGGATTGGAGAAGCCACTGGCAGTCATCTCTTTACATAAAAACCCTCCCCGAATCCTGCAGCATTTGCATATTTTCTCATATCTGCTGCGACCAAACACGCAGAACAGACCCGTTTTGCGTCCACTCTGAATCAGGCTCTTAGTGTATGGGTCTGGAGTGCTACTGGGTATATGCAGCTGGAATGGGATTGAAATACCGGCAGCTCACCCCCCCATCCCCGGGCTAAGTGTTATACTTACCCATCAGCGGACAATCGGGATGGCGGGGGTCGGTCCTCCGGCGTCGGGATTAAGATAGGCGTTCGGCATTTCGACGCCTATCTTAAGTCCCTTGTCGGGCAGGTCAAGTCAGGATTTAGACCGGCGGCATTGCGTCCGCTGGTCTATTAACTGCAACCCTATGCAACTGACTGTAGTAAGTAATAATTTCAACAGGGCTGCCCTTATTGTACGTTAGTGACAGATTACCGCACTTTGCCTGCCAATACGTTTTAAAGTAATAATTGTCAGCACATACATGTTGTCATAAAAGCCAAATCTCTCAATGTATTTCTTTATTTGTGTAATCGGTGCAGGAATGCCCTATACCGAGCATGGTAAATGATAAAAGGACTTTCACACTATGGAAAAACATGATAATCCAGACAATTTGTGACATTTAACCACACTATAGTAATGTTGCTTTAACATAAAGGAGAGAGCAGAAGCTTCCACTACAAACATCACGTTTGGTATAAAAGCATTGTTTGGGTCTCAATCCCACAATTCCCTTCTGCTCCGAATTGCCGCATGATTTTTTGGAACGGCAACAAATCTTCTTCTCTTGAGGAAGTCTGGAACGCCGAACGCATTGTCCCACAAATATTCCGGTGACAGAATTTTTGTTGGCTTGTGATAAAGAAAATAATTGTTCAAATAGCTCTCGTCGTGCCAAATGGCTTCAACCCCATTTTTCTTGTCCACCATAATGGCATTATGACAGAAGTTGCTTGCCTTGTAGACCTCTTCTACGATACCCCCGAAAAACCCCCCTGCGTAATAAAAGTCTCCCTCATCTCCAGGAATGTAGGCCGCAGACTCCGGTCTGCGTTCGTAAGTGAAGCCCAGGCGAGATTTGTCGTACAGACCAGGATGCAACGTCCCAAACAGGTCGCTTAAGATCTCCACCCCAACGTCATCGCTGAACCTCATGTCCACATCCACGCACACCAAATAATCCACCTCGTTGACGAATTGTTGACGTGAATAATTGCGAATCATCTCCATACGCCTCATAGACACCTCCTGCCATCTTTGGTAACTTGGAACTTCCAGGAGGACCATCTGCCTCCCCTCACTGAGGGTAATGTTGGGAATGTCTCCGACACGGTCCGTAAACACGTAATATTTAACTTTGTATCCCTTCATGAAATACTTTTCAGCGGTTTTGATGAAAGTTGGGATGAAGACGGTATACCTGAAGAACAAGTCGCCATTTTAAAATACATTGGTTTAGTACAAAACATTGTCAACCTACCGAGGTGTAGCAATGGCTGTAATGCCATGCTCCACAGGGCACATCAGAAACACGGATTCACTTTTATTCTCCGCTCATCCATTCACTTATTTTAGGGTGATCTTAGTAAATATGCAAAAATTTTAACCCTGGAATGCCTAATTGAACCAAAGACAATATGGAGACCAGCAGCTCCTTTGTTGAAGGTTTTACTTCCGATGGAACCATTTATACAGGTGCTCTTATACATTGCCCACTGGAGGCCTGATTCAGAGGTAGGAGCAATTAAATACAAGGAGCAATTTGCTCCTGAAACATACCATGTTGCAATGGAAGGGGTGCAAATGCATTTACATTTTTGCATGCAGGGAAAATGCTTATGCCACGACATGCCCTTCCCAACTCTAAATCTCTCTGCATATTTTATATTCACCCCACCTGCAGTGCAGCGTGGTTTTACCAGGTGCAAATTGTTCCTTTTATTTACTCCTAACTCTGAATCAGGCCCGGAGTATTCAGAAGATAATACAAGTAAAGGAGACGGATTGATGGCAGGCGACATCTTCCCACTAGTGACTGCAGCTACAATGATGTTACTTTTTCAAAGCCTTTGATGTTTTAGTTAAAAGAAACCTACCTCCCACCCTAGTACCAGTCCCATCCCTCCTGGGCTCTTGCTCTTTCCCGCTATAATTATCTGCAAAGTATTCCCCATCTAGAAATACTGTATTTGGCTACATATCCTGCAGAGCATCTCCTGCTTGTCATGATAATGTACAGTTATTAAGAGAGTCAACTGTTGGGTTCTAAGAACTCCAATTCCAGCCTGTAACTTACAGCACTAAGATTTAATCTCCATCTTCCCACCATCCGCCACCACCAGGTGATGTGGCGGTCTTTGTGTCTACTCCTCCTTCCACCACATTTTACATGAACGAACCTTTTAATTGCAAACACAGTGAGGCCAATGCGGATGTCTCGCTGGCGGAACTGCGCGTTCAGTATCTCAAGGTTATAGGTACCGGTCCATACGATGGGAGCAAACCAAGGAGTCATCATCAAGACGTCGGACCTCCTGGGATGAAGAGAAACAGATATCGCCCCTCATTTTACATTTTCCTGTTGGCTTCTTAAATCATATGGAAACGTCTGTAATGAATTTACTTTATTGTGTAAAATCCACACTTACAGGGGCTGGAGCACGTCCGGCTTCTCATACACCATACTGCAGAGGGGAAAGTAAATATTAGGGAACAATGTTACTGTAAGATGTAACTACATGCAGACAGCAGACGGGATATGGAAGCGAGGTAAAAGGTCCCTAGGGTCTCCAAAGCAGCGTTTGTATACGTGTAAATGCTGTATAGTATTGGCAGGGAGGGGTCAGGCTTAATAATTAAACTTATTTTTTGGGGGGATGGGACAGGAAATTTTCTCCGTGATGTGACAATGTTTTATCTGGAGCCAAATGGATTATACTAGTATCTAACTTCTTTCCCAAATACAGAACATGAAAATATTTCTGGAAGTTGTCAGCATTCTAGAGTATTAGACACTATTGTCCCCATTTATCAATGAAGGTTTCTGTATTTAACAAACAGCGGTAATCTAAGATTACCGATGTTTGTGAAGCATCGCTCTCTCGCCATCTTTTAGATGGCGAGAGCGATGCGGGCCCCATAACTGGTAATAGAGATGGCGGTGGCTTTCCGGCTACAGCAAAACCTTCCAGGCATTACCGGGTCCCTGTGTCATGTACGTCGCACATGCGCATAACAGTGGTGCCCCATCGCTGGCAGCGTTAGGCTGCCAGAATCCCAGCGGAGGAGGAGGAGGACTTCGCGGGACCTCGCCGGAGGGGTAAGTATTATTAAATACCAGTCAATTTTTCCTTTGTATCACAGCGATACTAAACAGGGGACCCGGCAGTGCCTGGAAAGCTTTGCTGAAGCCAACTATCCTAAAGAGACACCCTCCATGACTTCTGGGCCTGTGGACGTATCAAAAAGTTTTGGTTTAAGGTGGTATACTTCATTAATCACACATTCTCCCTGAACGTACATCTACATCCTATACCGTTATTATTTGTAAATTTTGAAGCCTGGCATCTTAACACACAGGAAAAATCCCTATTACCCATGTTAACCATGATAGTAACAGTAGCAAAGAAATCGATCCTTAACACTTGAATAAGGTCCAAATCCCCTTCATTAAGAGAAGTGGAAGCACTACTGCTGAGATATATGTGCTTTGATAATTAGGACATCTTTTCGACTGTTGAGTCGAGCCCCCACACTTTTAGACGCACGTGGGGCCCCTACTTCATATCAAGAAATGTAGACCTACAAACCAGTCTAAGAGATCTTTTGGAAATTAAGGACGGCTGATTATATTCCAGAAGTACGTTCTAATAAATAATTCAGACCTTACCTCATCGGGAGGCAATCGGGAAGCCGACTGCCTAAATAGCGGCAGCCGGCTTCCCGACTGTCTTATCCCGGCAAGGGTGAAATGCCGGGCATCAGATTTACTTAAGTTTATGTGTATGTTGGATATCAGTTCCCCCCCCCTCTATCTTTACTTTTACTTTGTGATCGATGGTTAAGTTACAGTGAGACGTTATCTACAAACTGATGGAAAATATGTGGTTTAACACACATAGGGCTCTATTTACTACAATCCGCATATTGAATGCAGATTGTAGTGTGATATTAACGACTGAATTTGCATTGCAAATTCAGGCAATATCACAGGGATTTACTACAATTCCCTTGCAGGGACAGAGCTTGCGATAAAGCTCTGTCCCTGCGAATCGCCTTCGGAGCCTTATCACGGTATTTTTGCAAAAAATACCGTGACAAAGTGCTCGCGCGAGCGATGACCGGCCGCCGCTGCTACCCCCCTGGCGCTAAGCCCCGCCCCCCGCCATCGCGGACCCCCCCGCCTCTTAATTGCACTTACCTGCTTGATCCGGGCCTCCGGTGATGTTCTCCATGCCTCCGGTCAGGTGATCTCCCATACTGCACTGGGACCCGATCACCTGATGACCGGGCAGCAGTGCACTATGGGAGACTAGCTGACCGAAGGGGAGTCATCACCGGAGGCCGATCACTGGTCCCTGGAGTCAGGTAAGTCAATTTTTTTTCTTTTTTTTTTTACAGTAATCAGCTTGCGGTCTGTTTAGACCACACAGCTGATCACTGGGACCGACTCCCGGCTCTGCTCTTCCCGTTAGAGCAGAGTAGGAGCCCGGTAACCAGGGGAGACCCTGGATAACGCCACCTCCAGGTGGCGTTATTATCACAGGGCCTCCCCATGTATTTTTTTCACATTTATTTTTAGTAACTTTGGCCAGATCACATTTCCCATTACAATTATGGGAAATGCAATCTGATTACTAAAAATAAGTGATACTTACGGGTTGGAGTAGAATCTTACGAATTCTACTCCAATTGCCCTGTAATAACTACAGGTGATACTAAAATAATGTGAAAAGGGTGTGACAACACAAAACAGCCTTTATCACTTTATTTTACTCAAAATAATGTTAATAAATAGGGCCCATACTCTCATTCAGTCACTAATGAAACATATTGCCAATTGGTTAACCTATATTCCTTATTAATGATACTGAACCCCATGATGTTTTGATTTTCATTGGCCTTCTGTGATTTGCATGATCACTTTTATGATGATTTTGGTTTGCTCTTTATATTATTTGAAACATTTTCAATAAATAAATGTAACAAATAGAGACACCCTCCATGGATTAAAGCGTTTAAGATGGTGCCGTCATCACTGGACACTGCTGAAGCCGCCTGGTGTCTAAATGCAGGGCAGAGCTCCTGTACCCATACAAAGTTGGTGATGTCATATTGTGATGTCACTACCACAACTGATGAAAGACCGCACCCTGTGTCCTCCCAGATACCTAGAAACACTGAGTATACAGAGCTGGTATTAGGGGGGCACCTGTTTGCAATTTATATACAATTGCAGACAGCTGTAATAACTATGTAACGTTCAGTAAACGAGTCAAACGAATTTGGTGAAAATGTCTATGTATTATTTGCACTTAAATAAATTAAACATAATAACCAGATAAAATCCTCCTAAGGGCAATTTTTATATATATATATATATATATATATATATATATATATATATATATATACACATATATACATATATATTTTATGTATAAAACACAGAAACACCATCATCTACATTTTTTTTGCCACCAATATACAGACAGCTAGTTGCGATTTTATTTATTTTTTTAAATTCCTAATCTAGAAAGCTCACAAAAACAGATATGGAAGACAAACAGAATAAGCCTTACAAATGGGCTATTTTTAAATAAAGTTATTGACAATAAACCAAAACATATAAGGGGACTGGTAGAAGGGGAGGAGGGGGAGGCGTACTAGTTGCAATTTTAAATACCCCGAGGTGATGATCTATAGCCCCCTCTGAAGAAAGGTTTTACCTTGGCAGAGCAACCTCTTTAACTAGGTCCAGCTGCGAGGAGTTGGTGGTGACTTTATTACTGCTGCCCCTGTGTGGAGAGAGCGAGTATTACACATCACGGTTCTCAACCGATAAAAGCGTTTATTCCTCTATGGAGTTTGCCTTAATAACGGTTTACCCGACATTAAGTTGCGCTTTAATTTTCCTTTCCCCTTATACCCATTCTTTCCTTTCTCTTTCTCTTAGCTCTTTCTCTATTCCCATCGTCATCTATTAATATCTCTTTTTTGCATTGGTTAGTTTGTCTCTCTTTTTTGTTGTTGTTTATTTTATATATTTGGACATGCTTGTGACCACGCTCTTTAATGACCGAGTATTGCTCCGATACATGTACAATGTATATTTGATTTTGTTTACATACTGTAAAATCTTAATAAAAAACAGATTGCAAAGAAAAAAAAAAAAGTTGCGCTTTAAACTGGACCCACTTTTTAAATCACAGATTGGCGCCACTTCTATCAAAAGATAGAATTTGCTTTACCATTTTTGTTGCCGGGATGGTACTGTCGCTGACCCGGAAGCCAAAAAATGACAAACAAGCAACCACCTTGTTTGAATTTGGTGCGTTAATGACATCAGCAGTAACTTGAGCGCAAAAACGGGAAGTGATAAGGGCAAGAGACACAAGCCTGCTCCTATACATTGTATAGTGGGGTCTATAACCAAGAGGCAATAAATGCAAGTGTAATAGCTCCCCCCTGTGCTGCAGAGTATGTGTTATACCAAGCAATGACCAGGCGTTTGTACAGAGAAGGGGAAATCATTTTAGTCTCCTAAAAATGTTACATAATTTCCACTTTCATATACGACAAAATTAACACACTGGGCTCTATTTACTACAATCCGCATATTGAATGCGGGCTGTAGTGTGATATTACCGAGTGAATTCGCATTGCGAATTCAGGCAATATCACAGGGATTTACTACAAATCCCTTGCAGGGACAGAGCTTGCGATAAAGCTCTGTCACTGCGGATCCCATCCACACTCTACTCTAGTCGCGGTATTTTCAGAAAAAATACCGCGACTAAGAGCCCGCGCATGCGCCGACCCACAATCGCTGCTACCCCCCACCGACGCTAAGCCCCTCCCCCCACGATCGCAGACCCCCGCGACCCCCCCCTCCCTTCATTACAATTACCTGCATCCTCCTGGCCTCCGGTGATCTTCTCCGGGCTTCCCGATCAGGTGATCTCCCATACTGCACTGGGGCCCGATCACCTGATGACCGGGCAGCAGTGCACTGTGGGAGAGCAGCTGACCGGAGAGGAGACATCACCGGAGCCCCGATCACTGGTCCCTGGATTCAGGTAAGTAAAAAAAAAAAAAAAGTTTCACATTTTTTTTTCTTTTTTTTTACAGCAATCAGCTTGCGGTCTGTTTAGACCACATAGCTGATTACTGGTACCGGCTCCCGCCTCTGCTCTCCCCGTTAGAGCAGAGTGGGAGCCCGGTAACCGGGGGAGACCCTGGATAACGCCACCTCCAGGAGGCGTTATTATCACAGGGCTTCCCCCAGTATTTTTTTACAATTTATATTTAGTAACTCTGGTCGGATCACATTTCCCATTACAATTATGGGAAATGCGATCTGCTTTACTAAAAATAAGTGATACTAGGGGTTGGAGTAGAATTTTACTAATTCTACTCCAATTGCCCTGTAATAACTACAGGTGAAACTAAAATAATGTGAAAAGGGTGTGAAAACACAAAACAGCCTTTATCACTTTATTTTAGTAAAAATAATGTTAATAAATAGAGCCCTTTGAAGCCAAATGTTACTGGAGTTTGGGTTCCAAAAACAATTCTGCCTTCCCCAAGCCCTGACACGCATTACACATATATAAAACGTAACAAAGTACATATACAAGGATATTACTCACTGTGCTTCGCAGGACAGCGTTAGCCGGGAACGCCATGCGTCATTTTTCATACTGTACCTGAAATGGCCAATCATAAGACTCATAAATCCCTTTCCAATTAACTATCAATAACTACTACACGCATGGGCGTAGCTATCATAGCTTAGGTTTATTACAACGGCTTTTGAAGCAACTGAATAACACAAAATATTTTCTGTTATATGCTTACAAAATTGTGTGTATGTGCAAGACAGAAAAATGCACATAGTAATAATAATAATAATAATAATAATAATAATAATAATAATAATAATAAATTTAAAAAAATTATCTTTAAAAAAAAACAGCCAAAATTTGTTGTGTCATACGGTGATAATGAGCGCTTCCACTTGCAGGCGTGGGCTGGAGGGGTCAGTGGAGAATACGCAAAGTACATGGGGCAGACAGTGTCCAAATAAATGGCGTCACAATGCAGAGACTACTGGCTGCAATTACAAACGCTAGAGTGCAGCGAGCATTATAATCAATTACCTCCATTCCCGTAATCATGTATTCCGACACCAGTGGTAGTGGGCTTAAAGCAGTGTGAGGACTTATTTATAATCTGTGCTTACCATATTGATTTGGTGTTGGCTGATTTAGTATTCATTCTAGCACCTAGCACAACGCGTGCAGTTCCTCTTTCCTGCCTGGGGTGTCACTCTCTGCTCTGGTGCTTCCAGCACACTCTGGTCTATATCTCAGCAGTTTGTTTCATCAGCTGAGTGTGCTAGAAGCACCAGAGCAGAGAGCGACACCCCCGGCAGGAAAGAGGAACCGCAGGGGTTGTGACAGGTGCAGGATGCTAGAATGAACACTACTAATTTGTGTGAATTTCTCTTAGGGTAAGAATAAATCTATAATACTCACCACACACAGTAAATCAGAATTATAATCACAGCATAGCTGAGGAGATAGCAATATTTCTTCCCACAGCCCTTGTCATCTGGAAGGGAAGAAAATGAGAACAATTGGACGACTTCTGCAAGTTACTAAAATCAATCAGGCTACTTTTTATAAAATGTTTATTAAATGGGAAATGTTTGGCAACGTCTGGAGGAGGCCAGACTGGACATTATGTTTTGGAAATGATCTGTCCAAACGACAACCCCGGCGTGTGCTTCTACAAGCCACGTGCAATACTAGCGAATGCTAACACTTACAGAGCTTCCCCGCCGTTTCCAGGGACACATATATACGCTGGGCACATAATACATACAATACTACAATGTGACAACTGGATCCTAAACTAGACTGAGATAGTTCGGTGTCGGACTGCAATGTGTGAGGTTGTGAGTTTGAGTACTGGGTATGAATCCTGAGAAATGTGCGTTTTAAATACAGGGGATGTAACTGAATGCGCAGGAGCCAATCATCTGAGCCTGCCTGCACCTTCCTCCAGTACATTGGGAAATTAGAGGCACTGGGCCATTGGAGCCAGCGCCACTTAAAACTAAACTTAGAAAGTGCGCCAGGGACTGTGATAGGTGCCTGGCAGCTGTGGTATCCTCCTGCCTATGCCACTGCATACCCCATCTGGACTGATCTACAACAGTACCAATCACCTTGCTTCAATAAATGTTGTCCACCGGACTGCACTCGGTATTCCTCACTACTCTGCTTTTTCAGTTGCTTGCTGCATTCTGCCAACTTCCACTTGCTACATTTGCCTCTTCTGTGACTGTGCTCTATACTGCCAAACTGTGTTACTGGTCACCTTTGGGTACTGCATCTTGTATACTGTTGGATAGTCTATTATCAGTAATACTACCAGTTATTTATATAGCGCACACATATTCCGCAGTGCTTTGGTTATAGATTTGGCCATTCACATCAGTCCTTGTCCCAGTGGAGCATACAATCTAGATTCCCTGCCACATTTATATACACACACAAACACCAATATATTTTTTGGATTGTGAGAGTGTTTCTCAAAGTCAGTCCTCATGCAACCCTAACAGTGCGTGTTTTCAAGGTATCCTCAGGAATAATTGGTAACACCTTTAGATTTATTGTGTTAGTCAATTAACACACCCGTGCACCAGCTAGACAATCTGGAAAACATGCACATGTTAGAGTTCGCTAAGGGTGAAAATCTTGTGCATGAGTTTCATAACAATGTCATTCTTTTTCCATCAGGCTGCTGTCACTTATTTACAGTTACCATGGTAGCCACAGGCATATGACAGATGATGTAATGAGCAGAGAGGTTAGGTAACACCCCTTTTCTCAGTATGCCTATTCACAGCACAATGCTCCCACTCTGATGGGCTAATAAGTTTGTCCGGATCTTAGTTCCCCTTCCTATGACTACAATAAGATGTAGTCAGTATCCTCACTGATATATTCCTGGATTCAGTCACTGGTTCCTAGGCTGCTTTCTCAGGAACATTTGCCATCACTGTGCATATGAGATGGGAGCACTATAAGTAGCGCTGTGTACTGTATGTTTTGTACTCCTCTATAACAGGAAAGTGGAGATTCTTATTGGAGTATTGAGTACAAATATTGCAGATGCACTTGTGAGGTTGTTTGTGCATAGCCTAGCTCAGCTACCATGGTTGTACTGCATTAAATATTTTATATACAGATAGAATTCCAGGGGGATGGTTTGCAAACATATTACTAACAGGTGCCTAACCTGCTATGACTGACATTACACTGCACAATGCAAAATGCAGGAGAAGCACATTTTAAGCAGGAATTCTAATATATGTGTTTTGCCATTAAAAGCATTGACCTTTTACATTTCAGGCTTAAACATGCCAGGCAGGGGAAGCTGCCACTTGCTAAATAAACCCTAAAGAGCGGTGTCCCATCATATACATTGTTAGTGTAGGATCCCACCTGAATGACGCTCCCCCGTCCTGGTACAGGGGAATCCACACTGTAATCAAACTGTGCCTTAAGAACTTCAGCTTTACTGTAATAGTTATATTATAGAAATTATATTATTGCAAAAGTATAACACATCTGTAAAATAATCTTAGTGCTTAAAGTGATTATATATATATATATATATATATATATATATATATATTATACACACACTCAGCAAAGTGAAATCAGCATTGCTTTTCCTTCTCTAGAGGGTCTTGCTAATTAAAGCTCTGACCTTTTAAATATCAGACATAAACACAATCAGAAGTCCCAGGTTTTCTAACAACGCTTCGCAAATATATCCCATAGGAAAGTATTAAAATCTTCATTGCAACAACGGCAGGAATTCGGCATCAAACAGTAACTGGTGACCATCAATGTATAATCCTACATAGATCTGTAGTACACTTGTACAAGTAGATGTATGATGTACTATGGTCAGTAAAAAGCACCTCATCATCTCCCACCTGTTTAGGTTGCTACACATGTGACCCAGCATTTGCTTGTACCATCCTATTAGTGACCCCCGTTATCCAATGTACTTACATATCTCCAGGAACATATTAGCAGGGCTGGGAGAGTTCTGTAGTCCTGCAGCTGACAGAGCTACAGGTGTGATACAGGCAGGACTGGCTCCTCCTCCTGCTCACCTGGGACTGGAGCAGGTGCCTGCAAATCTATGGAAAGCAGCTTCTGCCTTAAGAAAGGTATATTTTCCGATCATCAATACAAGGCAACAGCTATGGAATATTACTATTATTTAGTTAATTCTAGAACCAGCGGGTTCTATTCAAAGCTTATTGTTGTTGATATTTGAGGGTTTGCTATTCATAAAGGATGGCAGGTGTTTCATTTGTGGGAGCTAGTTCCCAAATTGTTAATGTCAAAAAATTGTATGTATATGGCAATGCTCTAAGGTCAAGAAATTTTGGTACAAAGTTTATAATTTTGTCCAACAGATTACAAAGAGCAATCTTCCTTTTTCTTGGGAAGCATTCCTATTAGCAGATTTTTCCTCCTGGGCCCCAAATCTAATTCAAAATACATTGTTGCCATTATTAACGACCATTATAACCCTAGCAAAAAAAAATGATTTTACAGTATTGGCTATCAAGAGGAGTCCCGTCTTTAGAAATGTTGAAAATTGAATTGTTGAATGTAATATATTTTGATAGGCGTGCTGCTCTTTTTGATATTGAAAGGGGAGTCAAGACCTTTATTTTGAAATGGGAAATATACTAAGGGGCCCATTTATCAAAGGGAATTTGAGGTAAATTCCCAGAAAACACCTGTTGGGGTTTACCTCAAATACTAAGTATCCCCCGGATGTATGAAGGAGGGACCGCAGCAGGTATCTCCGATACCTGCTGCGATCCCTCCATTGCCGCCGGCAGCCGCCTCCCCCATAGATTTCTATGAGGGATGCGATGCTGCTAAATGTATCAATATCGGGAATGCGAAGCATTCCCGATATTGGCCCCAGCAGCTGACGCTATCTAAAGATAGCGTTAGCCGCTGTGTCCTATGGGGACTTACCGCATATCAGCCGGCGGAGGGATGTGCCAGATCCCTCCGCCGGCAATGGGCGCCGCTCATGTGCAGTCCGCGGGACTGCGCATGCGCAGAAGCCCCGACTGCCCTCCGGAGACATCGCAGGGACGGGCTCTTTTCGGAGCCCGTCTCCCTGCATGTCCCGGATAATACATCCGGCAGATAGGATCGCATTTTGCAATGCGATCAGGGGCGGTACTGCATGCCCTGATCGCATTGCAAAATGCGATCATTAATAAATGGGCCCCTTAGACTTTTTACCCATTACTACATCTGATAATATTCTGAAAGTTTTTGACAATACCACTTGGTCTCTGATGAGAAGACTAACTTGATGGCTGGAACGGTACATAATGATATCATTTTGTAGGACTTATTCTTATTAAGGAATACCTAACAGAATATATAATTATTATATTATATATTATGAGGATTGTAAAACCATTCATCTTCATTTTTTCTTTTCTTTTCATTATATTTTATTTTCTTTATCTTTACTTATTTTATTGTATTTTTATTATTATTTAAACTTATTTCTTTTCCCTATAAAAAGTAAAAAAGACAAAATTCAGATACTCAATATTTTATAAAATGTATGTACTTTATTGCATTTGTATGTTCATTATATTGCAAGATATACATTTGTTGCAACCATTTTTGAATGTATGTAACTTGTACTGAGTTTTGGATATAATAAAAAGATATTTAAAAAAAAATAAAAAAAATTGTATGTATGTATGTAAGTCGGCACTCAAATCAGCTTGAAAACACAATACTTGCACCATATTACAGGCTTGCTATATTATCCCTTTAATAAGGGACACGTGCATTACACAGGTCTGTGGCTGATTAACACCAAGTGAAATGGAGACTTGCAGCCCGCCCACCCCAGAACCTGTGTAAATGCCCCCATACATCTGCGGCAGATTGCCACGATCCGGCAACCCGGCATGGCAGAATCGGTGAAATCCAACATGATCGTGATTGGCACATCGGTGAAATTTAACATGTCGAATTTCACCAATCGTGCGACGGATCGCGGAACATCGATGGCTGCCAGTCGGCATTTCCTCATATAATGAGGCCTTATGGAGGCACACCGGGACTCGCAGAAAATATGAAGCTACACACTCCTGTTTGCCAGCGTTTTAGTAAGGATCCCTGACGAAAGTAAATCCTTATTATAATGTTGGCAAACAGGAGTGTGTAGAATCATCTGTTCTGAAAGTTCTGGACTGCCGCCATAAGGTCACTTTTTATGTGTATGTGTGTGTGTATATATATATATATATATATATATATATATATATATATATGACTGTATAATATTTATATATATTTCCATGGAAAACATTTTGAAGATAGAATTTTCGTTGTAAGCGGGGCCCATGTGAAAAGCCAGCACCGTAACAGGGCTTTTCTGTGCTGGCCACGCCCCTTGAGCAGATGACGTCATGCAGAGGGTTCAGGGCCAGCAGCATCGGGAATAACAGCACTGTCTGGAGCATCCCAAGGCGGTGATCATGGGCATTGGACTAGTTGTTGGCTCTGGGCAGTTAGTGGTTACAGGCACTGGGCTAGTTGCTGACTCTGGGCAGTTGGTGGTTACAGGCACTAGGCTAGTTGTTGGCTCTGGGCAGTTGGTGGTTACAGGCACTAGGCTAGTTGTTGGCTCTGGGCAGTTGGTGGTTACAGGCACTAGGCTAGTTGTTGGCTCTGGGCAGTTGGTGGTTACAGGCACTAGGCTAGTTGTTGGCTCTGGGCAGTTGGTGGTTACAGGCACTAGGCTAGTTGTTGGCTCTGGGCAGTTGGTGGTTACAGGCACTAGGCTAGTTGTTGGCTCTGGGCAGTTGGTGGTTACAGGCACTAGGCTAGTTGTTGGCTCTGGGCAGTTGGTGGTTACAGGCACTAGGCTAGTTGTTGGCTCTGGGCAGTTGGTGGTTACGGGCACTGGGCTAGTTGCTGGCTCTGGGCAGTTGGTGGTTACAGGCACTGTGCTAGTTACTGGCTCTTAGCAGTTGGTTACGGTCACTGGGCTAGTTGTTGGCTCTGGGAAGTTGGTGATTACAGGCACTAGGCAAGTTGTTGGCTCTGGGCAGTTGGTGGTTACAGGCACTGGGCTAGTTGCTGGCTCTGGGCAGTTGGTGATCACAGGCACTAGGCTAGTTGCTGGCTCTGGGCAGTAGGTGGTTACAGGCACTAGGCTAGTTGCTGGCTCTGGGCAGTTGGTGGTTACAGGCACTAGGCTAGTTGTTGGCTCTGGGCAGTTGGTGGTTACAGGCACTAGGCTAGTTGCTGGCTCTGGGCAGTTGGTGGTTACGGGCACTGGGCTAGTTGTTGGCTCTGGGCAGTTGGTGGTTACAGGCACTAGGCTAGTTGTTGGCTCTGGGTAGTTGGTGGTTATGGGCACTGGGCTAGTTGCTGGCTTTGGGCAGTTTCTGGTTACGGGCACTGTGCTAGTTGCTGGCTCTTAGCAGTTGGTTACGATCACTGGGCTAGTTGTTGGCTCTGGGCAGTTGGTGATTACAGGCCCTGGGCTAGTTGCTGGCTCTGGGCAGTTGGTAGTTACAGGCACTAGGCAGTTGGTGATTACAGGCACTAGGCTAGTTGCTGGCTCTTAGCAGTTGGTGGTTACAGGCACTAGGCTAGTTGTTGGCTCTTAGCAGTTGGTGGTTACAGACACTAGGCTGGTTGTTGGCTCTGGGCAGTTGGTGGTTACAGGCACTAGGCTAGATATTGGCTCTGGGCAGTTGGTGGTTAAAGGCTCTAGGCTAGTTGCTGGCTTTGGGCAGTTTCTGGTTACGGGCACTGGGCTAGTTGTTGGCTCTGGGCAGTTGGTGGTTACAGGCACTAGGCTAGTGGCTGGCTCTTAGCAGTTGGTGGTTAAAGGCACTAGGCTAGTTGTTGGCTTTGGGCAGTTGGTGGTTACAGGCACTAGGCTAGTTGTTGGCTCTGGGCAGTTGGTGGTTACAGGCACTAGGCTAGTTGCTGGCTCTGGGCAGTTGGTGATTACAGGCACTAGGCTAGTTGTTGGCTCTTAGCAGTTGGTGGTTACAGGCACTAGGCTAGTTGTTGGCTCTTAGCAGTTGGTGGTTACAGGCACTAGGCTAGTTGTTGGGTCTTAGGCTCATCGTATCGCCGGATCTACCATCTATACACCTCCAGGTGCGGCACTCGGCAGACTTGTTAAATAATCATATCAGCACAGAGATTACTGCAACGTTTCGGGCTTTATTCGCCCTTTGTAATATGTAGCCTGACGAAGGGTGAATTAAGCCCAAAACGTTGCAGTAATCTCTGTGCAGATATGATTATTTAACAAGTCCGCCGAATGCCGCACCTGGAGGTATATATATACCCCTTTAATACATATACATGTGTTTGCATAGTTGGCTACATATAAATTTTTTTTACAGGATGATATATAAATATATATATATGTGATCTAGTAACGCTGTAATAACTGTGCATATATTACAATAGGTGTCACTGGAGCAAGATACACCTATCATACTGTTTAGGTATGAGAATTGTGTTTCACTATATATTTTTTGTTTGGCTTCTATGAGTGTTACTTTTGTTTTTTTTATATGTTTTGTATTGATTGTGTTGTTATGTAGCGATATTCCATGTATGGTAATATTTAGTATTTCTGGTACAGTGTGACCAGTGAGCCCTGTGCAATCTGTAAGCCTGGCAGGTTGGCAGCGCCTGGGGAAGCATTATACGGGCGGCCTTGGAACGCAAGCCTGCTATTGCTTGGAAACACTGGAACGCAGAACCCGGAAGTGCGTCAGCTAGGTGTTTCCGGCTGATGAGTGAGTGGTGATGGTGGCATGGACAACACATGTATCTGCGTGAGTATTTATTGGGGTAAGTGTTCTATGTCTGTCACAGTGAGTGGTGTGGACTTGACAAAGGGAGTTACAACCCGAAACATTGCTCCTAATACACTGTATTTTTGCCTATGAAGATTTTTCCGAGTGCCGTTTTTTATCCCATGTGTATCTTGCTCTAGCGACACCTACTGTAATTTCTGAACAGGATTGTTTGAGGAAGGGGGCCCCCAAATCGGTATCTTGCCTAGGGCCCCAGGAGGTCTAAATCCGGCTCTGGTGCTCTGTACAAGACTCTCT
This sequence comes from Taudactylus pleione, assembly GCA_031769625.1. NCBI lineage: Eukaryota > Metazoa > Chordata > Amphibia > Anura > Myobatrachidae > Taudactylus > Taudactylus pleione. Next base: position 865,019 of record JAUIMM010000582.1, on the reverse strand, counting down.
CCTCACTGCACTGTGTCAGTAGCCAGGACAGGTCACACAGCAGCCGGGATCTCACACCACTTACTACACACTAATACTCAGGGGTTAGAGCAGGAGACTGGTGTGTGCTCTGTACAGGTCTCTCTCCCCCCCCTGCACTGTGTCAGTAGCCAGGACAGGTCACACAGCAGCCGGGATATCACCACTTACTACACACTAATACTCAGGGGTTAGAGCAGGAGACTGGTGTGTGCTCTGTACAGGTCTCTCTCCTCCCTGCACTGTGTCAGTAGCCAGGACAGGTCACACAGCAGCCGGGATATCACACCACTTACTACACACTAATACTCAGGGGTTAGAGCAGGAGACTGGTGTGTGCTCTGTACAGGTCTCTCTCCCCCCCCTGCACTGTGTCAGTAGCCAGGACAGGTCACACAGCAGCCGGGATATCACACCACTTACTACACACTAATACTCAGGGGTTAGAGCAGGAGACTGGTGTGTGCTCTGTACAGGTCTCTCTCCTCCCTGCACTGTGTCAGTAGCCAGGACAGGTCACACAGCAGCCGGGATATCACACCACTTACTACACACTAATACTCAGGGGTTAGAGCAGGAGACTGGTGTGTGCTCTGTACAGGTCTCTCTCCCCCCCCTGCACTGTGTCAGTAGCCAGGACAGGTCACACAGCAGCCGGGATATCACACCACTTACTACACACTAATACTCAGGGGTTAGAGCGGGAGTCTGGTGTGTGCTCTGTACAGGTCTCTCTCCTCCTGCACTGTGTCAGTAGCCAGGACAGGTCACACAGCAGCCGGGATATCACACCACTTACTACACACTAATACTCAGGGGTTAGAGCAGGAGACTGGTGTGTGCTCTGTACAGGTCTCTCTCCTCCCTGCACTGTGTCAGTAGCCAGGACAGGTCACACAGCAGCCGGGATATCACACCACTTACTACACACTAATACTCAGGGGTTAGAGCGGGAGTCTGGTGTGTGCTCTGTACAGGTCTCTCCTCCCTGCACTGTGTCAGTAGCCAGGACAGGTCACACAGCAGCCGGGATATCACACCACTTACTACACACTAATACTCAGGGGTTAGAGCAGGAGACTGGTGTGTGCTCTGTACAGGTCTCTCTCCTCCCTGCACTGTGTCAGTAGCCAGGACAGGTCACACAGCAGCCGGGATCTCACACCACTTACTACACACTAATACTCAGGGGTTAGAGCGGGAGTCTGGTGTGTGCTCTGTACAGGTCTCTCTCCTCCTGCACTGTGTCAGTAGCCAGGACAGGTCACACAGCAGCCGGGATCTCACACCACTTACTACACTCATACTCAGGGGTTAGAGCAGGAGACTGGTGTGTGCTCTGTACAGGTCTCTCTCCCCCCCCTGCACTGTGTCAGTAGTGAGGACAGGTCACACAGCAGCCGGGATATCACCACTTACTACACACTAATACTCAGGGGTTAGAGCAGGAGACTGGTGTGTGCTCTGTACAGGTCTCTCTCCTCCCTGCACTGTGTCAGTAGCCAGGACAGGTCACACAGCAGCCGGGATATCACACCACTTACTACACACTAATACTCAGGGGTTAGAGCAGGAGACTGGTGTGTGCTCTGTACAGGTCTCTCTCCCCCCCCTGCACTGTGTCAGTAGCCAGGACAGGTCACACAGCAGCCGGGATATCACACCACTTACTACACACTAATACTCAGGGGTTAGAGCAGGAGACTGGTGTGTGCTCTGTACAGGTCTCTCTCCTCCCTGCACTGTGTCAGTAGCCAGGACAGGTCACACAGCAGCCGGGATATCACACCACTTACTACACACTAATACTCAGGGGTTAGAGCAGGAGACTGGTGTGTGCTCTGTACAGGTCTCTCTCCCCCCCCTGCACTGTGTCAGTAGCCAGGACAGGTCACACAGCAGCCGGGATATCACACCACTTACTACACACTAATACTCAGGGGTTAGAGCGGGAGTCTGGTGTGTGCTCTGTACAGGTCTCTCTCCTCCTGCACTGTGTCAGTAGCCAGGACAGGTCACACAGCAGCCGGGATATCACACCACTTACTACACACTAATACTCAGGGGTTAGAGCAGGAGACTGGTGTGTGCTCTGTACAGGTCTCTCTCCTCCCTGCACTGTGTCAGTAGCCAGGACAGGTCACACAGCAGCCGGGATATCACACCACTTACTACACACTAATACTCAGGGGTTAGAGCGGAAGTCTGGTGTGTGCTCTGTACAGGTCTCTCCTCCCTGCACTGTGTCAGTAGCCAGGACAGGTCACACAGCAGCCGGGATATCACACCACTTACTACACACTAATACTCAGGGGTTAGAGCGGGAGTCTGGTGTGTGCTCTGTACAGGTCTCTCTCCTCCTGCACTGTGTCAGTAGCCAGGACAGGTCACACAGCAGCCGGGATATCACACCACTTACTACACACTAATACTCAGGGGTTAGAGCAGGAGACTGGTGTGTGCTCTGTACAGGTCTCTCTCCTCCTTGCACTGTGTCAGTAGCCAGGACAGGTCACACAGCAGCCGGGATATCACACCACTTACTACACACTAATACTCAGGGGTTAGAGCAGGAGACTGGTGTGTGCTCTGTACAGGTCTCTCCTCCCTGCACTGTGTCAGTAGCCAGGACAGGTCACACAGCAGCCGGGATCTCACACCACTTACTACACACTAATACTCAGGGGTTAGAGCAGGAGACTGGTGTGTGCTCTGTACAAGTCTCTCTCCTCCCTGCACTGTGTCAGTAGCCAGGACAGGTCACACAGCAGCCGGGATCTCACACCACTTACTACACACTAATACTCAGGGGTTAGAGCAGGAGACTGGTGTGTGCTCTGTACAGGTCTCTCTCCCCCCCCTGCACTGTGTCAGTAGCCAGGACAGGTCACACAGCAGCCGGGATCTCACACCACTTACTACACACTAATACTCAGGGGTTAGAGCAGGAGACTGGTGTGTGCTCTGTACAGGTCTCTCTCCTCCCTGCACTGTGTCAGTAGCCAGGACAGGTCACACAGCAGCCGGGATCTCACACCACTTACTACACACTAATACTCAGGGGTTAGAGCAGGAGACTGGTGTGTGCTCTGTACAGGTCTCTCTCCTCCCTGCACTGTGTCAGTAGCCAGGACAGGTCACACAGCAGCCGGGATATCACACCACTTACTACACACTAATACTCAGGGGTTAGAGCAGGAGACTGGTGTGTGCTCTGTACAGGTCTCTCTCCCCCCTGCACTGTGTCAGTAGCCAGGACAGGTCACACAGCAGCCGGGATCTCACACCACTTACTACACACTAATACTCAGGGGTTAGAGCAGGAGACTGGTGTGTGCTCTGTACAGGTCTCTCTCCCCCCTGCACTGTGTCAGTAGCCAGGACAGGTCACACAGCAGCCGGGATCTCACACCACTTACTACACACTAATACTCAGGGGTTAGAGCAGGAGACTGGTGTGTGCTCTGTACAGGTCTCTCTCCTCCCTGCACTGTGTCAGTAGCCAGGACAGGTCCCACAGCAGCCGGGATATCACACCACTTACTACACACTAATACTCAGGGGTTAGAGCAGGAGACTGGTGTGTGCTCTGTACAGGTCTCTCTCCTCCCTGCACTGTGTCAGTAGCCAGGACAGGTCACACAGCAGCCAGGATCTCACACCACTTACTACACACTAATAATCAGGGGTTAGAGCAGGAGACTGGTGTGTGCTCTGTACAGGTCTCTCTCCTCCCTGCACTGTGTCAGTAGCCAGGACAGGTCACACAGCTGCCGGGATATCACACCACTTACTACACACTAATACTCAGGGGTTAGAGCAGGAGACTGGTGTGTGCTCTGTACAGGTCTCTCTCCTCCCTGCACTGTGTCAGTAGCCAGGACAGGTCCCACAGCAGCCGGGATCTCACACCACTTACTACACACTAATACTCAGGGGTTAGAGCAGGAGACTGGTGTGTGCTCTGTACAGGTCTCTCTCCTCCCTGCACTGTGTCAGTAGCCAGGACAGGTCCCACAGCAGCCGGGATATCACACCACTTACTACACACTAATGCTCAGGGGTTAGAGCAGGTAACTGGTGTGTGCTCTGTACAGGTCTCTCTCCTCCCTGCACTGTGTCAGTAGCCAGGACAGGTCACACAGCAGCCGGGATCTCACACCACTTACTACACACTAATACTCAGGGGTTAGAGCAGGAGACTGGTGTGTGCTCTGTACAGGTCTCTCTCCCCCCTGCACTGTGTCAGTAGCCAGGACAGGTCACACAGGAGCCGGGATCTCACACCACTTACTACTACACACTAATGCTCAGGGGTTAGAGCAGGAGACTGGTGTGTGCTCTGTACAGGTCTCTCTCCTCCCTGCACTGTGTCAGTAGCCAGGACAGGTCACACAGCAGCCGGGATCTCACACCACTTACTACACACTAATACTCAGGGGTTAGAGCAGGAGACTGGTGTGTGCTCTGTACAGGTCTCTCTCCCCCCTGCACTGTGTCAGTAGCCAGGACAGGTCACACAGCAGCCGGGATCTCACACCACTTACTACACACTAATACTCAGGGGTTAGAGCAGGAGACTGGTGTGTGCTCTGTACAGGTCTCTCTCCTCCCTGCACTGTGTCAGTAGCCAGGACAGGTCCCACAGCAGCCGGGATATCACACCACTTACTACACACTAATACTCAGGGGTTAGAGCAGGAGACTGGTGTGTGCTCTGTACAGGTCTCTCTCCTCCCTGCACTGTGTCAGTAGCCAGGACAGGTCACACAGCAGCCAGGATCTCACACCACTTACTACACACTAATAATCAGGGGTTAGAGCAGGAGACTGGTGTGTGCTCTGTACAGGTCTCTCTCCTCCCTGCACTGTGTCAGTAGCCAGGACAGGTCACACAGCTGCCGGGATATCACACCACTTACTACACACTAATACTCAGGGGTTAGAGCAGGAGACTGGTGTGTGCTCTGTACAGGTCTCTCTCCTCCCTGCACTGTGTCAGTAGCCAGGACAGGTCCCACAGCAGCCGGGATCTCACACCACTTACTACACACTAATACTCAGGGGTTAGAGCAGGAGACTGGTGTGTGCTCTGTACAGGTCTCTCTCCTCCCTGCACTGTGTCAGTAGCCAGGACAGGTCCCACAGCAGCCGGGATATCACACCACTTACTACACACTAATGCTCAGGGGTTAGAGCAGGTAACTGGTGTGTGCTCTGTACAGGTCTCTCTCCTCCCTGCACTGTGTCAGTAGCCAGGACAGGTCACACAGCAGCCGGGATCTCACACCACTTACTACACACTAATACTCAGGGGTTAGAGCAGGAGACTGGTGTGTGCTCTGTACAGGTCTCTCTCCCCCCTGCACTGTGTCAGTAGCCAGGACAGGTCACACAGGAGCCGGGATCTCACACCACTTACTACTACACACTAATGCTCAGGGGTTAGAGCAGGAGACTGGTGTGTGCTCTGTACAGGTCTCTCTCCTCCCTGCACTGTGTCAGTAGCCAGGACAGGTCACACAGCAGCCGGGATATCACACCACTTACTACACACTAATACTCAGGGGTTAGAGCAGGAGACTGGTGTGTGCTCTGTACAGGTCTCTCTCCTCCTGCACTGTGTCAGTAGCCAGGACAGGTCACACAGCAGCTGGGATATCACACCACTTACTACACACTAATACTCAGGGGTTAGAGCAGGAGACTGGTGTGTGCTCTGTACAGGTCTCTCTCCTCCCTGCACTGTGTCAGTAGCCAGGACAGGTCACACAGCAGCCGGGATCTCACACCACTTACTACACACTAATGCTCAGGGGTTAGAGCAGGAGACTGGTGTGTGCTCTGTACAGGTCTCTCCTCCCTGCACTGTGTCAGTAGCCAGGACAGGTCACACAGCAGCCGGGATATCACACCACTTACTACACACTAATGCTCAGGGGTTAGAGCAGGAGACTGGTGTATGCTCTGTACAGGTCTCTCTCCTCCCTGCACTGTGTTAGTAGCCAGGACAGGTCACACAGCAGCCGGGATCTCACACCACTTACTACACACTAATGCTCAGGGGTTAGAGCAGGAGACTGGTGTGTGCTCTGTACAGGTCTCTCTCCCCCCTGCACTGTGTCAGTAACCAGGACAGGTCACACAGCAGCCGGGATCTCACACCACTTACTACACACTAATACTCAGGGGTTAGAGCAGGAGACTGGTGTGTGCTCTGTACAGGTCTCTCTCCTCCATGCACCGTGTCAGTAGCCAGGACAGGTCACACAGCAGCCGGGATCTCACACCACTTACTACACACTAATGCTCAGGGGTTAGAGCAGGAGACTGGTGTGTGCTCTGTACAGGGCTCTCTCCTCCCTGCACTGTGTCAGTAGCCAGGACAGGTCACACAGCAGCCGGGATCTCACACCACTTACTACACACTAATACTCAGGGGTTAGAGCAGGAGACTGGTGTGTGCTCTGTACAGGTCTCTCCTCCCTGCACTGTGTCAGTAGCCAGGACAGGTCACACAGCAGCCGGGATCTCACACCACTTACTACACACTAATACTCAGGGGTTAGAGCAGGAGACTGGTGTGTGCTCTGTACAGGTCTCTCTCCTCCCTGCACTGTGTCAGTAGCCAGGACAGGTCACACAGCAGCCGGGATCTCACACCACTTACTACACACTAATACTCAGGGGTTAGAGCAGGAGACTGGTGTGTGCTCTGTACAGGTCTCTCTCCCCCCTGCACTGTGTCAGTAGCCAGGACAGGTCACACAGCAGCCGGGATCTCACACACTTACTACACACTAATACTCAGGGGTTAGAGCAGGAGACTGGTGTGTGCTCTGTACAGGTCTCTCTCCTCCCTGCACTGTTTCAGTAGCCAGGACAGGTCACACAGCAGCCGGAATCTCACACCACTTACTACACACTAATACTCAGGGGTTAGAGCAGGAGACTGGTGTGTGCTCTGTACAGGTCTCTCTCCCCCCTGCACTGTGTCAGTAGCCAGGACAGGTCACACAGCAGCCGGGATCTCACACCACTTACTACACACTAATACTCAGGGGTTAGAGCAGGAGACTGGTGTGTGCTCTGTACAGGTCTCTCTCCCCCCTGCACTGTGTCAGTAGCCAGGACAGGTCACACAGCAGCCGGGATCTCACACCACTTACTACACACTAATACTCAGGGGTTAGAGCAGGAGACTGGTGTGTGCTCTGTACAGGTCTCTCTCCTCCCTGCACTGTGTCAGTAGCCAGGACAGGTCAAACAGCAGCCAGGATCTCACACCACTTACTACACACTAATACTCAGGGGTTAGAGCAGGAGACTGGTGTGTGCTCTGTACAGGTCTCTCTCCTCCCTGCACTGTGTCAGTAGCCAGGACAGGTCACACAGCTGCCGGGATATCACACCACTTACTACACACTAATTCTCAGGGGTTAGAGCAGGAGACTGGTGTGTGCTCTGTACAGGTCTCTCTCCTCCCTGCACTGTGTCAGTAGCCAGGACAGGTCCCACAGCAGCCGGGATCTCACACCACTTACTACACACTAATACTCAGGGGTTAGAGCAGGAGACTGGTGTGTGCTCTGTACAGGTCTCTCTCCTCCCTGCACTGTGTCAGTAGCCAGGACAGGTCACACAGCAGCCGGGATATCACACCACTTACTACACACTAATACTCAGGGGTTAGAGCAGGAGACTGGTGTGTGCTCTGTACAGGTCTCTCTCCTCCCTGCACTGTGTCAGTAGCCAGGACAGGTCACACAGCAGCCGGGATATCACACCACTTACTACACACTAATACTCAGGGGTTAGAGCAGGAGACTGGTGTGTGCTCTGTACAGGTCTCTCCTCCCTGCACTGTGTCAGTAGCCAGGACAGGTCACACAGCAGCCGGGATCTCACACCACTTACTACACACTAATACTCAGGGGTTAGAGCAGGAGACTGGTGTGTGCTCTGTACAGGTCTCTCTCCCCCCTGCACTGTGTCAGTAGCCAGGACAGGTCACACAGCAGCCGGGATCTCACACCACTTACTACACACTAATACTCAGGGGTTAGAGCAGGAGACTGGTGTGTGCTCTGTACAGGTCTCTCTCCTCCCTGCACTGTGTCAGTAGCCAGGACAGGTCACACAGCAGCCGGGATCTCACACCACTTACTACACACTAATACTCAGGGGTTAGAGCAGGAGACTGGTGTGTGCTCTGTACAGGTCTCTCTCCTCCCTGCACTGTGTCAGTAGCCAGGACAGGTCCCACAGCAGCCGGGATATCACACCACTTACTACACACTAATACTCAGGGGTTAGAGCAGGAGACTGGTGTGTGCTCTGTACAGGTCTCTCTCCTCCCTGCACTGTGTCAGTAGCCAGGACAGGTCACACAGCAGCCAGGATCTCACACCACTTACTACACACTAATACTCAGGGGTTAGAGCAGGAGACTGGTGTGTGCTCTGTACAGGTCTCTCTCCTCCCTGCACTGTGTCAGTAGCCAGGACAGGTCACACAGCAGCCGGGATCTCACACCACTTACTACACACTAATACTCAGGGGTTAGAGCAGGAGACTGGTGTGTGCTCTGTACAGGTCTCTCTCCTCCCTGCACTGTGTCAGTAGCCAGGACAGGTCACACAGCAGCCGGGATATCACCACTTACTACACACTAATACTCAGGGGTTAGAGCAGGAGACTGGTGTGTGCTCTGTACAGGTCTCTCTCCTCCCTGCACTGTGTCAGTAGCCAGGACAGGTCACACAGCAGCCGGGATATCACACCACTTACTATACACTAATACTCAGGGGTTAGAGCAGGAGACTGGTGTGTGCTCTGTACAGGTCTCTCTCCTCCCTGCACTGTGTCAGTAGCCAGGACAGGTCACACAGCAGCCAGGATCTCACACCACTTACTACACACTAATACACAGGGGTTAGAGCAGGAGACTGGTGTGTGCTCTGTACAGGTCTCTCTCCTCCCTGCACTGTGTCAGTAGCCAGGACAGGTCCCACAGCAGCCGGGATCTCACACCACTTACTACACACTAATACTCAGGGGTTAGAGCAGGAGACTGGTGTGTGCTCTGTACAGGTCTCTCTCCTCCCTGCACTGTGTCAGTAGCCAGGACAGGTCACACAGCAGCCGGGATATCACACCACTTACTACACACTAATGCTCAGGGGTTAGAGCAGGAGACTGGTGTGTGCTCTGTACAGGTCTCTCTCCTCCCTGCACTGTGTCAGTAGCCAGGACAGGTCACACAGCAGCCGGGATATCACACCACTTACTACACACTAATACTCAGGGGTTAGAGCAGGAGACTGGTGTGTGCTCTGTACAGGTCTCTCTCCTCCCTGCACTGTGTCAGTAGCCAGGACAGGTCACACAGCAGCCGGGATCTCACACCACTTACTATACACTAATACTCAGGGGTTAGAGCAGGAGACTGGTGTGTGCTCTGTACAGGTCTCTCTCCCCTCCCTGCACTGTGTCAGTAGCCAGGACAGGTCACACAGCAGCCAGGATATCACACCACTTCCTACACACTAATACTCAGGGGTTAGAGCAGGAGACTGGTGTGTGCTCTGTACAGGTCTCTCTCCTCCCTGCACTGTGTCAGTAGCCAGGACAGGTCACACAGCAGCCGGGATCTCACACCACTTACTATACACTAATACTCAGGGGTTAGAGCAGGAGACTGCTGTGTGCTCTGTACAAGACTCTCTCCTCCCTGCACTGTGTCAGTAGCCAGGACAGGTCACACAGCAGCCGGGATCTCACACCACTTACTACACACTAATACTCAGGGGTTAGAGCAGGAGACTGGTGTGTGCTCTGTACAGGTCTCTCTCCTCCCTGCACTGTGTCAGTAGCCAGGACAGGTCACACAGCAGCCGGGATCTCACACCACTTACTACACACTAATACTCAGGGGTTAGAGCAGGAGACTGGTGTGTGCTCTGTACAGGTCTCTCTCCCCCCTGCACTGTGTCAGTAGCCAGGACAGGTCACACAGCAACCAGGATCTCACACACTTACTACACACTAATACTCAGGGGTTAGAGCAGGAGACTGGTGTGTGCTCTGTACAGGTCTCTCTCCTCCCTGCACTGTGTCAGTAGCCAGGACAGGTCACACAGCAGCCGGGATCTCACACCACTTACTACACACTAATACTCAGGGGTTAGAGCAGGAGACTGGTGTGTGCTCTGTACAGGTCTCTCTCCCCCCTGCACTGTGTCAGTAGCCAGGACAGGTCACACAGCAGCCGGGATCTCACACCACTTACTACACACTAATACTCAGGGGTTAGAGCAGGAGACTGGTGTGTGCTCTGTACAGGTCTCTCTCCTCCCTGCACTGTGTCAGTAGCCAGGACAGGTCACACAGCAGCCAGGATCTCACACCACTTACTACACACTAATACTCAGGGGTTAGAGCAGGAGACTGGTGTGTGCTCTGTACAGGTCTCTCTCCTCCCTGCACTGTGTCAGTAGCCAGGACAGGTCACACAGCTGCCGGGATATCACACCACTTACTACACACTAATTCTCAGGGGTTAGAGCAGGAGACTGGTGTGTGCTCTGTACAGGTCTCTCTCCTCCCTGCACTGTGTCAGTAGCCAGGACAGGTCCCACAGCAGCCGGGATCTCACACCACTTACTACACACTAATACTCAGGGGTTAGAGCAGGAGACTGGTGTGTGCTCTGTACAGGTCTCTCTCCTCCCTGCACTGTGTCAGTAGCCAGGACAGGTCACACAGCAGCCGGGATATCACACCACTTACTACACACTAATGCTCAGGGGTTAGAGCAGGTAACTGGTGTGTGCTCTGTACAGGTCTCTCTCCTCCCTGCACTGTGTCAGTAGCCAGGACAGGTCACACAGCAGCCGGGATCTCACACCACTTACTACACACTAATACTCAGGGGTTAGAGCAGGAGACTGGTGTGTGCTCTGTATAGGTCTCTCTCCTCACTGCACTGTGTCAGTAGCAAGGACAGGTCACACAGCAGCCGGGATATCACACCACTTACTATACACTAATGCTCAGGGGTTAGAGCAGGAGACTGGTGTGTGCTCTGTACAGGTCTCTCCCCCCCTGCACTGTCAGTAGCCAGGACAGGTCACACAGCAGCCGGGATCTCACACCACTTACTACACACTAATACTCAGGGGTTAGAGCAGGAGACTGGTGTGTGCTCTGTACAGGTCTCTCTCCTCCCTGCACTGTGTCAGTAGCCAGGACAGGTCACACAGCAGCCGGGATCTCACACCACTTACTACACACTAATACTCAGGGGTTAGAGCAGGAGACTGGTGTGTGCTCTGTACAGGTCTCTCTCCTCCCTGCACTGTGTCAGTAGCCAGGACAGGTCACACAGCAGCCGGGATATCACACCACTTACTACACACTAATACTCAGGGGTTAGCGCAGGAGACTGGTGTGTGCTCTGTACAGGTCTCTCCTCCCTGCACTGTGTCAGTAGCCAGGACAGGTCACACAGCTGCCGGGATATCACACCACTTACTACACACTAATGCTCAGGGGTTAGAGCAGGAGACTGGTGTGTGCTCTGTACAGGTCTCTCCTCCCTGCACTGTGTCAGTAGCCAGGACAGGTCACACAGCAGCCGGGATCTCACACCACTTACTACACACTAATACTCAGGGGATAGAGCAGGAGACTGGTGTGTGCTCTGTACAGGTCTCTCTCCTCCCTGCACTGTGTCAGTAGCCAGGACAGGTCACACAGCAGCCAGGAAATTTTATATATATATATATATATATATATATATATACATATATTTTTTTTTTTTGATCGTTGTCCAATCAGAGCTCAAGACACAAGAGGTGTTAGTGGTGTAGAAATTCAAAATTGTGCCACCTAATAGATTGGTATAATAATTGCCTATTAATACTACTCTGGGGAGAGTCTCATTGAATACCCAAGTTCTGCCACCTACCCACTAGACCAGTGGTCTCCAACCTGTAGCTCGCGGTCTTTATTTTGGTAGCTCACCTGGCTGCAGTACTGCTGAGTCAACTAGGAGGAAGTGACCTCTGACATGTGCTCCCCCTTGGCATCGACGCCATGGGTGAAGTCACAGGGAAGCACGTCAGGTGATTGCTGCAGCCTCTACAGCAGGGGTTCCCACCCACAGTCCTCAAGGCACACTAACAGTCCAGGTTTTAGGGATAGCCTTAGTTGAGCACAAGTGACTTAATTGGTACCTCAGTTATATTGATTTAACCATCTGTGCACAATCATGGATATCACTAAAACCAGGACTGTTAGTGTGCCTTGAGGACCGAGGTTGGGCATCACTGCTCTACAGCAATCACGTGACGTGTTTCCACCCACAGCGTCTACGCTACAGCGGAGCGAATGACACCCGCTTAGCTCTGCCTATACAGTAGCTTTTGCTCCTCTACTGCACGTTTCTCCTTGGAGCCGGTAATTTACAGTGAAATGTGCCTGTACTTACATTTTATTTTTAAACTACAACATCACTGTAATAAATAAAAGCATTTTTATTTTCTATGAAACATTTTTTTTTTCATTAAATTACCGTAACTTGTTCGGTTATTAGCCAGATTTTGTTTTCTACAATTTTAGTAGCTCTCCAGGAGGTTTATTTTTTTCTGAAGGAGCTCACACCTCAATTAACGTTGGAGACCACTGCACTAGACGATATAATGAACGATATCGTTATAGTTCATTATATCGTGCAGTGGACATTGAGCCCACACTGAACGATATATCGTTCAGTATAGACACCCTCCCTCATCCCCGAACCCTGATCCTAAGGTTGGACAGCAGGTTCGGGTGCTGAGCGACGTCAACGACCAGCGGGAGCGCGCATTTCTGGTCGTTGACAGCATATCCACTGCACGATATAATGAATGATTGAATGATAACGATATCGTTAATTATATTGTCTAGTGCAGCAATTCCCAACCTCGGTCCTCAAGACACACTAATAGTCCTGGTTTTGGTGATATCCAGATGGTTTAATCAAAATATCTGAGGTACTAATTAAGCTGCCTGTGCTTAAGTATGGCTATCCTTAAAACCTGGACTGTTAGTGTGCCTTGAGGACTGTGGTTGGGAACCCCTGGGCTAGTGGACACACTGCATAAGAACTGACACATAGGACCCTCAGAGTCGGTGGAAACGGTAGTTACAGTTCAGTTTTAGTTTTGAGTGGATTTATTTTATATTGTCACATTCTCCCGGAAGTTGCGGGAGACTCCCGAATTTGCAGGCAGTCCCTCGGACCACCAGAAGACTGCCTTCCCGCATCCTGCCTAAGTCTTGTCACCCCAATCGTCTGTATGTATGCACAGGGACAACGCTCAGTACTGGCTAATACACTCTAATGGGTTTGTGCAGATCATTTTTGCCAGTTAACTAAACACAATAGTTTGTACATCGGCCCCTGTGGAAAATCACTGTACTTGTGTCTGAGCAGGTTCTGGTCTGTAGGTACTTCTGTAAGTGAAAGTTTCCAGCCAGGTGGAGAGTACGGGCAGGTCCCGGATGCAACAATCTATTTTACTTCTAGGACCGTCCAGTGTGCAGAATAAAGACGCGTTTTCTTTACATTTACCTTTATTTGTCTTTAAAGCTTTAAGTAAACTTTCAGAAATAGCAAAATGATTACAGTACAAGACGTGGCCACGCCCCCACAAGTCATGGCCACATCCCTTCTCCATACGTGTGCACAGAGAATGGCGGGGCCAAATTAAACGCTCAGTCCATCCCTGACTACACGGAGTCCAGCTTCATATTACTGAGCACCTGCCCACAGGAAACCCAGCGCAAATCAGATTTGGGCTAACCTTGATCTTCGCTAAGCTACATAGCCACCTACCTAAGAATTGGGACGGAGTGCATTTCATATGCAAGGAGTTAAAGTAAACACCCGAGCCTGTGGGTGTCGGCCTCTAGACAAGAAGGGGCTAGTTGTTTAGTGAGGTAGTGTTGTTGGGTTGGGTTAGGTTAGCCTATAGGAATGGCAGGGGGTGGGTCAGTGCTATTTCAGAGTTGCTGCTTGGTAGCCATTTTATAGAAATTTCTCTGGTCGGCTGTTTCCCGCCCTCCCTCCGATTCATTGAGATGTTTGGTGTCAGCTTTTCTTGTGGCGGGAAAGAACGGTAGCAGTCGCCATCTGTCTTTGGAGCTTGAGGTGCTCTCCCTTCCAATACATGGCTTAGGTTGATTCTACCCTACAGGGGTCAGCGGCAACCACCTAACCAGGTGAGCCTCACGTAGTGCCATTGGGGTGGGAGGTGGATACCTTGGGCGTGGTAATGGGCAGGCTGCCCACCTCCCATTTAGAAGATCGATGTGAGTATGCAGCTGGTGATCTTGCATTGTGGGGACGTTCTTTCAGCGCCACCATACTTTGTCTGTCTTTCTTTCTTATTCTATTAGTTAGTTCAGTTATACATTAAATAGTTTAATTAGTTTAAAATTAAATAAAGCTGACCTTCCTTTCCCCTTATATAAGTCTCTGTGTCATTATTTCATTATGACTATGGTTGATGATTTACCCTGCACTGTTAGGAGAGAACACTCATCAGGCGATGGGGAGTTTACTGATATTGTGCTTTACTTTCATTAGGAAAACCTACATGTAGATTGCAGCGTTTGCCGATTTCATTTCATGCTGAAACAAGAGCAATAAAGAATTTATTGGTGTTTGGAATAATAAAAAAAAAATAATACACATTTTCTTTTAGCTAATTTTGTGCAATTTCAATGAAATAAGCCCACTTTTTCTTTTTTTTTTGTCATTTTGGGTATATTTTAGAATAAGCACATCAGAACTATTTTATGAAAATTCAGCCTTCTGATACAAAAACAGGTGGAGTTTGTGTTGCATAAAATATTACTGATATTGATGTTGGAACAAGACATCGACACTACGGTGGTAAGTGGCAGAGGCGTACAAATAGAGGTTAGTCCATACGGAAAATGACAACCAGGGGGAGGTTTATTCACAAAGTAGAGACTGGAACATGTAAAGGGTTAACAGCAGATACAGGTTGTAAGGATTCTCCAGTTGCAGCCAGGAGCGTTAGGGTTATATTGGGCGTTGCAGTGTGCTAGGTGTATATGCACACTCTCATACATGTATACTGTATGGAGGAGAACGCTCAGGGGCATGTCCACTTTGCAGGACAGAGAGGAGAGAAGACACACAGTGTAGCCGCGCATGTGCAGAAGTGTTGGGTCGGAGGTAGCGCCTCTGTGGAGAGCCGCTACGGGAACAAGTGCCCAGCGGCTACTGTAACGGGCAAACAGAGGCTGCGCAGAATGCGCCTCTAACATGAGACCAGTCCAAAAAGTGCCAACAGTAAATGGGTTAAGAACTGTTATCAGCTAGACACACGTGTAACTATCTACTGCACATGTCCCATTCAGTATGTCACTATATGCAGGGTTGTAACTCAGGGTGCGTGACCGGTCCCATTGTCCTATATGCAAGGCCGAGATATTACCATTTATAGTAGATCACGTGCAGCCACCATTTTTTATCAGATGATCTCCATAAATGCCAATATCTCGGCTTTGCGTATAGGACACTGGAACCGGTCACACACCCCAGTCACCCTTTAACAATTTTAAACGAGCAGAGGACATTTATTTGGAGCATGGGGTGCTTCATGTTTTGGCCTGGGGACCACGTGAAGCGTGTCCCTCGGTTACAGCATTACACCCCCGTTAATTAGAGCCTTGTGCTGGTTGATGAATATACATGGGGACCCTTAACTTTTTTTCCCCCTGTATTTTCACAGCCAGGACCGGCTCACACAGCCCAGTGCTGGTTGTGCTTTTGGAGGGGGACATCACGTCATTTTTTTATTTTAACCCTTGAAATCCCTTTTTATACACAGAATCCTGGATGGATCTCATTGATCTGTGTATGCTTCTGCTAAACTCACATTACAAGTTGTGAGTGTTTCACCAGAAGACTTGTGTCTCTGATATACTCGCACCCTAAAACGCATACTCTAGTAAAATTAAAAAAATTGTAAAAAAAACAATCAAAAACAGGAGATATGGTAAGAACTTACCTTTGTTATCTCTGTTTCTACAAAGTCCATAGGGTCCACAGGGTTGACCTTGGGGTTATAGCTGGAACAGGATCCATGGGCACCACACAGTTAAGCTTTTAGCTCCCAGGATGCACTTGGGTCCTCCTCTATACCCCGCCCCCGAGCCACAGGCACCTCAGTTGGTAAGCAGCCTAGGCCGGAGGAGAATATGGAACAGAGAGAAGGAAGACTGGAACACACAAGAAACCATACTCACAGCAATAGGAAACGGAAAACCGGTGACCAGCCACACAGCCCATTTGAAGCCAGGTGCGTCAGGGCGGGCGCCCTGTGGACCCTATGGACTTCGTAGAAACAGAGATAACAAAAGGTAAGTTCTTACCATATCTCCTGTTTTCTACTTCAGGGTCCATAGGGGGTCCACAGGGTTGACCTTGGGGATGTCCCAAAGCAGTTCAACTAAGGGCGGGGACGCTCCTGTGCTGAAAGGAGCACCCGGCGCTGAAGGAAGCATCCTGAGAGGCGAAGGTGTCAAACGCATAGAACCTCAAAAACGTTTGAATAGAAGACCAAGTGGCCGCCTTACACAGCTGAACAGCAGAAGCGCCACTTCTAGCAGCCCAAGAGGGACCCACAGAACGAGTGGAATGAGCCTTAACAGAGGCTGGCACAGGTAAACCCTCTTGTGCATAAGCCTCACAAATAACGGAACGAAGCCAACGGGCTAACGTTTGTTTGTTGGCAGGCCAACCCCTCTTGTGAAAACCAAAGAGGATAAACAAGGAATCAGACTTCCTAACCGAAGCCGTCCGGTCTACATAAATTCTAAGCGCCCGGACCACATCTAAGGAAGTCTCACCAGCTGAAAGATCAGGGGACTGAAAAGCTGGCACAACAAGTTCCTGATTAATGTGGAACTTCGAGACCACTTTGGGCAAAAACTCAGGACGAGTGCGGAGCACCGCTCTGTCCTGGTGAAAAATCAGGAAAGGAGGGCGACAGGAAAGCGCCCCCAATTCAGACACCCTCCTGGCCGAAGCAATTGCCAGGAGAAAAACCGTCTTAAATGTCAGCCACTTGAGCTCCACCGCCTCAAGAGGCTCAAACGGAGGACCCTGCAGGACCCGTAGCACCACCGCCAAGTCCCAAGGAGCCACAGGAGGCACAAAGGGAGGCTGGATCCTGAGAACACCCTGGAAAAAGGTGTGAACGTCTGGTAGTATTGCAATCCGCTGTTGAAACCACACGGACAAGGCGGACACATGAACCTTCAGAGATGCAAGGCGTAAGCCGAGATCCAATCCTGACTGAAGAAATTCCAAGATCCTGGAAACTCTGAACACCTGAGGATCATAATGTCTGGACTCACACCACTGAAAGTAAGTGTGCCACACTCTGTGATAAATCCGTGCTGAAGCAGGCTTGCGTGCCCTGAGCATGGTACCAATAACCGAACTGGAGAAGCCCCGAGACCTCAAGACGGCTGTCTCAAGAGCCACGCCGTCAAAGACAGCCGACCCAGATCCGGGTAAAGGCAGGGCCCTTGAGACAACAGGTCCCGACGCTGAGGAAGAAGGTACGGAGCGTCGATGGAGAGGCTCCTGAGATCGGAGTACCAAGGACGTCTGGGCCACGCCGGAGCTACCAGCACGAGCATGCCGCCGTCCTGCTTGAATTTCCGCAGAACCCGAGGAAGCAGGGATAGCGGAGGAAACAGATACGCCAGGTGAAACGTCCATTTCACCGACAGCGCGTCCACCAGACTTGCGCCTGCGTCTCTTGTCCTTGACCCGTAAACGGGCAACTTGTGATTGTGACGGGAGGCCATCAAGTCCAGCTCCGGCAGTCCCCACCTGTCCACGAGTAGCTGAAACACCTCTGGGTGAAGCGACCATTCCCCGGGATGCAAGTCGTGACGGCTGAGGAAGTCCGCCTCCCAATTGAGGACTCCGGGGATGAAGACCGCCGAGATCGCCGGAATGTGACCCTCCGCCCAAGTCAGGATACGAGACACCTCCGACATCGCTGCCTGACTGCGAGTTCCGCCTTGGTGGTTGATATACGCCACCGTGGTGGCGTTGTCGGACTGCACCTGTACCGCCCTTCCGTGAAGAGCGGGGCCGGACGACTGCAGGGCCCTGTATACTGCCCGCAGTTCCAGGATGTTGATGGGGAGAAGTGCTTCTTCCGCTGACCAACGACCCTGAAGCGACAAAGAGCCGGTCACTGCCCCCCAACCCCGGAGACTGGCATCCGTCGTGAGCAGGACCCAGTCCGGGATCCAAAATGGGCGCCCCTCGACCAGATGAGCTGTCTGAAGCCACCAAGCCAAAGATTGCCGAACGTCCGGAGACAACACCAGCACCTGAGAGCGGATCCGGTGAGGTAACCCGTTCCATTCTGATAGAATCAGCCCCTGCAGGGGCCGGGAATGGAACTGGGCAAATTCCACCATGTCGAATGTCGACACCATGGACCCCAGAACTCTCATAGCCGAATGGACCGACAGACGGCAACGGCTCAGGCAACTGTGTATCCGCAGCTGTAGGGAGGCGACCTTCTCCGGAGTCAGGAAGATCCTTTGCTGACGCGAATCCAGCAGGGCTCCCAAATGAACCATCCGCTGTGATGGAATCAGGGAGGACTTTTTCCAATTTATCAACCACCCGTGTGCTTGCAGGCAAGCGATTGTCAGGTGGAGATGTTGAAGCAGTACCTCCGGGGAGCTCGCCAGCAACAGGAGGTCGTCCAGATACGGCAGCAGCCGTACATTCTGGTTCCGAAGATGTGCGGCCATGACCGCCATAATCTTCGTGAACACCCTTGGTGCCGTGGAGAGACCAAAGGGTAGCGCCCGGAACTGATAGTGGTGTTGAAGAATAGCGAACCTCAGATACCGCTGGTGTGAAAATGCTATCGGAACATGGAGGTAGGCGTCCTGGATGTCCAGGGACACCATGTAATCCCCCGGTTCCATCGCCAGAATGATGGAACGTAACGTTTCCATCCTGAACTTGGGAACTCTGAGGAATTTGTTCAGAGACTTCAAGTTGAGGATAGGGCGATGAGAACCATTGGGTTTCTGCACCAGAAACAGAGACGAATAATACCCCGTCCCTCGTTGTGATAGAGGAACGGGAACAATGACCCCTGCTTTCAGCAAGGACTCTATAGCCTCCTGAACCTGTAACGCCTTGGTCTTGCCCTGAGAAGGACTTGTGCAGAAAAACTGGTGGGGTGGTCTGTGCCGAAAAGACAGGGCGTACCCCTGGGAGACCACTTCTCGAACCCAGGCATCCGTGGTGGTATTGTGCCAGCACTGGGCAAATAGAAGAAGTCGGCCTCCCACTCTGAGGTCCCCCAGAGGGAGGCCCGTCCCATCAGGCCGCAGGTTTATCTTCCTGCTTGGAAGAAGGGCGCCGAGCACTCCAGGCTTGCTTCTTGGGTTTAGAGGCAGTCTTACTCGCAGACTGTCTCGGGAAGGACTGACCTTTCGCCTTACCCTGAACCTGAAAGGAACGAAAAGCCGAACTCCGAACCTTAGCCGGCAGTGCCGCCGAAGGGAGGAAGGCCGACTTGGATTTAGCCAGGGTGTCCACTATTTTGTCCAAGTCCGGACCAAATAGTAATTCCCCATTGAAAGGTAAGGCCTCCAGACCCTTCTTTGAATCAGAGTCCGCTCTCCAGGACCGCAACCACAAGGATCGGCGGCCAGACACCGCTGCAGCCGATACCCGCGAGGTCAGCAGACTAGCATCTAAAGAAGCTTCACCAATGTAAGAAGCAGCGTCCCTCACTTGTCCCAACAACGCCCGCTGGACATCCGGAGCGTCGTCTGGGAAGGTATCTTCCAATGCATTGGCCCACCCCTCAATGGCCTTGGCCACCCAGGAGATGGCCATGGACGGTCGGGCCACCGCCCCGGAGAGGGAGTAAATAGACTTTAAGCAAGTCTCAACTTTCCTGTCCGTGGGATCCTTCAGCGAGGATATCGACGGTAATGGTAAGGTGGCGCCCCGAGTTAAACGGGTGACATGGGAATCCACCGCCAGTGGAGTTTCCCATTTTTTACAATGTGCCTCAGGGAAGGGGTAATTAGAAGCCAACCGCTTCTGAGGAAGGAATCTCTTACTGGGCGCCTGCCAAGCTACCGCCATATGATCCGTCAACTGATCCGACAGGGGAAACACCGCAGAAGCCACCTTAGTTTTTTTTTAAACTAGGAAACTTCGACTTAGGAACCGGTGCCTCATCCTCTATAAGAAGAATAGCTCGCACCGCCCTAACTAGTGCTCGCACATTAATGGACGACTTGGTATCCATTTCCTGGACCGAGGCGTCCGAGTCAGTGTCATCAGGGACCTCCCCATCATCTGAGGAACCCTCTGAGTCCGATACCTGAGCAGCCCGTGTCATGAGTGGGCGTTTTGAAATCCTAGAAGGCATGTCAGTCTGCAACATTGACTGAAAAGCCGAGGAAGCGGCCGCTAAATTTTGCACGGAGTTGGAGAGCACATCCACCCATGGTGGAGGAGTCGCCATAGGGTCCTGAAAAGGTACCACAGGCTGCTGCGGCACAGGGGAAGCCTGTATATACATAGGCAACCCCGCATAGGGACCTACTGATTGAGACCCAGGAGGACTCCGCAATAACTGCGGGACACCCGGGGAATGGGGGATGGTCGGCTGGGGCACCGCCCTAGTAGGGAGAGCAGTCGGGACCGACAGACGGTCCGCAATAGACACCAGCACTTGAGAAAACATCGCCCACGGTGGTTCCTGCGCCAGAGAAGGTCTGGATGGGCCAGGAGCCACCTGGCATCGACTACACAGGCCATCCTGTGACAAATCCTCCCTATCTACTCCTGCAGAACAGCGTCCGCAGGAGGCCAACACCGGAGCCACTGAGCGCTCAACCTCCTCGTCTGACATGACAGAATATATTATATATCTGGCACCAGGGTAGAAGTAAAACGCACTCACCGGTGTGCTGAACAACAGCCCACAATATGGCACTGAGTAGCACACAACTGTATGTGACGGACCTCACAAATACGTGATCTATATAAGTGAGGTCAGTAGAAACGCCCCTCCCCCACACACCTGTAGGGCTTGTAGGAGAAGTAAAGGGATAGGTATAAGCTGACAGTAAGTAGAAAATAAGCACAGACGGCAGCACTAGCAATAGTCACATACCATGCAGGAAGATATACTCACTGCACCTTTACACTACAATCAACCTGCCCAGATTCAGTGTCTGGGAGGGCTATAGTGCTGTGTACGCTGTCCTTAATCAGGGGAGAGGTACACAGGGGGACCGGTCCGCGTGCTCCCTGAGATCTGCGCTGCCACTGGGAAAATGGCCGCTGGAGACCTCAGAGGAGGAGTGGCCGTGTAACTGCAGCTCAGCGACGCCAGACTGCGTGCTGAAAGGCGCGCTGAGCTGAGGGGAGGAGCCGCTGACAGGGAAGGCTTCCTCCCCTGGCTGGCCATAACCCCAGGGATGCTGGCTTCCCGCTTGCCCCTTTATCCCTGGTGGTCTAGTGGTCCCAGGGGTTATGGGGGGGCCCGCCGCCACTACCAGCAGCCTCTGGTCTGTCCCCAGGACCGGAGGCTAAAGGACTGCATTTAAGGCATTCCGCGCGCCGCCGCTAGCCAGCGACGCGCGGCTTACCTGAATCCCCGGCGACTCCGGCAGCAGTCCTGGGAGGTAGACAGAGTCCGGCTAGTACGGACTCTGCCCTCCCGCCGCGATCCCCAGATCAGTACTGGCGTCGCGGCGCCAGTCGGGGATCAGAGCGGCAGCGTGGGCGTCTGTACAGACAGCCCTTCGCTGCCGTCTGTAGTAAAAAGATTAAAATAAATAAAATCTAACTTAAAATAAAAAGCTTCTGGGGGCGGGTGCCCCCCTGCGCGGTGACCGACTCCGGCTGGGCACCAGCTTACACTGAGGTGCCTGTGGCTCGGGGGCGGGGTATAGAGGAGGACCCAAGTGCATCCTGGGAGCTAAAAGCTTAACTGTGTGGTGCCCATGGATCCTGTTCCAGCTATAACCCCAAGGTCAACCCTGTGGACCCCCTATGGACCCTGAAGTAGAAATAAATTTTAAATAAAATGAAAACAAAAAAAAACAAATGGTTTGTCTAAGGAAGGAGTTTGTGCCCTGCGCATGATCGGGAAGCGATCGCAGTGAGCACGCAGTCCCAACTCATAGTGATTGACATGAAGTAACCATTTGGGGGCGGAGAGGGGGGGGTGGTAGAAGAAATGCAGGCGTGCCTGTGCGTTTGAACGCCGTTACAGGGGCGTGCATAAATAAGCCCCTGCGATTGTATACGCTGGCAGAGGTCTAGATGGCGACAGGAAGTTTAGCAGTTTGTGCGGTAGGGTCAGGTCAACCACAACTGTGCGAATGGTTCCGATGTTACCGATGTTTTCGCTGAGTTGCGGATGCATGTCATGGGAAGTGGGCGGCTTTATACAGTGATGGGCGTCTTGGTATAGTGCTGCGGTTGCCGCGCGATTGCATTCAGTAGCATATTTTCACAGCTAGCGAGTGCGTTTCAACACAGTCATGCGATCCAACCTGAATAAGGGCCATAGTGTTCATTCCAGCACCTGTCACAACTTGTGCATTTCCTCTTCTCTGCCTGGGGTGTCGCTCTCTGCTCTGGTGCTTCTAGCACACTCAGCTGATGCAACAAAACTGCTGACATACAGACCAGAGTGTGCTAGAAGCACCAGAGCAGAGAGCGACATCCCAGGCAGGAAAAAGGAACTGCACAGGTTGTGACAGGTGCAGGGTGCTAGAATTAACACTAGGAGCAGTGATATAAGTCACGCAACATTTCAGTTGTTCTTATGACTCGGAAGAAGAGACGAAAACATTTAAAGGTCACATCTCAGCAGAAATCTCAAAGGTTCACAAACTTTCTAGTATCGCTGCATAATACACAATTGATATTTAATGTACAATTTTTAATATAATATATATTATATATATTTATATATATCTCTATCAAATGGTCCAGCACTCCCACACAGAATGTAATAGCAGCCGGGTGCCTCCACAATGCGATCACGCACAAGGATATCGACAGGAGAGTGGCACGCACGGCACAACAAGAAGAAGAAATGGCACAAACACACAGTTTGTCTTCAACGTTTCATTCTATGATCAGAATTTGGTCAGGAAGCATATACAATACAAAAAACACATCTTACCTTATACCCTCCACCCAGCGTGTGAAGCGACCTCCCGCGAACGTCACGGGCAGGCGCTCATATATGACGTCATCGCGTATCAGCGCAATGCACGTCAGTGTGTACAAATACCATAGTGACAATCACCATAGATACAAATACAAAGAATATAACATTCAATAACAAACAGGGCTACAGAGGCCATCAATATGACATATAAAAGGGACATAAAATATAAATATAACAAGGTCTTTTGCTGGTTTCTCTCTTAAATGCATATTTTATGTCCCTTTTATATGTCATATTGATGGCCTCTGTAGCCCTGTTTGTTATTGAATGTTATATTCTTTGTATTTGTATCTATGGTGATTGTCACTATGGTATTTGTACACACTGACGTGCATTGCGCTGATACGCGATGACGTCATATATGAGCGCCTGCCCGTGACGTTCGCGGGAGGTCGCTTCACACGCTGGGTGGAGGGTATAAGGTAAGATGTGTTTTTTGTATTGTATATGCTTCCTGACCAAATTCTGATTATAGAATGAAACGTTGAAGACAAACTGTCTGTGTGTCTGTGCCATTTCTTCTGCTTGATGTGCCGTGAGTGCCACTCTCCTGTCGATTATATATATATATATATATATATATATAAACACACACACACACACACACATACATATATACACACACACACACACACACGCACACATATTAAGAAGCTGATTGACTTGGGAGCAATGTAACAGGAGCAGGTGACTTGCACCTGGACAAATCATGTTCCAATACAAGGGGCGGGGGGAGGCAGATACATTTATTAATTTGCATGCAGCATAACTACTGGCTACTTTTGCATGTAGCCCACAGATGCAGAGTAACTTTATTTTTACACTGCTATTTAGATTTGAGTTAGGACACGTCCCCTCCCAAATCTTACACACTCTGCACATCTTCCATCTGCCCCTGCTTCTAACTCAGAAGATATTTAAAATAATTGTTTATTTGAGGAACGTCTGAACAAGACCAAACACGGGTAAAGGCAGTGGCATCACTAGTGGGGGGGGGGGGCTCTTCTGTGCCATGTGCCCAGTGAGCCAGCAGTGCATGGAGACAAAACTGGGGGAAGGAGGCGAATCACAAGGCCAAACCCCTTTCCCGTGAGGCCATGTCCCCTTTTCAGACGGTGGTCTATATCGTGCACTGGGTACAGGGGAGCACTGCAAGACTGGGAACGGAGCATGATGGGATCGCAGCATTTGCAGTGGAGCAAACTCTTCCTACGTTTGGTAAATGAGCCAACAAAACAGAGATAATGGAGAGTAAAATGATAAAAACACACAACTCATCTGACAAGGAAAACCGTCATCTCCCCTACGCAATAAGTGACAGCTAGATTAGTAACATGAGGTCGTCAACACAGCAACCTATGAGATTGCAGCTTTCATCAGTCTAAAGTGAGAAGGGGTAATGAGAGCCGATACTAAATTGGTTGATATTTCATACACTTGAGGTATTGTACAACTTTATAGAATAACCCTTATGGTGTTACAGAAACCAATGCATATCTGCTTTATCAATTTGTCTATATTACATTTACAGAGATCGGCTATTTCAGAATATCAGCGTCTGCAGAACATCGCACTTTCCAAGTTATTAAGAAATTTTTTATTTATATTAGGACTCGTAAAAGCAAATTTACATTCTCCAACACTGTTGTCATAAAGGGAAGCCACTTACTCAGTGACATTTAATCTTCATCACATCTCCCTTACCGATAGAGACATCTATATTATATCTGAGAATAGCAGTTACACATCTTGGTCACTGTAACACGATCTCCCGGAACGTCTCCTCTTCTAGATCCGGGTAAAGGATAACGAACTTGGCAGTGGCCGAATATATAGTACAGTGCGGACTCGCTCTGTACGCGGGAGGGCGGCTCATTATAAAACTCGAGTCACAGTTCACTTAATATTCGCTTTGGCCAGGTCTTCGGGCATGACGCGGCCTCTCTTCCGCGCCCGGTTCTTCTTCTTCTCCAGCTTGTTCATTTTCTTCTTCTTGATGTTGCGATCCCTCTTGTTCTGCCTCTGCTGCACCCTCTCCGCCGTCAGCTCCGTGCGCTTGTCCCAGCGCTTCTTTCTCTGCTCCCGCTGCTTCTCCTTCCTCTTCAGCGCCGTCTTCAGCATCCCCTCGTCGTCCTTGATCTTCAGCCCCTCGGCCTTGTACAACACGTTTGTCCATTTGATCTTGGCTTCAAATTCCTTGGCTTTCTCCTGGTCTTTAGCCTTCAGCTCTTCCAGTTTGCTCTTGCGCAGTTCCAGGCGGCTCAGCAGCTGTTTGTAGTTCTTGCCGGTCATGGGCGTAATGTTTCCTTTCACCGCTTCCTTCTTCTCCTTTTTCCGCATGACTATGTTGAGAGGTTCGTCATGGACTTCCACTTTGTTGAAGACCAATGGTGCTTGGACCTTCTCTTTAGCTTCTTCCACAATCTCTTCCACTTTGGGGGCTACATCTGTTTCTGCTGCTCGTAGAGCCTTCATCTTCAGCTCCTTTCTCTTCCTCTTCTTCCTCTCTCTCTCATGCTTTCTCTTCTGTCGTCTTTTCTCTATATCTTCAGCAGACAGAGCTTTGTTGGAAACCTGTGTTCAGAAAGAATTTAGTATTAATCCTTCTATAGGACTATATAGAATGCGGGGAACACTACGGATTCCCATACAGGCATGAGTTATGGATCCCTGGCCACCAGTGATGCAAGACACCCACCGGAAAATATCAACTTCAGGACAGCAACACATATTTACATACATGAGGGCCACAGGTGGCTCTTTAGGTGTATTTACAGCTACAACATGCAGATTACTGGGAACCTCCTCACCTGACCGCGAGACTCCTCAATCTTATCATGGAGACGTTTCTTTAATATATCAACGGTAGAGAAGGAGATCGGATCTGCGTCTACACAGAGAGAGGAAGATATAATAAAGTTTACATTATTGCACATTCGGCTGAACGGATGTACACAAGGGGCGGAGTTTGTAGCTGTGTTTGCATAAAGGCACAGAGGGGTGACTGCGCAATAGCTGCCGCGTGCAACTCAGAATCAGGCCCTAGAGAGGGCGACAACTTTTTCTTCAGAAGCCCCTCAACCTCATCCAAAAACAGAATATTCCCCAAAAATCTGAAGTTAATGATCTATCAATACAAAACGCACAAACAGTAAATTGGTGAACAAACTGGGAATATCATTAATAACCACGAATGACGGGGCGTTACTGGCCAATAATGCCTGGCTGGCCAAGATGGATCCCAGCGGTGGAGACAGTAAGAACCCGTACTGAGGGGATTATTACATTGTGGGCTAAAAATGTATTGTAAGTAAAGCATCCTGAGACCATTCATGTGTGGGGTTGCTTCTCAGCCAAGGGAGGGGGTCACTCACAATGTTGCCTAAGAACACAGCCATGAATAAAGAATGGCACCAAAACATCCTCCAAGAGCAACTTCTCCCAACCATCCAAGAACAGCTTGGTGATGAACAATGCCTATTCCAGCATGATGGAGCTGTGACATCAGTATCGGGAAAACGTGTGCATTATGGGTCTGATTCAGAGCCGGACGCTATTTGCGGACGCTCGTTCAGAAAAAGGGGCTGGCTATTTAAATTGAGTGCTCGCTCTTTGCGGTCTGTTGACGCCTCTATGTCTGAGCAAGCGAACGAAACATGCGCTCGCTATTTTGTAAAGACGCCCCCTGGCCGCTCGCATCATACGTCATCTCCGCTATTTATTAGATTAATCGAGTACATCGAAAGGCGTATGAACTGCTCGCAGTGCTTGTGGTAGCATTTTCCTACCGCAATCATGCGAGCAGTTCAGGCTAAAAGACAACCAACTGACGTGGTCGATGACGCTGCTTTGTTAATTATGCACACCCTAAAAATGCCCGTTTTGACCGTTTGGAACGCCTGCGTTCGGATCTCCACTCCCCGTTTTCAAGCACCTTCCCCTGTTACCACCCACAAAGGCCTCATCCGGTCACTCAAATTAGCAGGCACTCGCTATTTTGCGAGCACACGATTTCCGACCGCACTGACTGGTTGGCGCATGCGTATTACAACCCATACGCATGCGCAGATGTGCGAACATCGCTCGGAGCGAACGAGCAGCTCTGAATCAGGCCCTATATACAGATTACGCTCACCTTTTCTCTGTGGTTTTGGGATAATTGGGGGCAGTATCTGGGGACCCCCCTTTGTCACTCGGTTGTTTCTTAGCTTCCGTGGCTTCTTCTTCCTTTTTTTCTTGGGGCCGCTGCTGTCCTCCGAGTCACCGCCATTAAATGCTGGGAAATGACAGGGTTACACATATTACTGATGCAGACAGAGTTGATTTCACAAAGGAAATATTTTATTTTTAGTTAATATTTTTCATGTACTAATACGAGCAATTAGCTGCCCAGAGCTGGAAATAATCATCAGCATCAGTTATAAAATAATGTTACAAGACGGCTGAGTATTTACAGGACATTACCGGAGCTTAGCGCTAGGAACGACACCTGGTTCCAGGTATATTGTTTATCATGGCTTATTTATTATACCGTCTGATGTGAAGGAATTTGACTGGTGCCATCATCAGATTACAGCACAAAGCACCAGCCACAAAGGCGGCCCCACCAATAGCACCGAGTTCTCCTGGCTCTCACCAGTTTTCCGTTTCCGCGGCTCTGTAGGTTGCTGAGCGCACACTTTCCTGCCAAGACTCTGGAAGAAGGAATCCTTGCTGACCAGGGAGGCCATTGGCACCTGAAAATACATATATTACTTAACGTTATGTGATTTGTGTTCAAATAAAGAACACATAACAATGAAAAATACAGAATATAATAGATCATAGTAGCCCCCAGAAACACCATGGCTGTGTATGAGTCTACGCTGACAAGCTAATGGGCTCTAACCTCAAATAACTTTATCTAGCGGAAGTTATACCATATATTATCGCTAGACCTCGTCACACTTGGGTGAGCTAGGTCTGCCACCTTGTCGGTTTTCTATTGTATTTTAGGACATAGCACATAGCCCAAACTATTCAGAGAGGAATATCAAAGCTCAGTTGATTGACATAAGACTCTAGGGGGGCGATTCAACTGTTTTTGCTCTGTCAGTGCGCGATAGGTGCCGGTATTTCTGCACGCACTCAGGAGGGTGCGAGCAGAAATGTGTCTGAAACACCCTGTTAGGGCGCCTTTTACATGGCTAAACCTCGTCTAGTTGTCGGCGAAGAGGGTGATAATTAATGAGCGCCCAGAAAAATTGAATAGCAAACTGGGCGCTCATTAATTATCACGAACAAAAAAACATTTGAATCGCCCCCTAGGAGAAATAAAGGGATTCCGGGGAACCAAAGGCACATATTAGACCTGTACTAGAGTGTATAACTCTGCAAGCAGCATAATGGGAACTTACCAAATGGCGGCTTTTCACAGTTGCCGATTGTAGACGGTATTGCAATCAGAATTTAAAACGGCAATACTACGAAATGTATAACACGTCTGGTTCCGCCATTTTAAATTCTGCTGGCAAAACCACCAACTTTGAAAAGCTGCTATTTAGAAAAAGATACCACTAAGGGGCCCATTTACCAATGAGTTTTATCATATGCTACGAGTGATAAAACTGATGGTGTATGATAAATGGTGCTCCAGCCAATCAGCTCCCAACTGTCATTTTTTAAACAGATGACAGTTAGGAGCTGATTGGCTGGAGCATCATTTATCATACATCATGAGTTTTAAAACTCAGACTTTGAGCCTCGGTGACGCTAGATCTGGATTAGATGCAGAACTAGGGGGTGTTTGATCTTTCACTCAATAGTGCAACATATCAACAGAAAATTACTAAATAAACATCACTGTATATAAGTTGATGCAATGTAGATACAATATAACACTGTACTATACTTATAGACATACAATGTAACACTGTACTATACTATAGATAAGGTATAATATAGATGTATATATTATTAGATACAATGTAACACTGTACTATACTCATAGATAAGGTATACAATGTAACACTGTACTATACTCATAGAAAAGGTATAATATAGATGTATATATTATTAGATACAATGTAACACTGTACTATACTCCTATAGATAAGATATAATATAAATGTATATATTATTAGATACAATGTAACACTGTACTATACTCCTATAGATAAGGTATAATATAGATGTATATATTATTAGATACAATCTAACACTGTACTATACTCCTATAGATAAGGTATAATATAGATGTATATATTATTAGATACAATGTAACACTGTACTATACTCCCTATAGATAAGGTATAATATAGATGTATATATTATTAGATACAATGTAACACTGTACTATACTCCTAGATACGGTATAATATAGATGTATATATTATTAGATACAATGTAACACTGTACTATACGTATATTATTAGATACAATGTAACACTGTACTATACTCCTATAGATAAGGTATAATATAGATGTATATATTATTAGATACAATGTAACACTGTACTATACTCCCTATAGATAAGGTATAATATAGATGTATATATTATTAGATACAATGTAACACTGTACTATACTCCTTATAGATAAGATATAATATAGATGTATATATTATTAGATACAATGTAACACTGTACTATACTCCTATAGATAAGGTATAATATAGATGTAATTATTATTAGATACAATGTAACACTGTACTATACTCCTATAGATAAGGTATAATATAGATGTATATATTATTAGATACAATGTAACACTGTACTATACTCCTATAGGTAAGGTATAATATAGATGTATATATTATTAGACACAATGTAACACTGTACTATACTCCTATAGGTAAGGTATAATATAGATGTATATATTATTAGATACAATGTAACACTGTACTATACCCCTATAGATAAGGTATATATTATTAGATACAATGTGACACTGTACTATACTCCTATAGGTAAGGTATAATATAGATGTATATATTATTAGATACAATGTGACACTGTACTATACTCCTATAGATAATGTATAATATAGATGTATATATTATTAGATACAATGTAACACTGTACTATACCCCTATAGATAAGGTATATATTATTAGATACAATGTGACACTGTACTATACTCCTATAGGTAAGGTATAATATAGATGTATATATTATTAGATACAATGTAACACTGTACTATACCCCTATAGATAAGGTATATATTATTAGATACAATGTGACACTGTACTATACTCCTATAGGTAAGGTATAATATAGATGTATATATTATTAGATACAATGTGACACTGTACTATACTCCTATAGGTAAGGTATAATATAGATGTATATATTATTAGATACAATGTAACACTGTACTATACCCCTATAGATAAGGTATATATTATTAGATACAATGTGACACTGTACTATACTCCTATAGGTAAGGTATAATATAGATGTATATATTATTAGATACAATGTGACACTGTACTATACTCCTATAGATAATGTATAATATAGATGTATATATTATTAGATACAATGTAACACTGTACTATACCCCTATAGATAAGGTATATATTATTAGATACAATGTGACACTGTACTATACTCCTATAGATAATGTATAATATAGATGTATATATTATTAGATACAATGTGACACTGTACTATACTCCTATAGATAATGTATAATATAGATGTATATATTATTAGATACAATGTGACACTGTACTATACTCCTATAGATAATGTATAATATAGATGTATATATTATTAGATACAATGTAACACTGTACTATACCCCTATAGATAAGGTATATATTATTAGATACAATGTGACACTGTACTATACTCCTATAGATAATGTATAATATAGATGTATATATTATTAGATACAATGTGACACTGTACTATACTCCTATAGATAATGTATAATATAGATGTATATATTATTAGATACAATGTGACACTGTACTATACTCCTATAGATAATGTATAATATAGATGTATATATTATTAGATACAATGTAACACTGTACTATACCCCTATAGATAAGGTATATATTATTAGATACAATGTGACACTGTACTATACTCCTATAGATAATGTATAATATAGATGTATATATTATTAGATACAATGTAACACTGTACTATACCCCTATAGATAAGGTATATATTATTAGATACAATGTAACACTGCTCACAGTCACAGCCACGCAGGAAGCCCCAACACATGGAGTCTCAGACCAGAGTAACTGAGCATAGATATCATCTAGTAAACAGTCTTCCGCTTCAGTGAGGGACTCGTCGTTCTGCAATCGATTCCACAGGTCTGCAGACTGGTTACATCTCTGTGGTGCTGCTGTAAGATAGATCGGCTGCTGCGCGGAGCATGATGGGATGCTGGAGGTCTAATATGTGATTATGTGCACAAGGCTGTTCCTTTATGCAGAGCTCTGCACCTATACTGACTGTGGCCATATGTATCAAAGCTTGATGTGAGATATATAGCACTAACCAATCAGCTTCTAACTTACATTTTGCAGGCTGTGTTTAAGAAATGATAGTTTGGAGCTGATTGGTTGGTGATCTATATTTCACAATTTTATCTCACATCAAGCTTTGGTACATATGCCCCTGTGTGTATAACAAAGCTCTGCACCTATTTCTATATGCTGTGTTTGGCAGAGCGTTGCATCTTTATACTCTCGAACAGCACTGCACCTAAATGCTGTGTCACACACACCTCTGCATTTATATACTGTGTATAACAAAACACTGCACATATATTACAATATATTCTGTATTATAGCTCTGCACCAAAATACTGTGTCTAACAAAGCTAGGCACATTTCGACAGTGTGAACCACAGCTCTGCACCTATATACTTGTATAACTGCTCTGCACCTATAGTCTATGTCTAACAGAGCTCTGCATCTATATACTGAGTCTACAAAGCTATGCATCCATATACTGTGCCTTACAGAGCTATGCACTTATACACTGTGCCTTACAGAGCTCTGCACCTATACACTGTGCCTTACAGAGCTCTGCACCTATATACTGTGCCTTAGAACTCAGCACCTATATACTGTGCCTTACAGAGCTCTGCACCTATACACTGTGCCTTAGAGTTCTGCACCTATATACTGTGCCTTGCAGAGCTCTGCACCTATATACTGTGCCTTACAGAGCTCTGCACCTATACAATGTGCCTTAGAGTTCTGCACCTATATACTGTGCATTGCAGAGCTCGGCACCTATATACTGTACCTTGCAGAGCTCGGCACCTATGTATCTTGTCTAGCAGAGCTCGGCACCTATATACCATGTCTAACAGAGCTCTGTGCCTATATAGTCACCACTCATACTGTATCTGCTGCTAATACTGTGTGAAAATCTCGGAGACAAACATGATTTCCATGTGCCTCGTCCTGACGCCACCGGGCATCATGAATATTGAGCAAAATTACCAAGACAGAAGAGACATTGCTCACTGGTGACGCTGAGCAGTTCCACTTCCAGAGATGCTCCCAGATTCCCACTAAATTGGATGATAGTTTGCACCAGCTGACGGGAGTTGGGTAGAGTAAGGTTGTTGTTTGTTAATATGGAAGGTGGTCCTGATGCTTTCTTTCATCCCAAGGTGATGGGTCGTTTGAAGAAACGGTCATTTGGAGAAAATATCCAAATAATTATTTTCCTTAACGAGTGTCCCAGAATATGTGTGAGAGGAAGTGTAATATAGTGTGCACTTACATATTGCCTAATAGAGTTCTACTTATATCCTTTGTCTAATAGCTCTACATGTAAGTACTGTGTCTAACAGCTCTGCACCTATACCCAATGTCTAACAGCTCTGCGTTATATCCCGTGTCTAACAGCTCTACATGTAAGTACTGTGTCGAACAGCTCAATGTCTAACAGCTCTGCACCTATATCCCGTGTCTAACAGCTCTGAACCTATATCCCGTGTCGAACAGCTCTGCACCTATATCTTGTGTCTAACAGCTCCGCATCTATATCCAGTGTCTAATAGCTCTACATGTAAGTACTGTGTCTAACAGCTCTGCACCTATATCCCGTGTCTATTAGCTCTGCACCTATACCCAATGTCTAACAGCTCTGCATCTATAGCCAGTGTCTAACAGCTCTACATGTAAGTACTGTGTCGAACAGCTCAATGTCTAACAGCTCTGCACCTATATCCCGTGTCTAACAGCTCTGAACCTATATCCCGTGTCGAACAGCTCTGCACCTATATCTTGTGTCTAACAGCTCTACATGTAAGTACTGTGTCGAACAGCTCAATGTCTAACAGCTCTGCACCTATATCCCGTGTCTAACAGCTCTGAACCTATATCCCGTGTCGAACAGCTCTGCACCTATATATTGTGTCTAACAGCTCTACATGTAAGTACTGTGTCGAACAGCTCAATGTCTAAAAGCTCTGCACCTATATCCCGTGTCTAACAGCTCTGAACCTATATCCCGTGTCGAACAGCTCTGCACCTATATCCCGTGTCTAACAGCTCTACATGTAAGTACTGTGTCGAACAGCTCAATGTCTAACAGCTCTGCACCTATATCCCGTGTCTAACAGCTCTGAACCTATATCCCGTGTCGAACAGCTCTGCACCTATATCCCGTGTCTAACAGCTCTACATGTAAGTACTGTGTCGAACAGCTCAATGTCTAACAGCTCTGCACCTATATCCCGTGTCTAACAGCTCTGAACCTATATCCCGTGTCGAACAGCTCTGCACCTATATCTTGTGTCTAACAGCTCTGCATCTATATCCAGTGTCTAATAGCTCTACATGTAAGTACTGTGTCTAACAGCTCTGCACCTATATCCCGTGTCTATCAGCTCTGCACCTATACCCAATGTCTAACAGCTCTGCATCTATATCCAGTGTCTAATTGCTCTGCATGTAAGTACTGTGTCTAACAGCTCTGTACCTATATCCCATGTCTAACAGCTCTGCACCTATATCCTGTGTCAAACAGAGTCGGTGCACTTAACCATGTCACCACATAGTTTACCTCACCCCTTTGCACTCTCCAATTCCCTCAGTCCTGCTTCCTGCCCTTAGCTCCCCTTACACTGGATCACTCCTTATGTCTCCCCCATCCCTTTAGACTAGGGGTGGGTAATTAGCGCCCTCCCAGCTGTTGCAGAACTACACATCCCAGTATGCCTTGCCATTTTGCCATGCTAAAACTATTGCAAGGCATGCTGGGAATTGTAGTTCAAGAACACCTTAAGGGCAGCTTATTGCCCACCCCTGCAGTTTAGACTGTAAGTTCCATGAGCAGGGCCCTCCTCCCTCCAGTTCTCCTCACCTCCTCCTCATGCACACCTGCTACACCTTCTCCTCGGGCTCTCAGCCCCTGGACCCTAATCATCTGCTTTTTTATTTTTTTTCAGATGACCTAGAGCCGTCATTTACAGCCAGTGACAGCTACAGGTTTCAGCTGACTCTGGGTCTGATTCAGCTTGGATCGCAGTTGCTAACTTGTGCGCAATTCTGTAGGCAGGTCTTAGGCGAATATATGCAAATGCTGCATTCGCAATGCTGTCTCAGGGCTAACATCGCCCAAACATCGGACACATCGATGGACATCACCCCACACCCAGCATTGCAGCCCAAACATCGGACACATCGATGGACATCACCCCACACCCAATATTGCAGCCCAAACATCGGAAACATCGATGGACATCACCCCACACCCAGCATTGCGGCAGGTCAGACCCTACTCACAAATTGCTAACTTTCCAGGTCACACCTGCGTTTCCCTTGCCACCACCCCCAAACGCTCTCTGCCTGTCAATCAATCTGCTAATGGCCTGCGTGGAGTCCGTGCATTCGCAATGGCGAGTTCACGCACATGCACTGCGATGCATACGTATGCGCAATACGCAACAATCGACCGATTCCGTACACATTAGCAACTGCGACCCAAGCTGAATCAGGCCCCCTGTACATTTAATTTGCGCACATTGCATCAGTGGCTGTGTATAGCACTATTTGTCCTGTCCTGTTTTACCCTGTGTATGGCGCTATTTGTCCTGTCCTGTTTTACCCTGTGTATGGCGCTATTTGTCCTGTCCTGTTTTACCCTGTGTATGGCGCTATTTGTCCTGTCCTGTTTTACCCTGTGTATGGCGCTATTTGTCCTGTCCTGTTTTACCCTGTGTATGGCGCTATTTGTACTGTCCTGTTTTACCCTGTGTATGGCGCTATTTGTACTGTCCTGTTTTACCCTGTGTATGGCGCTGCGGAACACTTATAGAATGTAGTAATAGTAATATCTTACTGGCGATTTGATGATTAAGGAGAATACGTGTAAAAATCACCATTGATGAATGGAAAACAGGCATTGGCCAAACTCGCACCCTAGGCCTATAGTGGTTGGTAAGCAATGTGCTTTCCTCACCCTGTATTCTTCTTCTACAGGGAGCCCAGGGGAAAGTAAGGGCCAACATGGGGCAGATCAGGATGGTTATTCTGTGCTGTATAAATACTACACACTATAAGGTATGCAATCGGGAAGCCGACTGCTTAAATACCGGCAGCCGGATTCCCGACTGTCATATCCCGGCAAGGGTGAAATGCCGCGCCTCTAGATGTAGACGCCCGGCATTTCCCCGACGCTGGGAGACCGGCGCCCGGCATCCCGATCGTAGTGATTCCGGGCGCCGCGGGGGGCGAGGGTTAGGGCTCCCGGGGGGGACTTAGGGTTAGGCACCCTCCCGGGAGGGTTAGGCTAGGGGTAGGGAGAGTTAGGCACCCGGGGGGGGACTTAGGGTTAGGCAGCGGGGAAGGGGGTGGTTAGGGTTAGGCACTTAGAGGGGGGATTAGGGTTAGACACTTGGGGGGGGAGGTTAGGGTTAGGCACCCCTAAGAAGGGTTAGGGTTAGACAATACTTACCTATCCACGATCGGGATTTCCAGCGCTGTCGGGCTTCCGCTGCCCAGAACTCTGCTGATGTCGGGCTGCCGGGAATCGAACCGCCGGCCATGCGGCCGGTGGCATTTCATACCGATTACCACTATAATCACCCTCAATAGGATGTGAATACGTCTTGGACATTTTTTAAAAACCCGATGTCTGTCTGTATTTGCTATAATAGGATTCAATAATTATAATGGATTTGATGGCAAACAGCATAAGTATATTTATTTTACCTGGGTTCCTGTATGTACCTGGACAACTGTCCTTCTCCCTGCCCACTCCCTGCAGCCAGCATGCACCCCCCCAAAGCCAGCATGCACGCTCCCCGTACACTCCCCCGCAGCCAGCATGCACCTTCCCCGTACACTCCCGCAGCCAGCATGCACGCTCTCCGCACACTCCCGCAGCCAGCATGCACGCTCCCCCGCAGCCAGCATGCACACTCCCCATACACTCCCGCAGCCAGCATGCACGCTCCCCGAACACTCCCGCAGCCAGCATGCACGCTCCCCGCACACTCCCGCAGCCAGCATGCACGCCCCCGGTACACTCCCGCAGCCAGCATGCACGCTCCCCGAACACTCCCCCGCAGCCAGCATGCACGCTCCCCCGCAGCCAGCATGCACGCTCCCCCGCAGCCAGCATGCACGCTCCCCCGCAGCCAGCATGTTCTTGTTGGATAACACATTTTGCAGATGGAACTTTCTATATTCATAGCTGACCTTGTGCAATTTGAGCAACTACAGGCTATGCCCTTGCGGCTGTGAGGGTGTAGCTGGAGGTCAGCTGGGTAGAGGTGACCGCGCTCAGAGATCCGCCTGATTGCAGGGGATCACCTGCACAAAGGACAGGACTGGTGCAAATACGCACCAATAGTGACGGTGGCTACTTTCAAAATCAGATGGATAGAAGTAATGTGGCCAAGTCTGAATACAGACGGACATGGGCCTCTCTGAGCCTGCAATGCGGCCACGTCTGCGTCTGACTGACGAATCTAAATCGGGACCCTCTGACTGTTGTCTGAGAAATAAAATGGGACAGCAGCAGCGGCAAGAGTCCAGTCATGTCTGCCGCAGCGCCCACACTCCTGCCCAACGGCCGAGGCCTGCATGAAGAAAGTGGGCAGTGGTGAGCACATGGGGGACTGGTCGGAGACCCTGGATGCTGGCCTTTCATCAGTGGGAGGGGGACTACACCCGTTATTTTGTGATGCACAGACGGTGTCATGGTTAGCGTTACTGCCTCACAGCAAATTATCCATAGAGTGTGTGTGTGTGTGTACATGTGGTAGGGAATATAGATTGTAAGCTCCACTGGGGCAGGGACTGATGTGAATGGCCAAATTCTCTGTAAAGCGCTGCGGAATATGTGTACGCTATATAAATAACTGGTAATAAATAATAAAGGTGCACACACACACACACAACGATTTTTTGAACGATTAACGATATCGTTTATCGTTCAATTGTGGAAAAAATCATTCACTTTCTGAGTTAAAATGATGAACGATTATCGTTCATGCGCGTTCACATTTGTAGTTCAGTCAGACTGACCAACGATTTTCAGTAAGGGAGTATGCCAAAATCGTTTGTAGTTAAAAAAAAAAAATCGTTCATTACATTTAGTAAATTAACGATTTTAGGAAACTATTTTCGTTCATTTTTCCCTTGTGTGTGCGCAGCTTAATAAATTATTTTTGTACAGCATTTTGGTCACAGTAGTCGCTGGAAATGTTTTTATTTTTTTTGTGATCACATAAGAAGAAATTGCGCCTCTTACCCATATTACCTCTGTAATTAGTGCATGTACCTGCAGAATTTAATGTATAATGTTATGTCATTGCATTAGTAACATCCTGTACATATATCTTCACCCCATATATTGAAAGTACCGATGTAATGTCTGGTCACAGGTGATGATCTTTTATCATAAATAGGGTTCATATTTATCTTGTTTAACGTTGGACTGCGAGTCTTGTACTTCCCCGACGCCTGTAAGCGTGAAATGTGAAATCAGCATCTTATGTAGCGTTATCTTCCCAAGGACCCAGCAGCCGCCATCTTTTATGTTACAGATAAAATGGCGCCCAACGCATCTCATCTTATTTAATGGAGGGATACGAGAAAAAGGGGAATATGGAAAGTAAATGGCTAGCATGATATATAAGCTGTTTGCTATGTATTAGTGAATATTAGAATGCTCACCTGTTCCATGCTTGGATAGACCAGGTGCTATAGCCTAGCACACATGACCAAGTCTAGACCCTATACAGAGCCTGCAATCACCAAACCTCAGGATGTGATGATCAGTTTAATATAATGTAACAAATCATGTGAAATGATTTGCGTCAATTCTTTCAGAACTACAACGGATGTCTGTCATTCTTTCAGAACTACATGCGAATGTATGCTGGTGTACATCCTTGTGTCTAAATGTACAAGGACTGAGACACCCACTCTGTCTTTAGAGGTAAAGATCGGTCGCGCCATCGAAAATTGCATCTGCCCCACGCTAGGTGCAGATTCTCCGTCAGATTATGGCCTCCATTCTTGCATTTGAGTTCTCAACACTTAAGCAACACTTGGAAAGGCTCCGTGCGTCCAAATAGCCTCTGCCCACTACAGTGCATTGCGCACTAGCGCTGTGCGAGTTTTTAGCAAATCAGACGCATGCACAAAACATCGACCATTTGCGTGAATGCCGGCTTGGCGCTCAGATTCATATCCAGCAAGTCTAAGCCCTGACATGTTTCTGCAGTTAGTAAACCCGCACAAGAATTACAAATACACTCTTTATTTCCCCATCCGAAGCTTATACACAAACATGTCTACAAGACAAATACAATTTAAATCTCGTGACGTCCTCAGACAAGTCGGCGACCTGGTTCCTACATAAACTATTCATCTACCTAATATTCCCGCAACACAACATTGAATGTTCCCCTCTGACCCAAGTGGCCTGGAAACTCACCCAGTTCAGTGCTTAACGTGATCAAGTCCAAACCCGACTCATTGTCGGAGGGAATGAGCTATTACATTGCTGCCTCTAATGTGACGGGAGATCTTTGGTCATCTCCAGCTGTCGTGCAAACCAGTAACACATGGCAATTGTCCTCATGGTTCTTCTGTCACTAGGATAATACTGTCCCAAAATATATTCTGCGATCTACTGACGCCAAGCCTTCCATGTACTGATGGTTAAAAGCACCTAATGGGAGACTGTCCATTCTGTCCCAGCAAATATATGCCAATTAGAGACAGTGGGGCTTATTTAATAAGATGTGCAGTATCGGGCTATAATCGAAGCGCGGCTTTCAATTTCTAAACATCATTGGGCCACATTTGCATCATAGCACTATTTTACTAAATACGCCCCACTGCGAAACTGGTGCCCGCATTGATCCGGTTTTACCTGCCATCTACGTTATTATCAGCCAGGAAACTGAGCAACTTAGAGTGGGAAAGGATTGGTATCCCTCCAGTGGAGATATTCTTGTGCTAGCCAGCGTGGTCTACACGGTGAAGCGAGGTGCGCTCCCGGTTACCCTCAGCTGTGCTCCAACATGCCAGCACCGTGCCCGTTCAGGTGAGGAGACGTGTGTATCTGGCTGGCGGTGGAACTTGCCTCCGACGTTATGGACACCAGCGGGGTGGAGAGATCCTGCGGAGAGGAGTCGAGGCTGTCCCTCATCATGTACGCGTCGCACAGCGGCAGATTGCTTGGCTCACACACACTGTAGCTTACAACACAAAGCCCAGCAGGGAAAACAGACAGTGTCCAGGTCAGCGAGAGGAAGACAAGAGAGGAAGAGGGAGAGAGAGAGAGAAAAAAAAAAAAAGCAAGACAGAAGCAAAGCGTTAAGAAATCAGCGGCAGGAATTCATTTCCACGTCCATAGACAGGACTGTTACATTGCTCATTGCATAGACCACAAAAATAGCAAACATGCTACCCCCTACAGCCAATATCCCATTTAAATCACAGCCAAGCATCAATTCCATAATGGAAGAGTCTTGTTGACGCACTGAATTTTCTCAACAAGTTTCAGACCTATAAACCTTACTGGGCCTGGCAGGAGCTGGCAAGATGGAGCTTGTGGGGGTAAATAGGAGGATCTGGACCATTCTTTACAACCAACACTCCAGGGGTTCTATTTACTAAGCAGTGTTAGGAGACAGAGTGAAAAGTGATAAGAAAGTGATAAAGTGCCAGCCAATCACCTCCCAACTGTCATTTTTCAAACACAGCCTGTGTGATGACAGTTGGGAGCTGATTGGCTGGTACCTTATCACTTTTCACTCTGTCTCCTAACACTGCTTAGTAACTAGACCCCCAGGTTTCCAATAATCAGCCTCTATGTGACAGTACTCAGAGGTGACTATCCTGTTTGGTGGTC
The DNA here is from genome assembly GCA_031769625.1 of Taudactylus pleione. Taxonomy (NCBI): domain Eukaryota; kingdom Metazoa; phylum Chordata; class Amphibia; order Anura; family Myobatrachidae; genus Taudactylus; species Taudactylus pleione. The sequence continues at coordinate 824,314 of JAUIMM010000582.1, read as the reverse complement.
AGTAAGGGTTACAATCTATTGTCTCTCTTTGCGGAATTGTTGTGCTGAAAGAGGTGAGAACTCCACTGTGTTACTGAACTACCCTAACAGACCAGGTTCTATGGATATCCATGCTTAAGTACTGGTGGCTTAATTAGTACCTCCGTTTTATTCAACCATTTGTGCCTAAGCATGCATATCCTTAAAACATGGACTGTTAGGGTGCCTTGAGGACCAAGTTTGGGAACCGCTGGCGTAGCCTATCTGTGATTATATCTGAACGCCTGTTCTGCTAATCAGTGCTCCCACAGAATGGGAATAACCCCCCCTGTGATGTCTACACTTATTACAGTAATCATGTTGTCATAAAATAAGTGGGGGCAGTTATACAAGAGCCGGTAAATAAACTAGAATTTAATCATTAATACCGGAAACAGGGCAGGGCTACAGGATATCACCTTCAACTTACAACGGTAATAGGAAATAGTTTACATTTATAAATGGGGTCTAAATTCCTCCTACAACGCTTTACTAAATTATAATTATATGTAAATTTCCCAGGAGCAGTATCTTCTCCTTCTCCCTACATAACAGAAAGAGATAAAAGCGGCTTAGTATTCACTGTATTTTTATGCAATGTTCATTAAAGTGTCATTTATAGAGGAGACTGGCGGCTTTAGAATAAGGAATTACTGGACGACTGTTTGTTTAAACTGTAATGTTACAATGATTTGTAGCAGTCTCTGTAGTTACCCTGCGTCTCACACATCGCCCGTGACAGGTATAATAGATAACAGGGAGGAGGGACAAGGAGGATAAATAGGGAATATATATATGAGAACAGCTCTTTGCAAACAAGAGGTCATTGTTATGTAGTTATTTCTGTACTTACATAGATTTATTTATAAAGGGTGGCATCACAGAACTCACAGCTAAATAAATATATGTTATTGGTTCTCTTGCTCATCCTCTAACCTGCTGTTAATTATCAATGTTTCTGGATGAGTAAATGAGATTTAGGTAAGAGATGGGTCAGCAGGAGACTGCAGCTGTCTAGTGACTGTCTGCGTACAACATGTGGGCATACATGCTACATAGTGACCACCTGGTTATAACAGGGAGCCATTGTTAGGTAGCCAAAATGGACACTGTAAGGTCAATTCAATGAGGGGCGAAATGCAGGTGATGGGTTGTTGCAATGGCGTTTGGTGCAAAGCCGCACCCTAAATCTCCCAGGTCTAGTCCCTAAATTGCGCATATTATTTTGCAGGCCCATAGGGGTGCGTATGAAATACGCGATTTGCTGGCTGCTGTAACGGCTGCCGATAACTTGGACCCCAAAAGGTTCCAAACAAGATTAGAGAAATAAAACATAAAATTTACCCCCAGCATTTTAAACCCTGTAGTCTGTGTGCGCACCGTACAAATCCTAACAGCAGGGGAACAGCTCAGTGATGCCCAAATATTCAGTTTATCCTCTTTTTAACTGGATTATAATGGTTGAGATTAATTAGGTTTAATTAATAGAGCACTGTAAGGACGTATCCATTACTATTGTTATACTTATGTGCTTCTAATGTTGGTACTCCCAAAAATGGGGGATAAACAGCAAATAACCAACATGAAAAAAGGACAATCACTTTAAACTAGAAATAGTCCGTAAATATAAAAGACAACTTAGAGGTACTTTAGCGGCTTATAACTTGTAATAATGTGTTTTATAACTTCTCCTCCTCCCATACTGCGAGCAGCAGATTCTATTGTACATTAAATCTATAGTCAAACAGTTTAGGAAGTTTAATACAGAACTCACTTTATTATTCATATATTAATATATAGACAGGCTATATAAAAATTTGTTGAGGCCGAGAGGCATAGAAAGGACTTTGGTAGCTAAAATATATTTATATATACACAAACTGTTTAAGGCAGATGAACCGGACAAGTTATAATAGTCGGGTCGTTATACAAATCTTTAAAGTAGTTTAAAATAGAACGACATAAGTGAGTACACTGTGCAAAATAAAACAGGGAATTCAGCACAAAGATAAAAAAAGACAATTGTCATAAATGCCCTCTGCGTGCGGGGTGTAACCAGGATGGCCCTGTGATTGGATTGGCTGAGCTCTACATTCAGGCACCATAATGACGAGGTCATGTGACAAGTCTGTATAATTACGGGAACCCTCTCATCTAGGTCAGATAGTTAAAGTTTCATAGAAACTTGTAGTATTACAGAAAAATACTGTACTGTATATATAAAGGTCTAAGTGGAATATAATCTGCACGTGATGCTGAATAGAGATGTATATTAAAAAAATTTAAATGATATATACCAACAGGGATCTATTTTTCATGGACATTAGCCGTCCCCGGTAAGGCACAGCGGTCAGACTTCATTCCAGCCGAGTAAACTAACATTGGAAACTTAGTCCAAGATGGGTGACGAGGACCCCTTAAGAAGAGGAGCAAATTTCCAGGACCCTATTTATACCTGGAGGAGTAATATTCCTCTTCGAGCTCATAAAGGTCTATAGCGATCTCGTCCCGCAGTGAAATCAGCTTTTTGTCGCACTCGTCCTGTAGGCCGCGCAGTTGCTGGCTCCGCTGGTTAATGGCCTCGTTCACAGAGGGAAAGTCGTTCAGGATAAGATACTGCTTCAAATCAGACACCAGTCTCATGAGGGACTCCCCTGCCCGGACCTGGAACACACAGGAAGGAAGGATTAAGGCACCTACCTGCCCATCGCCAATGCCAGCGACACCTCCGACCTGTCCCTACACTGTTACTGGGTAGGAGAGCGGCTCCAGTAACAGCCAGTGCAATATCTCCCAGTATCAACATAACACAAGGGAAACATTAACCCTATACACACCAAACCTACCACCTGTAACACTATTCAAGGACACTGCAGAGACCACTTGGTGCATAAACAGATAAACCATGCTATCATGCTTTCTTTTTCATTATATGGTGTGTGGATAATTTATTTAAAGATAACCAACTATCCGGTCTGCGATCATTGGAAGGGACACCGGATTTGCAACGGGGTAACTGGAAATAATTTTTGGGTGCCTGCTATCCCACATAGGAAGTCCTGTAGTTCTGCTTCGAGCAGATGGAGTCTTCTACAGTACCGCAGGTCTGTTTCCAGCGACTGAGCAGTCCCAGAGTGAAATAGATCCAATATCTCTGCATGAGAGAGCGAACGTCCCACAGGAGACCCCCACAGTTACCCCAGCTTCTATCGTCATGATGGGGACAGAAAAGCACTAAATTAATTGTCCCCTATATATTGCATCACAAAATATTTTCTGAAGGTAGAAACCCTTTATTACTGCCTGGTATAGGAATATATCCATTACTGAAAGATACTTTGAGTTCTTGCCTAATGTGCAGATATGCATTTAGGCTGATGGGGTCCATACATCTAGCGGTTATCGGGACAATTCTCCGTTCTGACCACGCCTAGGACGGGATATCATGAAAATCCAACATGTTGGACAATCTCGATTTCCCAATTCCGACCTGAAAATGGTCAAAATCGGCAAGTCGGGGATTGTTAACATGTTTTTTTGCCGATCCCCGACAAATTGCTGATCATCGGAGTACATGGATCAGCAATGGCAGAACTGGAATTTGCGTTTAGATGTATGGCCCGCTTTGGAAACCTTTAAATAGAACGCTGGTAATAAGAGGAACGCTAGTTACATTACAGGTAGAGGCATTAGTGTGTAGTCAAATGATACAAGTATACTGCCAGGCTGGAACCCATGGCATAATGGTGATACAGAGACTGAATTTCAGGAGGTTTGTGTAACTTATACTATTACAAACCCTGCGTAACTTCCAACACGAAGGCTTGGCCACATGGTCTCTTCTCCTGGGTAAAGTGTCCGGAGCTAATTGGAGGTCAGCGATCAACCCCGAGCCAGCAGTTTATTCGTGATTTCACCATTTGGAATTACGAATAGAAATAAGCGTAAAGTGCTGCCTCGGGGCCGGTGACTGGTCTCTAATTTAATAGCTCCAGGCACTTGGCGCAGGTAAAGAGACCGCACGAAACAGGCGGCTAAGTGAATCTGTCCTTTACAGACACCATGTAACCTCCAACAATGACTATAGCCCAGAAACTGGTGCAGGTAACGCATAACATTTAGCATTATTCCTTTCCACTTACTCCAAATGTACTAATCCCTGATTGTGAAGGAAGGTGATGGATAAATCGTCCGCTGGCAGCCATACTTACTATATTAGCCGATCGGACGTGCATCTCGTAGTTGTCTTGCTCTCCTTGCGTTGAACGGGTGACTTGATGCTCTTCTTCAATCTGCAATATAAACCCGTTACTTGCCAGCTTAGAGAGATTGCCCTGCAGGACTGCTCACAGCGACACTATAGTCAGTTCTATACAACAAGTGATTTTACCATCTTACATCTTAATGAGTCATTGGATGGAGAAGCCAATGTAAGAGCTGCCATTAAGGGGAAACTTATATATCCCATGCTAGAGTTCATACTGTATTAAAGACCAACTGCTATACAGAGATCATACAGTGCTAAGGAGCAGCTGCTATACAGAGATCATACAGTACAGAGGACCAGCTCCTATACAGAGATCATACGGTACTAAGGACCAGCTCCTATACAGAGATCATACGGTACTAAGGACCAGCTGCTATACAGAGATCATACGGTACAGAGGACCAGCTGCTATACAGAGATCATACGGTACAGAGGACCAGCTCCTATACAGAGATCATACGGTACAGAGGACCAGCTGCTATACAGAGATCATACAGTACTAAGAACCAGCTGCTATACAGAGATCATACGGTACAGAGGACCAGCTCCTATACAGAGATTATACGGTACAGAGGACCAGCTCCTATACAGAGATCATACGGTACAGAGGACCAGCTCCTATACAGAGATCATACGGTACAGAGGACCAGCTCCTATATAGAGATCATACAGTACTAAGGAGCAGCTCCTATACAGAGATCATACAGTACTAAGGAGCAGCTCCTATACAGAGATCATACGGTACAGAGGACCAGCTGCTATACAGAGATCATAGGGTACAGAGGACCAGCTGCTATACAGAGATCATACAGTACAGAGGACCAGCTCATATACAGAGATCATACAGTGCTAAGGAGCAGCTCCTATACAGAGATCATTCGGTACTAAGGACCAGCTGCTATACAGAGATCATACAGTACTAAGGACCAGCTGCTATACAGAGATCATACAGTACAAAGGACCAGCTCCTATACAGAGATCATACAGTACAAAGGACCAGCTCCTATACAGAGATCATACGGTACTAAGGAACAGCTCCTATACAGAGATCATACAGTACTAAGGAGCAGCTCCTATACAGAGATCATACGGTACAGAGGACCAGCTGCTATACAGAGATCATACAATACTAAGTACAAGCTCCTATACAGAGATCATACAGTACTAAGGAGCAGCTCCTATACAGAGATCATACGGTACAGAGGACCAGCTCATATAGAGATATGTGAAATACTGACCCTGGCGGTTTTGATGATCTCTGTGAAATTGTCCATGATGGATTTGATGTCATCTTTGAGCCTCTTGTTGTAGGATTGTAGCAGCGTCTCCTTGCTCTGTGGTAGCACTCTCTGCTGGGACATGACTTCACTTCACTGAAAAAGAATAAGAGACAGCGATATAGTAATGTGACAGCTGATCAGCGTACAACAACCACATTTTAAAAGATCCACAGGTCGAACTAATTATTTCACTTGTGATTCTGTGAGGAGACCTGGAAAACATGCACTGTTTGCGGTCCTGAGGACCAAGTTTGAGAACCTGTGCCTTAGGGCACATACATACTGGATGATGTGTCCAGTGAGCAACATAGTCAGCGGCAGGCCCGACGGGGGGTGCTGGCATCGGTACGTGCATACATACTTGCCGAAGCCGGCAACGACGGCGGGGCCATGCTGCATTCGGCAGTATTGCATCTCTAACTATATGCCCAGATTGAGCTGCATGTTCAGACGACTGGGGATATAATTAACGACCAGCGGGAGCGCGCATCGTCCGTCGTCTACTGCATACACACTGAACGATATGTCGTTCACAATTATCATCCAGTCTGCATGCGCCCTTAGGGCACAGAAGATCCTCTTCCTACTTTTAGATATCTTGTACACTATGGGCAAAATTTACTAAGCGGCGATTTGACGGCGGTTTCTATTCTATTCTAAACCCCGGCGGTTCGGTGGCGGTTTCTATTCTAAACCCCAGCGGTTTGGTGGCCGTTTTGCAGCGGTTTCTATATGACAGCCCTGTTCTATTCTATTCTAAAATGTGTTTTGATGGCAGCTTTGCAGGGGTTTTGGACTTAGTAAATCTACAGATAGCAAAACCGCCGCCAAACCACAGTCAAGACACATTTTAGAATAGAACAGGGCTGTCATTTAGAAACCGCTGCAGAATAGAATAGAAACCGCCACCAAACCGCCAGGGTTTACAATAGAATAGAAACCGCCGCTTAGTAAATTTTGCCCTATGCCTTTACAAGAACTCTTGAATTTTATGAGTAGATGAAGGGTTAAAAAAAAAAAAAGTGCAGTTTAGATAATTATGACATTCTAGCACCTTATTGGTTCAAATGAGTTTAAATCATGAAACATTCTTTGCTGGGGGATGCGTTTTCCTGTAGAGCAGAGGGTCCCACACTCCACGCCCAGATGGTTAAATTAAATTGAATGAGTTGCTAATTAAGCCACCTGTGCTTAAACATGGACATCCTTAAAACCTGGACTGTAATGGTGGAGTTTGGGAACCTCTGCTGTAGAGAAAATTGCTATGATAGGTGCTTATAGCAGAGTCCAACTGGATTTGAGGATTTTGCTTCATCCTGGTTCCTTTCATTCATATATTACAGAGGGTCTCAAACTCTGTCCTCAGGACCCCACACAGGTCACATTTTCCAGGTCACCCAACAGGTGCACAGGTGTACTCATTACTCACTGACATTTTAAAATATCCACAGGTGGAGCTAATTATTTCACTTGTGATTCTATGTGGATACCTGGAAAACATGCACTGTTTGGGGTCCTGAGGACAGAGTTTGAGAACTTGTGATATATTACATAGATCTGGAGTAGCGCTAATCTCCCCTGTGAGCAACTATTGGTTCTGTCTAAGGTGGAAACGTGTTACAGCCAGTGGGAAGTGCAAGTGGCAATCCCAGGATTTGGATGGTAGGACATCATATTAATAGGATGTATTTTATTAGTACTGGTTTATATTTCTGTTTGGTTAGCATAGCCATTTAATGTTAATGTCTTATTAAATGTATTTATAATACCTGTATAGTTAGGGGTTTTCCCTAGTATGTATGTGCTAACTTTAATAGTATGGAAGTGATTGTTTATCCCACCAAATGGACATTGAGGCCCATTTAATAAATATTTGCAGCTTATTACCCAAAAGAACCCTTTTTGTTTGGGGGGGGGGGGGGGGGGGTGGACTGAAAATATTTAGCATTCCCCAAATGTATGACAGTGGGACTGCAGCTGATATTTACGATACCTGCTGCAATCACTCCATCCCCACCGGGGATGCGATGCCGCTATGTTTTCCAACTTACAGAATGTATTGCGTATTGGAGATTGGCTACCACCATGGTGTAAGATGCGGAAGTCTATGGGCTACACATTGCAAAATCTACCTGGAGAGGGTTCCATAGAAACCCACCCCTCGGCAATGGCTGCAGCGCATGCGCTGGAGTCTCAGCAAAGGAGAGTAGAGACCGCGAACGCGGTCGCTTCAATCCTGGCACATTGCAGGGTGCTTTTTGTTACACCTGGGCAGTATGATCGCATCTTACAATGCGCTAATATTGCACCAGATCACACTGCAAATGCCATCATTAATAAATGGGCCCCTATGTAATGGTTAGTCATCAGTGCATGATTTGATGACAAAGCCCCTCCACTGTTCACTGGAGGGCTGCAATGTTCACCCCTAACATTGCTGCTGGGCTACTACAATCTATATAGCTCCCCATAGAGTGCAGACCCAGAGGAAGTGTGGGGGGGGGGGGAGGTGCAGACCCCTATGCTGTTGGGTAGTTCCAATAACAAGTCTATACTAGAGCACTGAATAAACTGCTAATCCCCAGCTGATGAAGCATTGCAGAGCAACCCACACACAATGTGCAGCCGCCCCCACAGTCTATGGAGCGCAGGCCGGTCAGCGCCCCATAACTTACCCGGCAACGGGCCCCGCAGACTGCTGCTAAGCCGATGCACTGTTACTGACTACCCTGCTAGCCGCTGCCCCATAACAGCCTCGCCCACACATCTCGCTGATTGGCTGCAATGTCACTCCTTAACTTCTCCTTGGCTGACTATAAAACGTCAGTCATTTCAGCCGACCAGAGCCCCGTTTCAAGTTGGGTTGATCGAACAGAGTCTTAAAGCGACAGCGCCTGTACTGAGGCATAAGATATTATTACATGATGTGATGGGTTATTCTATAAATAGCACAGACCAATAGATCGATTGTGGAAATAATGTAATTACTGAACATATATTTGTAGAGCCGTAACTAGACGTTTGGTGCCCTGTGCCAGAGAGAGCCTCTCATCTCCATGTGTTACTCCCTGTATGACGCTGCATGGGGCGGTGACATCACTATATAGTGTAGTATGTGCTGCAGTTGCTATGAGACAGGTGATACAATGTAGCAGCCTCTCATCTCCCTGTGTTACTCCCTGTATGACGCTGCATGGGGCGGTGACATCACTATATAGTGTAGTATGTGCTGCAGTTGCTATGAGACAGGTGATACAATGTAGCAGCCTCTTATCTCCCTGTGTTACTCCCTGTATGACGCTGCATGGGGCGGTGACATCACTATATAGTGTAGTATATGTGCTGCAGTTACTATGAGACAGGTGATACAATGTAGCAGCCTCTCATCTCCCTGTGTTACTCCCTGTATGACGCTGCATGGGGCGGTGACATCACTATATAGTATATGTGCTGCAGTTGCTATGAGACAGGTGATACAATGTAGCAGCCTCTTATCTCCCTGTGTTACTCCCTGTATGACGCTGCATGGGGTGGTGACATCACTATATAGTGTAGTATATGTGCTGCAGTTGCTATGAGACAGGTGATACAATGTAGCAGCCTCTCATCTCCCTGTGTTACTCCCTGTATGACGCTGCATGGGGCGGTGACATCACTATATAGTGTAGTATGTGCTGCAGTTACTATGAGACAGGTGATACAATGTAGCAGCCTCTCATCTCCCTGTATGACGCTGCATGGGGCGGTGACATCACTATATAGTGTAGTATGTGCTGCAGTTACTATGAGACAGGTGATACAATGTAGCAGCCTCTCATCTCCCTGTATTACTCCCTGTATGACGCTGCATGGGGCGGTGACATCACTATATAGTGTATATGCTGCAGTTACTATGAGACAGGTGATACAATGTAACAGCCTCTCATCTCCCTGTGTTACTCCCTGTATGACGCTGCATGGGGCGGTGACATCACTATATAGTGTAGTATGTGCTGCAGTTACTATGAGACAGGTGATACAATGTAGCAGCCTCTCATCTCCCTGTGTTACTCCCTGTATGACGCTGCATGGGGCGGTGACATCACTATATAGTGTAGTATATGTGCTGCAGTTACTATGAGACAGGTGATACAATGTAACAGCCTCTCATCTCCCTGTTACTCCCTGTATGACGCTGCATGGGGCGGTGACATCACTATATAGTGTAGTATGTGCTGCAGTTACTATGAGACAGGTGATACAATGTAACAGCCTCTCATCTCCCTGTGTTACTCCCTGTATGACGCTGCATGGGGTGGTGACATCACTATATAGTGTAGTATATGTGCTGCAGTTGCTATGAGACAGGTGATACAATGTAGCAGCCTCTCATCTCCCTGTGTTACTCCCTGTATGACGCTGCATGGGGCGGTGACATCACTATATAGTGTAGTATGTGCTGCAGTTACTATGAGACAGGTGATACAATGTAGCAGCCTCTCATCTCCCTGTATGACGCTGCATGGGGCGGTGACATCACTATATAGTGTAGTATGTGCTGCAGTTACTATGAGACAGGTGATACAATGTAGCAGCCTCTCATCTCCCTGTATTACTCCCTGTATGACGCTGCATGGGGCGGTGACATCACTATATAGTGTATATGCTGCAGTTACTATGAGACAGGTGATACAATGTAACAGCCTCTCATCTCCCTGTGTTACTCCCTGTATGACGCTGCATGGGGCGGTGACATCACTATATAGTGTAGTATGTGCTGCAGTTACTATGAGACAGGTGATACAATGTAGCAGCCTCTCATCTCCCTGTGTTACTCCCTGTATGACGCTGCATGGGGCGGTGACATCACTATATAGTGTAGTATGTGCTGCAGTTACTATGAGACAGGTGATACAATGTAGCAGCCTCTCATCTCCCTGTGTTACTCCCTGTATGACGCTGCATGGGGCGGTGACATCACTATATAGTGTATATGCTGCAGTTACTATGAGACAGGTGATACAATGTAGCAGCCTCTCATCTCCCTGTGTTACTCCCTGTATGACGCTGCTCCTGTAGCTGGGCCGGAGATCTCGCTCACTGGCCGGGAGTCTCGCGAGAGTTGGCGCGCAGTACAAATATTACCCACAATGCCCTGGTCTTCCTCTCTCTGCCCCCGTCCGCCATGGTGAGTGCGCTGAGATCCCGGCTCCCGTATCCGGCTCCATCCTCCTCCCCCCGGGCCCCATCCCGGCCAGGTCACCGCTCCGTGTGTGCCCCGGGCTCCGCTCTCCTGCTTCCCGGGGGTATCTCCCACCTACACGGGGCGGCGCTTGGTCACCTCACACCGCGGCCTCTCCGGGCTACTCAGGCCGCCGCTGAGCGCTGTCCATGGGGCAGGGGTCACGTTATCAGCGCCAGGCTTCCGTGCGGCCTGCTCACCCCGGAGAGGCCTCGGCCTGTCCTAACTTCTAACCTCCTTTCCCCTGTATCTCCGCATAGTGTGTGTGCATGTGTGTGTAGGGATATGTATATGTGTGTGTGTGTGTGTGTGGGGATATGTGTGTGTGTGTGTAGGGATATGTGTGTGTGTGTAGGGATATGTGTGTGTGTGTGTGGGGATGTGTGTGTGTGTGTAGGGATGTGTGTGTGGATATGTGTGTGTGTAGGGATATGTATGTGTGTGTAGGGATATGTATGTGTGTGTAGGGATATGTATGTGTGTGTAGGGATATGTATGTGTGTGTAGGGATATGTATGTGTGTGTAGGGATATGTGTGTGTGTGTGTAGGGATGTATGTGTGTGTGTGTGTAGGGATGTGTGTGTGTGTGTGTGTAGGGATGTATGTGTGTGTGTGTGTAGGGATATGTGTGTGTGTGTGTGTGTGTAGGGATATGTGTGTGTGTGTGTGTAGGGATATGTGTGTGTGTGTGTGTAGGGATATGTGTGTGTGTGTGTGTAGGGATATGTGTGTGTGTGTGTGTAGGGATATGTGTGTGTGTGTGTGTAGGGATATGTGTGTGTGTGTGTAGGGATATGTGTGTGTGTGTGTGTAGGGATATGTGTGTGTGTGTGGGGGGATATGTATGTATGTGTGTGTGTGTGTGTACTGTTACATCCGCTGCGAGGTTAGGTCTATCTAAACTATGTATAAACTCTATCATGCACCACTTTACTGCTGTATACATGCATTGTGTATATACTATGGAGATATGTATGATGTCCCCTCTACTGTATGTGTGTGTGTGACACTGTTATAGTGTTCTCTGTGTATGATGCTTGATATAACTTTTATATAGTGTTGTATGTATTGTTCAGATAGTTAACTATTTGGCTCTATGTAGTCCCCTGGAATTACATGCCATGTTGTGCTGCTCCCGAGATGACATGCCGTGTTGTCTCTCGCTGACATGCCGTGTTGTGCCCCCCTCCCCTTGCTGGCATGACATGCCGTGTTGCTCTCGCTGACATGCCGTGTCTGAGGTGTGCAGATGATGTGATGGAATATTTGCTGTCTGAACCCGTGATTACACATTTACCCACCAAGATCGCTGATGCACAACCATTGGGCGCTAGTTCCTGTCCACCCAGTGTGGTTATGGGGTTTTGTATGTAGCATACTTCGAGGGTATGCCATGATGTGTGCGCTGAGCTTATTGATTGCTTACGCCTGTCGCCATTTTTTTCCCCTGCCAGCCTAAGGGAAAGAAGGCCAAGGGGAAGAAGGTGGCACCGGCCCCTTCTGTGGTCAAGAAGGTCGAAGCAAAGAAGGTTGTGAACCCTCTCTTTGAGAAGAGGCCAAAGAACTATGGGATTGGTGAGTGTAACGTGCGCCCTGTACGTCTGGGGTAGATGTAGATTTCCATGTTCTGCTCCGGGGGCTGTTTAATCACTTTGTACTACTGCTATTGGGCATTTGTATGCTGGGTGAGCCAGGCTCTGCTGCTCATTGGTGGGTGTATATATACAAGGGGGTTTCTTGGTTGATTCAAGTGTAAATGAGATGTGAAAACAATATGGCGGCAGGTGTTGATGGGAAATGTACATGGTGGTAGATGCTAGTCCAGACTGAACTGTTGTATTGCGGTTGGTTTTTACATGAACCTTTCCATAGTGCCAGGTGTATAATGCTGTTGGGAACCTCAGTCTCTGTAAATTGCTGGTGTCATAGCTACTAATATTATCCTATGCTTCCCACCTCTGAGCTAGCGCCTGTGGCTTATGCTCATGTAATGATGTCATGGTTGTACAGTATATTTGTAGGCATGTTTGTATCTTGTATACTAAGAGGCATCTACATGCCATTGGTGAAAACCTTGTTAAACGCCGTCACACGTGTGCAGATGATGTCACCAATATTTGCTATCTGAGTTAGTGGTGATTACACACTTCCACCAAGATCGCTGATGCACAGTGTAGAGGCTGCATTGTGTGGCCGCCTCCTGTTTGTGGCGTCTCCTTCATCCATGTTTGGTTTATTGCATCTAATCCAGGTCAAGACATCCAACCCAAGAGGGATCTGACCCGATTTGTGAAATGGCCTCGTTATGTCCGGCTCCAGCGCCAGAGATCTATCCTGTACAAGCGCCTGAAGGTCCCGCCCGCCATCAACCAGTTCACCCAGGCCCTGGACCGGCAGACGGGTGAGAAGCTTGTGCTCTGTTATGGTGGTGGCTATATTGGCTCTTAGTACGCACAAATCCCTGCACTTAATGGAGTTCATTTGTTTAATCTGTGCAAAATTAGTCTGTGTATTTTGACCGCTGACTATATTGACCATCTAAATAAGAATTGTATATTGTACACACAAAGCGAAAAATAGAAGTCACTTAGTTTTCTTTTCTACAAGTTTCCTGTATTAACTTTATTACCAGACACTAACCTTTTTTGGGTATCATGCAGGAGGGAGGTTATATAGTCCTGCGTTGTGCTAGTGGCCAATCTGTAGGATACATTATAGTGTGCTGGGAACTGATTGTATAGCTGTGCCCCCTTGTCACTGGTGAGGTGTCTGTAGCCAAACAATAGGGTTTAATGGAAACCTATTTGTGTTAGTACTAAAGCTGTATACACACACAACTATTTTGTTACCAACGATTTTCTGTCAGATTTTCTAAAGTGTAATGAACCATTTTTTTGAACTACAAACGATTTTTGTAACTTCCCTTTAATGAAAATCGTTCAATTGGTCAGTCAGAATGAACTACAAACGGGAACGCGCATGAACGTTATAACTCAGAAACTGAACGATTTTTTTTTCAACTATCGTTTTAGTTAAATCGTTCAAGAAATCGTTGTGTATGCACCTTTAGAGGTTAATTTTATATGCATCTTAAGAATCACTTATGTAATTAAGGGGTCTATTTACTAAGCAGGGTTAGGAGACAGAGTGAAAAGTGATAAGGTGCCAGCCAATCAGCTCCCAACTGTCATCTCACAGGCTGTTTGAAAAATGACAGTTGGGAGCTGATTGGCTGGTACCTTATCACTTTCTTATCACTTTTCACTCTCTCATAACACTGCTTAGTAAATAGACCCCATAATCTGAACTCTTGATGATGCCAAAAACCGAAGTTAAACTTTACATAGGTGCCTGTGTTTTTGTTTTTCTGTCAGTGGGTGCGTGGCTTGTGGGGTTTATTTTTATTTCAATTTTGGTTGTACTGTTGTATTTGCTGTATTGGCTTTTTCCTGCCTATGGCTGGTTATTCATGTGCAAATGATGTCACTAATATTTGCTATCTGAATATCGGTGATTACACTCTTCCACCAAGATCTCTGATGCACATTGTGCTAAATGCATAGTGTGCGCCTTGTTCTGGCAGGCTGGCCACTGACGTCTCTCCTTCGCTCTCTCTCCCCCCTCCCAGCCACTCAGCTCTTTAAACTGGCCCACAAATACCGACCTGAAACGAAGCAGGAGAAGAAGAAAAGGCTTCTGGCGCGCGCCGAACAGAAAGCGGCTGGCAAACCGGACGTCCCCACCAAGAGGCCCCCTGTAATCAGAGCAGGTAGACCGCAGGGCTCTTGTAGTGCGTCCTCGCCGTGCTCATTGCCATGATGTATGAATTTCTTCACCTGAAGTACACCGTGTGGATTATAACACGAGCTTTTTAACCCTGAGCAATGACGCTCGGGACTTGTACGGCCGTGTTTCCTGATCATGCGAAAAGCTGAGCGAATGTTTTCTCCTTCAGGTGTCAACACTGTGACCACTCTGGTGGAAAACAAGAAGGCACAATTGGTGGTCATCTCACACGATGTGGATCCTATCGAGGTGTGTGGAGGGGTTAACATTGGCTTAATTGTAATGAGTATAATGGCCCCGGCAGATGCCTGGTCACTGTATAGAGTCGTTGTTATTGATCACGGACTCCCATAGTTGTGAATTAGATAGAAGTTCTCTCTTGGTTATGGCGGAACTTGCAGATTGCGATGATGTATGAATTTCTTCACCTGATCAATTGTGAAGATCAAAAATGAGCTTTTTAACCCTGAGCAATCCCAAGTCTGCCCTCTGATAGCATCCAGTTTCTTATACTGTGTGTGTGTGTAAAAATTTATTATTTAAGAGCTTTGCTCAGCCTGCTTTACCCTCTGGTCTTCCAGCTGGTCGTCTTCCTGCCTGCATTGTGCCGCAAAATGGGGGTACCCTACTGTATCGTCAAGGGCAAAGCTAGACTGGGGCGCCTGGTCCACAGGAAGACCTGCACAAGCGTCGCTTTCACACAAGTCAACCCGTAAGTGTCCTCATCTTTTGGGGTGTCTTTACCCCAGTGTGTGTGTGACCACCTTCTGAGCAATGATGTAAACAGAATTTCTTTACCTGAATGTCACCGTGTGGTTCCTAGAGCTTTTTAACCCTGAGCAGCGAAGGTTCTGCTACTGTAATGAACTGGGGGTTATGTCTGGTGCACAACGCTGACCTTTGCTTTCATTCACAGGGAAGACAAGGGGGCACTCGCTAAGCTGGTGGAATCGGTTAAGACCAACTACAATGAAAGACATGATGAGGTAAGAGGCATGGGTGTAGGCGGGTTTCTACTTTGCAGCTCTCCCGTGATAGATGCTCCCTTTCTGAAGCTACTTACATTCCACCCTTCTGAACGTTCATGGATGCAGAACTTTATTTTATCGCGCTTATACAGCGGATCCAGGACACACTGCAGCTACTTCTGAGATATACTCGGCACGGATTAAATGCATATATTGCAGAACACTGGCTTTCTCAGAGTATCTAAACTGGTTCTGGTATTCTGAGGACCTAAATCTGAGCTGGGTGTGATATGAAAGTATTACATTGAGGCTTCTCAACGGGTCTCCTGAAGCTCCAGTGAGAGGAGATGCCTACCAGCTACTTTTCAATCTAGGTGGTAATGGTCTTAAACATGAAAAGTTTATGTAACTTTGCTTTCCTTAGATTCGGTGACTTAGTCTTAAAACTGGAGACTCCTATTTTATATAAGAATCTGCAGGTCCTTAAGGGCTATCAGCAGCACTTCCCTACTGGAGTTCCCCCACGTCCTGTACGGCTTATGGGACCGCTAGTCTTATTGGAAACCATTGGCTCTTCTGAAGCCACAAAATACCTTTCTGCAGAGTTAATGTGTAAGGATGTTACATTGGTGCCATTGTCCCTAGTGGGTTTCTTGACAATGATCTGATACACTACAGGATGAGATTACATATATCGCTTTTCCTTCTTGAAATGAACTTATGTATTTTTTTTTTTTTCTCTCCTTCCTTAGATCCGTCGTCACTGGGGCGGTGGAATCCTTGGACCGAAGTCAGTGGCCAGAATTGCCAAGCTTGAGAAGGCGAAGGCCAAGGAACTGGCCACCAAGCTGGGTTAAATGTACCAGGTGTCACCGATCTGTTCTGTACATAATAAAAACCATTTCGGAAGATCCATTTTTACTGTCTTTATGTGAATGTGGCTTTTTTCCAGGCTTCTCACGGTGGTTACTGCTGCACTAAATTCCACACATGGGTATAAACTAAATGGTTAAAACTCTATACGCTAGTATCTGGCCTCCAATCCCTCCTTCTGAGAGTGACCTATCGAATCAGAGGCCTGCCTTCCATGACTAAGGTGCATTGTGTGCGGTGAGGTTGCTGATTGTCACTACAGGACCCCCAATATCCACACTGTATGACCAGTGATGGTTGTCCCACCGACTCAACGTAACGGGTACACAATACCACCTAGATGTAGCTGGATCTCTTAATGCACCACTAGGGTTTGTGTAAAATTTACTTGCACATTTGAAAGTTTATTTTATTTTTTTGCCATTAGTTTTACACTAAAGTTAGGTGACCCTGTCCAGTATCATATGGGCGAGGGAGGAGTTGGCACAATAAGGTCGGAATATATGGATAGTGAAAGCGATTGTCAAACTTAAAATCGGCTACAACACTACTGCTAGTCTTCTATTGAAATAAACAAGTGCGCGTGGGTTTGACTGACTTAACTTTTTTTTTTAAGAGCTGCAGAACTAGCGGAAAATCAGAAGTACATTTAAGGGGGTGTATGCGGCTTTTGACTGGCTAGTGACACTGCTCAGCTAACTGAGTTTTTTTGTATTTTGGCTACACTGACTGATGGGATTCCTGTGAACACCTTGCTTTGATCACACAAGTGCGAACTATGGGGGTCATTCAGACCCACTCGCAAGCAGCAGTACGCTCGCAAGTGGGTCGATGTTCCCCACTGCGCATGTGCACGACGGAGGGAGCTCCGTCGTGCGCATGCGCGAAACCCGGACTGCGACAACCAAGCTGTCGCTCCAGGTCTCGCACCAAGGGGGGCGTGCTGTCGATGGTGACTGACAGCACGCCCCCTTTGGTGGGCGTGCCTCCCAGACGGAGGCGTTCCCATGGGAACGCCTGCCGTCTGAAGCCGGCCCCACTGACATCACTAGTGATGTCAGTGGGAGTGATTTTGGCTCTGATAGAGCCAAAATCACTCCAGGGCTTGTGGCTGGGAAACCCTACCGCAGGGTTTCCGTCGCAAGTCCGATGGTCAAGACCATCGCGACCATCTTTTTGGACGCTCGTATATGCTGTGGGTGGTGACCCACAGCTATACGAGCGTCCAAGAGGACGCTCCATTTTAATGGAGGAGGGCCATGATTCAGAGTGAGCGGCTCTGAATCGGGCCCTATGTCGACTGGCAAAATGGCCACTATAAGGCACTGTCATTTTAGTTGTAAACTTGTGCAGTAGATTTTCAAGTGTAGTGACCTGAATGAGGACTTCTGTCAATACGGTCTCACAGCAGTGTCCTGTATTGATCGAATGATGATGCCGCGTAGTAATGCCTCAAATTCAAAATATGGTAAACAATTAAATATGCGGAACATTACCTCCCCTTAGGAAGTTGCGAAACTTGTGATTTTATGCCCTACAGTGCATCTGGAAAGTATTCACAATGCTTCACTTTTTCCACATTTTGTTACATCCTTATTCAATAATGGAATAAATTCATTTTTGTCCTCAAAATTCTACACACAATACCCCATAATGACAACTAAGATTATATTTTTTTGTTGCATATTTAATAAAAAACAAAACACATGTACATAAAGTATTCACAACCTTTGCTCAATACTTTGTTGATGCGCCTTTGGCAGCAATTACAGCCTCCAAGTCATTTTGAATATGATGCCACAAGCTTGGCACACCTATCTTGGGGCAGTTTCGCCCATTCCTCTTTGCAGCACCTCTCAAGCTCCATCAGGTTGGATGGGAAGCGTCGGTGCACAGCCATTTTCAGATCTCTCCAGAGATGTTTATTCTGATTCAAGTCTGGTCTCTGGCTGGGCCACTCAAGGACATTCACGGAGTTGTCCTGAAGCCACTCCTCTCATATCTTGGCTGTGTGCTCAGGGTCGTCGTCCTGCTGAAAGATGAACCGTCGCCCCAGTCGAGCGCTCTGGAGCAGGTTATCATCCAGGGTGTCTCTGTACATTGCTGCATTCATCTTTCTCTCTATCCTGACTAGTCTCCCAGATCCTTCCACTGAAAAACATCCTCACAACATGATGCTGCCACCACCATGCGTCACTGTAGGGATGGTATTGGCCTGGTGATGAGTGGTGCCTGGTTACCTCCTAACATAATGCCTGGCATTCATGGCAGAGAGTTCAATCTTTGTGTCTTATGGTCTGAGTCCTTGGCAAACTCCAGGTGGGCAGCCATGTGCTTTTTATTAAGGAGTGGCTTCCGTCTGGCCACTTTACCAGACAGGCCTGATTGGTGGATTGCTGCAGAGATGGTTGTCCTTCTGGAAGGTTCTCTCTCCACAGAGGAATGCTGTAGGTCTGACAGTGGCCATTGGTTTCTTGGTCACCTCCCTGACTAGAGCCCTTCTCCCCCGATCGCTCAGTTTAGACGTCCGGCCAACTCTAGGAAGAGTCCTGGTGGTTCCAAACTTCTTCCTTTTACGGATGATGGAGGCCACTGTGCTCAATGGGACCTTCAAAAGCAGCAGATATTTTTCTGTACCCTTCACCAGATTTGTGCCTCGAGACAATCCTGTCTCTGAGGTCTACAGAGACTTCATGGTTGGTTTGTGCTCTGACTGACATGCGCTGTCTAGTGTGGGACCTTTATATAGACAGGTGTATGCCTTTTTCAAAATGTCCAATCAATGAATTTACCACAGATGGACTCCAATTTAAGCTGTAGGAACACCTCAAAGATCAATGGAAACAGGATGCACCTGAGCTCAATTTTGAGCTTCATGGCAAAGGCCGTGAGTACTTGCGTACATGTGATTTCTTTACGTATTTTTTTTTTTTTCTTTTTTAAATTAAATTGGCAAAAAACTCAACTTTTTACATGTCATTATGAGGTAATGTGTGTAGAATTTTGAGGACAAAAATCATTTTGAAATAAAGGCTGTAACATAACAAAACGTGGAAAAAAGTGAAGCGCTGTGAATACTTTCCGGATGCACTGTATGATTTCCTCTACAGGCAATTTCGAGTCATGTGCGTCTCCGCTTACCTGCAACTAAGGGGTGTAACAGAGCGGCAATGCGGCATTCTCGCACAGGCGAGAGTTGAGAGGATGTGTAGACCCCACTATACAGTGCTGGGAATATGCAGAGATCTGTCTTATTTCAGGTGCACCTAATATAGCGCGGGTGCTATGTAACAGTGTGTGGTTTGGGCCCTGTTCGGTCGCACAGATGTCTACCACTTTTGAACCCACACTTTTTTTTTTTTAAATAAACCCTTCACCGTATAAGTTTAAGCTGAGTACACGCCATATGACCGATCGTCTGATAATATGATGTGGATTATCCTTTTATATGATGCCACAGTTGATTGGCCAATATATCTGCTGCCCGTCGGCCAGTGTGTACCAGCGATCTATCTGAGTGACATCATTAACAGACCTCTGCTGCAGAGCCGATGGCCGATGTGTCTGCAGACCGCCCGTACACATGCAGCAGAGTCTGCGGGGAGGGGCGCGGAGCTGCGACCTCAAGCAGATGGTCGTTCAATGTGTATGAATGACCACCTGCAGACATATCTGTATAGTGTGTACCCACCTTTAGTGAACGCTAGTAGGCTGGTGCTGTACCAAAGTCTACTGTGCAAACCATGGTCCTCGGGAAGATGGCACTGTGGACGTTTTTCTGGCAATTCTTATTTTTCTACTGTGCATGCTCAGGTCTCCGAGGTTATGGTGCGGCGGCCATTTTCCCAGCAATTTACTTTTCTACTGCGCATGTGCGAAAATGGTTGCCGCACTATTTTCCTGGTGATTTGAATACCCCCTGCCACAGCCATTGCAGGACCTCCGGAGAGGTAAGTATTGAAAAAAAAATAAAAAATGGGTTCATGTGTGGGCCTTAAGGTGCCCATACTTCAGCGATTGTCACGATGCGATAGGAAATGCCGGCGTGTCGGGGTGGAAACGCCAACCTCCCACCATCTATGTTCTGCGATCCGTCGCCGGATCACAGGAATTTGTCATGTTAAATGTCGTCGATTTGACAATTGTGATAATTTTTTGATCGCGATCGTCAAATTGCCGAAATCCAACCTGTTTGATTTCTGTGATGCCGGCTTGCAGGATCGCGGCAATGTATGTTTATATAACCCAGTGAAATTCACTTATCAAATCGATGTGGCGAAGGTGAATTTTTTTAGATCTTTCAATTTACAAGGATGGAAACCTATTGGGGACTACCCTGTACACAAAAGCCACTGACAGGAATACTATCTTGTATGCTACCAGGTTTCATCCTATCCATCTATTGGAAAGTCTACCGGTTTCACAATATCTCCGGGTCCTTCGTAATAACACGGATAGTGTTAGAATGGAAGAACTGACCGAGATGACGATGAAATTTAGTGAACGTGGCTATAAAAAAGATGTGATACAGAGGTGCCTCGCCAAAGCTCGTCATGCCCTGACGGGAATACAAGGAAACATTGTTGAAAAACAAGAACGGATGGTGTACGTAAGTACATATAAGACACCATTGGTCAGGAAAACGTTGAGAAAACATTGGCCCATTGTTTCCTCAGATAAAAAGCTGGAGGCGGTTGTTGTGCGAGCACCTCTGATGTCCTATTAGAGAGGACCTAACCTCAAGGAGATGCTAGTGAGGACTACACTGAGACCAACACCAGAGTATACGTCTACTTGGCTACATAGCCAGAAACCTGGGTGCTACAGGTGTACGGAAGGCGTCACCTCAAACGCAATGCAGACGGGTCCCTCTTTTCCACATCCTTTGGGCGTCAGATAAAGATTAAGTAGAAGTTGGTCTGTACAATGGATCATGTCATATACCTACTCGCATGTCCGTGTGGGTTGGGATATGTTGGCATGACCACGCGATGCTTCAGAGAAAGGATGGCTAATCATCGGCTATCCATTCGCCAAGCCCTAACCTCAGGAATATCAGACAAACCGGTGGCCTTACATTTTTGGAAGTTGAACCATCAGGTAGCCACACTGAGGGTGTGAACTGATTGACTGGGTACCACCCCCCGTAAGGCGAGGGGATAGGGTACTGAAATTGCGCAAAATTGAGTCTGTGGATTTTTCGACTTGGGACACTAACCCCACGTGGACTAAATGAGTCCAATCCAATGACTATGTTTTTGAAATAAGTTGCAGGGTCCTTTGGCAGTGATAGTGGGTCATCATAATAGTCCTTTTTTTTGGACTAATGTTCTTTTTTTTATTATAGGTGTGTTTTTATAGTTGTATTAGTATTTCATTATGTACTACTGGTCCTCATTTGTATCTTGCCTTTGACATCCGCCATAATTAGGATCATTAGTGCTTGCGTTTACTATTTGTGAGTTAGGGGTTTAGAAACGATGGTGTATAGTTTGTGTAAATAGCTCCATGATGCTCAGCAGTGGTATAGTAATTGATGTTTGTTTACATGGCTGTCACGCTGTTTATAGGTGACGTTAGTCCTGTACAAGCCCTGTGAGTTAGATCGGTGGTTTCTTGGTTGCCTAGCAATGCGCGGAGACACAGCGTGCTACATGTGCTGATTAACAGGTCATGTGCCCGCAGCGCATTGGAGACCAATGTCTATCTGGTCGCATTGCAATGCGCCGTGATATAGCGTGTTGCCCGTGTCACATGACAGGAAGTGCTCGTCACTTCCGTGATGCGCTCCATGTGGGACTAGACACACGGCGGTAACAGGTATGGTATATATGGGGACCAGTGTTTAATATATGTTATGATGCTATGGGTGATGCACGTGTGCTGGTGAAACAACTATCTTTTGAATACATATGATTATCTTGACAAAGGTCCTCCGGCATCGAAACGTCGATCAAATCTATTCACCCATGTGAGATATTGGAATAAAATAAATTACTGGCTTTTGGGGAGTGCCCTCTGTTCTTGTTGTATAAGGACTTCTTTTGGATATATTGGGACTACACGCTAGTCTTGGGAGGTCGCACCCCTCTGCTGGACCTATTGGACATGAGTGCAGGACCATTGGATTTCTATATAATAAATATATATATATATATATATATATATATATATATATATATATACACACACACACACACACAATGTGTTTTTATGCTGGCACTGGCGTTAATTATGGCAATATAAAGCACTTAGTGGGTTACAATAAAATGGAAGAATCGGAGGTGGGAGGTCACACCCCTGATGAGGTTTTGAGAAACAAAACCTGTTCCGTGGCCTCCCACTGTTTTTCTGGTGATAAGAGGAGCACATTTTGAAATCAGCTGGATTTTGTTTTGGTCAGATTCCTTGTGACTGATGTCTGAGAATGAGTCTGGCGATTTCCCCTAGCGCGGATGCTACTTCAGATAAGCCTGAATTTATTGTCTTGTGAGCATATTTTATTTGCAAGTGTTTCTTTTTTTTTTTTGTTTTTTTTGTTATTGAATATATTCCCTTTGTTGTACGGAGTAGCACCAGAGTGTGTTTGCTTATTACAGGAGGATACTGTGGTGGATCAGCGAATTGGAATGCTTGGCTTTGAAGTTTTGAAAAGTGATTTCAAACAAACTAAATTTTTTGATCCAAAATACACATAAATACGGCAGCACTCTATAAGGGTGAAACGGTTATACATGTTACACTAGGGGGTCAATTTAATTAGGAGCGAGTTTGTGAAAGCGAATCTATATCATAAATATCGTGTATCATGAAACCCGCGTACATCATGTGAAAGCGTGCACCCGAGAAATGAGATTTTCTACAATAGGCAACCTGGGAGAAGAGCATGAAAAAACGGGGAAACCATCCTGGACCCAAAAAAATTTGACAACTGAGATAGCAGCACCATATAGAAGGCTGTTGGTGACAGCTGAGACTACCTGTCCCCCATCATTTACACCTCCCACTACCTGTCCCCCATCATTTACACCTCCACATACCTGTCCCACATCATACACACCTCCACATACCTGTCCCCCATCATTTACACCTCCCACTACCTGTCCCCCATCATTTACACCTCCCCCTACCTCTCCCCCATCATTTACACCTCCACTTACCTGTCCCACATCATTTACACCTCCACATACCTGTCCCACATCATTTTACACATCCATACCTGTCCCCCATCATTTACACCTCATTATACCTGTCCCCCATCATTTACACCTCATTATACCTGTCCCCCATCATTTACACCTCCACCTACCTGTCTCACATCATTTACACCTCCACCTACCTGTCCCCCATCATTTACACCTCCACCTACCTGTCCCCCATCCTTTACACCTCCACCTACCTGCCCCCCATCATTTACACCTCATTACACCTGTCCCCCCATCATTTACACCTCATTATACCTGTCCCCCATCATTTACACCTCCACCTACCTGTCTCACATCATTTACACCTCCACCTACCTGTCCCCCATCATTTACACCTCATTACACCTGTCCCCCATCATTTACACCTCATTATACCTGTCCCCTATCATTTACACCTCATTACACCTGTCCCCCCATCATTTACACCTCATTATACCTGTCCCCCATCATTTACACCTCCACCTACCTGTCTCACATCATTTACACCTCCACCTACCTGTCCCCCATCATTTACACCTCATTACACCTGTCCCACATCATTTACACCTCATTATACCAGTCCCCCATCATTTACACCTCCACCTACCTGTCCCCCATCATTTACACCTCCCCATACCTGTCTCACATCATACACACCTCCACATACCTGTCCCCCATCATTTACACCTCCACCTACCTGTCTCACATCATTTACACCTCCACGTACCTGTCCCACATCATTTACACCTCCACCTACCTGCCCCATCAATTACACCTCATTATACCTGTCCCCCATCATTTACACCTCATTACACCTGTCCCACATCATTTACACCTCATTATACCTGTCCCACATCATTTACACCTCATACCTGTCCCACATCATTTACACCTCATTATACCTGTCCCCCATCATTTACACCTCCACATACCTGTCTCCCATCATTTACACCTCCACATACCTGTCTCACATCATTTACACCTCCACATACCTGTCTCACATCATTTACACCTCCACCTACCTGTCTCACATCATTTACACCTCCACGTACCTGTCCCACATCATTTACACCTCCACCTACCTGCCCCATCAATTACACCTCATTATACCTGTCCCCCATCATTTACACCTCATTACACCTGTCCCACATCATTTACACCTCATTATACCTGTCCCACATCATTTACACCTCATTATACCTGTCCCACATCATTTACACCTCATTATACCTGTCCCCCATCATTTACACCTCCACATACCTGTCTCCCATCATTTACACCTCCACATACCTGTCTCACATCATTTACACCTCCACATACCTGTCTCACATCATTTACACCTCCACCTACCTGTCCCCCATCACTTACACCTCCACCTACCTGTCCTCCATCATTTACACCTCCACCTACCTGTCCCCCATCCTTTACACCTCCACCTACCTGCCCCCCATCATTTACACCTCATTACACCTGTCCCACATCATTTACACCTCATTATACCTGTCCCACATCATTTACACCTCATTATACCTGTCCCACATCATTTACACCTCATTATACCTGTCCCCCATCATTTACACCTCCACATACCTGTCTCCCATCATTTACACCTCCACATACCTGTCTCCCATCATTTACACCTCCACATACCTGTCTCACATCATTTACACCTCCACCTACCTGTCCCCCATCATTTACACCTCCACCTACCTGTCCCCCATCATTTACACCTCCACCTACCTGTCCCCCATCATTTACACCTCCCCATACCTGTCTCACATCATACACACCTCCACATACCTGTCCCCCATCATTTACACCTCCACCTACCTGTCTCACATCATTTACACCTCCACGTACCTGTCCCACATCATTTACACCTCCACCTACCTGCCCCATCAATTACACCTCATTATACCTGTCCCCCATCATTTACACCTCATTACACCTGTCCCACATCATTTACACCTCATTATACCTGTCCCACATCATTTACACCTCATTATACCTGTCCCACATCATTTACACCTCATTATACCTGTCCCCCATCATTTACACCTCCACATACCTGTCTCCCATCATTTACACCTCCACATACCTGTCTCACATCATTTACACCTCCACATACCTGTCTCACATCATTTACACCTCCACCTACCTGTCCCCCATCACTTACACCTCCACCTACCTGTCCCCCATCATTTACACCTCCACCTACCTGTCCCCCATCCTTTACACCTCCACCTACCTGCCCCCCATCATTTACACCTCATTACACCTGTCCCACATCATTTACACCTCATTATACCTGTCCCACATCATTTACACCTCATTATACCTGTCCCCCATCATTTACACCTCATTACACCTGTCCCACATCATTTACACCTCATTATACCTGTCCCACATCATTTACACCTCATTATACCTGTCCCACATCATTTACACCTCATTATACCTGTCCCCCATCATTTACACCTCCACATACCTGTCTCCCATCATTTACACCTCCACATACCTGTCTCCCATCATTTACACCTCCACATACCTGTCTCACATCATTTACACCTCCACCTACCTGTCCCCCATCATTTACACCTCCACCTACCTGTCCCCCATCATTTACACCTCCACCTACCTGTCCCCCATCATTTACACCTCCACCTACCTGTCCCACATCATTTACACCTCCACATACCTGTCCCCCATCATTTGCACCTCATTATACCTGTCCCCCATCATTTACACCTCATTATACCTGTCTCACATCATTTACACCTCCACGTACCTGTCCCACATCATTTACACCTCCACGTACCTGTCCCCCATCATTTACACCTCCACCTACCTGTCCCCCATCATTTACACCTCCACCTACCTGTCCCCCATCATTTACACCTCCCCCCTACATGTCCCCCGTCATTTACACTCATTATTGAGCTTTTTAGCAAAATTCACTTGAATACTGACATGTCTTTATTGGCCAAACTATGCTTTTTAAACCCCTCCAAGTGTATTCATTCAGAGGGGTGTACAAGAGATGTTCTGCACTTTGCCCTGACATTTTTACCTTCAGATAAAGATTTTCCCAACCTTTTGTACCTGCTCAGGTAAGTGCGCACAAAAAAACCTCAAATAACCTCAGAACTGTGAGTTTGAATTGTGCTGCAAGTCTCTTAATTGAATTGACCCATAGGCGCGCTCTACCCCCTTTTATTTCTATGAAGTGTACAATTGTGATCTGGAACAGATAGGAGGAGGGGTAGCTGCGAGTGTATGTTTTATTTTGGACTATTTTAAATAAGCAATTATTGTGAACTCTGAAATCTGGAAAATATATATGCTAAAGTTTTACTGTTCGGTCATGCTGGCATATGTAGTCCCTCACATCTGGAGTGCCATAGGTAGCCTTACTCCTGGTCTGAATCAGTCAGAATAGTCCTGGATTGAGGAACAAGGGCATAGCGGCAATGGTATGCAGTCGGGAAGCCGGCGGACCGAATCCCGACAGCCGGCTTCCCGACTGTTATATCCTGGCAAGGGTCTAAAGACAGGCGTCGATACTCCTGTCATTAGACATACGCCGAGCGGAGATAGCCGCGGGGGGGGGGGGGGGAGGTTTAGGGTTTCCGGGGGGGGGGATTTGGGGTTAGGCACCCCCCTGGGAGGTTAGGTTTAGACTAGGGGACGGGGGGGGGGGGGTTAGGGGGTGGAATTAGGTTGGCTAATACTTTCCTGAGGACGATCAGGATTTCCACTGTTGCCGGGATGCTGGTGTCGGGATTTCACCTGCCGGACATGCGTCCAGCGGTAAATCATACCGATTTCCGTGGCGATCGCATATTCTTTTGATCCAGGGGACACTATGTAAAGTTTCCATTTACAGTTAAAGGATAAATCCTACATGTATTTACTGTTCCGCCACAAGGTCACCCTGATTTTGCAGCTAATACCTGGAGGTTTTCGGATACATTACAGTCTTTGATTATTTTGATGAAGAGGGCTGTCCATGGGCGACGCCACCAATCTGGGATTATTTCAGATAGTCTGGGAATCCACCTGACGGATGCAGAGAATCTGTAGAAAACACTAGGAACGAGCCACCAGCGCTAAAGGAGGAGGAGCAGCTTTTCAAACTTGGCCTTGAGCCACTCGCAGACCAGCAGCCACGTCATCGCTCTGGCTTTTATTGGTGCGAGCGGTACAAAGCCAGTAAGTACGACAGCGTAGGGGGAGCATAGATGAGGTCCTGAAGAGGCGACAATACGTTGCACCGATACATCGCAGCAGAAGGAAGAGAGAAGACTCCAGGTCCTATGCTCTGGTGGCAAATGGGCTCTTGTGAAAGGTCTTATATTGGTCCTCTCGCTGTTCAGGTGAAGTCCGGCAGAGTTAAGTAGCTGGTGGAATCAAGCCAGTGCCGAGAAGCAATAGAGGATTCGGAGCTTGGCAAGCTGAGGAGCGACGCTGACCACGCCTGGGAAGGGCCGATGCAGAGGGTAGCTCTATGTGCCCAATAAGGTTGGTAGAGCAGGTAAGGTCCCAGTGGGACACCTTTTACTCGGCACCCGAGACCACCAGGGTGTTAGGCTCATGGCACACAGGAGGTAGCTCCACGGACATACAGTACTAGGGAAAAGGGCACCCATAATTTCTTGCATAGGGCATCAAATTTGTCAGGGCCGGCCCTGCTCATGAGCACCCTGCTCCCAGGATAAGGTATTAATATGTGGGCCTCGCATGTTCTGACCACGGCTCAGGCTGGATGAGGACCTTAGAACGTGTAACATGAGAATGTTCCTGGCTGAGGCTGAGCTGGAATTTGTATGAAAACATTTTAGCATCAACAAGGAACACTCTGACCTCATTTGTCCGTTCTGCAGAGCGTTCCTACGCAGATGGGTCCCAGTGCGGATACATGTCTGAGGGCCAAACAGAGATCTATCCAAATGTTTGTGCTGTTGGGAATCAGTTCATATTGGAATAAGGTTCCAGCTTTGATGAACAACAGCTTTAGCAGAACGACTGGACTGGATTAAGGAGCACTTCTTGCGAAATCCAAAAAATGGAACATTGGCATGCTACCAAAATCATATCCTTTGTTACATCTTACAGCCACTAACACAAGACAATTAGAAACAGCGAAACCGTTAGAGACTGTGGAGCGGGGTACCCTGGCCTGAGCACGCAGATGACCCCCCTCATGGGTCCATTTTAATTTGTACTTGGGCTAGCGCCCCGTTATTGAAGCCCCAACCTCTTGCAGCAATTTGTGTCTGTGGTAAGGGGGCGGGACTAATATGAAACTATTCTGTGTGAATTGCGTCATTTTGATACTGATACCCGGCCCCAGCCCCAGCCCCATCAGCAACCTGTCCTGTTGTGCTGCAGCAAAAGTGTGTGTGTATACGTGACTAAACTAATAATTGTAATATATATAGAAAAAGAGAAGCATTTTGCCATCTCCCATTCTGTCCAATGTAGCAGATAATTACGGGTTTCCCTAAACCAGATTCAAAGAGTTGTAAAGGTTTCAGCTCACTTTTGCCCTCTAGGTGGCGAGCAAGGAGGGTATTTTGGAATTATAACGTTTGATGTGCAGATATATCTGTTTTACCTATAGGTGTTGGCATCAATAGATGTGACCTCTTGGTGGTATAGTAGCTAAATTGCCCCTGTTGTCATTGGCCCTGGCCTGAACAATGGATTAACTCGTTGTATAAATGACCATTGTCTGCTACACTGTTTTTGATCTTAATTGTCTGCACACACCTGTGCATAGCAGTGCCCGTATCATTACTCTATGCCCTAAGCAGGAAACCTTGTTCAAACTCCCCTTACAATAATACATTTGATGTACATCAGACATATAAACTTGATTATTTAAGTAATTCCCTATTTGATACATTAGTTTATACGAGTATGTAT
Source organism: Taudactylus pleione (assembly GCA_031769625.1). Taxonomy (NCBI): domain Eukaryota; kingdom Metazoa; phylum Chordata; class Amphibia; order Anura; family Myobatrachidae; genus Taudactylus; species Taudactylus pleione. The sequence continues at coordinate 794,788 of JAUIMM010000582.1, read as the reverse complement.
ACATGTAACACATCTACTGAACATCTATATATATTCATATTTCACTATGGTGAAAATCACATTCAATCATTAATGGTATTTTATCCCTTTAATCCTAAATAATGAATAAATACCTAAATGGCGACAGATGGTAGTGGGGTGGTCATATAGGGCCGGATTCTCCGTCAGGCGCAGCAGCACCTATTGATGGCCGCATGTCTGACTTTATACTAATACCACAACAAATATTTTTTTGATAAATAAGCCCTATCTCTCTCTGTTAGGGGCCCATTTATTAATGATAAAACCGCCCATGACCGCATTGCAAAATGCGATCATCTCACCTGACTGTACCATCTGGCACATGCAGGGGCAAGGACTTGGAATGGCGCCCGTCCCTGCGATGTGCCCGGAGAGCTCCCGGGGCTCAGTCCCGCAGACGGTATATGCGCAGCCGCCAGTCCCGGCTAATTATGCGCGGTGTAGCCCACAGGCTACAATGGGCTAACGCCATCTGAGGATGGCGTTAGCTCCGGGGGCCAATATGGGGAATGCAACACATTGCGGATGTTGGTAAATCTGCCAGCATCGTATCTCCCATAGAAACCGATGCGGGATGCGGCTGCCTGCGGGAATGGATGGATTGGAGAAGGTACTGGGGATATCTGCCGCGGTCCCTCCTTCATACATTTGGGGGAAATCTAATAGTTGCGGTTAACCCCCGAAAACGGGTGTTTTTTGGGGATTAAGCTGCAAATATTCAATGATAAATGGGCCCCTTAAAGTGATGTCAGCCCACACTTCCCAGACAGGTAACATACACGTAACCTTATCCTAAATAATGACACGGAGGCAAATAATTCAATTTTAATACAGAAGTATGGTGGAGAAAATAGAACATCCCTACTCACAGTATCACCATCTGTCACATCAGCGCCCCAGGCCTACCTAGGAGGCCGCCTGCCCACCCATCATACTCCACGCAAGGTATCCAACCCCCCTCCTAATATCTAACAGTCAGGGAATATCTGAATATTCTACACAGGGTACAAATAACCTAATACACAGCCCAGCTCCACCCCTTCCTACACCCAACCAATCACAGGCTATAAAAACCATACAGCCAATTAACCCTATGAAACCCAACTACTACCCCAGTCCTAATCGTGTCAGCTGACCCAGCCTAATGGGTCTAAACATGTCAAATGCCTCCTGTCACTCTTCTCTCTTTCTCTATGAAAGCTATGCATGGAGACCAGCCTAGATTATAGTAGAATGAAGCGAAAATGTGTTTATCAGCGCTAGCGAGAGCATAGGTGACTGGCATTGGGGCACAGCGTGACGGCAGTAAGGGTGGCAGTTGGTGTGCCTGGCAGCAGGGAGCGGCAGTGTGACAGCTGAGTTATCTGGCAGCACAAACACTAAAACAACAAGGACACCGATGAATGGTGGTAAAGGTAATTACACAACTCAATGTAAGGCTTGATGAATTGGCCCAATTACAGTAAAATATATAGAGCTCATATAAGTGCAGAATTGTGGCATAATTTGCCATTTTGATCACCAATCATGATGTTTAACTTATCAACCGTGATTCCGCTCTGTTAGACTGCGCTTAACATCTGATTTACAGAGAGTGAGATGCCATGCGGTAGGGGGGAGGGAGGGGTACCAGCTAATCTGGTTGTTAAATGACAAACAAACAGTGTGTAAATTCACAACAGATCGGGGCGGTCCTCACGTCTCTGCCTTTCCCCTCAGACTTGTGCGTCATTTAGGGTCATTTCTTTTTTTTTTATTAGTACAAACTGTTTTTAATACTGGCAAGAGTACAAACAATAATTAATAAAAAGAATCTGACATTGGGTCTCTTACATGCTGGAGAAACAGGAGAACGACATCACTAAGAACTAAGACAAACTATAAAACAGAGGCCACATGACTAACGAGGTACAAGGGCTCATTTACCCCTAATTACATACTCCGTGCGACCTGGTCGCGATAATAGCACCTGTGATCACATTGCCGTATGCGATAATATCGTCAGAATGTATGAAATAGCGCACGCAGGGACAGGCACTCAGAAAGGGGCCCGTTCCTGCATTGTGCCGGAGGGAAGTGACCGCATCAACGCTCTCTTCACTACAGAGACGTAACTAGACCTTTTTGGTGCCCTGTGCCAGAGAGAGCATTGGCGCCCCCCACCCCCACTTGTGAGGGGCAGAGAGCGTGGACCAGTGGGGGAGAGGAGGAAGAGGAGGAGAGAGGGCATGGGAGGGGGAATTTCTTCTCTCCCAGCTGTCCAGGATCCGAACCTCCTTCCTCCCTTCCGTCACCCTCCTTTATCACAGTCGGAGGCCCTGTAGGACCAACACTGTAGTAATGAATGACATGGGCCCAACGCCATTTGCAGGTGACCCGTCCCAGACGACATGTTCCAGCCCACTCCTGCTCCCATACCTTCCCCCCCCGCCCACACAAACGCACACGCACATACACACACATGCACTCTCCTATAGAGCAGTAACTGTAAGAACCACACAAGCGACACTTTGCTGTAAATTCTCAATTATTGTGGTTCATTTTTAAATGTCACAATCCTATTCGTGTGTTGTAAACCAATTTACAACCTGTAGTTGTTTTGGTTCTGATGGTAACTGCGCACCTTGTAAGCCAGCGCGATGGATAGGTTCCACTTCCTGCACACTTTAAGTCCTTAAATAAATAAACAAAAAAAGTAAATCAGATCTGGAACAAAGTTTATCTCTGCTGTGGGGCCATGTAGGCAGAGGGAGGAGATGTGCAGAGAGTTACATGGGGTGACCCAGTCTCCAGGCCAGCATCCCCAGTGTTGGCACATAATCAAAGTTTATTGGTGCTGGGACTCTGCAGTACTCCAGCCTGGGGGACCAAACTGGAGTGAACTCTGGTCGGTGGGAATAACGCCTGAGATGTGCTCCGTGCTGTGGGCCTCATTCAGAGATGAATGCAAAATCCGATGGTTTGCGTACATCGCCGATGATGGGAGGACTGTGTATGCGCAAGATGCAGGGGCGTATCTATAATGGGTGCAGGGTGTGCAGGGAACACACCGCACACACTGCACCCATAATCTTGCCTATCAGGTGTCCCACGTCGGCGCAGGTGTCTGGCGCTGTAAAACGACTGGAAAATGGCCGCGGCCATTTTCCCGGTGACCTGTGCATACACTATAGACTCTGGGCACACTCTAGTGTCCAGAGTCTATAACTCCGGCGCTGGCCGGAGACTGCACAGGGGCCCCCTCCTCTCTAGAAACGCCCCAGGCAAGATGTGTACTGCACGTGTGCAGGCCTCCATCTGCGAGATCTCTTGCAGTTACCCAAAGAGGCTTTTGTAGAGGACAAATACACACACAGTGGTTCCCCAATAGGGAAAGAAGCAATTAGTATATGAAATGTTCCCGACTTGAGATGCTATGTTCTAAATTTTTACCTAGAACCTAGAAAGTCTTGCATCACTGGCCACTGGGGGCACTGTTTCATTGCTTATCTTTCATTATATCCCCTGTCTGGTATGCAATCGGGAAGCCGACTGCCTAAATACCGGCAGCCGGCTTCCCGACTGTCATATCCCGGCAAGGGTGAAATGCCGGGCGTCTAGATGTAGACGCATTTCCCCGAGACCGGCGCCCGGCATCCCGATCGTAGTGATGCCGGGCGCCGCGAGCGGACAGCCGCGGGGGGGGGGGGGGAGGGTTAGGTTTAGGGCTCCCGGTGGGGACTCAGGGTTAGGCTAGGGGGAGGGAGGGTTGGGGTATGGCACCCCTGGGGGGGGGACTTAGGGCTAGGCACACCCCGGGGGGACTTAGGGTTAGGCAGCGGGGAAGGGGGTGGTTAGGGTTAGGCACTTAGAGGGGGGATTAGGGTTAGGCACTTGGGGGGGAAGTTCGGGTTAGGCACCCCTAAGGAGGGTTAGGGGGGGGTTAGGTTAGGTTAGTAGATACTCACCTATCCACGATCGGGATTTCCAGCGCTGTCGGGCTTCCGCTGATCGGAACTCTGCTGATGTCGGACTGCCGCTGCCGGGAATCGAACCGGTATTTCATACCAATTCATCCTGTCTCGTAAACGCAGCCTCACATTAAAGTGGCATCCTCACTGTGCGCGAGTGACTTGTGTAGCTGAAGCTTCATTCAGTGGATTTTATCAATTTCACGATCATTCAAACTAAACAAAGTTTGGCCTTAGAATAGTGGACCCTTCGAAAGTGCTTTGTCCCCCTTATATTTGTCTAATGAATGTGTATAAATATTGATGGAGGACTTATTTTCGATGAAAGGGGGTTATCTCATCAGCTTGCAAGGATCGCCATTCTGTAGGTATTTTCTACGGGAGTGCCATTCTGCTTCCTGGGCACCTGATCCTCCGCTCACTTTCCTGAGCTTGTCAGGCATATTCCTGTTCGATAATCCTCTTACAATACAGCATCTGGGCGGCGTTAGATATGTGACACTGGAGAACAGGTATGATTTCATGGCCTGAGTATTCCCGCAGCTGGCACAAAGGAGTGGCGCGGCGGGTTAGTCAAGTCTATACATTCCCGTGTACTAGACACTGTTATATAACAATCAGAAGACGATCTCTTTAGTTAACATTCTTGTTGCCCTTAACCAGGTAAGTGACCATCTAGAAAGCTTATTTAGAAGCAGCGATTGGGTTAAATTCCTATTTATTTAGTTGCTTACAAAAGTATTCAGACCTCCTACAAAGTGAATGGATTTGTCGGTAATACACTGACACAGATTGTTCCAGACAGTATTGTAGAATGTAAAATTCATTATTTGTGTGCAGTCTTTTTTTTTTTTATTAAAACCTGCAAAATATATATTTTTTTTTTAACCCCCTGTGCTGTGGAAGCTCCAAGTTTGCGCAGATGAAGGATATTGCCCTTACAATTGACTTTCAATTAGCCTCTAGCTGTGAATCATTAAAAATCGCATAACATTGGTCATACTGTGAATGTGAAGGAAAGCTGGGAAAAGGACGACCACAGAGCATTGATGAAAGACATCATTATAGACCTGCACAAGATCGGAAAAGGCTACAAAATAACATCCAGGTGATTGGATATCCCAGTGAGCACCATTGGGTCAATCGTGAGGAATTGGAAGCTGCATCCTACCCCCAGCTGCTGTCTAGACAAGCGGCGGGGGCATCTGACACCTGCGGGGGGAGGGGGGATGGGAGGAATGTCTTGAACGGAGGGCGCGGGGAAAGGGAGGGGGGCCGGAACGGACATCGGAGTCCGAAAAGATGACTCCGCAAAATGAGCAGCTTTTCGGAAGTGATACAGGAATGATGAATGGCTCTGAACGAGTCTTTGAACTAATGATAATTATGTTATGATGATTAGGCCCCCAACTCTCTGTCCAATTAGAATCGGTGGCACTATTTGAGCATTGCAGCCCACAAGCCTCATCCAACCAACCTGAGTAACTTGGAGCAAATCCGCAAGGACAAATGGGCAAAAATCGCTCCTAAGCAGTGTGCAAACATGGTAGCAAGAGGCTTACAGCTGCTGTTGCAGCAGCAAAAGGTGGTTCTACCAAGTACCAGTGTGCAGGGTTTGAATACTTATGCAAGCAGCATTTTTCAGTATTTATTTAAATCGGCAAACAAATAGAGTTTTGAGAGCCTCCTGGTTTACAATACTGTGTAAGTGTCATTTGTAATACGGTGTTGAATACTATTGCAAGCCACTGTAGATACCTGTAGAGCTGGTGAGGAGGGTTAGCACCTTTGCACTCACTGCAGTGTATGTTACAGGGGTTGTCTTAGTGCTTTGCTGTGTTTGCTCTGTCTCTCTCGTGTTCCCTGGATTTTATTCAGACATTTTTGTGGTCTGATATTAACTATATAGCCGCACCCACTGCCTCTGGGGCATGATTCCAGCAGATTAAAGCTCTCTCCGGCTTGGCACATGCTGTTGGACACACAGTCCGGGACAGTCATCACCGAGCCGCCCTGAGCTTCACACACCGACTGCCCAGGTGCCACAATGCGGGGAAAACTAACCGTCATACAGGGAATGGCCATTGCTGACTGCATTGCCGAAAACTGGGAGCAAATCTGGAACTTCCAGGCGAGAGACGGAGATGTCCTGGTAGACACCTATCCCAAATCAGGTGAGTGTACTGGGGTCTCTGTGACTGCTGTCTGCAGGTCCTGTGTGTATGAGAACCATAGAAGCTTACAATCTAGAAGAAGGAACGTGCAGATATTGGTTAGTTCAGGCTCTGGGGAATATATTGATGTTTTAGTATTGTGATTGGAAAGCGACATCTGAGTCAAATTAGTTTTTCCTTTTACTATAAACAGTAATTTATACTTATGCAGTAGATCTAGAAATGAATATCCTTGTTCTGGTATATACAGAGCTATCAGACTGCAGTCTGTACTGTTATAGGATGAGATATACACTGCAAACGTCCAGTAATGATATAAATAGGAAGCCGGGATTTCCTTGTCCAAAGCATAAAGTTACATATTTACAGTTTCTCAGCATTTTTCTTTAAATCTTCTCTCCTGATGTCTCAGCTCGCCCTACCCCTCCCCTCGCCCTCCGCTCCCGTTCCCCTCGCCCTCCGCTCCCCCTCCCCTCGCCCTGGCATTAGTCCCATTTTTTGGAAGTAGAAACAGCCTTTTGTAAAGAAAGGATTTCAGTATTAAAGGATTATTATTTCTCTAAGTGTAAATATTGTGTCCCGTCTGGTTATCAGGAACCACCTGGATGCAGGAGATTGTTGACCTGATCATGCATGATGCTGACGAGCAGATGTGCCAGAGAGCCCCCGTTTATGAGCGGATCCCCTTCATCGAGCTCATGCACATGATGAAACCAGGTAAGTGCACAGCGAGCGCAGCAGTAACTGGAGAATCCCCCTCTACAAATACTGAGACACGGAGGAAACGTTCTAGTATACTTCCGAAGACTACTCATTTATATGTTTTCCAGGACGGGATTATACAAATCTCCCAAAGTATTAATTACATCCTTAGGGAAGAGTTATAATAACCCCCCTATGCTTATCAAATGTACTAACAGCGCTAGGCAACAGCTTCAAATGACCTTCCGGCACCAGGACCAGGGTACATTATATAGAAACAAGATATGTAATAAGCAGTCCTGTGCCCCAGTATCGATATGTATAGATATATTACATGTATAAAGTGTATTCATTGGAACTCCCTGCGTCTGTGCTGCAGAACCTGGTGCCTAATGTCTGGTGCTGAGCGCCAGGCAGAGTGGGCACAGTGTGTATAGACGGGCAGAGTATGTACAGTGTGTATAGAGTGGCAGAGTAGGCACAGTGTGTATAGAGTGGCAGAGTAGGCACAGTGTGTATAGAGTGGCAGAGTAGGCACAGTGTGTATAGAGTGGCAGAGTAGGCAGAGTGTGTATAGAGTGGCAGAGTAGGCACAGTGTGTATAGACGGGCAGAGTAGGCACAGTGTGTATAGACTGGCAGAGTAGGCACAGTGTGTATAGGCGGGCAGAGTTGGCACAGTGTATAGGCGGGCAGAGTTGGCACAGTGTGTATAGGCGGGCAGAGTAGGCACAGTGTGTGTATAGATGAGCAGAGTAGGCACAGTGTGTATAGGTGGGCAGAGTAGGCACAGTGTGTATAGACGGGCAGAGTAGGCACAGTGTATAGAGTGGCAGAGTAGGCACAGTGTGTATAGACTGGCAGAGTAGTCACAGTGCGTATAGACTGGCAGAGTAGTCACAGTGCGTATAGACTGGCAGAGTAGTCACAGTGCGTATAGACTGGCAGAGTAGGCACATTGTGTATAGGCGGGCAGAGTAGGCACAGTGTGTATAGGTGGACAGAGTAGGCACAGTGTGTATAGGCGGGCAGAGTAGGCACAGTGTGTATAGGCGGGCAGAGTAGGCACAGTGTGTGTATAGGCGGGCAGAGTAGGCACAGTGTGTGTATAGGCGGGCAGAGTAGGCACAGTGTGTGTATAGACGGGCAGAGTAGGCACAGTGTGTGTATATAGACGGGCAGAGTAGGCACAGTGTGTGTATATAGACGGGCAGAGTAGGCACAGTGTGTGTATAGACGGGCAGAGTAGGCACAGTGTGTGTATAGATGGGCAGAGTAGGCACAGTGTGTGTATAGACGGGCAGAGTAGGCACAGTGTGTGTATAGGCGGGCAGAGTAGGCACAATGTATAGGCAGGCAGAGTAGGCACAATGTGTATAGACTGGCAGAGTGGGCACAGTGTGTGTATATGTATGGTGGGTTTAATGTGTGGGAATGTAAAGGTGTATACAATAAGTAAGAAATGCACCTTAGGAATGTATATCACAGGTATGTTGTTGTATACGGCTTTGCCATCTGGGACATTGTCACATAGGAAGTGTAATGTTACTGACTGTATCCTGAGATCATCAAAGGACTAATGTTAATTTACAGCACTTTCTTTAAAATGCACATTAAGGGGGTCTCCTGTGTGTCCATGGGCGAGATGCATCAACCACCGCGCATCCCGCAACTCATCACATGTAACCGGGCGTAAATAAAGCCGGTATACATGAAGACAATCGCTAAAGACCACTCTCCTGATAAGAGCTGTGCGTTGTGATGGAGGGGGGCTTCCGGGGATTTAAAACCCAGAAGTCCCTCTGCCGTCCTATTGCGCATGCGCAGAATGATGTGCGCCGCGGGGGACACTGGGAGGAATTTAATTGGATCCCTTAAGGTCAGAATGTGATAAGAAGTCCATAGTCTTCTATTGGGCAACGCCATCTGCAGATTGCTTTGCCCATGCGGCCAAAGTTGGTGCCTATGAGAATGTGGTCAGTAGAGGATAGTGCATCCCGCTCTCTGTGTTATTTGTACAGCAGGCATATTTGATTAAGTCACACGCTAATTTAATTACTGTTTAAACTACATAGATACTGTGTAGCAAATATATGAGAGGAGGAAGGCAGATGACCAGTAAGGTGTATTTATATTTTGGCCGACAAGAGCCTGACTTGTGTGCTAGTCTTAAGGTGCCCATACACGGTGCGATTTGTATCCAATGCAATCGACCTTGAACCCCCCCACCCCAATAGCTGAAGTGAACGGTCTTCACCCAATCTGTTGTGCATGATCTAATGATTTGCATATTCATTAGATCGAGTGCGATATGACACAGATGCATGTAGCACGGACCAGAAACACGGACGGGATCAGTGAGACCATTCTGTGCTGCCGTGTATTTCAATGGCACGGGATCAGAGACACCTGTCTGTGCTGCTGCGGTAAATAAAAACCTGTGTACAAAAATAAAAAAAAATGTCTTGCCCACCCAAAAAGAGCAACCAGCACTGGGCTTTTAGTGACCCAGTGCTGGTTGTGCTTAAATACAGAGGACAAACGATGTAGGGGTCTCCTGTACTTAAGCACAACCAGCACCGGGCTATTCAGAACCTGCCCTGGTTGCCAAAATACAGGGGACAAACGACGTAGGGGTCCCCCGTACTTTGCGCAACCAGCACTGGCCTCTGACCAGGTCTTGGTTCTGGAAATACGGGGAAAAAATTAGTAGGGTCCCCCTGTATTATCCGGAACCAGCACCGGACTTTTTCTAGCGGGGGGCTAATGCCACAGCCAGGGGAGCCCCTTCACCGGGCCCCCCAGCCGAAGCATTAATCCTGACCGCTAGTCGGCCAAGGCCGGGGATTCCTGGGGAGCTGGGGACCCCCAAATAAAGGGGTCCCCCTCTCCATGGCACCCCAGGCCTAGGCTGATAGCCTGGGGCTATCCCCGGCACCCCTGGGGCGGTGGGCGCCGGGTTGGTAGTGTAGTGCATTTGATAAAAGTAAAAATATAGTCTTTTACTGTGGAACTACAGATCCCAGCAAGCCCCTCCTCGCTTGATGGTACCTGGAGAACCACAAGTACAAGCATGTGGGGCATTACGGGCCCACTGGTACCTGTAGTCCCACAGCAAAAGCAATATTAAAATAAACACAGGACACAAACAACGTACAAAGTATACTAGAAAAAGATACATACAGATTACTTGTACTGGATATAATAAAATAATCACTATATAATCACTATATAGTATCACTGATACTATAGCACCTATATTTAATATTATATAACTGTACACATATAATATTGTTATAGCCCCATCGCACCATTATAATACATATAAATAAGATTCCAGTGTGTAACACAGATTACATGTATAGGACGTAAATAAATATACACACTGTGATAATACAGCGCTCTCCTATATATATATTATATAGTACTCCGTATATCTGATACGTCTCTTATTACCAGCTGTGATGGATCTGTACCCCTGAGATAATCTCCACTCTCCGCAAACACCCCAATAATTCCTCAGATACAGATGTTAGTGAATAGCATCACCTGTCCCTGGTTCCTCCTTCCCTGCGTCTCAGGGCTGCCTCTTTCTCAGCAGTGTCTGGGGATTACTGTTACTCTGCACCAGTGCTGGGAGGGTTCCAAGATTTCAGCAATAGGCTGGGAATGGGTCATTTCAGGCTGATATCTCGCAATAGGCAAGTTAACCCCTCACTGGCTGGCAGGTCCTGAGGCGGCTTTGCCCACAGCAGTGCCAGGTAATGTAGATTTATACATTCAGAATCCTATTTTGTTTTTTTATATAGTTTTTTTTGTATTCACAAGACCACAGCAATTCCATACAGTGGTGCTCAGTGGGTTTTATCTAAATTTGGAGAATTAAACATTCAGATCAAATCCTGGTGCACAGAGAGAATGGTGCCAAGCTGTGCAATATATAATATTATAAGATGAAAAAGAACCCCTGGCACCACCGGGCACAGAGGCTAGCAATCTAGTGACTAACAGGTCCAGAATATTAGTGTATAGATACAGTCTTGTCCTTTGTTATGGACATTGCAAATAGGAACTTCAAGGTGCATGTAAAATGGGAAAACTCAACTTCTGCCGCTGTACGTCACACCACCCGGATGAAGGCGAATATACTTTTATTACCCGTACAGCCCCATGTATCAGCGACACTTAAAACTTCTGTTGCAATATTTAGTTCCAAATTGTGCCCAGTCCTTATACGTGTCCATAAATACATTTATTCCGGATAGTTCTCTATCTGACAGAAATGTAGTAATTTGCTCCTGGTCAGGGGGAGGAATAGGGAGGTAAGGCGTAACCTCATAGTAGGGGCAGAAGGCTGAAGTTTGGCTTAGGGTGCTGAGAAACCTTGCACCATCCCTGCGCAGAGCCCCCCAGGGCCTGATACAGGAGCCAATGGATACTACAGGCGTTTGGTATCTATCTGAATAGAGCACGTTGCAGCAGAGGGAATCTGTGCCAAATGTCACTGAGTGCACAGCCAGGAATACAAGGGGTGGAGTGAGGAATGGCAGAGCCAACAGAGCAGGAATCGGTGTCATGCAATGCCAGGGAGCAGGAGCCAGAGAGTTGCCGCATACAAAGCCAGAGGTCAGGAGCCAGAAAGTTGTCCCATACAGTGCCAGGGTTCAGGAGCCAGAGCGTTGTCCCATGTAGTGCCATGGGTCACGAGGAGCCAGAGAGTTGTCCCTTAAAGTGGCAGGGATCTGGAGCCAAAGAGTTGTCCATTAAAGTGTCAGGGTTTAGGAGCCAGAGAGTTGTCCCATACAGTGCCAGGGGTCAGGACGAGTCAGAGAATTGTCCCTTAAGGGTCAGGAGCCAGAGATGTCTGGAATCACCGATGTCACAGTCAGGGGACACTGGCACAGGTATGCAGATCATTTCTGCATGTGTTAGAAGGATGGAGCTTAGGAAGGTAAATTTAATGCATCAATGATTTTCCTGCAGTGAATGTAGATGGCCATTACATCATCTTAGTTCCTGTGACATCTGGTCTTACTTAGGGATATGAGAGTAACCATTACACGAAGTATAGGCAACAACAAATGCGTATAGATCATGGTCTCTCCCTCTGAAGTCACTCTAGCACCAGGTACTCCAAGCAAGTCATGCCACTTTGCTGCACAAGGTACACAATAGGCAAAGTTATTTTCTGGAAGCCCCCGCGATGTTCCCCTTTGTACCTTCCAGCCATGTTGGCACCATTATCATATGACTGCCCACAACAAGTTTTAAGATTTAATCCGTCTCTCCCTCTTTCCTGCAGGATTAGTTCACTGAGAGAGAGGTCGGTCGTCTCACCTACTGTAAAACCAAAAAAATCTATAAATCTTTCAACAACTTAAGGGCGAAGTTTGCTATCTTTGACGTCTTTAATGGCTTCAGACATCTGTTCCACAAGGCTAACATCGGGTGTGCAGTCAAACGCCATAGAAAAAATAATTTTGCCGCTGTGATGTCATTAAGTGTCTGACCCCTTATCTTCCCAGCGATGATGTCCAAAAATACATTTTGAATATCAGATGCCAAGTAGCTGACTTGACCTTTCTTCGGACGGTACAAATGTCCATGCAGGTGGGAGTTATAGGGGACTTTTTTAATTAACCAGCCCTGATTGGCCCCTAATAATTGAGTGTTCAATTTGCAGCGTGTTTTGGCAGCAGATTCTAAAGTTTCGGAACAATTCAGCATTGTTCCAGTTGGGGGACAGATAGTTTACACAGCCGGGCAGCATAAGCGCACTTGCCTTCACGCTTGGGTTTGCGCAGAGAGGGACGCTGGAGACGGTGGGATCCACACTGATCCCTCTTCGCACTCCGAAACCCCTTCCAGTATGAAGGTGTGGGGCTCCGGGAACTAGCCCCATCTGAGGATGGCGCCTGAACAAACTACTACTTTCATTTTTCAGAATTTGTTGAGTACGGGGCAGCAAGTGCGAAACGCGTTGAATTGTATTTTCCATTGTAGGGTTTACAAAGCAGATGTTTACCTGATGCTCGCGGTGGACTACTCCGCTCAGCCAAGTACAATATCGCATCCATAAAGAACAGATCCCCATTGGTTTTCTTCTTGTGCTGTTCGGTCGTCAAGGTCTTTACCAAATGCCGCCCTCGCCTAATGAAGGCGCCAGTGTTTTTCAAAGAACAAAAACACATTTTGCGATTAAAGGAATTTTCAGTTGCTGGAATTCTGTCCCTCAGTATTTTATTTCCATTTAGCCAAATAAATTAGTTTTGGTCTTGAAATTAGATGGGAAAACGGTCTGTATGGTCTGTTTTTGTTTACACGCTATATGCCAGCCATGATCCGCTTACTCTCTGCCCATTTGGCGGCTCTTTAAAAAAACAAACAAAAAGAAAACATATTTATTTATTTTTTCTGTGAGGTTTCTTCCTGCCCTTGGACTGTTACTCTGATCAAGCTCAGTCTCCGTTACTCTCTGCCCAAATGCGTGTTACAAAGCACCTCTCTGCGTATCAGGAAGTTTGGCTTGGCCAGGTTCCTGGGCCTTGGAATGCAAAGTCCAATTCAGACTCGCCATGAAAAATGCGTGGCCCACTGAATTCCTCATCCCGAGACTGTTCTGTACTCACTACAGAACTGCTAGAACATTGCATGGGCACGGGTGTCACCCACCCCCCCTATCCTGGATTTCATGGTCATGCATTCTGTTGTCACTCAGATTTCCTCTACTTTCTTCTACAAAAAAAGAGGAATAATCACTTTTGTAAATCAAGGGATACGTTATAATCTTTAAAATGAAAAGCAAAATTAACCACCATATTATAATATACCTGCTCAGGGAAGGGGTAAGTATATACAGTGGTAGATGGGGCGGAGCAGTGGGCAGACCGGGGTGACCCAGCATGTGCCAAGACCAATATAATATAAATATTAAAGCAGTCATTGGCAACTGGTGCTTGAGACAGCAAACTGCTGGCAGATATATCTCTCTCTCATGGGCCCATCCTGCACCCATGTATTATACTTTCCTCTCCAGAGTCTCGCATCAGCGGTGTAGACAGAGTTGTACAAATCACCGGTAAAATGGCGCCCTTCAGTGGTAATCGCACACAGCCCTCAATAGAGCGCACGTGGGTTACACTAAGCAGATGCACCATGGGTGGCCATGCATAAACTATTTATGAGCAGAATCACTTCCATGAAGTCTCTCAAGATATATGAGGCATATAGGCGACAAGACACAGAAAGGACAAATGGTGAAGTACTACTAAGCACTGGGGTAGTATGAATGGACGCCAAGCTTTGCGCTCGCAAATTCTAACCTTTTAATATTAAATTTCTTGTGCTTCAGAAGCAATGACACTTGTAGAACCAGACATTGCCAAAATACAAATGTAATACGAGACCCCCTAGTTGCATTGCACCAGATCGGTAGAGATGTGACCACACTTCCCAGGCCCTGGGCCAGCAGTGTCTCCCCTGTAATGTGTGTGTATAGATCAGCCAGTTACACCAGATCGGTGGAGATGTCACCACACTTCCCAGGCTCGGGGCCAGCAGTGTCTCCCTGTAATGTGTGTATAGATCAGCCAGTTACACCAGATCGGTAGAGATGTGACCACACTTCCCAGGCTCGGGACCAGCAGTGTCTCCCCGTAATGTGTGTATAGCTCAGCCAGTTACACCAGATCAGTAGAGATGTGACCACACTTCCCAGGCTCGGGACCAGCAGTGTCTCCCTGTAATGTGTGTATAGATCAGCCAGTTACACCAGATCAGTAGAGATGTGACCACACTTCCCAGGCACGGGGCAGCAGTGTCTCCCCTGTAAAGTGTGTGTATAGATCAGCCAGTTACACCAGATCGGTAGAGATGTGACCACACTTCCCAGGCTCTGGGCCAGCAGTGTCTCCCCTGTAATGTGTGTGTATAGATCAGCCAGTTACACCAGATCAGTAGAGATGTGACCACACTTCCCAGGCTCGGGACCAGCAGTGTCTCCCTGTAACGTGTGTATAGATCAGCCAGTTACACCAGATCGGTAGAGATGTGACCACACTTCCCAGGCTCGGGACCAGCAGTGTCTCCCCTGTAATGTGTGTATAGATCAGCCAGTTACACCAGATCGGTAGAGATGTGACCACACTTCCCAGGCTCTGGGCCTGCAGTGTCTACCC
The DNA here is from genome assembly GCA_031769625.1 of Taudactylus pleione. Classification (NCBI taxonomy): domain Eukaryota; kingdom Metazoa; phylum Chordata; class Amphibia; order Anura; family Myobatrachidae; genus Taudactylus; species Taudactylus pleione. Next base: position 779,765 of record JAUIMM010000582.1, on the reverse strand, counting down.
GTAATGTGTGTATAGATCAGCCAGTTACACCAGATCGGTAGAGATGTGACCACACTTCCCAGGCTCGGGACCAGCAGTGTCTCCCCTGTAATGTGTGTATAGATCAGCCAGTTACACCAGATCGGTAGAGATGTGACCACACTTCCCAGGCTCTGGGCCTGCAGTGTCTCCCCGTAATGTGTGTATAGATCAGCCAGTTACACCAGATCAGTAGAGATGTGACCACACTTCCCAGGCTCGGGACCAGCAGTGTCTCCCTGTAACGTGTGTATAGATCAGCCAGTTACACCAGATCGGTAGAGATGTGACCACACTTCCCAGGCTCGGGACCAGCAGTGTCTCCCCTGTAATGTGTGTATAGATCAGCCAGTTACACCAGATCGGTAGAGATGTGACCACACTTCCCAGGCTCTGGGCCTGCAGTGTCTCCCCGTAATGTGTGTATAGATCAGCCAGTTACACCAGATCGGTAGAGATGTCACCACACTTCCCAGGCTCGGGGCCAGCAGTGTCTCCCTGTAATGTGTGTATAGATCAGCCAGTTACACCAGATCGGTAGAGATGTGACCACACTTCCCAGGCCCGGGACCAACAGTGTCTCCCTGTAATGTGTGTATAGATCAGCCAGTTACACCAGATCTTTAGAGATGTGACCACACTTCCCAGGCTCAGAGCCAGCAGTGTCTCCCTGTAATGTGTGTATAGATCAGCCAGTTACACCAGATCGGTAGAGATGTGACCACACTTCCCAGGCTCGGGGCCAGCAGTGTCTCCCTGTAATGTGTGTATAGATCAGCCAGTTACACCAGATCGGTAGAGATGTGACCACACTTCCCAGGCTCGGGACCAGCAGTGTCTCCCCGTAATGTGTGTATAGCTCAGCCAGTTACACCAGATCGGTAGAGATGTGACCACACTTTCCAGGCTCGGGGCCAGCAGTGTCTCCCCGTAATGTGTGTATAGATCAGCCAGTTACACCAGATCGGTAGAGATGTGACCACACTTCCCAGGCTCAGAGCCAGCAGTGTCTCCCTGTAATGTGTGTATAGATCAGCCAGTTACACCAGATCGGTAGAGATGTGACCACACTTCCCAGGCTCAGAGCCAGCAGTGTCTCCCTGTAATGTGTGTATAGATCAGCCAGTTACACCAGATCGGTAGAGATGTGACCACACTTCCCGGGCTCGGGACCAGCAGGGTCTCCCCGTAATGTATGTATAGATCAGCCAGTTACACCAGATCGGTAGAGATGTGACCACACTTCCCAGGCTCAGAGCCAGCAGTGTCTCCCTGTAATGTGTGTATAGATCAGCCAGTTACACCAGATCGGTAGAGATGTGACCACACTTCCCAGGCTCAGAGCCAGCAGTGTCTCCCTGTAATGTGTGTATAGATCAGCCAGTTACACCAGATCGGTAGAGATGTGACCACACTTCCCAGGCTCGGGGACAGCAGTGTCTCCCCTGTGAGTGTTCTGGTGACTGAATGTCGGTCCTATGATCTTATCATTGCAGGAATAGAAGAGGTGAATGCGATGCCGTCCCCCCGAGTGCTGAAGAGCCACCTCCCCATCCAGCTGGTTCCCCCGTCTTTCTGGAAGCACAACTGCAAGGTACAGGCTGTCTCTGGTGGTTTGGTTACTGGTTGGCCAGAAATGGGATGGACGTTAGAATGTTGTTGTCCTCTCCAGGTGATCTACGTGGCCCGGAACGCCCGAGACACTGCGACTTCCTTTTATCACTTTGATCATATTCTACAGTTTCACCCTGAGCCGATGTCCTTTGAGAACTACGTGGAACGGTTTATGAAGGGTGACGGTGAGTGGAGGGACCTGGGCAGCGGGACGGAAGGTGGGCTCCGCCGCGTAGTGACATCACCCACGTTGTCATTTAGCTTTTGGTCAGCTGGAAGCATCTTAAAGGAGTAGGAATGGGGCCATCAAATAGTGGGGTCATCACCGCCATCGCAATATGTCTGAGGATGACATACCGCCACCAGCGTGTAAACTATTCCATAGTTTGCTCGTGCGCATGCAAAGGTGCTAAGTGCAGATCTTTCGTCAGAGCATGGACTCCAATGTGAGCGATTAAGCGCCAGTGTACGCAACACTTCAGCATCATGCCCGCAAAACTCCCGTAAGACCGTCTCCGTGCATCTGAATACACACCTTCCATTCCACGCCCAGGAATGCTCTGTACATTTCTGCGTGCATCTGAACTCGCAGCTGCGACTCTGTACGAACACAGACGTGGCGCACAGTAAAAAAAAAAAATCGCTCAAATAATGTGCGACCAAGAATCAGGCCGAGTGTCACCTTCCTAGCGTCAGCCATCAAAAAGAATCCTACGACTGTGGCAAATATCACAATCTCGGCATCAAACAGAGAATTCTTTGATCGGAGTTTGGTAAATTTAGGTCCCCGATACTATTGTATGTGGGCAGATCGGGACTGAAAGGTATCAGTGATATCTCCTGCATTACCTCTATAATGAATGGTAGCGATGGGCAGAGGCGTAACTAGACAATTTGGTGCCCTGTGCCAGAAAGTGAATTGGTGGCCCCCCTCCCCATATTGTAAACAGGGACAGTGCGCGTCACAGGCGCATGACCGAAAAAAGGGTGTGGTCTCATAGAGAGAGGGTGTGGCCACACTATAGTACCCCCAATTCACTTTATGAGACACAGTAGTGCCCCTTATTTACATTGCAGTACATAGTAGTGTCTCTTATATACGTTACGCCACGCAGTAGTAATGCCCTTTACACAATTTGACCACACAGTAGTAATGCCCCTTACACAATTAAACCACACAGTAGTAATGCCCATTATACATTATGCCCACTGTGCCGCAGGATATCCGGCAGGAGCAGGCACCAGAGGAATAGCAGCAGCAGCGCCTTCGCCTCCCGGCGGCTCCTCGGCGCAGGGGACTGTACTGTGAGAGACGCCATGACATCTCTCCCAGTCCCTCCCTGAGATAGTGACACTACTTGAACAGGGAGGGGGCGGACCACAGGAGCAGGAAGCTGCAGCGCAGTAATGTGTAATAGTAGCGGTTCGCCCGGCAGATAAAGAGCCGCGGACACACCGCTACTATTATACATTGTAGCGGGCGTTAGAAGTATTGGCCGTGATTACGGGTGGAGGCAAGCAGTTCCGTCCAGAGGGCATGTGTGCTCTGTGCCAGCGCACCAGCAGCACCACCCTAGTTATGGCCATGCCAATAGGTAATTTCTACAAAAGTAGGTGAAAATGTTTATACTTATGTAGAAATTAGGGAATGCTGAACACACCCCTATATGTGTATACAGTAATCAGTAATGAGCTTGTGCCTTTGATGTGTTCCCTAAACGCTGGTTCCTATATTCGCAGTGGGATGGGGCTCCTGGTATGAGCACGTGAAAGGATTCTGGGAACAGCGAGACAAACGCAACGTTTTATATCTATTTTTTGAGGACATGAAAAAGGTGAGAAAATAACGATGTTTTGGTGCTAAATTCAGCATTTAGCCGTTTGTATTCTCTATTCCTGTAATAATATAATATTATCACCATATCTGCGCCAGGGAACCAGCACTTACACTCATATACGCGCTCTATACCGAAATACCAGCGCTCTCTATACCGAAATACCAGCGCTCTCCATCTAATAGTGACCTTTATTATTGAGACGCAGATTTGTTTCACTATTTTATTGGATTTACCCAGATTTATTGTTCTATTTTCACGTTCAAGGATTCCCTAGAACCATTGCAATTTTATTAATGGTAATTTAAGACGTATATACTTTAGTATTTTATATATTTGTGTGTATTGCTCCTTTATATATTGGTACCAGTGAGAGTGAGATTACGATGCAGAACTGAAAGCGTCTATTGATGGTAAAACTAATGTTATTTATTACTTAGAGATCAGGGAAATAGGCCCCACAAATATTTAAAATTTCCCACTTATCTATAAAGTTGTCCATTACTATTCCGGAAGAAAAGCGCGTGGAGCGTAATACGGTTGTGGAACCTCTGCCAGAGCAGGACGATCATAGAGCTGACATTACATTGTCATTTATCTTTTTGTAATTAAGCTTCATTCCCATCCTCTGCAACCCACAGAACCCCCTGCAAGAGATTCGGAAGGTGGCGCAATTCTTGGGCAAAGACTTCCAGGATGACGTACTAAACAAGATCGCAAAACTCAGCACCTTCGAGCACATGAGGAACAACCCGATGGCCAATTACTCTGGCTTCCCCGAAAGCATACTTGACCAATCACAGAGCGGCTTTATGAGAAAAGGTGAGATGTGTAATGTTAGCGCCAGGTTACACGGAACCTCAAGGCGTTGGTTCTTAGATCACGTCCTGGTTAAATTGCAGAGACTGCGCATATTTATAAAAAAAAAAAAGCAGGGACGGACTGGGGCTGTAATTCGGCCCCGGCATCCCTCTGTGTGCACGGGAAAGGGGTGTGACCAACGCCTCACGGGGGCGTGGCCCTGTGGCACGCATCGTCTCTCTGCATGTTGGCCATACAGAGTACCGGGAGGCGGAGCTGCTCGTCCAGGCTTTCGTTCCAGACCAGCCCACCAGAAGTGCCAGACGGCCTTTACCAGGAGTGCCACGTGGCCAGTCCTGCCCTGACTGTGGTGTTTCAGTGCCGGAGATATATTTGTGACTGTTAGTTCAGCTTATTGATGTTTGCTAAATAGAGAACATTGGACGTAGCTCCCTAAACCAGTGCTAAAGGGGTTACGACTCGTTCTTAAATGCAGCCCTAAGAGTGATAATCCATTCCGCGTGCCGATTGCTCACATTGGAACCTGGGATCCGTTCTGGCGGCCCTAATACGGGAAACTGACTGGTGCTTCTGTTCTCCGAACCTTAATGGCTTTGTCCTTCTTGCAAGAACGAGATTGTTTAGGGGCAGAGTGATATCGGCCGGGGGATAATTTAGGGATGGAAGGATGGGGCTAAGTAATTTGCAATTATTTTACAAAAAATTGTGATCCTGGCTCAGTTTTGGATTTTTGCCTGGTTTCCGGTGCATGGCCTGCTCCATTCCTTCTCGCTACTGTACATAGTATACAACGCTCAGTTATCTGCACAGTAGTTACTGATTCAAGGCGAATTAAAACCCACAATCACTATATTATACATATATCATTATATACTGAATATCTGAGTTGTATCTTTATACAACAGTGTTACAACATATCCTGAATAGCACAGTCTCCGGGTGGGTACACACTTGCATATCATGCAGTGTTTATGTCCGACTGTGCGCTCCCGTGGGTTGCATGCGATATCGTGTGATTGGTCATGCAGCACGGCCAATCTCACGCCATCGCATGCGAGGCTGTACATATTAATGAAGTGATCGTTCCATCGTTCTTTAAATCTTTTAAGTGTGTACCAGCAATCTTCTTTGGAGCGCTGCAAAGGGAAATCGCCCCCTCCTTCAGCATGGGTCCTAGGGGACTGGTCCAATACCCGCAGCCCACATCAGCAGCCGTCTGTTGTTACTGGTAAAAGGGAGGGTCAGGTGCTGCAGCGCATTGATCATATAGCAGGCTGGTGGCTACACATAGTCATGGCGCCAGGGGCGGGCCTGACGCCTCTATCACGCAGTCAGTCCTAAGGGCACAGCACAAGGTGTAAGAAGAGCGCGTGCTGAGTTCTGATTGGAAGATGTGATCACATGCCCCTCTGACCCCTGGTAGGCAACAGCCCCAGGTGAGTCTTTAGGCTGAGACAGGCACCTACATAAGGGGGCAAATATTTATATAATAATGCGCTATGACCTATCCCGTCTCCGTCCCAAACTGCTCCCAGAGACGGGACAGACCAGGAATGGAGATTCCCCTGCAGCGCTGGCAGAGGGTACGTATAGCGGACCAGCACCCAGCGTACGACAGGTACAAAACTATGATGAATAGACCCCTCAGGCTCTAAATACATCCCCAAGACATGCCCGCCCTACTTTTGGAGCATGCACTGTGCGAATTTGTGCAACTGGCGTCCATTTAAATATGTATCTGACCCTAAATATCAACTAATCATATATCAGCTTCCATCTGATTATTGCAGGATAATGATAGCTGGAACCTGATTATTGGAAATAGGGGCCTAATATATCACCATTTAAGTCTCTCTGCAATTTCCTGCATTTATTTCCAGTTTATAAAGTACTGAAAAGCTCGCTGGCGTTACACACTGTGGTCTCTATGCTCCTTTTTTAAAAATATTTTTACCTTTAGACCTCCGGCAGCCCATACTGGCACATGTGTGGCACTGACTCTGACGCATAGCTGACGGGCATTCTTTACATTACAGCCGCAGTTTTACTTTTGCACGAGTTTCATTTTACTAGAGAAGGGATGTCCAAGCAGTAACTGCAGAGTAACATGTGACGATGTACTGTGAGGTTGTTCAATGAAACGCGTCGTACACAGTACAGTGATCACCTGGCACGGGTTATGTTTTTGTGCTGATAGATGCACTTTGTTCTGGACTCTGACAGGTACGGTGGGAGACTGGAAGACCGTGTTTACGGCTCAGCAGAACGAGGCATTTGAAGAGCATTACAAGAAAATGATGAGCGGCTGCACTTTGAAATTTCAGGACCCAAAGTGAAGATTGAGCGCCCCCCTGTGGCTAGAAGGAGAATCGCCAGCAGTGTCGGGAATATTTGTTGATTTTCATTCCTTGTGACATTTATACTGTGAATTACTCAATAAAAAAAATTAACAAAACTGCAAATATGTACAATGCTCCTTTTATGTTGTGCATACAGCAACCAATCAGATATCATCTCACATCAGTGAACAAGCGAGAATAATGAAAGCTGATATATTACTGGTTGCTGTCGGTGATTAATTCTGACCTCCTCTTCTCACCGTTGATGCAGTTAAAGCCACACAACCGATGTAATAATCAGATTAATTGTATGTATATAGCAGAGGCTCCCCAACCGTTCAGGTGTTAGAGATAGCCATGGTTGAGCACAGGTGACTTAATTAGTATCTCAGCCAATTTGATTTAACCGCCTGTGCTCAACCGTGGCTGTCCTGAACTGTTGGGGAGCCTTGAGGACCACGTTTGGGAACCCTCTGGTATATATAGTAACAGGAACCCGCCCTGCAGATCTGACAGTACTGGTAAAGCCTTATGGTGCAGTTAAATCAGCCACCATTTCATGAAATAAGCCCTTTGGCGCCAATAGTCCTGTTATTCCCTGAGAGACGGTATAAACCTATGTGGCGTTACCGGTGAGCACCTTATGGAATCCCGGTATTTTCTGTATCAGTATTGACATAAGGCAAGGTGGAGCGGTAGGGGGGAGGGAGGGGTACCAGCTAATGTGGTTGTTAAATGACAAACAAATAGGGTGTAAATTCGCAACAGATCGGGGCGGTCCTCACGTCTCTGCCTTCCCCTCAGACTTGTGCGTCATTTAGGGTCATTTCTTTTTTTTTTTTTGTACAACTGTTTTTAATACTGGCAAGAGTACAAACAGTAAGTAATAAAAGGAATCTGACATTGGGTCTCTTACATGCTGGAGACACGGGAGAACGACGTCACTAAGAACTAAGACAAACTATAAAACAGAGGGTCTGATTCAGAGCCGCTCGTAAGCGGCTGCTCGTTCGCTCTGAGCGATGTTCGCACAACTGCGCATGCGTATGGGTCGTAATGCGCATGCACAAACCAGTCATTGCGATCGTGCGCTCGTAAATAAACGTGGGGCTGCTTATTTGATTGACAGAATGTACCGTTTGTGGGTGGTAACAGGGGAAGGTGCTTGAAAACGGGGAAGTGGAGATCTGAACGCAGACGTGCCAAACGGTCAAAACGGCGTTTAATGGGAGTGCATAATTAGTAAAGGATCGTCATCGACCACTTGGTTGCGTCACTTGGTTGTCTTTTAGCCTGAACTGCTCGCAGTGATAGCGGGAAGTAAATCCTACCACAAGAATAGCGAGCAGGTCAGATGCCTTTTGATGTACTCAATTAATCTAATAAATACAGGAGATGACGTAGGATGCGAACGGCAAAGGGGCGTCTTTACAAAATAGCGAGCGCATTTTTCGGACGCTCGCTCAGACATAGAGACGTCAACAGACCGCAAAGAGCGAGCGCTCAATTTAAATATCCGGCCCCTTTTTAAGAACGAGCGTCCGCAAATAGCGTCCGGCTCTGAATTGGGCCCAGAGGCCACATGACTAATGAGATACAAGGGCTCATATATCACTGATCACATACTCCGTGCGACCTGGGCGCGATATTAGCACCTATGATCACACTGCCGTATGCGATAATATCGGCAGAATGTATGAAATAGCGCACGCAGGGACAGGCACTCAGAAAGGGGCCCGTCCCTGCATTGTGCACGGAGTGAAGTGACCGCATCAACGCTCTCTTCACTATCGGGACTACTGTGCTTGCTTGGTCTACAGACCCCACATGTGCGGCCGCCATTGCTGGGGAGGCTTCCGGAGGAACCCACTCCTGGTAAATATAGCGAAGTGTAGCCCATAGGCGAAAGCAGCACAGCGCCATCTTTAGATGACGTAAGCTGCGAGGACCAAACGCCGTATTCCAGAGCTTGGTAAATGTGACAGCTTTACCTTCTCTATAGAAACTTATGGGGGTTGCAGATGTCTGAAATGGAGGGACAGCAGGAGATATTGGAGACACAGGTATCTGCTGCAATCCCTCCATAATACATCTGTGGGATACTTAATATTTTCGCATATCCCCCGATAACGGGTGTTTTCAGGAAATATGCTTCAAATATTTAATGATAAATACATAAATAGGCCCCATATAGAGGTGCGGTGAGGGGAACCGGAAAGTGAGTAGAAGCTACAAAGGAGTCGGGGAACCCAGGGCTGCAGGAGAAGTAATGGGAGGAAGAGGCAGGAAGGATACATGGTGCTTATATATAACTATCTGAGGCTTTGTATTCCAGCCACTGACACCAAGTCCCAGTACATGTATCTGCCGCAGACAGGCGGACATCTTCCATGGACAAAATGTTCTCAATCCTCTGATCCCAGTGTTTGCGGGAAGGAGGAGGACGGGGGAGGAACTGAGAGAACCATCCTGGCCGTATTACTGAGGTGCTGTAACAGTGGTTTTTGGGTTTTTTTAGACCTGGCCACATATAAAGCATCCAGAGCCTGAGTCATGTAGGGTAGTTTGTGAGTAGAGCAGAGTAATATTGTGATTTTACATAAATAGCACATTCCTCTGCCCCCGCACACCCTGTACTGACACCTCTGCCCCGCACACCCTGTACTGACACCACTGCCCCGCACACCCTGTACTGACACCACTGCCCGCACACCCTGTACTGACACCTCTGCCCCGCACACCCTGTACTGACACCTCTGCCTCGCACACCCTGTACTGACACCGCTGGCCCGCACACCCTGCACTGACACCTCTGCCCCGCACACCCTGCACTGACACCTCTGCCCCGCACACCCTGCACTGACGCCTCTGGCCCGCACACCCTGCACTGACGCCTCTGGCCCGCACACCCTGCACTGACGCCTCTGGCCCGCACACCCTGCACTGACGCCTCTGGCCCGCACACCCTGCACTGACGCCTCTGGCCCGCACACCCTGCACTGACGCCTCTGGCCCGCACACCCTGCACTGACGCCTCTGGCCCGCACACCCTGCACTGACGCCTCTGGCCCGCACACCCTGCACTGACGCCTCTGGCCCGCACACCCTGCACTGACGCCTCTGGCCCGCACACCCTGCACTGACGCCTCTGGCCCGCACACCCTGCACTGACGCCTCTGGCCCGCACACCCTGCACTGACGCCTCTGGCCCGCACACCCTGCACTGACGCCTCTGGCCCGCACACCCTGCACTGACGCCTCTGGCCCGCACACCCTGCACTGACGCCTCTGGCCCGCACACCCTGCACTGACGCCTCTGGCCCGCACACCCTGCACTGACGCCTCTGGCCCGCACACCCTGCACTGACGCCTCTGGCCCGCACACCCTGCACTGACGCCTCTGGCCCGCACACCCTGCACTGACGCCTCTGGCCCGCACACCCTGCACTGACGCCTCTGGCCCGCACACCCTGCACTGACGCCTCTGGCCCGCACACCCTGCACTGACGCCTCTGGCCCGCACACCCTGCACTGACGCCTCTGGCCCGCACACCCTGCACTGACGCCTCTGGCCCGCACACCCTGCACTGACGCCTCTGGCCCGCACACCCTGCACTGACGCCGTTGCCCCGCACACCCTGCACTGACGCCGCTGCCCCGCACACCCTGCACTGACGCCGCTGACCCGCACACCCTGCACTGACGCCGCTGACCCGCACACCCTGTACTGACGCCGCTGCAGTGCCCGCACACCCTGCACTGACGCCTCTGGCCCGCACACCCTGCACTGACGCCTCTGGCCCGCACACCCTGCACTGACGCCGTTGCCCCGCACACCCTGCACTGACGCCGCTGCCCCGCACACCCTGCACTGACGCCGCTGCCCCGCACACCCTGCACTGACGCCTCTGGCCCGCACACCCTGCACTGACGCCTCTGGCCCGCACACCCTGCACTGACGCCTCTGGCCCGCACACCCTGCACTGACGCCGTTGCCCCGCACACCCTGCACTGACGCCGCTGCCCGCACACCCTGCACTGACGCCTCTGGCCCGCACACCCTGCACTGACGCCTCTGGCCCGCACACCCTGCACTGACGCCGCTGCCCCGCACACCCTGCACTGACGCCTCTGCCCCGCACACCCTGCACTGACGCCTCTGGCCCGCACACCCTGCACTGACGCCTCTGGCCCGCACACCCTGCACTGACGCCTCTGGCCCGCACACCCTGCACTGACGCCTCTGGCCCGCACACCCTGCACTGACGCCTCTGGCCCGCACACCCTGCACTGACGCCTCTGGCCCGCACACCCTGCACTGACGCCTCTGGCCCGCACACCCTGCACTGACGCCTCTGGCCCGCACACCCTGCACTGACGCCTCTGGCCCGCACACCCTGCACTGACGCCTCTGGCCCGCACACCCTGCACTGACGCCTCTGGCCCGCACACCCTGCACTGACGCCTCTGGCCCGCACACCCTGCACTGACGCCGCTGGCCCGCACACCCTGCACTGACGCCGCTGGCCCGCACACCCTGCACTGACGCCGCTGGCCCGCACACCCTGCACTGACGCCTCTGGCCCGCACACCCTGCACTGACGCCTCTGGCCCGCACACCCTGCACTGACGCCTCTGGCCCGCACACCCTGCACTGACGCCGCTGGCCCGCACACCCTGCACTGACGCCGCTGCAGTGCCCGCACACCCTGCACTGACGCCTCTGGCCCGCACACCCTGCACTGACGCCTCTGCCCCGCACACCCTGCACTGACGCCTCTGGCCCGCACACCCTGCACTGACGCCTCTGGCCCGCACACCCTGCACTGACGCCGCTGCCCCGCACACCCTGCACTGACGCCGCTGCCCCGCACACCCTGCACTGACGCCGCTGCCCCGCACACCCTGCACTGACGCCGCTGCCCCGCACACCCTGCACTGACGCCGCTGCCCCGCACACCCTGCACTGACGCCGCTGCCCCGCACACCCTGCACTGACGCCGCTGCCCCGCACACCCTGCACTGACGCCGCTGACCCGCACACCCTGCACTGACGCCGCTGACCCGGACACCCTGTACTGACGCCGCTGCAGTGCCCGCACACCCTGCACTGACGCCTCTGGCCCGCACACCCTGCACTGACGCCTCTGGCCCGCACACCCTGCACTGACGCCTCTGGCCCGCACACCCTGCACTGACGCCTCTGGCCCGCACACCCTGCACTGACGCCTCTGGCCCGCACACCCTGCACTGACGCCTCTGGCCCGCACACCCTGCACTGACGCCTCTGGCCCGCACACCCTGCACTGACGCCTCTGGCCCGCACACCCTGCACTGACGCCTCTGGCCCGCACACCCTGCACTGACGCAGCTGCCCCGCACACCCTGCACTGACGCCGCTGTCCCGCACACCCTGCACTGACGCCACTGACCCGGACACCCTGTACTGACGCCGCTGCAGTGCCCGCACACCCTGTACTGACGCCGCTGCAGTGCCCGCACACCCTGCACTGACGCCGCTGACCCGCACACCCTGCACTGACGCCGCTGACCCAGACACCCTGTACTGACGCCGCTGCAGTGCCCGCACACCCTGCACTGACGCCTCTGGCCCGCACACCCTGCACTGACGCCTCTGGCCCGCACACCCTGCACTGACGCCTCTGGCCCGCACACCCTGCACTGACGCCTCTGGCCCGCACACCCTGCACTGACGCCTCTGGCCCGCACACCCTGCACTGACGCCTCTGGCCCGCACACCCTGCACTGACGCCTCTGGCCCGCACACCCTGCACTGACGCCGCTGCCCCGCACACCCTGCACTGACGCCGCTGCCCCGCACACCCTGCACTGACGCCACTGACCCGGACACCCTGTACTGACGCCGCTGCAGTGCCCGCACACCCTGTACTGACGCCGCTGCAGTGCCCGCACACCCTGTACTGACACCGCTGCCCGCACACCCTGTACTGACGCCTCTGGCCCGCACACCCTGCACTGACGCCGCTGCAGTGCCCGCACACCCTGCACTGACGCCGCTGCAGTGCCCGCACACCCTGTACTGACGCCGCTGTAGTGCCCGCACACCCTGTACTGACGCCTCTGGCCCGCACACCCTGCACTGACGCCGCTGGCCCGCACACCCTGCACTGACGCCTCTGCCCCGCACACCCTGCACTGACGCCTCTGCCCCGCACACCCTGCACTGACGCCTCTGCCCCGCACACCCTGCACTGACGCCTCTGGCCCGCACACCCTGCACTGACGCCTCTGGCCCGCACACCCTGCACTGACGCCGCTGGCCCGCACACCCTGCACTGATGCCGCTGGCCCGCACACCCTGCACTGACGCCGCTGGCCCGCACACCCTGCACTGACGCCGCTGGCCCGCACACCCTGCACTGACGCCGCTGGCCCGCACACCCTGCACTGACGCCGCTGGCCCGCACACCCTGCACTGACGCCGCTGGCCCGCACACCCTACACTGACGCCGCTGGCCCGCACACCCTGCACTGACGCCGCTGGCCCGCACACCCTGCACTGACGCCGCTGGCCCGCACACCCTGCACTGACGCCGCTGGCCCGCACACCCTGCACTGACGCCGCTGCCCCGCCCGCACACCCTGCACTGACGCCGCTGCCCCGCACACCCTGCACTGACGCCGCTGCCCCACCCGCACACCCTGCACTGACGCCGCTGCAGTGCCCGCACACCCTGTACTGACGCCGCTGCCCGCACACCCTGTACTGACGCCTCTGCCCGCACACCCTGTACTGACGCCGCTGCCCCGCACACCCTGTACTGACGCCGCTGCCCCGCACACCCTGTACTGACGCCGCTGCCCCGCACACCCTGTACTGACGCCGCTGCCCCGCACACCCTGTACTGACGCCGCTGCCCCGCACACCCTGTACTGACGCCGCTGCCCCGCACACCCTGTACTGACGCCGCTGCCCCGCACACCCTGTACTAACGCCGCTGCCCGCACACCCTGTACTAACGCCGCTGCCCGCACACCCTGTACTAACGCCGTAATTGTGAAACTTTCGAAATTAAATTACTTTTTTATTACACTGTACAAACTGATAAAGCCTGTCACATACGTGTCATAAATGGCCTGTCACATACGTGTCATAAATGTGGGATTTGCGGAGACTTTACCAGTGGTCTCCCCAGAAATTTCCCAAAGCTCGGTGGCAGCTCGGGGGGGGGGGGGGGCACTTGTGAGGGGCAGAGAGCGTTGACCAGTGGGGAAGGGGGGGAGGCAGGTGAGGAGGAGAGAGGGCATGGGGGGGGAGGTATTGAGTTCACAGACGCATCGCATTGACTGTGCTGCATAGCTGATGGTCAGATGTATCTGCAGACATATCTATCCATCGGCAAGTGCGTATGGGCGGTCTGCAGACATATCTGTCCAACGGCAAGTGTGTATGGGCGGTCTGCAGACATATCTGTCCATTGGCAAGTGCGTACGGGTGGTCTGCAGACATATCTGTATCAGCAAGTGTGTACGGGCGGTCTGCAGACATATCTATCCATCGGCAAGTGCGTATGGGCGGTCTGCAGACATATCTGTCCATCGGCAAGTGCGTACGGGTGGTCTGCAGACATATCTGTATCAGCAAGTGTGTACGGGCGGTCTGCAGACATATCTGTCCATCGGCAAGTGCGTACGGGCGGTCTGCAGACATATCTGTCCATCGGCAAGTGCGTACGGGTGGTCTGCAGACATATCTGTCCATCGGCAAGTGCGTATGGGTGGTCTACAGACATATCTGTCCATCGGCAAGTGCGTATGGGCGGTCTGCAGACATATCTGTGTCAGCAAGTGTGTATGGGCGGTCTGCAGACATATCTGTCCATTGGCAAGTGCGTATGGGCGGTCTGCAGACATCTGTCCATCGGCAAGTGTGTACGGGCTGTCTGTAGACCACACGTACAGCGACAGCTGCAGGGGGGGTGCCCCCCTCCTTGTCCAGCGGGACCTGCGGCTGCAAGTTAGATGATGGTCGTTCAGTGTGTATGAACGACCATCATCTAAAGATACATCTGCAGATCACTCCATCTACAGATGTATCTGTCAGGTGTGTACCCACCTTAAGAACCACACAAGCAACACTTTGCTGTAACTTCTCCTTTTACTGTGGTTAATTTTTAAATGTCACAGTCCTATTCATGTGTTGTAAACCCATTTACAACCTGTTGTTCATTCTGTTCTGTTGGTAACTGCGCACCTTATAAGCCAGCGTGATGGATAGGTTCCACTTCCTGTACACTCTAAGGGCTCTATTTACTACAATACGCCTTCAAATGCAGATTGTAGTGTGATATTACCAACTGAATTCACATTGCGAATTCAGGCAATATCACAGGGATTTATTAAAAATCCCCTGCAGGGAACAGAGCTTGCGATAAAGCTCTGTCCCTGCGGATCCCTCCGCAGCCTTATCACTATTTTTCTGAGAAAAATACAGTGACAAGGTGCCCGCGCATGCACCGACCGACCACCGCTAAACCCTCCCCCCCTAATTTCACTTACGTCCGGTGATCGGTGCTCCGTTTATGTCCTCCGTGGCTCCGGTCAGCTGGTCTCCCATCCTGCACTGTGACCCGGGTCACAGTGCAGGATGGGTGACCAGCTGACCAGAGCCACAGAGGACATCACCGGATCACCGGCCCTGGACTCAGGTAAGTTTTTTTTTTTTCTAGCAGTGACCACACAGCTGATCCCTGGGGCCGGCTCTGGGCTTTGCTCTGCCTGTTAGAGCGGAGCAGGAGTCCGGTAACTGGGGGAAAGCCTGGATAACGCCATCTCCAGGTATTTTTTCACAATTCATTTTTAGTAAATATCAGGGGTCTTCGTCGCATCAGAGCTACATTTGGCCCCCTCGCATCAGAGCTCTGCTGGCCCCCTCATTACTACACATCTCAATATCTGGAGACCAGCAAGAGTGTATACTGGAGGTATCAGGGGATACAATCGCATAGGAGCGTCATCTGGCAGGTCGCAATCCAGCTCCGTTTGCCCCTTTAATACACCACAGTGGTTGGATACCGGCGGTGAGTGACTGTATTGGAGCACACGGCAGGTTGCAAGCCGGCTCCATCAATCATTTTGCTAACATATTTACTAGCAAAGACGGCTTTCTGGTTTTATTCTCACGTTGCTCTGGACTGAACTTAAATCATTGAGCTAACTATGAATAGATTTTTTTTATATATTCGCACAGATTGCTATACATATTGGTCGATGTACTTCGTATGTACACTGTATGTTTGCAAATAAGTTTTTGTGCAGGATGCTTATGATTATAGGTTGATTGATATAATATATTTATATATTTTTGAATAAATAAGGTGTTATACCCATATGTATTTGCGATTAATTGACACCACTATGGCGCTGCTTATATTTTCTTTATTCCTGTTTGATATCCTCTTATAATACAGCAGCTGGGCGGCATTAGATATGTGACAGGTCCAGAAAGAGATACACAACCCTGAGTATTCTCACAGCCGGCACAAAGGAGTAGCGTGGACAGTTTAGTTAACACTCTTGATGCCCTTAACCAGGTAAATGACCATCTAGTAAGATTATTTAGAAGCAGCGATGGGGTTAAATTCCTATTTAACGTTGCTTACAAAAATATTCAGACCTCCTGCAACGTGAACAGATTTGTCGGTAATACAAAAGACACTGATTGTTCCAGACAGTATTTTAGAACTTAAAATTCATTATTTGTGTGCAGTGTTTTTTATTTTTTATTTTATTGAAAACTTGCAAAATGCTTCTGGCAGATCTATTCAACCCTCTGTGCTGTGGAAGCTCCAAGTTTGCACAGATGAAGGATATTGCCCTTACAATAGGCTTTCAGTTAGCTCTAGCTGTGAATCATTAAAAAAGCCAGCTTTTATGGATAAAAGGCCCCGTAAATCACATAACTTTGGTCATACTGTGAATGTGACCTAAAGCTGGGAAAATGACGACCAAAGAGCATTGATGAAAGATATTGTATATGTTACAGACATGCACAAGATAGGAAAAGACTACAAAATAACATTCAAGTGCTGGGATATCACAGTGAGCACCGTTGGATCAACTGTGAGGAAATGCAAGCTGCATCCTACCCCCGGCTGCTGTCTAGACATATCCGTCCCTCGGCACTCCGCATCAGAGCAAGGAGGAGACGTGTGAGGGAGCCATGGTGAGGCCACTGTCACTGTGCAGGAGCTACAGAGCTCAGTGGCTGAGGGCCTGATTCAGAGCCGGACGCTCTGACCAGAGCGCTCGCTCTGAATCTGGGCCCTCCTCCCTAAAAATGGAGCGGCCTCTTGGACGCTCGCATAGCTGTGGGTTACCACCCACAGCTTATGCGAGCGTCCATGATGATGGTCGCGATTGTCACGACCATCGGGCTTGCGACGAGACCCTTGCGGTAGGGTCTCGGTGACCGCAAGCCCTGGAGTGATTTTGGCTCTATCAGAGCCAAAATCACTCCCACTGACATCCCTAGTGATGTCAGTGGGGCCGGATCCAGACGGTAGGCGTTCCCATGGGAACGTCTCCGTCTGGCAGCCACGACCCCGGCACGCCCCCCAAAGGGGGCCTGCTGTCAGTCACCATCGACAGCACGCCCCCTTTGGTGCGAGACCCTGAGCGACGTATTTCTCGTCGCTCGCCGGAGCTCCCTCCGTCATGCGTATGCGCCCAACATCGACCCGCTTGCGAGCGACCTTCACTCGTGAGCGGGTCTGAATGACCCCCTGAGACTTGGGTGAGGGTGCACTAGTCACCCATAGCAGGAGCTCCGCACACACCTGGCCGGCATGGGAGGGTAGGAAATAAAGAAGACAATACTGAGGAAAACCCACGTCAAGCCAGGTCTGGAGTTTGCCGGGAAACATCAGAGTGACCCAAGTATAATGTGGGGGAAGGTTTTTGGGGTCAGATGAGACAAAAATTGAGCTTCTTGGTCCCAATTCAGAACATTGTGAGTGGTGCAAACCTAATACTGCCCATTCCTCAGAAAACACTATCCCAAAAGTGACGTATAGGCGTGGCAGCATCATGTGGTGGGGAGGATATTCCTCAGCGGGGACTGGGCAACTTGCTAATATCGATGGACGCTTGGATGGTGCAAAACACAGGAAGATACCGCAAGACATCCTGCATCAGTCTGCTAGACAACGAGAGCTTGGGAGGAGGTTCCCCTGTCAGCAGGACAATGATCCCAAGCACAAGGCAACAGGAACCCAGGCACGGCTGTACAAAAAAAAGGCGAATGTTTTTACGATGTCAAAGGGCGCAATTCAATTGTTTGCAACCACCTACATGCCCGACGATGCTATTCAATTGTTGCTTCTGTAGGGTGCAATCAGCTGCCTGCGTCGGCATTTCAGCTCGCACCCACCAGGGGGTGCGAGCTGAAATGCTCGAAAAGTAACCAAATGGCACTTTTCACGATCGCGCCCAGCACTTTGGTCGGTTGTAGCCATTTTACGTGGCTAAACCCGACCTTGATGGGGCGCGATTGGCGCGATGTTCTAATCAGTTGAAACTCACCCCATGAACTCCTGTCACTTTAGACGGGAGATCGGGTGCAAGAAAACAATTGAATACCGTGTGGCACCGGCCGCGGTAATTCCTGATGGCGGTGTGTTTGTAATGGCAGCCAATGAGAGTCAGACAGACTCTTGTTGACTGCTGCGCCCACTGCGGAGTCGGGCTGGAGCTCACTCATGAGCTTCATCTTCTGGCTTTCGCAGTGGGTGATGGGAGAGATGTCATGACGTCTCTCCCATAATGCAGAGCGGGCCGGCCCAGGAGGACGGAGGAGCAGGCGGCGGCGGGTGCAGGACCTGGGATTCAGGTAGGTGGGTAGTTTTTTTTTTTTTTACGTGTGTCTTTGTCTGGTACTGCTGGGGGACTACTACTAGGGGCATTACTGGGGGCACTGTATAAGGGTGCATTACTGGGGGCACTGCTACTGGGGACATTGCATAAGGGGCACTACTACTTGGGGTATTAAGGTGCATTATGGAATGGAAAGGAATGTTCCATGAATTACGTGTAACGGTGGTGTCATGTTGCCACGCCCCTAGTTTCTAGTGACCACGCCCACTTTTCCTGCCACACTCCTTCGATGTGCACACCTACTGGACGGGGGCTTCAAATACCCTAGTTAAGTCCCTGATGGGGAGGGAAGTTAGATAGGTATGAAAGGAGGGGAATAGGGTTAGGTCGCACAGATCAATGCATAGGACAGGGAACAATGGATTGTTAGGGCTATTTCACATTTGCCGGTTTTTAGCCGGGTGTGACATCTAGTAAATGCAGGGAATCAGTGGGTCCTTTCAGACGGCACGGACACAGCACGGTGGCTGTCCAACAGCCGGAAATATCTACTGTGCAGGACGGTGCCGTGGCCGTGCCATCCCTGCACGCCAATGTTTCCTTTCACACACACTGGCTGCTGCTGCGCATGCCCAATTGATTGCCAAAAAAACCCCAACCCATAAATAGCGGCTCAAAGCCGCTGCTTGTGAAAGGCACACAATGCCTGTAAAAATCCGGCCTGCTACCGCCCGGTTCTTGCCTGGCCGGCCAAAACCGGCAAATGTGAAAGTGGCCTTATTGTAGGTGTGACAGAGGTTAGAAGGGTATGAGGCCCGCTGTCACCGGAGAGCACAATGGGCCTGATTCAGAGCCGGACGCAATTAGCGCTCGCTCATCCAGAAAATAGGGGTGGCTATTCAAATGAACCGTTCGCTCTTTGCGGTCTGTTCACGCCTCTAGGTCTGAGCGAGCGAACAAAACTTGCGGTAGTTTTTTGGATAAATACGCCCCCTGGCCGCTCGCATCCTACGTCATGTCCGCTATTTATTAGATTAATCGAGTACATCGACCAGCGTATGAACTGCTCGCTATTCTTGTGGTTGGTTTTTGCTACCACAATCTTGCGAGCAGTTCTGGCTATAAAATAACCCAGTGACGTGGCCGATGACGCTGCTGTATTAATTATGCACACCCATAAAACGCACGTTTTGACCTTTAAGCACGCCTGCGTTCGGATCTCCACTCCCCGTTTTCAAGCACCTTCCCCTGTTGCCACCCACATACGCCTCATTCTGTCACTCAAATTATCAGGTATTCGCTATTTTGCGAGCACATGAATTTCGACCGCACTGACTGGTTCGCGCATGCGTATAACGATCCATACGCATGCGCAGTTGGGCAAACATTGCTCGGAGCGAACGAGCGGCCGCTTACGAGCGGCTCTGAATCAGGCCCAATGTTGGTAGTGGGGGTCTAATGTTCAGTTCCTTGCACAAAGTAGGGTGCCGCTTTCAGGCGGATGGGACAGCCAGGGGGATTGGCTCAGGCAGAGCTCAGCAGATCCGGCCAGGGACAGCAGGTCTTGGGCTCACCGATGAGCCACACATCGGTTTCACCCCACAGTTGAGTTGTCACCACTTCAGGGGGCCACTCTCACACCGATGTCCGCAGCTCTCCCCCGGCGGGTTGGCACCTCCGACTAGGATTCAGACCCAGGTAAGTAGCTGTTGGAGGATGTACGTTCGAAGCACCACAGGGAACCAGAGATTAGTCGGCACTATGTAATCTCCGGTGGTCGTACCTCAGGATATGACGGTGGTCGTCAGCTGGGGCCTGTTTTTGTGAATAATTCCAGGATTCGTATTAATATTTGCCCCGCAGTATTCAATCTACCATAGGATGTAGGTAGGGAAGACTGGAGCTTTTATGAGGATAATCTCACGCCACGCCACCAGTGTGCTGGTAGGCCTCAAACTGCACAGGCCGGATTCCGGTAGCAATATTGATCCATTCACCCCGATGACAAGTCTGTTAGAAATCACTGATCTTCTCCTGCACAACTCTATGTCTGCTGCCACTGTTGAAAATGCGGCCATCACGATGCTCCGCCTACCGGAAGCCCCCCAAATCTCAGTCCAATTAAGAATCGGTGGCACTATTTGAACATTGCAGCCCACAAGCATCATCCAACCAACCTGAGCAACTTGGAGCAAATCTGCAAGGACGAATGGGCAAAAATCGCTCCCAAGCAGTGCGCAAACATGGTAGCAACAGGCTTACAGCTGTTATTGCAGCAAGAAGCGGTTCTACCAGGGTTTGAATACTTGTGCAAGCAGCATTTTTCAGCATTTATTTAAATCTGCAAACAAATAATGAATTATGAGAGTGAAATTGTTTATTTTAAGAACCTCCTGGTTCACAATACTATGTCATGGTGGGTACACACTATACAGATATATCTGCAGATGATGGTCGTCAGTACTCACTGAACGGCCATCATCTGTGTCTGGCCGGGAGGACGGGTCGGGGGCGTGTCCAGTCCCACTGCCCGCGGCTGCCGCTGTGTGTCCTGGCAGTCTGCAGACATATCTGTCCATCAGCTGTGCAGCACAGCCAATGCGATGTGTCGGTGAACGTCGCCGTTCACCAACATATCGCGGGTACTCACTGGCCGACGGGCAGCAGATATTTTGGGCGATCAATTGATCGCCCAATATATCTGTCAGTGTGTACCCAGCTTAAGTGTCATTTGTAATACAGACAAGTCTGTTGACCCTTTGGGGGGTTTGAATACTATTGCAAGCCTCTGTAGATACCTGTAGAGCTGGTGAGGTGACTTAGCACCTTTGCTCTCACTGCAGTGTTTGAGTGTATGTTACAGGACTTGCCTTAGTGCTTTGCTGTGTTTCTGGCCTGATAATAACTATGTAGTCACACCCATTTAGCAGTTTATAGGTCTCTCCGGCTTGGAACACACAGTCAAGGACAGTCATCACTGAGCTTCACACACTGTCAGCCCAGGTGCCACGATGCGGGGAAAACTAACACTCATCCAGGGAATGGCCATTGCTGACTGCATTGCCGAAAACTGGGAGCAAATCTGGAACTTCCAGGCGAGAGACGGAGATGTTCTGATAGACACCTATCCCAAATCAGGTGAGTGTACTGGGGTCTCTGTGACTGCTGTCTGCAGTTCCTGTGTATGAGAACCATAGAAGCTTACAATCTAGAACAAGACACGCCTATAGACATTGCTTAGCTAAGGCTCTAGATCAGGCAGAATAACATATTGATGGTTGGAAGCCGATATCTGAGTTATTTTTTCTTTTCCTTTGCTATATACAGTAATTTATACTTAAGCAGGCCCAGCGACAGGGGGGGGGAGGGGGGGGCTAGGGGAAAACATGTTCCGGGCCCCAAGCTTCCGAGGGGACCAGCACAATCCTCCATGGTAAAAGGAACTACCAGCTGCCTGAGCCCACGCTGCAGTACCTAGCCCACACCGCGCCCACCGCTGAGACCCGGTGATCTCCACAACGAGTTTAGTAGATTCTGCCCGGACAGCGCTGGTCTGTGCACTTTAAACAGGGATGCGGTGGCCGAGAGACATCACTGGTTACAACGCCCCGCTCAGTGCTGCCAAGGTCCTCGGCCTGGTGTCAGCGCCTCTCCTCAACTTTCATATATCGCTCTCCGCCCACAGCGCCGCCCCAGCTCACCGTGTTCGGCGCCATGGAGTTTGGGTGCCTGATAAACATAGCAGGACTTCCTCAGACGCGGCCCTGATGTGCTGGACACCACCTTAGTGTATGCCGCTGGGGAGTCTCAGCGGATGCTTAGGGGACTCAGGCTCGGAGTAAGAGGTGAGAGGCACCACTCTATCCAGATATGCTGGGGGTTACAAGCTTTGTCTTGGAGTAAGTGTCCGCCAATCAGGAGTCGGTGTGGGGGTATGGAAGAGGACCCTGACAGCATAGGCAAACGCAGGGGGGGTTTCCATCTGCCTGGAAACCCCCCTCCCCAGCATATACCATGACCACAATAGAAATAGTAATATAATAGAATGTTACTAGTGCTGCATGTTCTTCTCAGTATCATAAATTAAATGTGTCAGCCAGTAATAAATACACCTGTGCACCAACTAGGAGATGTGGTAAACATGCACTGTTAGGGGTGCACTGCTATAGACCATCAACAGGGTTAATTATTAATACTGTATAATAATACACTATCCAGTACATAAGGAGACCGATATGTACATATATATCCAGGGCAGTGCTGGGTTCTTCTGCTGCTCCCTCAGACTCCCGGACTTGCTCTAATGCTCAGGAATGGTGACACATCTGACATAACAACATTCAGCTCAGACAGGATGGACCTACTGCCACATATAATGGCTTACTGTGATCACTGGTCATGTATATGCTGGGATTATGACACACAATACACTATGTATGACACATATAATGGGTTACTGTGATCACTGGTCATGTATATGCTGGGATTATGACACACAATACACTATATATGACACATATAATGGGTTACTGTGATCGCTGGTCCTGTATATGCTGGAATTATGACACACAATACACTATGTATGACACATATAATGGGTTACTGTGATCACTGGTCCTGTATATGCTGGAATTATGACACACAATACACTATGTATGACACATATAATGGGTTACTGTGATCACTGGTCCTGTATATGCTGGAATTATGACACACAATACACTATGTATGACACATATAATGGGTTACTGTGATCGCTGGTCCTGTATATGCTGGAATTATGACACACAATACACTATGTATGACACATGTAATGGGTTACTGTGATCACTGGTCCTGTATATGCTGGAATTATGACACACAATACACTATGTATGACACATATAATGGGTTACTGTGATCACTGGTCCTGTATATGCTGGAATTATGACACACAATACACTATGTATGACACATATAATGGGTTACTGTGATCGCTGGTCCTGTATATATGCTGGAATTATGACACACAATACACTATGTATGACACATATAATGGGTTACTGTGATCACTGGTCCTGTATATGCTGGAATTATGACTCACAATACACTATGTATGACACATATAATGGGTTACTGTGATCACTGGTCCTGTATATGCTGGAATTATGACACACAATACACTATGTATGACACATATAATGGGTTACTGTGATCGCTGGTCCTGTATATGCTGGAATTATGACACACAATACACTATGTATGACACATGTAATGGGTTACTGTGATCACTGGTCCTGTATATGCTGGAATTATGACACACAATACACTATGTATGACACATATAATGGGTTACTGTGATCACTGGTCCTGTATATGCTGGAATTATGACACACAATACACTATGTATGACACATATAATGGGTTACTGTGATCGCTGGTCCTGTATGTGCTGGAATTATGACACACAATACACTATGTATGACACATATAATGGGTTACTGTGATCACTGGTCCTGTATATGCTGGAATTATCACTCACAATACACTATGTATGACACATATAATGGGTTACTGTGATCACTGGTCCTGTATATGCTGGAAGTATGACACACAATACACTATGTATGACACATATAATGGGTTACTGTGATCACTGGTCCTGTATATGCTGGAATTATGACACACAATACACTATGTATGACACATATAATGGGTTACTGTGATCACTGGTCATGTATATGCTGGGATTATGACACACAATACACTATGTATGACACATATAATGGGTTACTGTGATCACTGGTCCTGTATATGCTGGAATTATGACACACAATACACTATGTATGACACATATAATGGGTTACTGTGATCACTGGTCCTGTATATGCTGGAATTATGACACACAATACACTATGTATGACACATATAATGGGTTACTGTGATCGCTGGTCCTGTATGTGCTGGAATTATGACACACAATACACTATGTATGACACAT
Organism: Taudactylus pleione; assembly: GCA_031769625.1. NCBI lineage: Eukaryota > Metazoa > Chordata > Amphibia > Anura > Myobatrachidae > Taudactylus > Taudactylus pleione. The sequence goes on along the minus strand of JAUIMM010000582.1, from coordinate 755,301 downwards.
ATAATGGTTACTGTGATCACTGGTCCTATATATGCTGGAATTATGACACACAATACACTATGTATGACACATATAATGGGTTACTGTGATCACTGGTCCTGTATATGCTGGAAGTATGACACACAATACACTATGTATGACACATATAATGGGTTACTGTGATCACTGGTCCTGTATATGCTGGAATTATGACACACAATACACTATGTATGACACATATAATGGGTTACTGTGATCACTGGTCATGTATATGCTGGGATTATGACACACAATACACTATGTATGACACATATAATGGGTTACTGTGATCACTGGTCCTGTATATGCTGGAATTATGACACACAATACACTATGTATGACACATATAATGGGTTACTGTGATCACTGGTCCTGTATATGCTGGAATTATGACACACAATACACTATGTATGACACATATAATGGGTTACTGTGATCACTGGTCCTGTATGTGCTGGAATTATGACACACAATACACTATGTATGACACATATAATGGGTTACTGTGATCACTGGTCCTGTATATGCTGGAATTATGACACACAATACACTATGTATGACACATATAATGGGTTACTGTGATCGCTGGTCCTGTATGTGCTGGAATTATGACACACAATACACTATGTATGACACATATAATGGTTACTGTGATCACTGGTCCTATATATGCTGGAATTATGACACACAATACACTATGTATGACACATATAATGGTTACTGTGATCACTGGTCCTATATATGCTGGAATTATGACACACAATACACTATGTATGACACATATAATGGGTTACTGTGATCACTGGTCCTGTATATGCTGGAATTATGACACACAATACACTATGTATGACAGATATAATAATTTACTGTGATCGCTGGTCCTGTATATGCTGGAATTATGACACACAATACACTATGTATGACACATATAATGGGTTACTGTGATCTCTGGTCCTGTATATGCTGGAATTATGACACACAATACACTATGTATGACACATATAATGGGTTACTGTGATCGCTGGTCCTGTATATGCTGGAAGTATGACACACAATACACTATGTATGACACACATAATGGGTTACTGTGATCACTGGTCATGTATATGCTGGAAGTATGACACACAATACACTATGTATGACACATATAATGGGTTACTGTGATTGCTGGTCCTGTATATGCTGGAAGTATGACACACAATACACTATGTATGACACACATAATGGGTTACTGTGATCGCTGGTCCTGTATATGCTGGAATTATGACACACAATACACTATGTATGACACATATAATGGGTTACTGTGATCGCTGGTCCTGTATATGCTGGAAGTATGACACACAATACACTATGTATGACACATATAATGGGTTACTGTGATCACTGGTCCTGTATATATGCTGGAAGTATGACACACAATACACTATGTATGACACATATAATGGGTTACTGTGATTGCTGGTCCTGTATATGCTGGAAGTATGACACACAATACACTATGTATGACACACATAATGGGTTACTGTGATCGCTGGTCCTGTATATGCTGGAATTATGACACACAATACACTATGTATGACACATATAATGGGTTACTGTGATCGCTGGTCCTGTATATGCTGGAAGTATGACACACAATACACTATGTATGACACATATAATGGGTTACTGTGATCACTGGTCCTGTATATGCTGGAATTATGACACACAATACACTATGTATGACACATATAATGGGTTACTGTGATCACTGGTCCTGTATATGCTGGAAGTATGACACACAATACACTATGTATGACACATATAATGGGTTACTGTGATCACTGGTCCTGTATATGCTGGAAGTATGACACACAATACACTATGTATGACACATATAATGGGTTACTGTGATCACTGGTCCTGTATATGCTGGAATTATGACACACAATACACTATGTATGACACATATAATGGGTTACTGTGATCGCTGGTCCTGTATATGCTGGGATTATGACACACAATACACTATGTAAGACACATATAAAGGGTTACTGTGATCACTGGTCCTGTATATGCTGGAAGTATGACACACAATACACTATGTATGACACATATAATGGGTTACTGTGATCACTGGTCATGTATATGCTGGAAGTATGACACACAATACACTATGTATGACACATATAATGGGTTACTGTGATCACTGGTCCTGTACATGCTGGAAGTATGACACACAATACACTATGTATGACACATATAATGGGTTACTGTGATCACTGGTCCTGTATATGCTGGAAGTATGACACACAATACACTATGTATGACACATATAATGGGTTACTGTGATCACTGGTCCTGTATATGCTGGAAGTATGACACACAATACACTATGTATGACACATATAATGGGTTACTGTGATCACTGGTCCTGTATATGCTGGAATTATGACACACAATACACTATGTATGACACATATAGTGGGTTACTGTGATCGCTGGTCCTGTATATGCTGGAATTATGACACACAATACAGTATGTATGACACATATAGTGGGTTACTGTGATCGCTGGTCCTGTATATGCTGGAATTATGACACACAATACACTATGTATGACACATATAATGGGTTACTGTGATCACTGGTCATGTATATGCTGGAAGTATGACACACAATACACTATGTATGACACATATAATGGGTTACTGTGATCACTGGTCCTGTATATGCTGGAAGTATGACACACAATACACTATGTATGACACATATAATGGGTTACTGTGATCACTGGTCCTGTATATGCTGGAATTATGACACACAATACACTATGTATGACACATATAATGGGTTACTGTGATCGCTGGTCCTGTATATGCTGGGTTTATGACACACAATACACTATGTATGACACATATAATGGGTTACTGTGATCACTGGTCCTGTATATGCTGGAATTATGACACACAATACACTATGTATGACACATATAATGGGTTACTGTGATCACTGGTCCTGTATATGCTGGAAGTATGACACACAATACACTATGTATGACACATATAATGGGTTACTGTGATCACTGGTCCTGTATATGCTGGAATTATGACACACAATACACTATGTATGACACATATAATGGGTTACTGTGATCGCTGGTCCTGTATATGCTGGAAGTATGACACACAATACACTATGTATGACACATATAATGGGTTACTGTGATCACTGGTCCTGTATATGCTGGAAGTATGACACACAATACACTATGTATGACACATATAATGGGTTACTGTGATCACTGGTCCTGTATATGCTGGAAGTATGACACACAATACACTATGTATGACACATATAATGGGTTACTGTGATCACTGGTCCTGTATATGCTGGAAGTATGACACACAATACACTATGTATGACACATATAATGGGTTACTGTGATCACTGGTCCTGTATATGCTGGAATTATGACACACAATACACTATGTATGACACATATAATGGGTTACTGTGATCACTGGTCCTGTATATGCTGGGATTATGACACACAATACACTATGTATGACACATATAATGGGTTACTGTGATCACTGGTCCTGTATATGCTGGAATTATGACACACAATACACTATGTATGACACATATAGTGGGTTACTGTGATCGCTGGTCCTGTATATGCTGGAATTATGACACACAATACAGTATGTATGACACATATAATGGGTTACTGTGATCACTGGTCCTGTATATGCTGGGATTATGACACACAATACACTATGTATGACACATATAATGGGTTACTGTGATCACTGGTCCTGTATATGCTGGAAGTATGACACACAATACACTATGTATGACACATAATGGGTTACTGTGATCACTGGTCCTGTATATGCTGGAAGTATGACACACAATACACTATGTATGACACATATAATGGGTTACTGTGATCACTGGTCCTGTATATGCTGGAAGTATGACACACAATACACTATGTATGACACATATAATGGGTTACTGTGATCACTGGTCCTGTATATGCTGGAAGTATGACACACAATACACTATGTATGACACATATAATGGGTTACTGTGATCACTGGTCCTGTATATGCTGGAATTATGACACACAATACACTATGTATGACACATATAATGGGTTACTGTGATCGCTGGTCCTGTATATGCTGGGTTTATGACACACAATACACTATGTATGACACATATAATGGGTTACTGTGATCACTGGTCCTGTATATGCTGGAATTATGACACACAATACACTATGTATGACACATATAATGGGTTACTGTGATCACTGGTCCTGTATATGCTGGAAGTATGACACACAATACACTATGTATGACACATATAATGGGTTACTGTGATCACTGGTCCTGTATATGCTGGAATTATGACACACAATACACTATGTATGACACATATAATGGGTTACTGTGATCGCTGGTCCTGTATATGCTGGGATTATGACACACAATACACTATGTATGACACACATAATGGGTTACTGTGATCACTGGTCCTGTATATGCTGGGATTATGACACACAATACACTATGTATGACACATATAATGGGTTACTGTGATCGCTGGTCCTGTATATGCTGGAATTATGACACACAATACACTATGTATGACACATATAATGGGTTACTGTGATCGCTGGTCCTGTATATGCTGGAATTATGACACACAATACACTATGTATGACACATATAATGGGTTACTGTGATCACTGGTCCTGTATATGCTGGAATTATGACACACAATACACTATGTATGACACATATAATGGGTTACTGTGATCTCTGGTCCTGTATATGCTGGAATTATGACACACAATACACTATGTATGACACATATAATGGGTTACTGTGATCGCTGGTCCTGTATATGCTGGAATTATGACACACAATACACTATGTATGACACATAATGGGTTACTGTGATCACTGGTCCTGTATATGCTGGAATTATGACACACAATACACTATGTATGACACATATAGTGGGTTACTGTGATCGCTGGTCCTGTATATGCTGGAATTATGACACACAATACAGTATGTATGACACATATAATGGGTTACTGTGATCACTGGTCCTGTATATGCTGGAATTATGACACACAATACACTATGTATGACACATATAGTGGGTTACTGTGATCGCTGGTCCTGTATATGCTGGAATTATGACACACAATACAGTATGTATGACACATATAATGGGTTACTGTGATCACTGGTCCTGTATATGCTGGAATTATGACACACAATACACTATGTATGACACATATAATGGGTTACTGTGATCGCTGGTCCTGTATATGCTGGAATTATGACACACAATACACTATGTATGACACATATAATGGGTTACTGTGATCACTGGTCCTGTATATGCTGGAATTATGACACACAATACAGTATGTATGACACATATAATGGGTTACTGTGATCCCTGGTCCTGTATATGCTGGAATTATGACACACAATACAGTATGTATGACACATATAATGGGTTACTGTGATCACTGGTCCTGTATATGCTGGAATTATGACACACAATACAGTATGTATGACACATATAATGGGTTACTGTGATCTCTGGTCCTGTATATACTGGAATTATGACACACAATACACTATGTATGACACATATAATGGGTTACTGTGATCACTGGTCCTGTATATGCTGGATATATGACACACAATACACTATGTATGACACATATAATGGGTTACTGTGATCACTGGTCCTGTATATGCTGGAATTATGACACACAATACACTATGTATGACACATATAATGGCTGACTGTGATCGCTGGTCCTGTATATGCTGGAATTATGACACACAATACACTATGTATGACACATATAATGGGTTACTGTGATCGCTGGTCCTGTATATGCTGGAATTATGACACACAATACACTATGTATGACACATATAATGGGTTACTGTGATCACTGGTCCTGTATATGCTGGAATTATGACACACAATACACTATGTATGACACATATAATGGGTTACTGTGATCACTGGTCCTGTATATGCTGGGATTATGACACACAATACACTATGTATGACACATAATGGGTTACTGTGATCACTGGTCCTGTATATGCTGGAATTATGACACACAATACACTATGTATGACACATATAATGGGTTACTGTGATCGCTGGTCCTGTATATGCTGGAATTATGACACACAATACAGTATGTATGACACATATAATGGGTTACTGTGATCACTGGTCCTGTATATACTGGAATTATGACACACAATACACTATGTATGACACATATAATGGGTTACTGTGATCACTGGTCCTGTATATGCTGGATATATGACACACAATACACTATGTATGACACATATAATGGGTTACTGTGATCACTGGTCCTGTATATGCTGGAATTATGACACACAATACACTATGTATGACACATATAATGGCTGACTGTGATCGCTGGTCCTGTATATGCTGGAATTATGACACACAATACACTATGTATGACACATATAATGGGTTACTGTGATCGCTGGTCCTGTATATGCTGGAATTATGACACACAATACACTATGTATGACACATATAATGGGTTACTGTGATCACTGGTCCTGTATATGCTGGAATTATGACACACAATACACTATGTATGACACATATAATGGGTTACTGTGATCACTGGTCCTGTATATGCTGGAATTATGACACACAATACACTATGTATGACACATATAATGGGTTACTGTGATCACTGGTCCTGTATATGCTGGGATTATGACACACAATACACTATGTATGACACATATAATGGGTTACTGTGATCACTGGTCCTGTATATGCTGGAATTATTACACACAATACACTATGTATGACACATATAATGGGTTACTGTGATCACTGGTCCTGTATATGCTGGGATTATGACACACAATACACTATGTATGACACATATAATGGGTTACTGTGATCACTGGTCCTGTATATGCTGGAATTATGACACACAATACAGTATGTATGACACATATAATGGGTTACTGTGATCGCTGGTCCTGTATATGCTGGAATTATGACACACAATACACTATGTATGACACATATAATGGGTTACTGTGATCACTGGTCCTGTATATGCTGGAATTATGACACACAATACACTATGTATGACACATATAATGGGTTACTGTGATCACTGGTCCTGTATATGCTGGAATTATGACACACAATACACTATGTATGACACATATAATGGGTTACTGTGATCGCTGGTCCTGTATATGCTGGAATTATGACACACAATATACTTTGTGTGTAACATATTAAAGCTGGAGAAGTGCTAATTATGCCCTCTTCATGGACTGGCCACACTCGCTCTAATATCAAGAAGCATTTGGAAACCCCCCTCTAGAAATCCTGTGTTTGCCACCGCCTGAGGTGATGATTGACAACTGATAATATTGGCCAGGTGCCATGTTTCTCTAGGACAGTCCCTGTGTTTGTAGCCTTGTCCCTGTGTTTCTGTAGTGTCAGCATAGTGAACACACTGTATAGACTTTGCTCATTTTTTGGGGGGTGAATGAACTAGAAAAATTACCAGCTAGAAGTTATCTCATATAACCTTATTTAAAATAAGATAACAAGCTCTTCTGCACCTTGGGGTTATTTTTTTTGTTATTGAGGCATATAATGGGTTAGGGTACACTGTTGAATATAATGTGATTTTAGGGGAAATGCACAAAGCCTTGGAATGTGAGTGGAGAGTGATCAAGTACCAGCCAATCAGCTCCTAACTTTTTCAAAAACAGCCTGTAAACTGACAGCCATTGGGGCAGATGTACTAAGCTCTGAAGAGTGATAAATTGGAGAGTGATAAACCACCAACCAATCAGCTCCTGTTATTTTTTTTTTTTTAAACACAGCCTGTAATATGACAGTTAGGAGCTGAGTGTCTGGTAGTTTACCACTTTCCACTTTATCACTTTCCAAGGCTTAGTACATCTCTCCCAATATCCTTATTCTGGCATATACAGAGCTATTAGACTCCAGTCTGTACTGTTATAGGATGAGCTATAGACTGCAAACGTCCAGCAAAGATATAAATAGGAATCTTCCAAAAATCACTTAAATGGTCCCACACCGATCCAGAGATTATAGAATTTTAAGGATTCTAATGACTCTCCATTATATCTTCTTTATTTTATTTTTAATATTTAATGATAAAGTGCCTATAACAATATTGTTATGTCAGGTGCACTAATTAGATCCAGTAATTCTCTCTTTCACAAATCTCCTGGAAAAAATTATAAAATATTAATCTTTATTAGTTATTATTTAAAAGGTATTTGTCTAAGTGTTAGGCGAAATATTGTATAAAATCAAATCAAATAATGAAGATAAAGATGTGTACTAGATATATAGAAAAGTGATATAGATTTAAAATAAATTCCTACTACCGTCGGACCTGTTGTAACCTAATATATGTACTCCCACAATCAAATTTAAGGAGCGATATTGAATGATAGATGGGTATAAATTAATCCAGAATAGATGGGATACAGTGATTTCCACTTATTACATTGCGATGGCACCGTCCGAGGCGACGGGGGATCCGACATATCGGGCGGTCCCCACACAGGGTGTAATCAGGTGGCCGACCACCCGATATGCCAGCTCCCCCCTCCCTCACCCGCATGGGATCGCACATCGCATCCCCGATCAGCTAATTTTGCAGTAAGATCAGGGGATGCGATGTAAGACCCCACGGGAGTGCTCTTTGTACGATGATATGGCCATACACGGTGCGATATAGCAGCCAAATTGTACCAATCCATCGGATCGGCTGCTTTAGTGCACCGTGTATGGTCCGCAATATAGTAGAATTGTGCTTAATAGGATTCTCTGTATAACACAGTTCTTATATATGTGTGGTATCAAACATCTGCCTAGTATCTCAAATGTTCTCAATATCGGAACTTAGATCACCTAGTTTTCTCTATAGTTCAGAGAAAAACATTGTCACTCCTACATAGGTATCTGATAGATTGTTACAATAATGATATGTTGTCACTTAGTAACACTATCTAATTGTATCTCCTTATTCATGCGACAATGTGGTTATTATATTAAATCAACACACTATTTGATACTCTTCCTCTGTTATTTGATTGGGCATAATGGACATATATTGCAAATAAAACTGAACCACGTGGAATATCAGTCTGTTCTTTTCTATTGTTAAGCCTTAGGGGTAAATTTACTAAAGTGAGAGTTTTTAGAAGTGAGTTTTAAAAGAGATGTTGCCCATAGCTACCAATCAGAGTCTAGTTATTATCTTCTAGAAGGTGCTAGTTAAATGTTAAGTAGAATCTGATTGGTTGCTATGGGCAAAATCTGTTTTAAAACTCACTTCTAAAAACTCTCACTTTAGTAAATTTACCCCCTTAGTATTCCCGTTATCACTGGAACCCCGGTATCTGGATGCAATCGGGAAGCCGGCTGACATTATACCGACAGCCGGCTTCCCGACTCTCATATCCCGGCGAGGGTGAAATGACCGGCATCTAGATGTAGATGCCGCTCATTTTACCGGCGCCGGAAGACCGGCGCCCGGCATCCCGATCGAAGGGATGCCTGTGCCGCGAGCGGACAGCTGCGGGGGGGTTGGAGGGTTAGGTTTAGGGCTCCCGGGGGAGACTTAGGGTCAGGCACCCCCCCGGGAGGTTAGGGTTAGACTAGGGGGAGGGAGGGTTAGGGTTAGGCACCCCCCGGGGGACTTGCATTTAGCCAGCGGGGAAGGTGGGGTTAGGTTTAGGCACTTAGAGGGGGGATTAGGGTTAGGCACCTCCCCGGGCAGCGGGGAAGGGGGGACTTAGGGTTAGGCACCCCCCCAGGAGGTTAGGGTTAGGCTAGGGGGAGGGAGGGTTAGGGTTAGGCACCCCCCGGGGGACTTACATTTAGCCAGCGGGGAAGGAGGGGTTAGGTTTAGGCACTTAGAGGGGGGATTAGGGTTATGCACCCACCGGGCAGCGGGGAAGGGTGGGGGTTAGGGTTAGGCACCCCCCAAGGCAGCGGGGAAGGGGGGGGGTTAGGGTTAGGCACTTGGGGGGGAGGTTAGGGTTAGGCACCCCTAAGGGAGGGTTAGGGTTAGGTTAGGTTAGGCTAGTTAGGACTTACCTGGGGAGGATCAGGATTTCCAGCGCTGTCGGGCTGCCGCTGCCGAGATCTGTTCGTCTGTCGGCCTGACGCTGCCGGGATTCGAACTGCCGGCCATGCGGCTGGCGGTATTACATACCGATTCCCCGGTATCGTATCCCCTCTGGGATTGTGTACTATGTAATCAATTTGTATTAGATATTATAGCAGAATTTTGCTGAGTCCGACGGCACTGCCTTTAAAAGCAGCTACTCGGCGAAACGCGCGTTGGCCGCCGGACTCAGCGACGTTATGTGGGAGTACATATATTAGGTTACAACAGGTCCGACGGTAGTAGGAATTAATTTTAAATTCTATATAACTTTTCTATATATCTAGTACACATCTTTATCTTCATTATTTGATTTGATTTTATACAATATTTTGCCTAACACTTAGACAAATACCTTTTAAATAATAACTAATAAAGATTAATATTTTATAATTTTTTCCAGGAGATTTGTGAAAGAGAGAATTACTGGATCTAATTAGTGCACCTGACATAACAATATTGTTATAGGCACTTTATCATTAAATATTAAAAATAAAATAAAGAAGATATAATGGAGAGTCATTAGAATCCTTAAAATTCTATAATCTCTGGATCGGTGTGGGACCATTTAAGTGATTTTTGGAAGATTCCTATTTATATCTTTGCTGGACGTTTGCAGTCTATAGCTCATCCTATAACAGTACAGACTGGAGTCTAATAGCTCTGTATATGCCAGAATAAGGATATTGGGAGAGATGTACTAAGCCTTGGAAAGTGATAAAGTGGAAAGTGGTAAACTACCAGACACTCAGCTCCTAACTGTCATATTACAGGCTGTGTTTAAAAAAAATAAAATAACAGGAGCTGATTGGTTGGTGGTTTATCACTCTCCAATTTATCACTCTTCAGAGCTTAGTACATCTGCCCCAATGGCTGTCAGTTTACAGGCTGTTTTTGAAAAAGTTAGGAGCTGATTGGCTGGTACTTGATCACTCTCCACTCACATTCCAAGGCTTTGTGCATTTCCCCTAAAATCACATTATATTCAACAGTGTACCCTAACCCATTATATGCCTCAATAACAAAAAAAATAACCCCAAGGTGCAGAAGAGCTTGTTATCTTATTTTAAATAAGGTTATATGAGATAACTTCTAGCTGGTAATTTTTCTAGTTCATTCACCCCCCAAAAAAATGAGCAAAGTCTATATAGTGTGTTCACTATGCTGACACTACAGAAACACAGGGACAAGGCTACAAACACAGGGACTGTCCTAGAGAAACATGGCACCTGGCCAATATTATCAGTTGTCAATAATCACCTCAGGCGGTGGCAAACGCAGGATTTCTAGAGGGGGGTTTCCAAATGCTTCTTGATTTTAGAGCGAGTGTGGCCAGTCCATGAAGAGGGCATAATTAGCACTTCTCCAGCTTTAATATGTTACACACAAAGTATATTGTGTGTCATAATTCCAGCATATACAGGACCAGCGATCACAGTAACCCATTATATGTGTCATACATAGTGTATTGTGTGTCATAATTCCAGCATATACAGGACCAGTGATCACAGTAACCCATTATATGTGTCATACATAGTGTATTGTGTGTCATAATTCCAGCATATACAGGACCAGCGATGATAGTAACCCATTATATGTGTCATACATAGTGTATTGTGTGTCATAATTCCAGCATATACGGGACCAGCGATCACAGTAACCCATTATATGTGTCATACATAGTGTATTGTGTGTCATAATTCCAGCATATACAGGACCAGCGATCACAGTAACCCATTATATGTGTCATACATAGTGTATTGTGTGTCATAATTCCAGCATATACAGGACCAGTGATCACAGTAACCCATTATATGTGTCATACATAGTGTATTGTGTGTCATAATTCCAGCATATACGGGACCAGCGATCACAGTAACCCATTATATGTGTCATACATAGTGTATTGTGTGTCATAATTCCAGCATATACAGGACCAGCGATCACAGTAACCCATTATATGTGTCATACATAGTGTATTGTGTGTCATAATTCCAGCATATACAGGACCAGCGATCACAGTAACCCATTATATGTGTCATACATAGTGTATTGTGTGTCATAATCCCAGCATATACAGGACCAGTGATCACAGTAAATTATTATATCTGTCATACATAGTGTATTGTGTGTCATAATCCCAGTATATACAGGACCAGTGATCACAGTAACCCATTATATGTGTCATACATAGTGTATTGTGTGTCATAATTCCAGCATATACAGGACCAGTGATCACAGTAACCCATTATATGTGTCATACATAGTGTATTGTGTGTCATAATTCCAGCATATACAGGACCAGTGATCACAGTAACCCATTATATGTGTCATACATAGCGTATTGTGTGTCATAATTCCAGCATATACAGGACCAGTGATCACAGTATCCCATTATATGTGTCATACATAGTGTATTGTGTGTCATAATTACAGCATATACAGGACCAGCGATCACAGTAAGTTATTATATCTGTCATACATAGTGTATTGTGTGTCATAATCCCAGCATATACAGGACCAGTGATCACAGTAACCCATTATATGTGTCATACATAGTGTATTGTGTGTCATAATTCCAGCATATACAGGACCAGTGATCACAGTAACCTATTATATGTGTCATACATAGTGTATTGTGTGTCATAATTCCAGCATATACAGGACCAGTGATCACAGTAACCCATTATATGTGTCATACATGGTGTATTGTGTGTCATAATCCGAGCATATACAGGACCAGTGATCACAGTAACCCATTATTTCTACTTCAGGGTCCATAGGGGTCCACAGGGTGACCTTGGGGTATAGCTGGATCCTGGATCCTCGGGCACCACGGAGTTAAAGCTTTTAGCTGCTCCCAGGATGCACTTGGGTCCAACCTCCCCTATACCCCGCCCCCGAGCCACAGGCACCTCAGTTTAAGATGGTGCCCGGCCGGAGTCGGGTCACCCTGCGGGGGGGGGTCTGCAGGAGCAGCCCCCTAAAGCTTTTTTAACTTAGTTAAATGTATTTATTTTTTGACTACAGTTTTTTCTTTTTCTCCAGAGCGGCAGCGATGGGCTGTCTGTACAGACGCCCACGCTGCCGCTCCTTCTCCCTGCTGGCGCCGCGACACCAGCACTGAACTGGGGATCGCGGCGGGGGAAGCCAGAGTCTGTACTAGCCGGACTCTGGCTTCCCCCGGGACTGCTGCCGGAAGACGCCGGGGAGATCAGGTAAGCCGCGCACCGCTGATTAGCGGCGGTGCGCGGGTAATGCCTTTCATATGCAGTCCCATGCCCCCGGTCTAGGGGACAGACCGGGGGCGCTAGCGGTGGCGGCGGGCCCCCCCCTCCATCGGAGGCATACCCCGCCAGACCACTAGACCACCAGGGTAATTAAGCGGCAAGCGGGATGCCGCAACCTTGGGGGTTAAATATGCTAGCCAGGGGAGGAAGCCTTCCCTGTCAGCGGCTCCTCCCCTCAGCTCAGCGCGCCTTTCAGCTCGGAGTCTGGCGTCGCTGAGCTGCAGCTACTCGGGCCACTCCTCCTCTGAGGTCTCCAGCGGCCATTTTCTTACTGGCAGCGTGGATACTCTCAGGGAGCACGCGGACCGGTCCCCCTGTGTACCTCTCCCCCGACAAGGACAGTGTACACAGCGCTATAGCCCTCCCAGACACTGAATCTGGGAGGTTGATTGTAGTGGAAAGGTGCAGTGAGTATATCTTCCTGCATGGTATGTGACTTTTGCTAGTGCTGCCTGTCTGTGTTTTTTTTTCTACTTACTGTCAGCCTGTACCTATCCCTTTCCTTCTCCTACAAGCCCTACAGGTGTGCGGGGGAAGGGTGTTTCTACTGACCTCACCTATATAGATCACGTATTTGTGAGGTCCGTCACATACAGTTGTGTGCTACACGGTGCCATATTGTGGGCTGTTGTTCAGCACACTGGTGAGTGCGCACGTTTTCTTCCTAAGTCATGTCTGAGGAGGAGATTGAGCACTCCGGGGCTCCAGCATTGTTCTCCTGCAGGCGCTGTTCTGCAGGAGTGGATAGGGAGGATTTGTCACAGGACGGCCTGTGCGGACGGTGCCAGGCGGTCCCTGGTACGTCTAAACCTCCCATTTCGCAGGAGCCACCATGGGCGATGTTTTCCCAGGTGCTGGTGTCCATCGCGGACCGTCTGTCGGTCCCGACTGCCGCCCCTACTAGGGCGTTGCCCCAGCCTGCCATCCCCCATTCCCCGGGTGTCCCACAATTATTGCAGACTCCCCCGGGGTCTCAGCCTGTTGGTCCCTATGCGGGGTTGCCAATGTATATTCAGTCCACCCCTGTGGCACAGCCGGCTGTGGTGCCGTTTCAGGCTCCTGTGACAGCTCCTCCACCCTGGGTGGATGCGCTTTCCCACACTGTCCAAGATTTGGCGGCAGCATCTTCGGCTTTTCAGTCGATGTTGCGCAGTGACGTGCCCTCCAGGGCGTCTAAACGCTCAGTCATGGCACAGGCTGCGCATCTTTCGGATTCTGAGGGGTTCTCGGATGATGGTGAGGTACAGGATGACTCAGCCTCAGATGCCTCAGTCCAGGAGGTAGACACTAAGTCTTCCATCAATGTGCGGGCTCTGGTTAAGGCGGTGCGGGCTATTCTTCTGATTGAGGATGAGGCACCCGCTCCCAAGTCAAGGTATCCTAGTTTTAAAAAAGCTAAGGTTACTTCTACAGCGTTCCCCTTGTCTGATCAGTTGACTGATCACATGGCGGTGGCCTGGCAGACGCCCAGTAAGCGTTTCCTGCCACAGAAACGCTTGGCGTCCAATTATCCATTCCCGGAAGCGCATTGTAAGAAATGGGAAACTCCGCCTGCAGTCGATTCCCATGTAACACGCCTCATCAGGAGTGCTACTTTGCCATTGCCGTCTATATCCTCGCTGAAGGATCCTACGGACAGGAAGGTGGAGACTTGTCTAAAGTCTATTTATTCTCTCTCAGGGGCTGTAGCCCGGCCGTCCATGGCCATCTCCTGGGTGGCCAAGGCCATTGAGGGGTGGGCCAACGCCTTGGAGGACACGTTTACGGATGAATCTCCGGACGTCCAGAGGGCGTTGTTAGGACAGATGAGAGATGCCGCCTCCTACATCGGAGAAGCATCTTTGGATGCTAGCCTGTTGACCTCTAGGGTTTCGGCGGCAGCAGTGTCTGCTCGTAGATCCTTGTGGTTGCGGTCTTGGAGAGCAGACGCGGATTCAAAGAAAGGCTTGGAGGCCTTACCTTTTAATGGGGAATTACTATTTGGTCCGGACCTGGACAAAATAGTAGATACCCTGGCAAAATCCAAGTCAGCCTTCCTCCCTTCAGCTACTACACCTGCTAAGGTCCGGAGCTCGGCGTTTCGTTCCTTTCGGGTTCAGGGCAAGGCAAAGGGTCAGTCCTTCCCGAGACAGTCCGCACCCAAGACCGCCTCAAAGCCAAAGAAGCAAGCCTGGAGTGCTAGGCGCCCTTCTTCCAAGCCAGAAGATAAGCCTTCTGCGTGATGGGACGGGCCTCCCTCTGGGGGACCCCAGAGTGGGAGGCCGACTTCTTCAATTCGCCCAGTGCTGGCACAATACCACCACGGATGCCTGGGTGCGAGAAGTGGTCTCCCAGGGGTACGCCCTGTCTTTTCGGCACAGGCCGCCTTGCCAGTTTTTTTGCACAAGTCCTTCTCAGGACAAAACCAAGGCCTTGCAGGTTCAGGAAGCCATAGAGGCCTTGCTGACGGCGGGGGTCATTATACCCGTACCACAGTCTCAACGTGGGATGGGGTATTACTCTACGCTGTTTCTGGTGCAGAAACCCAATGGCTCTCATCGCCCCATCCTCAATTTGAAGTCCCTGAACAGGTTTCTCAGGGTTCCCAAATTCAGGATGGAAACTTTGCGTTCCATCATACTGGCGATGGAACCGGGGGATTATATGGTCTCCCTGGATATCCAGGACGCCTACCTCCATGTGCCTATAGCAACATCGCACCAACGGTTTCTGCGGTTTGCTATTCTCCACAACCACTACCAATTCAGGGCTCTACCCTTTGGTCTCTCCACGGCACCAAGGGTATTTACCAAGGTGATGGCGGTCATGGCGGCTCACCTTCGGAGCCAGGGGATACGGTTGCTACCGTATCTAGACGACCTCCTCTTGCTGGCAAGCTCCCCGGAGGTACTGATCCAGCATCTCCACCTGACGGTCGCTTGTCTACAGGCGCACGGCTGGTTGATCAACTGGAAGACATCCTCCCTCATCCCATCACAACGGATGGTTCATTTGGGGGCCCTGCTGGACTCTCGTCAGCAACGGATTTTTCTGACTCCAGAGAAGGTCTCCTCCTTACAGCTGCGGATTCACAGTTGTCTGAGCAGTGGCAGAGTGTCGGTGCACTCAGCGATGAGAGTTTTGGGGTCCATGGTGTCGGCATTCGACATGGTGGAGTTTGCCCAGTTCCATTCCAGGCCCCTGCAGGGGCTGATTCTTTCAGAATGGAACGGATTGCCACACAGGATCCGCTCTCAGATGCTGGTGTTGTCCTCGGAGGTGCGTCTGTCCCTAGCCTGGTGGCTGCAGACAGCGCATCTCCTGGAGGGGCGCCCCTTTTGGATCCCGGAATGGGTTCTGCTCACGACAGATGCCAGTCTCCGGGGTTGGGGGGCGGTGACAGGCTCCTTGTCACTTCAGGGTCGTTGGTCGGCGGAGGAAGCGATTCTTCCCATCAACATCCTGGAACTGCGGGCAGTATACAGAGCCCTGCAGTCGTCCGGCACCGCTCTTCACGGAAGGGCCGTTCAGGTGCAGTCAGACAACGCCACCACGGTGGCATACATCAATCACCAGGGAGGGACTCGCAGTCGAGCTGCGATGTCGGAGGTGTCCCGCGTCCTGGCTTGGGCGGAGCGCTATCTTCCAGCTCTCTCTGCAGTTTTCATCCCAGGAGTCTTCAATTGGGAGGCAGACTTCCTCAGCCGTTACGATGTGCATCCCGGGGAATGGTCGCTTCATCCAGAGGTATTCCAACTACTCGTGGACAAGTGGGGGCTGCCAGAGCTGGACCTGATGGCGTCCCGTTACAATCACAAGCTGCCTGTGTACGGGTCAAGGACAAGGGACGCAGGCGCAAGTCTGATAGACGCGCTGTCGGTGAAATGGCTGTTTCAACTGGCTTACTTGTTCCCTCCGATATCTCTGCTGCCTCGGGTCCTGCGCAAGTTCAAACAGGACGGAGGCACACTGATCCTGGTGGCCCCAGCGTGGCCCAGAAGGCCGTGGTACTCCGATCTGCGGAGCCTGTCCATCGACGCTCCGTACCTCCTACCTCAACGGCGGGACCTGTTGTCTCAGGGGCCCTGTCTTCACCCGGATCTGGGTCGACTATCTTTGACGGCGTGGCTCTTGAGACAGCCGTCCTGAGGTCTCGGGGCTTTTCTAGCTCCGTTATTACCACCATGCTGAGGGCGCGCAAGCCTGCTTCCGCGAGGATCTATCACAGAGTGTGGCACACTTACTTTCAGTGGTGCGAGGCCAGAAACTATGATCCCCAGGTGTTCCGAGTTTCGCGTATTCTGGCTTTCCTTCAGTCCGGTTTGGACTTAGGATTACGTCTTTCTTCACTGAAGGTACACGTGTCTGGTCTGTCGGTGTGGTTCCAGCGCAGGATCGCTGCTATGCCGGACGTACACACCTTTTTCCAGGGTGTTTTGAGAATCCAGCCTCCCTTTGTGCCACCTGTGGCCCCGTGGGATTTGGCGGTGGTTCTTAGGGCCTTACAGGGTCCTCCTTTTGAGCCCTTGGAGTCAGTGGAGCTCAAGTGGCTAACTTTTAAAACTGTTTTCCTCTTGGCAATTGCTTCTGCCAGGAGGGTTTCAGATTTGGGGGCGCTTTCTTGTCGTCCCCCTTTTCTGATTTTTCATCAGGACAGAGCGGTGCTTCGCACTCGTCCTGATTTCCTGCCTAAGGTGGTTTCCAGGTTCCACATTAATCAGGAAATTGTTGTACCAGCCTTTCAGTCACCTGATCTTTCGGCTGGGGAGACTTCCTTAGACGTTGTAAGGGCACTCCAGGTTTATGTGGAGCGGACTAGTTCTGTGAGGAAGTCGGATTCTTTGTTTATCCTCTTTGGTTTTCACAAGAGGGGTTGGCCTGCCAACAAACAGACTCTAGCCCGTTGGCTTCGTTCTGTTATTATTGAGGCTTATATGCAGGAGGGTTTACCTGTTCCAGCCTCTGTTAAGGCTCATTCCACTCGGTCCGTGGGCCCTTCTTGGGCTGCTAGCCGTGGCGCCTCTGCTGTTCAGCTCTGTAAGGCGGCCACCTGGTCTTCCATTCAGACCTTTTTGAGGTTCTATGCGTTTGACACCTTTGCCTCTCAGGATGCATCCTTTGGGCGCCGGGTTCTCCTATCAGCACAGGAGCGTCCCCGCCCTTAGTTGGACTGCTTTGGGACATCCCCAAGGTCACCCTGTGGACCCCTATGGACCCTGAAGTAGAAAACAAGAGATATGGTAAGAACTTACCTTTGTTATCTCTGTTTCTACGAAGTCCATAGGGTCCACAGGGCACCCGCCCTTACGCACCTGGCTTCATATGGGCTCTGTGACTGGTCACCGGTTTTCCGTCTCCCATTTCTGTGAGTATGGTTCTTGTGTGTTCCAGTCTTCCTTCTCTCTGTTTCGTCTCCTCCTCCGGCCTGGGCTGCTTACCAACTGAGGTGCCTGTGGCTCGGGGGCGGGGTATAGGGGAGGTTGGACCCAAGTGCATCCTGGGAGCAGCTAAAATCTTTAACTCCGTGGTGCCCGAGGATCCAGGATCCAGCTATACCCCAAGGTCACCCTGTGGACCCTATGGACTTCGTAGAAACAGAGATAACAAAGGTAAGTTCTTACCATATCTCTTGTTATGTGTCATACATAGTGTATTGTGTGTCATAATTCCAGCATATACAGGACCAGCGATCACAGTAACCCATTATATGTGTCATACATAGTGTATTGTGTGTCATAATTCCAGCATATACAGGACCAGTGATCACAGTAAGTTATTATATCTGTCATACATAGTGTATTGTGTGTCATAATTCCAGCTAAATGTAAGTCCCCCGGGGGGTGCCTAACCCTAACCCTCCCCCTAGTCTAACCCTAACCTCCCGGGGGGGTGCCTGACCCTAAGTCTCCCCCGGGAGCCCTAAACCTAACCCTCCAACCCCCCCGCAGCTGTCCGCTCGCGGCACAGGCATCCCTTCGATCGGGATGCCGGGCGCCGGTCTTCCGGCGCCGGTAAAATGAGCGGCGTCTACATCTAGATGCCGGTCATTTCACCCTCGCCGGGATATGAGAGTCGGGAAGCCGGCTGTCGGTATAATGTCAGCCGGCTTCCCGATTGCATCCAGACACCGGGGTTCCAGTGATAACGGGAATACTAAGGGGGTAAATTTACTAAAGTGAGAGTTTTTAGAAGTGAGTTTTAAAAGAGATTTTGCCCATAGCAACCAATCAGATTCTACTTAACATTTAACTAGCACCTTCTAGAAGATAATAACTAGACTCTGATTGGTAGCTATGGGCAACATCTCTTTTAAAACTCACTTCTAAAAACTCTCACTTTAGTAAATTTACCCCTAAGGCTTAACAATAGAAAAGAACAGACTGATATTCCACGTGGTTCAGTTTTATTTGCAATATATGTCCATTATGCCCAATCAAATAACAGAGGAAGAGTATCAAATAGTGTGTTGATTTAATATAATAACCACATTGTCGCATGAATAAGGAGATACAATTAGATAGTGTTACTAAGTGACAACATATCATTATTGTAACAATCTATCAGATACCTATGTAGGAGTGACAATGTTTTTCTCTGAACTATAGAGAAAACTAGGTGATCTAAGTTCCGATATTGAGAACATTTGAGATACTAGGCAGATGTTTGACACCACACATATATAAGAACTGTGTTATACAGAGAATCCTATTAAGCACAATTCTACTATATTGCGGACCATACACGGTGCACTAAAGCAGCCGATCCGATGGATTGGTACAATTTGGCTGCTATATCGCACCGTGTATGGCCATATCATCGTACAAAGAGCACTCCCGTGGGGTCTTACATCGCATCCCCTGATCTTACTGCAAAATTAGCTGATCGGGGATGCGATGTGCGATCCCATGCGGGTGAGGGAGGGGGGAGCTGGCATATCGGGTGGTCGGCCACCTGATTACACCCTGTGTGGGGACCGCCCGATATGTCGGATCCCCCGTCGCCTCGGACGGTGCCATCGCAATGTAATAAGTGGAAATCACTGTATCCCATCTATCCTGGATTAATTTATACCCATCTATCATTCAATATCACTCCTTCAATTTGATTGTGGGAGTACATATATTAGGTTACAACAGGTCCGACGGTAGTAGGAATTTATTTTAAATCTATATCACTTTTCTATATATCTAGTACACATCTTTATCTTCATTATTTGATTTGATTTTATACAATATTTCGCCTAACACTTAGACAAATACCTTTTAAATAATAACTAATAAAGATTAATATTTTATAATTTTTCCAGAAGATTTGTAAAAGAATTACAGGATCTAATTGGTGCACCTGACATAACAATATTGCCTTTTTTTTTTTTGCTTTTAAATATTTAAATAAATAGGAAGCTGGGATTTCCTCGTCCAAAGCACAAAGCGACATATTTACAGTTTCTCAGCATTTTCCTTTAGATCTTCTCTGCTGATGCCTCCGCTCCTCCTCACCTTCCCCTCGCCATCTGCTCCCCCTCCCCTCGCCCTCCGCTCCCCTTCCCCTCCACCTCCCCCTCCTCACCTTCCCCTCGCCCTCCGCACCCCCTTCCCCCTCCCCTCGCCCTCCGCTCCCCCTCCCCTCCCCCTCCTCACCTTCCCCTCGCCCTCCGCACCCCCTTCCCCCTCCCCTCGCCCTCCGCTCCCCCTCCCCTCCACCTCTCCCTCCTCACCTTCCCTTCGCCCTCCGCACCCCCTTCCCGCTCCCCTCGTCTTGGCATTAGTCCCATTTTTTGGAAGTAGAGACAGCCTTTTGTAAAGAAAGGATTTCAGTATTAAAGGATTATTATTTCTCTAAGTGTAAATATTGTGTCCCGTCTGGTTTTCAGGAACCACCTGGATGCAGGAGATTGTTGACCTGATCATGCATGATGCAGACGAGCAGATGTGCCGGAGAGCCCCCGTTTATGAGCGGATCCCCTTCATCGAGCTCATGCACATGATGAAACCAGGTAAGTGCACAGCGAGCGCAGCAGTAACTGGAGAATCCCCCTCTACAAATACTGAGACACGGAGGAAACGTTCTAGTATACTTCCGAAGACTACTCATTTATATGTTTTCCAGGACGGGATTATATATATAGCGCCGGCTTCTTGTTCAATCCCCCAAATCATTAATTACTTCCTTAGGGAAGAGTTATAAGGGTATGCAGTCGGGAAGCCGGCGGACCTAATCCCGACAGCCGGCTTCTCGACTGCTTAATCCCAGCGAGGGTAAAATGACAGGCGTCTAAATGTAGATGCCTGTCATTTTACCGACGCCGGGAGACCGGCGCCCGGCATCCCAATCGAAGGGACGCCGAGCGTGGATAGCCGCGGGGGGGTGGGAGGGATAGGTTTAGGGTTCCTGGGGGGAGCTTAGGGTTAGGCACCCCCCTGGGAGGCTAGGGTTAGGCTAGGAGGAGGAAGGGTTAGGCACCCCTGAGGGGACTTAGGGTTAGACACCCCCCCGGGGGGAATTAGGTTTAGGCGGCGGGGAAGGGGCGCTAGGTTTAGGCACTGGGGGGGACTTAGGGTTAGGCACCCCCCCTGGGGGAATTAGGTTTAGGCGGCGGGGAAGGGGGGCTAGGTTTAGGCACTGGGGGGGAAGGTTAGGGTTAGACACCCTTAAGGGAGGGTTAGGGTTCGGGGGTAGAATAGGTTAGTGAGTACTTACCTGGGGACGATCGGGATTTTCATCCTTGTCGGCCTGCCGCTGTCGGGATTTGAACCGCCGGGCACGGGTCTGGCGGTAAATCATACCGATTCCGTTATAATAAGCCCCCTATGCTTATCAAATAAACTAACAGCGCTAGGCAACAGCTTCAAATGACCTTCCGGCACGAGGACCAGGGTACATTATATAGAAACAAGGTATGTAATAAGCAGTCCTGTGCCCCAGTATAGATATATCACATGTATAAAGTGTATTCATTGGAACTCCCTGTGTCTGTGCTACAGGACCTGGTGCGTAATGTCTGGTGCTGAGCAGAGTATGGACAATGTGTATATATGTACAGTGGGTTTAACGTGTGGGAATGTAAGAGTGTATACAATAAGTAAGAAATGCACTTTAGGAAGATGTATTTCACAGGTATTTTGTTGTATAAGGATTTGTCGTTTGGGACAGATTGTTCTTTGGACATTCTCACATAGGAAGTGTAATGTTACTGACTGCATCCTGAGATCAGCAAAGGCATTACTGTACTGTACTGTACTTTACGTGCCTAATTTTTTTTTCTTCTCCCTGGTAGAAGCAGGTGGGTTGCGATGGGGGCGGGGCTTGCTGGTTTGCATTGTTTAGCCCTGCCCCCTCTGTGGTAAATTGTCATGAATTTAAATTGGAGGCAGGACTAAATGATGCAATTCTTGAAGTTTCGCGTCATTAAGCCCCGCCTCCTACATGGGGACCCACGATTGCCACGGAAATTCTCCCCATTCTGCCAACTTTATTTTATTTATTAACAGTATCTTATATAGCGCAGCATATTCTGTTGCGCTTTACAATTGTAAACATTAATATTACAAAACTGGGTAATAACAGACAGATATATAGGTAGGAAGGCCCTGCTCGCAAGCTTACAATCTATAGGGAAATAGGCAGTAATACACAAGGATAGGTGCTATATATTGCATTTTGGTCCAGCCAGAATGCAGAGTTTCTTGGTTGGCTGCATGATCCAGTCACACAGGAATGTCGGACAAATGTCATGAGGATATGAGAGAAAGACTATGTGTGGACTGTGAAAGGGGAAGTAATTAGATATGGAAGCTATGGACGTTGTGTGGGAGGTTCTGGAATCTGTTAGGCTTGCCTGAACAGGTGAGTTTTCAGGGAACGCTTGAAGGATTGGAGACTAGAGGAAAGTCTTATTGTGCGTGGTAAGGCATTCCATAGAGAGGGTTCAGCCCGAAGAAAGTCCTGTAACCGTGAATGGGAGCAAGTAATGCATGGGGACGAGAGACGCAGATGTTGTGCTGAGCGGAGAGGTCGGGTTGGGAGATGTTTTGAGATGAGTGAAGAGATGTATGTTGGTGTGGTTTGGTTAATGGCCTTATGTGTAAGTAAAAGTATTTTATATTGAATACGGTAGAAAACTGGCAACCAATGGAGGGACTGACAGAGCGAGGCAGCAGACAATGAACGTTTCGGTATGCATGAAGACAATCACAATGGACAACTCTCCTGATAGGAAGAGATGTCCTTTGTGATAGAGGGATTTCTGGGTTTAAAACACAGAGGTCCTTCTGGCGTCCTCCTGCATATGCACAGAATGACCTACACACCGTTGGGGACACTGGGAGGAATCTGATTGGATCCCTCTCAGGTGACAATGTGATAAGAAGCAAATAGGCTTCTATTGGGCAACACCATCTGCAGAGCTTTGTTTTCCAACGTCTGTACATATGAGAAATGCGGTAAATCCCCCGAAAACTGCTTTTTCGGAGGTTTGAGCACATAATAGAGGATAGTGCATCCCGCCCTCTGTGTTATATGTACAGTCGGCATATTTCATTAAGTCATATGCTAATTTAATTACTGTTCAAACCACATAGACACCGTAGATACTTTGATTCTGTGTAGCTAATATATGAGAGGAGGAAGGCAGCTGATCAGTAAGATATATTTATATGGTGTACTAGTCTTAGATGTCTATGGATAGGATTACAGCCTGCTGTATTGTGTCCTCTTATTATGTAATGGCTGATGTGGCTCTGTAGGAGAGACTGTATCCTCTGAACATCAGGAAGGATTGCACCTCTGTGACATATGTATGCAGGGATTGTATGATTGTTAAAGACATTGAGCAATGAACATCTTGCCTTAAGACGCCTGCATCTGCTGTATCCTGTGACTACCAAAGTAGTGCCAAACCCTACTCCGTTCTATGGCTTTTCTGGGGCAGGGACTGATGTGAATGGCCAAACATTCTCTGTAAAGCGCTGCGGAATATGTGTGCGCTATATACATAACTGGTAATAAATAACAAATAAATTAACCCCTGACTGACTGGCAGGTCATGAGACGGCTTTGCCCACAGCAGTGCCAGGTAATGTAGCCTCATACATTCAGAATCCTATTTTATTTTTTTATATAGTTTTTTTAATTGTTTTATTGTATAGCATGAGAAACAATAAAGATTAAGCAATTTACATACAGTGGTGCTCAGAGGTTTTTCTCTTATTTTGAGAATTAAACAGTCAGATCAATTCCTGGTGCACAGAGAGAATGTTTGGCTTAGGGTGCTGAGAGACCTTGCACCATCCCTGTGCAGAGCCCCCCGGGGCCTGATACAGGAGCCGTGTCTGGGGATTACTGTTACTCTGCACCAGTGCTGGGAGGGTTCCAAGATTTCAGCAATAGGCTGGGAATGGGTCATTTCAGGCTGATATCTCGCAATAGGCAAGTTAACCCCTCACTGGCTGGCAGGTCCTGAGGCGGCTTTGCCCACAGCAGTGCCAGGTAATGTAGATTTATACATTCAGAATCCTATTTTTATTTTTTTATATAGCTTTTTTTGTATTCGCACAAGATAAATATCAAAGCAATTACATACAGTGGTGCTCAGGGGGTTTTATCTAAATTTGGAGAATTAAACATTCAGATCAAATCCTGGTGCACAGAGAGAATGGTCCCAAATCTGTGCAACATATAATACAATAAGAGGAAAAAGAACCCCTGGCATCACCGGGCACAGAGGCTAGCAATCTAGTGACTAACAGGTCCAGAATATTAGTGTATAGATACAGTCTTGTCCTTTGTTATGGACAGTACAAATAGGAACTTCAAGGTGCATGTAAAATGGGAAAACTCAACTTCTGCCGCTGTACGTCACACCACCCGGATGAAGGCGAATATACTTTTATTACCCGTACAGTCCCATGTATCAGCGACACGTAAAACTTCTGTTGCAATATTTAGTTCCAAATTGTGCCCAGTCCTTATACGTGTCCATAAATACATTTATTCCGGATAGTTCTCTATCTGACAGAATTGTAGTAGTTTGCTCCTGGTCAGGGGGAGGAATAGGGAGGTAAGGCGTAACCTCATAGTAGGGGTAGAAGGCTGAAGTTTGGCTTAGGGTGCTGAGAAACCTTGCACCATCCCTGCGCAGAGCCCCCCAGGGCCTGATACAGGAGCCAATGGATACTACAGGCGTTTGGTATCTATCTAAATAGAGCACGTTGCAGCAGAGGGAATCTGTGCCAAATGTCACTGAGTGCACAGCCAGGAATACAAGGGGCGGAGTGAGGAATGGCAGAGCCAACAGAGCAGTAATCAGTGTCATGCAATGCCAGGGGTCATGAGGAGCCAGAGCGTTGTCCCATGTAGTGCCAGGGGTCAGGAGCCAGAGCGTTGTCCCATGTAGTGCCAGTGGTCCTGAGGAGCCAGAGAGTTGTCCCTTACAAAGCCAGGGGGCAGGAGCCAAAGAGTTGTCCCATACAGTGCCAGGGGACTCAGGAGGAGCCAGAGAGCTGTCCCATACAGTGCCAGGGGTCAGGAGGAGCCAGAGAGCTGTCCCATACAGTGCCAGGGTTCAGGAGGAGCCAGAGAGCTGTCCCATACAGTGCCAGGGGACTCAGGAGGAGCCAGAGAGTTGTCCCATACAGTGCCAGGGGACTCAGGAGGAGCCAGAGAGCTGTCCCATACAGTGCCAGGGGTCAGGAGGAGCCAGAGAGCTGTCCCATTCAGTGCCAGAGGTCAGGAGGAGCCAGAGAGCTGTCCCATACAGTGCCAGGGGTCAGGAGGAGACAGAGAGCTGTCCCATACAGTGCCATGCATAAACTATTTTTGAGCAGTTCTGCAGACAGAATCACTTCCATGAAGGCTCTCATGATATATGAGGCACGTAGGCGACAAGACACAGTAGTACTTCACCATTTGCCCTTTCTAAGCATTGGGGTAGTATAGATGGCCGCCAAGCTTTGCACGCGCAAATTCTAACCTTAATATACATTTTTGGGGATCCAGAACAAATGACAAGTGTAGAACCAGACAGTGCCAATACACAAATGTAATATCAGCCCCCGTACTTGCATTGACATCCAGAAAATGCAATCATATAGCTCTGAGACATAAGGATTAAATAGGGATTCCCTCCAGATGTCCATTCGTGGAGAAAGTGATGGAATAATTATGGCAGCTGTGTTGGATATAAAGGATGTAAGTAATGTGTGTGTATAGATCAGCCAGTTACACCAGATCGGTGGAGATGTCACCACACTTCCCAGGCTCGGGGCCAGCAGTGTCTCCCTGTAATGTGTGTATAGATCAGCCAGTTACACCAGATCAATAGAGATGTGACCACACTTCCCAGGCTCGGGACCAGCAGTGTCTCCCTGTAATGTGTGTATAGATCAGCCAGTTACACCAGATCGGTAGAGATGTGACCACACTTCCCAGGCTCGGGACCAGCAGTGTCTCCCTGTAATGTGTGTATAGATCAGCCAGTTACACCAGATCGGTAGAGATGTGACCACACTTCCCAGGCTCTGGGCCAGCAGTGTCTCCCTGTAATGTGTGTATAGATCAGCCAGTTACACCAGATCGGTGGAGATGTCACCACACTTCCCAGGCTCGGGGCCAGCAGTGTCTCCCTGTAATGTGTGTATAGATCAGCCAGTTACACCAGATCAGTAGAGATGTGACCACACTTCCCAGGCTCGGGACCAGCAGTGTCTCCCTGTAATGTGTGTATAGATCAGCCAGTTACACCAGATCGGTAGAGATGTGACCACACTTCCCAGGCTCGGGACCAGCAGTATCTCCCTGTAATGTGTGTGTATAGATCAGCCAGTTACACCAGATCGGTAGAGATGTGACCACACTTCCCAGGCTCTGGGCCAGCAGTATCTCCCTGTAATGTGTGTATAGATCGGCCAGTTACACCAGATCGGTGGAGATGTCACCACACTTCCCAGGCTCGGGGCCAGCAGTGTCTCCCTGTAATGTGTGTATAGATCAGCCAGTTACACCAGATCAGTAGAGATGTGACCACACTTCCCAGGCTCGGGACCAGCAGTGTCTCCCTGTAATGTGTGTATAGATCAGCCAGTTACACCAGATCGGTAGAGATGTGACCACACTTCCCAGGCTCGGAGCCAGCAGTGTCTCCCTGTAATGTGTGTATAGATCAGCCAGTTACACCAGATCGGTAGAGATGTGACCACACTTCCCAGGCTCGGGCCAGCAGTGTCTCCCTGTAATGTGTGTATAGATCAGCCAGTTACACCAGATCAGTAGAGATGTGACCACACTTCCCAGGCTCGGGACCAGCAGTGTCTCCCTGTAATGTGTGTATAGATCAGCCAGTTACACCAGATCAGTAGAGATGTGACCACACTTCCCAGGCTCGGGACCAGCAGTGTCTCCCTGTAATGTGTGTATAGATCAGCCAGTTACACCAGATCGGTAGAGATGTGACCACACTTCCCAGGCTCTGGGCCAGCAGTATCTCCCTGTAATGTGTGTATAGATCGGCCAGTTACACCAGATCGGTGGAGATGTCACCACACTTCCCAGGCTCGGGGCCAGCAGTGTCTCCCTGTAATGTGTGTATAGATCAGCCAGTTACACCAGATCAGTAGAGATGTGACCACACTTCCCAGGCTCGGGACCAGCAGTGTCTCCCTGTAATGTGTGTATAGATCAGCCAGTTACACCAGATCGGTAGAGATGTGACCACACTTCCCAGGCTCTGGGCCAGCAGTGTCTCCCTGTAATGTGTGTATAGATCAGCCAGTTACACCAGATCGGTAGAGATGTCACCACACTTCCCAGGCTCTGGGCCAGCAGTGTCTCCCTGTAATGTGTGTATAGCTCAGCCAGTTACACCAGATCGGTAGAGATGTGACCACACTTCCCAGGCTCTGGGCCTGCAGTGTCTCCCTGTAATGTGTGTATAGATCAGCCAGTTACACCAGATCGGTGGAGATGTCACCACACTTCCCAGGCTCGGGGACAGCAGTGTCTCCCCTGTAATGTGTGTATAGATCAGCCAGTTACACCAGATCGGTAGAGATGTCACCACACTTCCCAGGCTCGGGGACAGCAGTGTCTCCCCTGTGAGTGTTCTGGTGACTGAATGTCGGTCCTATGATCTTATCATTGCAGGAATAGAAGAGGTGAATGCGATGCCGTCACCCCGAGTGCTGAAGAGCCACCTCCCCATCCAGCTGGTTCCTCCGTCTTTCTGGGAGCACAACTGCAAGGTACAGGCTGTCTCTGGTGGTTTGGTTAATGGTTGGCCAAAAATGGGATGGACGTTAGAATGTTGTTGTCCTCTCCAGGTGATCTACGTGGCCCGGAACGCCCGAGACACTGCGACTTCCTTCTATCACTTTGACCATATTGCACTGATTCACCCTGAGCCGGTGTCCTTTGAGAACTACGTGGAACGGTTTATGAAGGGTGACAGTGAGTGGAGGGACCTGGGCAGCGGGACGGGAGGTGGGCTCCGACGTGTAGTGACATCAGCCATGGTGTCATTTAGCTTTTGGTCGGCTGGAAGCATCTGAAAGGAGTAGGAATGGGGCCATCAAATAGTGGGGTCATCACCGCCATCGCAATATGTCTGAGGATGTCATACCGCCACCAGCGTGTAAACTATTCCATGGTTTGCTCGTGCAATGGTGCCAAGTGCAGACTTTTCATCAGAGCATGGACTCCAATGTGAGCGATTTAAGCGCCGGTGTGCGCAAACACTTCAGCGCCACGCCCGCAAACTCTCGTAACACCGTATCTCTGCATCTGAATACACGCCTTCCATTCCACGCCCAGGAATGCTCAGGACATTTCTGAGTGCTTCTGCGCCTCTGTACAAACACTGCAACTGCGAATTTGTACGAACACAGACGGGGCGCATACGCGGTGCACCTGAGACGCATGTGCGGTAAAGAATAAAAAAATCGATCAAATATGTGCGACTCGTAATCAGGCCGAGCGTCACCTTCCTGGCGTCAGATATCAGAAAGATTCCTGCGACGGTGGCAACTATCACAATCCCGGCATCGAACAGAGAATTCTTTGATCGGAGTTTGGTAAATTTAGGTCCTCGATACTATTGTATTAGGACAGATCGGGACTGAAAGGTATCGGTGATATCTCCTGCATTACCTCTATAATGAGTGGTCCCGATAGGTCATTTCTACAAAAGTAGGTGAAAATATTTATTTATACTTATGTAGAAATTAGGGAATGCTGAATAGACCCCTATATGTGTATACAGTAATCAGTAATGAGCTTGTGCCTTTGATGTGTTCCCTAAACGCTGGTTCCTATATTCGCAGTGGGATGGGGCTCCTGGTATGAGCACGTGAAAGGATTCTGGGAACAGAGAGATAAACGCAACGTTTTATATCTATTTTTTGAGGACATGAAAAAGGTGAGAAAATAACGATGTTTTGGTGCTAATTTCAGCATTTAGCCGTTTTTATTCTCTATTCCTGTAACCCCCAGGTTATAATATTATCACCATATCTGCGCCAGGGAACCAGCACTTACACTCATATACGCGCTCTATACCGAAAGAACAGCGCTCTCCATCTAATAGTGACCTTTATTATTGAGACGCAGATTTGTTTCACTATTTTATTGGATTTACCCAGACGTATTGTTCTATTTTCACATTCAAGGATTCCCTAGAACCATTGCAATTTTATTCATGGTAAATTAAGACTTGTATACATTAGTATTTTATAAATTTGTGCGTATTGCTCCTTTATATATTGGTGCCAGTGGGAGTAAGATTTCGGTGCAGAACTGAAAGCGTCTATTGATGGTAAAAAAAAAAAATATTTATTACTTTAAAGATCATGGAAATAGGCCCCACAAATGGAATCAGAATGTGCAACCGCCGGACCCAAGTCCGGCGCTTCAAAACCCGATGCCGGAAGACCGGCCATAGAAGATCCCGACGGGGTAAGTAATTAAACTATTGCTAACCCTGGCGTCGTCCCCTAACCCTCCCTTAGGGGTGCCTAACCCTAACCAAACCATCCCCTGCGACTGTGCGCTGCCGGTGCCCAGCTTACCTTCATTCTGTATCCTGGGCTACGGGATCCCGACGTAGGGATAATGATGGGCGTCGGGATTTTGGCTACATACCCCACAAATATTTATATTTTACACATACCTATAAAGTTGTCCATTACTATTCCGGAAGAAAAGCGCGTGGAGCGTAATACGGTTGTGGAACCTCTGCCAGAACAGGACGATCATAGAGCTGACATTACATAGTCATTTCATCTTTTTGTAATTAATCTTCATTCCCATCCTCTGCAACCCACAGAACCCCCTGCAAGAGATTCGGAAAGTGGCGAAATTCTTGGGCAAAGACTTCCCGGATGACGTACTAAACAAGATCGCAAAACTCAGCACCTTCGAGCACATGAAGAACAACCCGATGGCCAATAACTCTGACTTCCCCAAACACATAGTTAACCAATCACAGAACGAGTTTATGAGAAAAGGTGAGATGTGTAAAGTTAGCGCCAGGTTACACGGAACCTCCAGGCGTTGGTTCTTAGATCACGTCCTGGTTAAATTGCAGAGAATGCGCTACATATATTTATAAAAAAAAAAAGCAGGGATGGACTGGGGCTGTAATTCGGCCTCGGCATCCCTCTGTGTGCACGGGAAAGGGGTGTGACCAACGCCTCACGGGGGTGTGGCCCTGTGGCACGCACCGTCTCTCTGCATGTTGGCCATGCAGAGTGCCAGGAGGCGGAGTTGCTCGCCCAGGCTTTCGTTCCAGACCAGACCATCAGGTCATCATCCCTTCTGGCCTTTACCAGAAGTGCCAGACGGACTTTACCAGAATTGCCAGACGGCCTTGACCAGGAGTGCCAGACGGCCTTGACCAGGAGTGCCAGACGGCCTTGACCAGGAGTGCCACATGGCCAGTCCTGCCCTGACTGTGGTGTTTCAGTGCCGGAGATAGATTTGTGTCTGTTAGTTCAGTTTATTGATGTTTGCTAAATAGAGAACATCGGACGTAGCCCCCTAAACCAGTGGTAAAGGGGTTACCATTCGTTCTTAAATGCAGCCCTAAGAGTGATAATCCATTCCGCATGCCGATTGCTCACATTGGAATCTGGGATCAGTTCTGGCGGCCCTAATACGGGACACTGACTGGTGCTTCTGTTCTCCGAACCTTTATGGCTTTGTCCTTCTTGCAAGAACGAGATTGTTTTGGGGCAGAGTGATATCGGCCGGGGGATAATTTAGAGATGGAAGAATGGGGCTAAAACGAAGTAATTTGCAATTATTTGACAAAAAAACGGTGATCCTGGCTCAGTTTTGGATTGTTGCCTGGTTTACGCTTAGTAATGATTTGAACCTGCGGCAGTCCTGATCAGTGCCGTGGCAGTGTGCCCTGTGCCAGCCCCGCCCCCTGATGGCATGATGTCACGACATCGAACTGAGGGGGTGGGGTCACTAGCACCGGGAACTACAGCACTGGCCAGGGCGTCCTCAGGACTGTACAGGCTGCATGGACTCTCCTGACTGCACTGTAGCAGCGATACCGGCTGCCAGCCAGATGCCAGGACCATGGAGCAGTGACTGTGCCACCCACAGAGCCCTGTGCTCTGTGTGCCCTGGCACCACTCGTACAATCCTAGTAACAGCCGAGGCAAAGAAATATGCTCTGGGACCTGCATAATATTCCTGTGTACATTTTGGGATTAGATCCTATTGAAATGTTTGATAACCAGTCTGACCCCAGGGCTGTGCGATGTGGGAGATCTCTGGGCTGCTCTTATGTCCAGACACTGGGCTTCATTCAGAGTCGCTCGTAAGCGGCCGCTCGTTCGCTCCGAGCGATGTTCGCACAACTGCGCATGCGTACGGGTTTTAGTACGCATGCGCGAACCAGTCAGTGCGGCCGAAAATCGTGTGCTCACTAAATAGCGAATGCCTGCTAATTTGAGTGACAGGATGAGGTGTTTGTGGGTGGTAACAGGGGAAGGTGCTTGAAAACGGGGAAGTGGAGATCAGAACGCAGGTGTGCCTAAAGGTCAAAACGGGCATTTTAAGGGTGTGCATAATTAACAAAGCAGCGTCATCGGC
Source organism: Taudactylus pleione (assembly GCA_031769625.1). Lineage (NCBI taxonomy): Eukaryota > Metazoa > Chordata > Amphibia > Anura > Myobatrachidae > Taudactylus > Taudactylus pleione. Next base: position 722,646 of record JAUIMM010000582.1, on the reverse strand, counting down.
CACGTCAGTTGGTGTCTTTTAGCCAGAACTGCTCGCATGACTGCGGTAGGAAAAACCAACCACAAGAATAGCGAGCAGTTCATACGCCGTTCGATGTACTCGATTAATCTAATAAATAGCAGAGATGATGTATGGTGCGAGTGGCCAGGGGGCGTTTTTTTCAAAATAACGACTGCATGTTTTGTTCGTTCGTTCGTTCAGACATAGAGGCGTGAACAGACCGCAAAGAGCGAACGGTTAATTTAAATTGCAACCCCCTTTTTCTGAACGAGCGAGCGCAAATAGCGTCCGGCTCTGAATCAGACCCACACTTCATAGACAGTCCCGTTAGTTACCATCAGCTTTTCACACTTATGTTGTGTAAACCGCGCCTGCTCCAGTCCTGCTCACTACTGTGCATAGCATACATCCCCCACAGCTATCTGCTCCAGTCCTGCTCACTGCTGTACATGGCATACATCCCCCACAGATATCTGCTCCAGTCCTGCTCACTACTGTACATAGCATACATCCCCCACAGCTATCTGCTCCAGTCCTGCTCACTACTGTGCATAGCGTACATCCCCCACAGCGATCTGCTCTCTACTGTACATAGCATACATCCCCCACAGCGATCTGCTCTCTACTGTACATAGCATACATCCCCCACAGCTATCTGCTCACTACTGTACATGGCATACATCCCCCACAGCTATCTGCTCCAGTCCTGCTCACTACTGTGCATAGCATACATCCCCCACAGCTATCTGCTCCAGTCCTGCTCACTACTGTACATGGCATACATCCCCCACAGCTATCTGCTCTCTACTGTACATAGCATACATCCCCCACAGCTATCTGCTCACTACTGTACATGGCATACATTACCCACAGCTATCTGCTCTCTACTGTACATAGCATTCATCTCCCACAGCTATCTGCTCCAGTCCTGCTCACTACTGTGCATAGCATACATCCCCCACAGCTATCTGCTCCAGTCCTGCTCACTACTGTACATGGCATACATCCCCCACAGCTATCTACTCACTGCTGTACATGGCATACATCCCCCACGGCTATCTGCTCCAGTCCTGCTCACTACTGTACATAGCATACATCCCCCACAGCTATCTGCTCCAGTCCTACTCACTACTGTGCATAGCGTACATCCCCCACAGCGATCTGCTCTCTACTGTACATAGCATACATCCCCCACAGCGATCTGCTCTCTACTGTACATAGCATACATCCCCCACAGCTATCTGCTCACTACTGTACATGGCATACATCCCCCACAGCTATCTGCTCTCTACTGTACATAGCATACATCTCCCACAGCTATCTGCTCCAGTCCTGCTCACTACTGTGCATAGCATACATCCCCCACAGCTATCTGCTCCAGTCCTGCTCACTACTGTACATGGCATACATCCCCCACAGCTATCTACTCACTACTGTACATGGCATACATCCCCCACAGCTATCTGCTCTCTACTGTGCATAGCATACATCCCCCACAGCTATCTGCTCCAGTCCTGCTCACTACTTTGCATAGCATACATCCCCCACAGCTATCTACTCACTACTGTACATGGCATACATCCCCCACAGCTATCTGCTCTCTACTGTACATAGCATACATCTCCCACAGCTATCTGCTCTCTACTGTGCATAGCATACATCCCCCACAGCTATCTGCTCCAGTCCTGCTCACTACTGTACATGGCATACATCCCCCACAGCTATCTACTCACTACTGTACATGGCATACATCCCCCAAAGCTATCTGCTCTCTACTGTGCATAGCATACATCCCCCACAGCTATCTGCTCCAGTCCTGCTCACTACTTTGCATAGCATACATCCCTCACGGCTATCTGCTCCAGTCCTGCTCACTACTGTACATGGCATACATCCCCCACAGCTATCTACTCACTACTGTACATAGCATACATCCCCCACAGCTATCTGCTCTCTACTGTACATAGCATACATCTCCCACAGCTATCTGCTCCAGTCCTGCTCACTACTGTGCATAGCATACATCCCCCACAGCTATCTGCTCCAGTCCTGCTCACTACTTTGCATAGCATACATCCCTCACGGCTATCTGCTCACTACTGTACATAGCATACATCCCCCACGGCTATCTGCTCCAGTCCTGCTCACTACTGTACATAGCATACATCCCCCACAGCTATCTGCTCACTACTGTACATAGCATACATCTGCCACAGCTATCTGCTCACTACTGTACATGGCATACATCCCCCACAGCTATCTGCTCTCTACTGTACATAGCATACATCTCCCACAGCTATCTGCTCCAGTCCTGCTCACTACTGTGCATAGCATACATCCCCCACAGCTATCTGCTCCAGTCCTGCTCACTACTGTGCATAGCATACATCCCCCACGGCTATCTGCTCCAGTCCTGCTCACTACTGTGCATAGCATACATCCCTCACGGCTATCTGCTCCAGTCCTGCTCACTACTGTACATGGCATACATCCCCCACAGCTATCTGCTCCAGTCCTGCTCACTACTGTACATGGCATACATCCCCCACGGCTATCTGCTCCAGTCCTGCTCACTACTGTACATAGCATACATCCCCCACAGCTATCTGCTCACTACTGTACATCGCATACATCCCCCACGGCTATCTGCTCTAGTCCTGCTCACTACTGTACATAGCATACATCCCCCACAGCTATCTGCTCACTACTGTACATAGCGTACATCCCCCACAGCTATCTGCTCCCTACTGTGCATAGCATACATCCCCCACAGCTATCTGCTCCAGTCCTGCTCACTACTGTACATGGCATACATCCCCCACAGCTATCTACTCACTGCTGTACATGGCATACATCCCCCACAGCTATCTGCTCTCTACTGTGCATAGCATACATCCCCCACAGCTATCTGCTCCAGTCCTGCTCACTACTTTGCATAGCATACATCCCTCACGGCTATCTGCTCCAGTCCTGCTCACTACTGTACATGGCATACATCCCCCACAGCTATCTACTCACTACTGTACATAGCATACATCCCCCACAGCTATCTGCTCTCTACTGTACATAGCATACATCTCCCACAGCTATCTGCTCCAGTCCTGCTCACTACTGTGCATAGCATACATCCCCCACAGCTATCTGCTCCAGTCCTGCTCACTACTTTGCATAGCATACATCCCTCACGGCTATCTGCTCACTACTGTACATAGCATACATCCCCCACGGCTATCTGCTCCAGTCCTGCTCACTACTGTACATAGCATACATCCCCCACAGCTATCTGCTCACTACTGTACATAGCATACATCCGCCACAGCTATCTGCTCACTACTGTACATGGCATACATCCCCCACAGCTATCTGCTCTCTACTGTACATAGCATACATCTCCCACAGCTATCTGCTCCAGTCCTGCTCACTACTGTGCATAGCATACATCCCCCACAGCTATCTGCTCCAGTCCTGCTCACTACTGTGCATAGCATACATCCCCCACGGCTATCTGCTCCAGTCCTGCTCACTACTGTGCATAGCATACATCCCTCACGGCTATCTGCTCCAGTCCTGCTCACTACTGTACATGGCATACATCCCCCACAGCTATCTGCCCCAGTCCTGCTCACTACTGTACATGGCATACATCCCCCACAGCTATCTGCTCACTACTGTACATCGCATACATCCCCCACGGCTATCTGCTCTAGTCCTGCTCACTACTGTACATAGCATACATCCCCCACAGCTATCTGCTCACTACTGTACATAGCGTACATCCCCCACAGCTATCTGCTCCAGTCCTGCTCACTACTCTACATAGCATACATCCCCCACAGCTATCTGCTCACTACTGTACATAGCATACATCCCCCACAGCTATCTGCTCTCTACTGTACATAGCATACATCCCCCACAGCTATCTGCTCACTACTGTACATAGCATACATCCCCCACAGCCACCTGCTCACTACTGTACATGGCATACATCCCCCACAGCCACCTGCTCACTACTGTACATGGCATACATCCCCCACGGCCACCTGCTCACTACTGTACATGGCATACATCCCCCACGGCTATCTGCTCCAGTCCTGCTCACTACTGTACATGGCATACATCCCCCACAGCTATCTGCTCCAGTCCTGCTCACTACTGTACATAGCATGCATCCCCCACAGCCACCTGCTCACTACTGTACATAGCATACATCCCCCACAGCCACCTGCTCACTACTGTACATGGCATACATCCCCCATGGCTATCTGCTCCAGTCCTGCTCACTACTGTACATAGCGTACATGCCCCACGGCTATCTACTCACTACTGTACATGGCATACATCCCCCACAGCTATCTGCTCACTACTGTACATAGCACACATCCCCCACAGCCACCTGCTCACTACTGTACATGGCATACATCCCCCACGGCTATCTGCTCCAGTCCTGCTCACTACTGTACATAGCGTACATGCCCCACGGCTATCTACTCACTACTGTACATAGCATACATCCCCCACAGCCACCTGCTCACTACTGTACATGGCATACATCCCCCACGGCTATCTGCTCCAGTCCTGCTCACTACTGTACATGGCATACATCCCCCACAGCTATCTGCTCCAGTCCTGCTCACTACTGTACATAGCATGCATCCCCCACAGCCACCTGCTCACTACTGTACATAGCATACATCCCCCACAGCCACCTGCTCACTACTGTACATGGCATACATCCCCCATGGCTATCTGCTCCAGTCCTGCTCACTACTGTACATAGCGTACATGCCCCACGGCTATCTACTCACTACTGTACATGGCATACATCCCCCACAGCTATCTACTCACTACTGTACATGGCATACATCCCCCACAGCTATCTGCTCACTACTGTACATAGCACACATCCCCCACAGCCACCTGCTCACTACTGTACATGGCATACATCCCCCACGGCTATCTGCTCCAGTCCTGCTCACTACTGTACATAGCGTACATGCCCCACGGCTATCTACTCACTACTGTACATAGCATACATCCCCCACAGCCACCTGCTCACTACTGTACATGGCATACATCCCCCACGGCTATCTGCTCCAGTCCTGCTCACTACTGTACATGGCATACATCCCCCACAGCTATCTGCTCCAGTCCTGCTCACTACTGTACATAGCATACATCCCCCACAGCTATCTGCTCACTACTGTACATAGCGTACATCCCCCACAGCTATCTGCTCCCTACTGTGCATAGCATACATCCCCCACAGCTATCTGCTCCAGTCCTGCTCACTACTGTACATGGCATACATCCCCCACAGCTATCTACTCACTGCTGTACATGGCATACATCCCCCACAGCTATCTGCTCTCTACTGTGCATAGCATACATCCCCCACAGCTATCTGCTCCAGTCCTGCTCACTACTTTGCATAGCATACATCCCTCACGGCTATCTGCTCCAGTCCTGCTCACTACTGTACATGGCATACATCCCCCACAGCTATCTACTCACTACTGTACATAGCATACATCCCCCACAGCTATCTGCTCTCTACTGTACATAGCATACATCTCCCACAGCTATCTGCTCCAGTCCTGCTCACTACTGTGCATAGCATACATCCCCCACAGCTATCTGCTCCAGTCCTGCTCACTACTTTGCATAGCATACATCCCTCACGGCTATCTGCTCACTACTGTACATAGCATACATCCGCCACGGCTATCTGCTCCAGTCCTGCTCACTACTGTACATAGCATACATCCCCCACAGCTATCTGCTCACTACTGTACATAGCATACATCCGCCACAGCTATCTGCTCACTACTGTACATGGCATACATCCCCCACAGCTATCTGCTCTCTACTGTACATAGCATACATCTCCCACAGCTATCTGCTCCAGTCCTGCTCACTACTGTGCATAGCATACATCCCCCACAGCTATCTGCTCCAGTCCTGCTCACTACTGTGCATAGCATACATCCCCCACGGCTATCTGCTCCAGTCCTGCTCACTACTGTGCATAGCATACATCCCTCACGGCTATCTGCTCCAGTCCTGCTCACTACTGTACATGGCATACATCCCCCACAGCTATCTGCCCCAGTCCTGCTCACTACTGTACATGGCATACATCCCCCACAGCTATCTGCTCACTACTGTACATCGCATACATCCCCCACGGCTATCTGCTCTAGTCCTGCTCACTACTGTACATAGCATACATCCCCCACAGCTATCTGCTCACTACTGTACATAGCGTACATCCCCCACAGCTATCTGCTCCAGTCCTGCTCACTACTCTACATAGCATACATCCCCCACAGCTATCTGCTCACTACTGTACATAGCATACATCCCCCACAGCTATCTGCTCTCTACTGTACATAGCATACATCCCCCACAGCTATCTGCTCACTACTGTACATAGCATACATCCCCCACAGCCACCTGCTCACTACTGTACATGGCATACATCCCCCACAGCCACCTGCTCACTACTGTACATGGCATACATCCCCCACGGCCACCTGCTCACTACTGTACATGGCATACATCCCCCACGGCTATCTGCTCCAGTCCTGCTCACTACTGTACATGGCATACATCCCCCACAGCTATCTGCTCCAGTCCTGCTCACTACTGTACATAGCATGCATCCCCCACAGCCACCTGCTCACTACTGTACATAGCATACATCCCCCACAGCCACCTGCTCACTACTGTACATGGCATACATCCCCCATGGCTATCTGCTCCAGTCCTGCTCACTACTGTACATAGCGTACATGCCCCACGGCTATCTACTCACTACTGTACATGGCATACCTCCCCCACAGCTATCTACTCACTACTGTACATGGCATACATCCCCCACAGCTATCTGCTCACTACTGTACATAGCACACATCCCCCACAGCCACCTGCTCACTACTGTACATGGCATACATCCCCCACGGCTATCTGCTCCAGTCCTGCTCACTACTGTACATAGCGTACATGCCCCACGGCTATCTACTCACTACTGTACATAGCATACATCCCCCACAGCCACCTGCTCACTACTGTACATGGCATACATCCCCCACGGCTATCTGCTCCAGTCCTGCTCACTACTGTACATGGCATACATCCCCCACAGCTATCTGCTCCAGTCCTGCTCACTACTGTACATAGCATGCATCCCCCACAGCCACCTGCTCACTACTGTACATAGCATACATCCCCCACAGCCACCTGCTCACTACTGTACATGGCATACATCCCCCATGGCTATCTGCTCCAGTCCTGCTCACTACTGTACATAGCGTACATGCCCCACGGCTATCTACTCACTACTGTACATGGCATACATCCCCCACAGCTATCTACTCACTACTGTACATGGCATACATCCCCCACAGCTATCTGCTCACTACTGTACATAGCACACATCCCCCACAGCCACCTGCTCACTACTGTACATGGCATACATCCCCCACGGCTATCTGCTCCAGTCCTGCTCACTACTGTACATAGCGTACATGCCCCACGGCTATCTACTCACTACTGTACATAGCATACATCCCCCACAGCCACCTGCTCACTACTGTACATGGCATACATCCCCCACGGCTATCTGCTCCAGTCCTGCTCACTACTGTACATGGCATACATCCCCCACAGCTATCTGCTCCAGTCCTGCTCACTACTGTACATAGCATGCATCCCCCACAGCCACCTGCTCACTACTGTACATAGCATACATCCCCCACAGCCACCTGCTCACTACTGTACATGGCATACATCCCCCATGGCTATCTGCTCCAGTCCTGCTCACTACTGTACATAGCGTACATGCCCCACGGCTATCTACTCACTACTGTACATGGCATACATCCCCCACAGCTATCTACTCACTACTGTACATGGCATACATCCCCCACAGCTATCTGCTCACTACTGTACATAGCACACATCCCCCACAGCCACCTGCTCACTACTGTACATGGCATACATCCCCCACGGCTATCTGCTCCAGTCCTGCTCACTACTGTACATAGCGTACATGCCCCACGGCTATCTACTCACTACTGTACATAGCATACATCCCCCACGGCTATCTGCACAGTAGTTACTGATTCACAATGACTGTATTATACATATATACCGAATATCTGAGTTGTATCTGTTATTTATACAACAGTGTTACTACATATCTTGAATAGCACAGTCTTAGGGGCAGATTCAATTGGGCGCAAGGTTTTGCGATGAAAAACCTTGCGCCCAATTTTGGAATATCGCTGCTATGCGCGCTCCCAATACCCGCAGTATCCAATTAAAAAAAATAGTGGTCGCAGGGTTTTCAGCTCTGAAAACCCCATGCTGCATTAAAAAAAAAATGAAGCATTCTTCACTTACCTGCCCGGGGTCTTCGGTGGTCTCCCCTCTATCTTCTGACTGGAGAGGGGGCTTCTGGGAGTCCCGGGGGCTGTTGGTAGGCTCCAGGGGCTGGAGGGAGGGGCAAGGTCTGCTGGGAGATGTAGTTCTTCCAGCGCCCATTCCGGGGGGCCACACTAACACCGGGGGTCTCACACACACACACACACACACACCAATACCAGGGCCGCAACTAGGATTTTTGTCACCCGGGGAAGACAGTAATTTGGCGCCCCCCTGGTAATTCCCCCATAGTAATGTCCCCTTCAGCAGTGCACCTATAGTAATGCCCCTGTAGTGCCGCTTTTTACACACACACACACACACACACCACCGTCCGGTCCACCCGGCTGCTCCTCTGAACTATGGGAGAGACGTCATGACGGGAAACCTCGCAGGCACGGGTAACCTACAGGAAATACCTCGCAGGCGCGGGAAACCAACGGGAAATACCTCGCAGGCGCGGGAAACCTACGGGACATACCTCGCAGGCACGGGAACCCTACGGGACATACCTCGCAGGCGCGGGAAACCTACGGGAAATACCTCGCAGGCGCGGGTAACCTACGGGACATACCTCGCAGGCGCGGGAACCCTACGGGACATACCTCGCAGGCGCGGGAACCCTACGGGACATACCTCGCAGGCGCGGGAACCCTACGGGACATACCTCGCAGGCGCGGGAACCCTACGGGACATACCTCGCAGGCGCGGGAAACCTACGGGACATACCTCGCAGGCCCGGGAAACCTACGGGACATACCTCGCAGGCGCGGGAAACCTATGGGACATGCCTCGCAGGCGTGGGAAACCTACCGGACATGCCTCGCAGGCGCGGGAAACCTACGGGACATGCCTCGCAGGCACGGGTAACCTACAGGAAATACCTCGCAGGCGCGGGAAACCTACAGGAAATACCTTGCAGGTGCGGGTAACCTACAGGAAATACCTCGCAGGCGCGGGAAACCTACAGGAAATATCTCGCAGGTGCAGGATTTTTTATATTCTCGCACCAAATTGAATATGCCCCTTAGGGTGGGTACTCACTTGCACAATATTTTAGTGATTTGGGCAAATCAGGCATATCGTGCAGTATTTATGCCGGACTGCGCACTCCCGCAGGTTACATGCGATATCATGTGATTGGCCGTGCTGCACAGTCAATCACACGATATCGCATGTGAGGCTGTACATAATATAGGATGGAACAGTGATCGTTCCATCGTTCTTTAAATCTAAGTGTGTACCAGCCATCTTCTTTGGAGCAGTGCGAAGGGAAATCGCCCCCTCCATCGGCACGGTATGCAGTCGGGAAGCCGGCGAACCTAATTCCGACGGCTTAATCCCGGCGAGGGTTAAATGACAGACGTCTAAATCCAGATGCGGTTAGGGTTCCCGGGGGGGAATTAGGGTTAGGCACCCCCCCGGGAGGATAGGGTCAGGCTAGGGGAAGGGGGGGTTAGGCGTCCCCGGGGGGGACTTAGGGTTAGGCACCCCCCTGGGGGATGTAGGTTTCGGCAGCGGAGAAGGGGGGATTAGGGTTAGGCACCCCCCGGGGGATGTAGGTTTCGGCAGCGGAGAAGGGGGGATTAGGGTTAGGCACTGGGGGGAAGGTTAGGGTTAGGCACCCCTAGGGAGGGTTAGGGGAGGGAATTAGGTTAGTCAATACTTACCTTAGGGACGATCGGGATTTTCACTCATGTCGGGCAGCCGCTGTCAGGATTCCAACCGCCGGTAAATCATACCGATTCCATTGGCACAATTGCCGGTTGTACAAGTGTATAGCCAGCCTTAAACAGCTGACGCAGTTTCCTGACCTCGCAGGCCGCCTAGCCTGAGTAAGCTGAATCAGACTCAGAGTCCCCGACCAGGGCCGAATTAACCACCAGGTGATGCAGGTAGCTGGGTCCTAGGGGACTGGTCCAATACCCGCAGCCCACACCAGCAGCCGTCTGTTGTTACTGGTAAAAGGGAGGGTCAGGTGCTGCAGCGCATTGATCATATAGCAGGCTGGTGGCTACACATACTGTCATGGTGCCAGGGGCGGGCCTGGCGCCTCTATCACGTGGTCAGTCCTATGGGCACAGCACAAGGTGTAAGAAGAGCGCGTGCTGAGTTCTGATTGGAAGATATGATCACATGCCCCCCTGACCCCTGGTAGGCAACAGCCCCAGGTGCGTCTTTAGGCTGAGACAGGGACCTACATAGGGGGGCAAATATTTATATAATAATGCGCTATGACCTATCCCGTCTCCGTCCCAAACTGCTCCAAGAGACGGGACAGACCAGGAATGGAGAATCCCCTGCAGCGCTGGCAGAGGGTACGTATAGCGGACCAGCACCCAGCGTATGACAGGTACAAAACTATGATGAATAGACCCCTCAGGCGCTAAATACATCCCCAAGACATGCGCGCCCCTACTTTTGGAGCATACACTGTGCGAATTTGTGCCACTGGCGTCCATTTAAATATGTATCGGGCCCTAAATATCAACTATTCATATATCAGCTTCCATCTGATTATTGCAGGATAATGACAGCTGGAACCTGATTATTGGAAATAGGGGCCCAATATATCACCACTGAAATCGGGTATAAACAGCTGTTTCCATATAATTTATGTCTTCCTGCAATTTACCGCATTATCTCCAGCGTATAAAGTACTGAAAAGCTCGCTGGCGTCACACACTGTGGCCTATACGCTCCTTTTTCTAGAATATTTTGGCCTTTAGACCTCTCTCCGGCAGCCCATACTGGCACATGCCCGGCACTGACTCTATGACGCATAGCTGACGGGCATTCTTTACATTACAGCCGCAGTTTTACTTTTGCACCAGTTTCATTTTACTAGAGAAGGGATGTCCAAGCAGTAACTGCAGAGTAACATATGACAATGTAGTGTGAGTTTGTACAATGAAATGCGTCGTACACTATTAAGGTGCGTAGCCACTACACGAGAGTGGAGCGACTGTACTATCCCAACATTGTAATCGTTCAGTCGTTCTTCAACCTGTGCAGAGGATAATGTACCCACACTGAACAATATGTCAGTCAGTGCAGGCTCCTCCCTCATTCCCGAACATGCACAACCTGACTATAATCGGCAGGTCGGCCGGCATGTTCAGGGAAATACAGATGCCGGCAACGACCAGCGGGAGCGCGCATCGCTGGTTATTGCCGGCATATTCACTGCACGATTAATGAACGAGAACGATGTCGTAATCGTTCAATCGCTAATTTTTCTCGTGTAGCGGATTGTGCTGATAGAAGCGTTTTGTTCTGGACTCTGACAGGTACGGTGGGAGACTGGAAGACCCTGTTTACGGCTCAACAGAACGAGGCATTTGAAGAGCATTACAAGAAAATGATGAGCGGCTGCACTTTGAAATTTCAGGACCCAAAGTGAAGATTGTGCGCCCCCCTGTGGCTAGAAGGAGAATCACCAGCAGTGTCGGGAATATTTGTTGATTTTCATTCCTTGTGACATTTATACTGTGAATTACTCAATAAAAAAAAATTAACAAAACTGCAAATGTGTACAATGCTCCTTTTATGTTGTGCATACAGCAACCAATCAGATATCATCTCACATCAGTGAACAAGCGAGAATAATGAAAGCTGATATATTACTGGTTGCTGTCGGTGATTCATTCTGTCCTCCTCTTCCCTACCATTGATGCAGTTAAAGCCGCTGTACTAATCAGATTAATTGTATGTATATAGCAGAGGGTCCCAAACGCGGTCCTCAAGGCTCCCCAACAGTTCAGGTGTTCAAGATATCAATGGTTGAGCACAGGTGACTTAATTAGTATCTCAGCCAATTTGATTTAACCACCTGTGCTCAACCATGGCTATCCTGAACTGTTGGGGCGCCTTGAGGACCACGTTTGGGAACCCTCTGGTATATATAGTAACAGGAACCCGCCCTGCAGATCTGACAGTACTGGTAAAGCCTTATGGTGCAGTGAAATCAGCCACCATTTCATGAAATCAGCCCTTTGGCGCCAATAGTCCTGTTATTCCCTGAGAGACGGTATACACCTATGTGGCGGTCCTGGTGAGCACCTTATGGAATCCCGGTATTTTCTGTGTATCAGTATTGACATAAGGCATCCGGTGCTGGGGGATTTATTCCTGATACACCATTACATCAGGGAATGCGCCCGTCCATCGTGCAGGCACGTGGGCCCAGGCTGTCTTCATCAGCAGCAATTGTCTCTATTCCATGACGATTAGGTGGCGGAGAGAGATTCAGCAGCAATTCTAGTAGTGTAAAACTTGCTTCATTTCCTATGTACTCAATTCAATATTAAATTTATGTATTATATTAATTTATCAGATCATTTTAACCTTTCATAATTTCCCTGTTACATTAGTTTAATCAAATCATGAACAAATGAGAATAATAAACCTTTTACGGGGATTTCCCATCACTTATGATGTCATCAGTCCTGAAGGCAATCGCTGCGATTTAGCAAAGAGACAATTTTCCAATGATTTTGTTGCGGGATTTAAAGGGCAGATTCTTTTAAAAGTCAAAATACAAAAAGGACAGAAATCGCCACTTTAAATCCGGCGGCACAATCGCAGGAAATTTTTCACTTTGCGAAATCAGAAGCTGTTACATTTGCCCGCAGGGGTCCCAGGTGCTCCGCGTTTCAGGCCCCTCCTCCTGCTGGGTGACGCGGCTCCTCTTCTCCCTGTAATGAGCACATCTTTGGGGCAGAATTAACAGATCTGTCTGTAATGAGGATAACGCGGATGTTTTGCTACATCAGCAACATTTTACACTCTCACAGTTCAGGGGGGACATCTACTAGGCGACATTAATGAGCGATTGAACAATAACGACATCGTGTACTATAATGTCGGAAACGACCAGCGATGCGCGCTCCCGCTGGTCGTTTCCAAAATCAATCATCGCTTGAACATGCCGGTCAAACTGCCGATAACGACAGATTGGCCATGTTCAGGGATGAGGGAGGGGGCCTGCACTGAATGACATCGTTCAGTGTAAGCTCTGCACAGTTTAATGACCCACTGAACGATATCGTTAAGTCCTTAAGTCCTTCACTAGTTGCGTAGTGGATGTGCCCCTTTACTTGTCCTTATTCATAACTACAAAATGAAAAACTAGAGATGATTTTATTTTATAAGCAGCAAACAGTTAATAAAACAACAAAAATAAAACATTATTTCTTAAAATAAATGTAACCAAAAACTTATTATGCAGCGTTTATGGTAGTATTAATCATTTTTATTTACATCAAACTTTTCTCAAAGTTGTCAGCCAGCTAGTGCGCACTACAATGGGTACAGCGGGTGTAATACAAAGTACGAGCTATGCGATAGCTGCAGACACATCAGTTCGGTGGATTGTTCATCCTACACGTATTGCATCATAGGCGGTACGCCGAGGCGGCAATACACATTGGGGAGCCATAAACTACAAGGAGTGAGACACTAACATAGTAACAAATAAAAAGTTATACATGGCCGCGTACTGCACAGGAGGAGCCTGCGGCACGCTCTCTGGATAATGGCGGAGCAGCTTTTCCAATTGTGAATTTGCCATCACTTAATATTTTAAAAAGCCATTAACAGTAGGGGGCTGCGGCCGGCTCTGATATAGGACTGGAATAATAAAATACATAAACTTCTGCGTCCATCGTCTTCAGTAACGTGTCTGTTTGCAAATGAATTCTTTACCCACTAGTCCCCCTCCCCTCCGCCAGCAGAACTATGGGGGTATTGAAGACACTGGACCCCTATAGTTCTGTTACGTGGGAGAGGGGGTTGTTGAATAAAATATAATTTGTTATTGGCCAGTTGCTCCATGGGTAATAGGCACAGGAGACCCCGGGTGCTTCCTCTCAGACCCTGGGAACATGTAGTAATCAGGGCCGGCTTTAGGCTTCCCTGCGCCCAGCCCCGTCCCGCTGCACCCTTCCCTCCCCCTGAGCGGTTTTCCTCCGGAGATGGTGAGTTTAGGCTGGGCTGTGCTCCGGGTGATAGCCCGTGCCTAGAACCGCCACTGGTAGTAATATCTCTGCTATAACAGACTCCTCCTATTGTCATCTATGGACTATGGGCCTGATTCAGAGCTGAACGCGCTGACCAGAGCGCTCGCTCTGAATCAGGGCCGTCCCAGCTAAATTTGGAGCGGCCTCCTGGCTGCTCGCATAGCTGTGGGTGACCACCCACAGCTTATGCGAGCGGCCAAAAAGATGGTAGCGATGGTCAAAGACCATCGCGACCATCGGGCTTGCGACGAGACCCTGCGGTAGGGTCTCGCTTCCGCAAGCCCTGGAGTGATTTTGGCTCTATCAGAGCCAAAATCAATCCCACCGACATCATTACTGAAGTCAGTGGGGCCGGACTCAGATGGTAGGCGCCTCCGTCTGGCAGTCACGCCCCCGGCACGCCCACCAAAGGGGGCGTGCTGTCAATCAACATCTACAGCACGCCCCCTTTGGTGCGAGACCCGGAGCGTCGGAGAGCCCGTCGTGCGCATGCGCAGTGGGGCAACATCGACCCGTTTGCGAGCGTCCTTTGCTCGCGAACGGGTCTGAATGACCCCCTATATTTAGTCGCAGTTGGACGGTCATTATTTTTTTCTCTAACCCTGAAAATGCCCTATCCACCCTCTCCCATCTCCGGTTATTCCGCTGTAAGGTCTGCTACACACAGTGCAATACGTACTTTGCCATATACGGGTTGGGTATGAAGTACCCCTAGTCTGGATGCCTGCTGTCAAAATGCCGACGCTCGGTATCCTAACGGGTCGGGTAAGTATGCGAACCCTCCCTTCTTGCACTCTAAACCTCTCCATTAGTGCCTAAACCTAACCCCCCCCTGTCCACCGTGGTACCTAAACCTAACCCTCAAACTCCCATGGGATGGTGGCTGTCTGGGATCTGACGTCGGTATCTAAACTGGCGTTGGGATTTTGACGTCTATGTTTAGTCACGGATCGGGATTTCCGACACTGGGATTTCAACAGCCAGCATTCCGTCCTCCGGCAAACTGGCTACATCCAGGTTGGGTATGAAATACCGCCAGTCGGATGCCTTCTGTGAAAATGCCGACAGCGGCATTGCTTGGTATCCGGCGTCCCGTCCGCCGGCAAACGGACTACATCCCGTAGAGTGTATGTATGGTATGTGTATATATATATATATATATATATATATAATGTATGTATCCACACACATACACGCTTGATAAGGATCATTTGCGAAAAGTTTGAAAAGGGAGGGGCCTCAGTGTCACAGGTAGCGGCGCATAGTGATGAGCGACTCGCAACCAATCACATTCCACACCCGCACCGTACACCCCTCCCCCAACTTCCTACTAACTAATCACTGTGAAAAACAGGGATCTGCAATTATTCGATGGGCCATGCACTGCCCCCACTATAAAGCACTTTTGTATTAGGGAGCGATTAATAAGCCAGAAAAAGTCATGTTTCAGTATAACGGTCCCTTTCATCAAACTTCATTCTACATTTAAAAATGTCATTATTAAAAGATTGTACCATAGTGAGAGAACCCGCCTCCTATTAGTCTCCTTTCATAGACGTTGGTTGGCCATCCAGGAGACAAGTCAGCAGCTGTCATTACAACGTAAACAGGATGGGGGGGGTCTCTAGACAGACCAAGCCCCATCCTTTATATTACCCGTGTTAAGGTATTTGATCCGGTCAAGGTAGGACCAGATTTTACACGACACCATGCCATAATATATTTCCAGCTTGGAGCATCTGTCCCCTTCCTTCAGATCTTTCCAGACCACAGACAGTTCCTCATCCGCGACGCTAGAAGACGAAAAGATGATCTGGTAGCAACAGCGGTTATACCGG
Organism: Taudactylus pleione; assembly: GCA_031769625.1. Classification (NCBI taxonomy): domain Eukaryota; kingdom Metazoa; phylum Chordata; class Amphibia; order Anura; family Myobatrachidae; genus Taudactylus; species Taudactylus pleione. The sequence continues at coordinate 706,364 of JAUIMM010000582.1, read as the reverse complement.
ATGTGTTTGTCTCCGGAAAACCTGGAGCTATGGATGGGAACGACGCCTGCCCAGTGGGCGCAGATGCCGATGAAAACATCAGATGGCACCAACGGGGTGACCTTGCCGGAGACCAGGTACATCTTCCTGGCCACATCTTGGGAAACGACTGTGGCCGAACCGCTGCAGTAGTCGGGGTAGTACGTCTCTGAATAGGATGACATAGGGACAAAGCTGGGACTGTGGGGGTCCCTGTCGGGTAGGCTTTGATGGATGACCCTTCCCGTGTATACATCATCGGTATGTGTCTCCAGGCTCAGCAGGAAGCCAACCAGGCTTTCAACATTGACAAACACTTGCTGATCCGCTTTCAGGATGAATCTGGCATTGGGGCAGAAGGTCACAACCCATTCCATCATCATGACGGTTTTAAATGTTTCGTTGGGATAGGTATCTAGAAAGCCTCCTTGAACTATGTCCATGTGTACGAGTGACTCATTCAGGATGTCCGACTGAACGGATCCCATGGCCGAGCTCCCCAGCATGAATACGCTGACGACCGTGTGGCCGTGTAGAGTCGTCGTGTTGCCCCAGGTCTTCCGGATTCTTTCCCGTCTACTCTTGTTATCAGGACTACTGAAGATGGACAGGACCAAGAAGACCTCCCGGCCAGAACACAGCTCTGACCCACTGACCACGTAGGACTTGGAGATGTTGTCCCTCAGGAAGTTCATGTCCAGCGTCCTTGCTCTCTCCCTTATTTCTACAAACTTTCCGTCGGTGTAGGAGAAAGGGACGGACTGCAGGAAATATTCCTCCATGAAGTCGGCACCAAACAACAAGGCGTGGAAGAGGACGATGTTGAAGAGGATGAAACACCATTGATGGGTACGGAGGCGGCAAAGCGTCACCTGCGAGGGAACAAGGTCAGACGGTCAGTCAGGAAAGCGGATAGAATTATGTGAGGTAGTTATAACAATCGGAGCCCGCAGGGTCCTTGTTAATGCAAAGAAATATTCTATGACTGCTATGGGCTTTTATCTATACACTGTCTCACCAAGGGCAGCGGCTTGTAGCCTGGGGTTTGTCATAGCACTGGGGCCCGGGTCTGGATTCTGACTGGTGTGATACCTGTGTGGAGTTTGTATGTTCTCCCTTTGTACAAATATGTGTCCTCGGGATGCTTCAGGTTGCTGTATGGGAGATTAGTCCTCTGACAACCAGTGGCGGATCTAGACACCCTCAATATGTGGTGTTGACCCAATTACATTAATCACCCCCCCCCTCTCCCCACTGTCCAGGCCATGTGATAGGATCCTGCTCTCTGATTGGTGGATAGTTCCCTGAGTAGGGAGACCTCCCAATACTGTTTGTGTGAGTGTGGTACAAAGGGCCTGATTATTCAGAGTTCTACGCTATTCTCATCTTTGGACACAGCAATGATGAGAACATATTATAATGCTGCAGGAGATGTCTGAGGACAAAAGACAGGTGGTGAGGATAGGCCAATACCACCGTCTATCAGGGACCAGGTATAGGGCTTGATATACAATGAGACCGGCTTGCCTATGCTCCCACCCGGTCACTTGGGACCCATCAGGGTGAGCTAATGGTCCATATTCGTAATGCAGCAAAATCATTGATCGCCAATATTTGGAAATCTCAGGCAGGACCTTCACTCGCAGCCCCCCGAGCCCCAAATCACTTTCTAGCATTTATAGAGATTATTTCCAGCTTGCAAAACAGTTCTGTGGCCTCTTTCCACAAGGTTTGGTCCCCGTGGTTCCGCTCTCATTCTGCGCAGTGTCAGATTCCCCTGGAGGAAACTTTCACATATGTGCAAACCTCCTCCAAAATGCAGAGGAATTAACTCGCAGGGGCGGCGGTCATCGCTAGCACTGTGTAATTTTCTACGTATGCACATTGTGTACGGATAATTACATTTTATATGATTATTTATACTAATATATATCAGTGTGAGGAACGCGTACAGTGAGGGAGCTATCAGACCCTGCACCTTGTAGAGAAATGCAGGTGACGGGCTGTTACCTATAGGGGAGATCCAGGGGGCAATGTACAGTAATTCCTCAGACCAATGGTTCCCAAACTCCGCCATTACAATCCAGGTTTTAAGGATATCCATGCGTGAGCACAGGTGACTTAAATAGTAAGACAATTTGATTAAACCATCTGGACTCAAGCATGGATATCCTTAAAGCCTGGACTGTATAGGCGGAGTTTGGGAAGCTCTGCCCTCAGACGATGATTATAAAAGTCTCTATAGAGCACTTGTCTGCTGCTACTAATGATGCTGCACATTATAGGGGGAACCGAAATAATGCTGCAATTAGTCACAGTGCCCCTACCCCTAAAAAACAAAATTTACCCTCAGGATAACTGTCAGTTACTTCTATGTTGCGTTTCACACGTTGATCACTGTATGCGCCATCGGCCTCCTTTGTGCTGGTGTAGCGTGGTCAGAGATCATTGCTATCACTTTAGAACAGAGAAATGGCACCTGTTGTGGAACTAAAAGTCCCAGCATACCCAGACACTTGTAGTTCCACAGGCTGCCAAACTCTGACACATATGATAATAACAGGAGATTATCCGTACACAATAACTGAGCATCCAACAATGATAAATAAGCGATATTTCCTGGGAGATGCCGGGTTGGGTCTAAAGGTGAAAGAGATAGAGGAAGAGGAAGGATGAGCAGATCTGCCGCTTACCTGCATGATACCCGGGAGAGACCGTCCTCCTCCTCCTCGCTTATTAGTATTATGTAATATAATGTTCCTGCGATGATGATCAGTGCAGCGACCAGAAACCCACAATGTGTTCTCTGTACCTGGTGATCTGAGGGTAACGTTACCCAGCACAGAACCCGAGACGTCTCCGGCGCAGCGGTAACCGGACACCGGCCCAGGATCAGGTGCATGGAAAATACCAGGCAGAACAGCCGGAGCCCCTGCCGAGCTTTTCTGTGTGACAGTCGCCAATAGTAACAGCTTCTAGCGATCATATTATCTAATACAATCTATAAAATGATCGCTGCGAGTTTATAGGTTGCTATGGACAACTTCGCCACTCGGCCTCTTTATAAGGTTTGAGAAATGTAATACAAAATAAGCAGGCCGGGGGGGGGGGTTACGGGGGAGGTTCGGAACCGACATACTTTTGGGCATCTGCTAATGGTGGGACAGTCATTTATAACAGAACGTTGCTATGTAACATTGCGCTTAATGAAAGTTACTCATTGTTGGCCTGTGCTGTGGTTTTACCAGTATTTATCCGGCTTTTGCACTCTAAGAGGTTAATTTAATGATGTGCGGTGAAGGTGCCATTGCCCCCTATTGCAGCGAGCCCTTATAATCGTCTGTCGTTCCAGTATATAATTTACATATCGTTTCTCCTCCATAATTAAGCGGGCAGAGACCATGGGGGAGTTGTATCAAACCTTGGAGAGTACTAAAGTGAATGGAGATAAAGTACCAACCAATCAGTTCCTAACTGCCATGTCGCAGGCTGTGTTTGAAAAATGCCAGTTAGGAGCTGGTTGGCTGGTACTTTATCTCCATCCAAGGCTTAGTAAATAGACCCCACAGTTACTGTAGGAGCTGACTGATAGACAAAGTAGCAATCTCCACTTTATCTCTCTCCACAGTGTGATACATATACTCCTGTGTCTCTTATTAGATTACTAGAATGTTTGCTGACTGTCTCCTCCCCCTTTTCCTAAAGTGCCTGGGATTAGGGGGGGGAGGGGCCACAGTCAGTCACATGGGCAGGCACGCAAGTCATTCTATAGGGCAGATACACGTTTTTTGGTTACGATGTTTGAACGATTGAACAATAACGATATCGGTCAATTTAATCGTCTAGTGCAGTGGTCTTCAACCCTGGCCCTCCAGCTGCTATGGAACTACAGATCCCAGGATGCCCTGCCACAGTTTTATCATGCTGTTATATCAAAACGGTGGCAAGGCATGCTGGGATATGTAGTTCGACAGCAGCTGGAGGGCCAAGGTGGAAGACCCATGGTCTAGTGGATGTGTGCCTTAAGGCACAGGTTCTCAAACTCAGTCCTCAGGACCCTAAACAGTGCATGTTTTCCAGGTCTCCTCACAGAATCACAAGAGAGATATTCGCTCTACCTGTGGATCTTTTAAAATGTGTCAGTGAGTAATGACTACACCTGTGCACCTGCTGGGGGACTTGGAAAACGTGACCTGTGTGGGATCCTGAGGACAGAGTTTGAGAACCACTGGTGCATCAAAGTTAGTGTAACACTCAGTCCTCTGAGCACACTGACAGGTCCTAGCTGTACACAGTTATCCCTACAGAGCTCCACACTCTCCTGCCACTTACAGCTCATTACACTGTGCAGTACTCTACCATCCTACACTCTAATGAGCACTTGTTAATTATACGGGCTCCACACATGGGGAAAGGTGATCTGTGCACGATCCCTACCTCCTGTCCTTGTTTTTTTTTTTCTTTCTCAGACACACAAATCTATATGGCAGCAATATTGACTGGACTTTTTTTTAGAATTATATAAGTGGTGCAGTGTCCATTGAACTTGTTGCAAAACTTATAAGACTTGTTTAATAGGATTTATCCTGGTTATTCTTCTACGTCAGTGGTTCTTAAACTGGGGTACCACGGGGCACTTGCAGGGGTGCCAGCGTTTGGATGTAAGAGGCACTGAGAGAGTTGGGAGGGGGGCCGATGACACATACACCCCCCCTCATTCTATAGCGATGACACATACACCCCCCCTCATTCTATAGCGATGACACATACACCCCCCCTCATTCTATAGCGATGACACATACACCCCCCCTCATTCTATAGCGATGACACATACACCCCCCTCATTCTATAGCGATGACACATACACCCCCCTCATTCTATAGCGATGACACATACACCCCCCCTCATTCTATAGCGATGACACATACACCCCCCCTCATTCTATAGCGATGACACATACACCCCCCCTCATTCTATAGCGATGACACATACACCCCCCTCATTCTATAGCGATGACACATACACCCCCCCCTCATTCTATAGCGATGACACATACACCCCCCTCATTCTATAGCGATGACACATACACCCCCTCATTCTATAGCAATGACACATACACTCCCCCCCCTCATTCTATAGCGATGACACATACACCCCCTCATTCTATAGCGATGACACATACACCCCCCCTCATTCTATAGCGATGACACATACACCCCCCTCATTCTATAGCGATGACACATACACTCCCCCCCCTCATTCTATAGCGATGACACATACACCCCCTCATTCTATAGCGATGACACATACACCCCCTCATTCTATAGCGATGACACATACACCCCCTCATTCTATAGCGATGACACATACACCCCCTCATTCTATAGCGATGACACATACACCCCCCTCATTCTATAGCGATGACACATACACACCCCCCTCATTCTATAGCGATGACACATACACCCCCCTCATTCTATAGCGATGACACATACACCCCCCCCTCATTCTATAGCGATGACACATACACCCCCCCCTCATTCTATAGCGATGACCTATACACCCCCCCTCATTCTATAGCGATGACACATACACCCCCCCCTCATTCTATAGCGATGACACATACACCCCCTCATTCTATAGCAATGACACATACACCCCCCCCTCATTCTATAGCGATGACACATACACCCCCCTCATTCTATAGCGATGACACATACACCCCCCCCTCATTCTATAGCGATGACACATACACCCCCTCATTCTATAGCGATGACACATACACCCCCCCTCATTCTATAGCGATGACACATACACCCCCCTCATTCTATAGCGATGACACATACACCCCCCTCATTCTATAGCGATGACACATACACCCCCCTCATTCTATAGCGATGACACATACACCCCCCTCATTCTATAGCGATGACACATACACCCCCCTCATTCTATAGCGATGACACATACACCCCCCTCATTCTATAGCGATGACACATACACCCCCTCATTCTATAGCGATGACACATACACCCCCTCATTCTATAGCGATGACACATACACCCCCCTCATTCTATAGCGATGACCTATACACCCCCTCATTCTATAGCGATGACCTATACACCCCCTCATTCTATAGCGATGACACATACACCCCCCTCATTCTATAGCGATGACACATACACCCCCCTCATTCTATAGCGATGACACATACACCCCCCTCATTCTATAGCGATGACATATACACCCCCCCCTCATTCTATAGCGATGACACATACACCCCCTCATTCTATAGCAATGACACATACACCCCCCCCTCATTCTATAGCGATGACACATACACCCCCCTCATTCTATAGCGATGACACATACACCCCCCCCTCATTCTATAGCGATGACACATACACCCCCCCCTCATTCTATAGCGATGACACATACACCCCCTCATTCTATAGCGATGACACTTACACCCCCCCTCATTCTATAGCGATGACACTTACACCCCCCCTCATTCTATAGCGATGACACTTACACCCCCCCTCATTCTATAGCGATGACACATACACCCCCCTCATTCTATAGCGATGAGACATACACCCCCCTCATTCTATAGCGATGACACATACACCCCCCTCATTCTATAGCGATGACACATACACCCCCCCTCATTCTATAGCGATGACACATACACCCCCTCATTCTATAGCGATGACACATACACTCCCCCCCCTCATTCTATAGCGATGACACATACACCCCCCCTCATTCTATAGCGATGACACATACACCCCCTCATTCTATAGCGATGACACATACACTCCCCCCCCTCATTCTATAGCGATGACACATACACCCCCCCTCATTCTATAGCGATGACCTATACACCCCCCTCATTCTATAGCGATGACACTTACACCCCCCCTCATTCTATAGCGATGACACATACACCCCCCCTCATTCTATAGCGATGACACATACACCCCCCCCTCATTCTATAGCGATGACACATACACCCCCCTCATTCTATAGCGATGACATATACACCCCCCTCATTCTATAGCGATGACATATACACCCCCCTCATTCTATAGCGATGACATATACACCCCCCTCATTCTATAGCGATGACACATACACCCCCTCATTCTATAGCGATGACATATACACCCCGCTTTCTGCATGTTTTACCTTTATGCTCAAAACAAAATCTTCTCCTCCTAAATGTCTGTAAATCACAGGTTATCCAAGGAGTAAATTTTCTTAAAACATAAGATGAACATTTATTGTGGAGAACATTACGGAAGTGTTAAATATCTGCTGAGGGTGTACCAGGGCCTGGGGCGTTGCGGGTGAATGTCCGTTATAAGACACCCAGCAAAGGTATTGTGATACGGCCTCTATACGCTCCTTCTGAAACGACCCCACTCACAGATCATTGCTTCCGAGACCCCCCCCATCCCTGGCTGTTATAAAATAAATAGCACCGAGCGGCCTCCGTCATGTTTCTCAGAACCTCTTTATTACAGGAATGGTCCAGTCACTGTGCAGATTACAGCCCCCTGGGGAAAGTCCATCATTTAGTTACCACGTGAAATAAATGGATCATCCGTTGCTTTGAGAGTAACGACCGTCTATTTAACAGGGGGGTAGGGGGACACGTTCCCTGGAAGACCGGAAGCAAAATGCGAGAACTTCTACCCAAAAGGGATCCTCCTAGCCCGGCCATGAATGGCGGCCCTAGTGTGGGACCCACGGTTGCCGTTTCCTGACCAGGACACGAGAAGGAACGAACAGCAGCCAGAAATGGAATGAATTTAATTCCCTTTAAAAGACCCAGCACCAACATTCCACGTACAGTTCCTTTCCATCTCCATTCGTCAGAATTATAAATCTTATATACAAGTAATGCCAGCGAGGAAGACCACCCGGGCAGGTCGAGGGGGCTGGAATGCTGGAAGGAATCACTGCAGGAAAGTCTATATCATCTGGAAGGACACGGAGACTTCATCTGGAGGACACGAAGGTCACTGAACCCCCTCCTCTTCCACGTAGGTTGACGGGAACCAGCCAACCTGTGAGACAGATATATGCGGATATTAGGATAAGTGACAACACGAGAGACGCCCGTAGATACTCACTATTACTGGCTCTTACCCTCCCATTTGTCTCTCCTTTCCACCACCCCTGATCCCCTCCTATACGGCTGTAGATCTTCACCACGTCTCCTTCTCGTAGTGACAGCTCGCGCATATCCCTGGCGGCAAAGTTGTACCTGGCGACTGCGGTCCCTACAGGTCGTGGCGTGAACACTGCAGAGAGAAGCGGGTGCAGTCACTACAACATCCGGTCTGGGGAATGTACATAACAGAGCCCCTATCTGCGGTAAGTGGGTTACCCAGGGTACTATCAGTGTCACCTGTAGGGTGGAGGCAGCCATTTTATGGGAACAAGCAACATGCACAACAATGCAGCCTATCCATTCACTAGGGACCAATAATGTGACAAAATGGCTGCCTCAGCGATGTTGCGGGTTCCTAGAGAAACCAGTCGTTTCCATATGGAAATTTCTACCTCACAGGAAAATGGCTGCGCCCACTGGGCATTGATGATGGGTCCCTACGCTCTCAGTCTTCTTATGAGGATGATGGAAATAAGGGGTGGGTAGTGGAACGCTGAAAGGGAACAGACAGGAGTAGATCCCAAAAGTTTTGGACCACAGCATGTTCTCTATGAAAGTATTACTATAGACCTCCCAGTTGAGAACCTACACTCATTCCTTTATATGGCTGTCACATGCGTATTTAGAAACCGAGGGGTTTTCGCTCACTGCACGCTGCCATATTTCTAACAGTCTGAGCACATAAAGCACCAGGTACATTTTGAGGGTATTCAGAAGTGTGAAATACCAAGTACAGATGTATGAAGAGAAGTCTCCTATATTTAAGGACTTAAAAGGGCCCATAACAATTATATCCCTATCGGTAATCGGATGATTGACTAATCCAGGTTCATTGTGCTTTAGTTCCACTGCGTTCAGTATCCCACTGGGCACCATATTATAACCGTCACTGCCTGGTCCGATACAGAGCTGGAATATGGGGCAGATTATTTCATGGGGTGCGCTCGGGCGCTAATTCTGCCTGTGCTTTACACCTGTGAGAGCCCAATGACATAACTGAGTGTTTTTAGGAACCTTTATACTACGATGAGATAGAGGGAAGAATGGGAGAGACGCGCAGGATGGTACAGGACGCTGCGCTGAATATTGCCACAAGGAGGGCAGGTAAAGTCAGGTGACTAACCAAGACACGCCCTTCTGACTGTACCCCTCCTCTCATTATTATGTCACAGATTTATAGTAATGTTGCACAGAGCCATCATTAAATTAAATAATGTATATCTCGAGGTATTACACTTGTATAAATACTCCGAGAATATAAACAAGGTAAAACATTTTAAATAGTCAGCAACAGCATCCATCAAATGCTCAATACAGACAATTATAAATGCGTTTCCCTATTATATACTTAACTGTGGCGCTGTAGAGCTTGAGCCGGACTATCACAGACGCAATAACCATTTAGCAATGTTTCTACATAGGAACAAACGCTCTAACTCAAGATGTTGATTGAAAGTGGCCCCAACAGCTGCACCCAGTGTCGGCAGCGATTCTGCGTCCTGGACCAAGGTGAGAACGCAACCAATTAACGTCTCAACTGGGCCAGCGCTTCCCAGTGACCTGGTTGGCTCCTTTCTCATCAATCATGGTGCAGCCCACAAAATGGCTGCACGCAGTGTGTGCAGTTGCCGCGTGCTATTTAAGCAAAGTGTCAGACGCTTGGTGCAGTGCCCACAAACCACCACAAGGTGTCACTGTGTCCCTCCAAGTACACAAATGCATTAGGGTAGCAGTACCTGACCAGAAGGGAGTGGACGGGTTCTGACAAGGAAAGTTGAGACCCTGAGGACTGAGAAAAGAAAAGTTGTAGGAAGCACAGGAAGCTGCAAAGAGTTCAGAGAAAACATAAAGGTAGAAGAATAGAAAGAAAAAATAAACTTTTCAAAGCAACATAATCACAGAGCGAGCAGGAGGCTGCATTGTAATAACAGGAAAGGGTTAAATTACACTTAACAGCAAAGCAAAAAAAATTAAAATAAAACTACAAACGATAGCGCAAAGTTACAGTGGGCGAACAGCGGGGAGGTGAACTTGCAGCGAGGTGCGTTAGAAATCCCACGTTTTGGCGCACGTCTTTCCTTCTCTTTTGCTAGAACAACTTTACTCTGTCGTTTTGGGGCCCCGGTGTTGTATTGCTCAAAATGCACTGCTGGAACTTGTAGTTCTGCAAGGACTAGCGAACGACAACTTGCCCCAAGATCCACAGAGTTTAAAATTAAATGAACAACCCCAAACAGCGCCACCATCAAGATAACGGCCCAGAGGCGCCCTGCGGCTGGTTATACGCCATCCCCGCTTGTACGCGCAGCGGCTTATCCATGGTCACCTGTCCTTCAGCTGCACCACAATTGTTGTGTTGTCTATTTGTGGTGTGTTCTTTCCCTTCTAATACAATATATAATGTGCTGTGAGCTCTATCAACCAATCCAACATCTGCTATCATCAGTTTGGAGTTAGGCTGATGAATGCAGTTATCTTATTGGCTGTTACTGGTCACAGCACATATATCAGGTCTATCTGTGGCTCCATCTGGCTATTAAAGGTTAACTCCAACCCCAGGTAGATCTATAAAAGGTCCGGAACCTGCAAAGTCTCCTTTATCCAGACATTTTTGCCTAGAGAGCAGCACTTAGGGGAGACGCGGGCCTGGACAATGGTCGTTTTGCTGTGGGCCACATCTCCGCCATGGGAGGGGGGAGGTTGTGATGGGCGTCTTGGCTTCACCAGTCTTACCTGGGGATCGGGAAACGGTGCGGGTGCCACTGCGGAGCTTGAAGGGATATTTTAATGTTGTGTCCAGTTGCTTGAAGCTTTCCTTCAGGGAATGTGTCTGGTAATATTCCACCAGCTCCTGCAAAACGTTACAGGGGAATTATTGCAGCTGAATTGCTGGTGTAGCTCAGAGAATGTCTTACGCAGCGATGTGACCGTGCCTAGGGGGCATTCCTAATGTACAGGGCCAGGAGATGCCAATATATGGGACCTGGACCAGATATAGATCGCCCGTTCAATGGTACCCAGTGTGTACCCAGCTTTAGGAGTAGTGGCAGACTCAGGTGCATTTTAAGGGGGTCTCAGGTGCATTTTATGGGGCAAGGAGGTGGGGCTTATGCGCATGTGAAGCTCCCCCCATACGTGTAACGGTCGGCGCCATCTTTTTGGATTAGATTTCAAAAAAGATGATGCAAGAACAAAAGACAGCAAGGACTTTGATGCGTATATAGGAGCCATCTTTACGGTAATTGTAGGGGGGGGCCACGTGCAACACACACACAGTACCCATTATAGCTAAGCCCCTGGACAGGATCGTCTGATCAAAGGCGACATTTTTGACCATGTTCTGCTGTTCTGGGCATCCCCACAATTTCAGTTTTTCACCATTATCAAAACAATCTACAGATAATTGTCCACATACCAATAAGTTCTCAAACTTCTTGGCCTCCGTGATGTAGATCCAGCTGTCTTTCTCTAGAACCTTTATGTGTTTCACTTCATCGTTAAATCTGCAAGAATATAATTTTTAGAATGACGTTCAGGATGTGTACAGTGCTGCCCCCTACAGGCCAGGACAGGATGAAGTGATACTGCCCAAGCAAAGTCCGAGGGACAAGGAAGAGGATCAGAGTATAATTTGGTCACAACCCCACCCCAGAGGTGATCCTTCGGGGTCCGAGGCATTCCAGTATAAATAAAGATTCACATAAAACCTCAAAAGGAAAAATAATGGCTGCTATCAGCAGACAAGAACATGGACAGCACTTAACTAAACTGAAATGACCAGGCCGCCAATGGGATATAGAACACGCCGCGCTCAGAGGTGGGGCAAGCATGGCGCTGTCCGGTACATCCGCCAGCGTTTCGGAGGCAGCAGCTTGAGACATTTGTCAAAAAGGAATTGAATTCATCTGCATAGATTTGAACGTTAATAATGAATTAAAATGAAATCGTGTTATATGAACAGTCTGTCGCTGGACCATAATCACCTGCGCAATGACACTTACTTGATGCTGACGGCAAACCGTTCGGCCTCGGCTGGGCGCTCCCGGATGAGGTACGTTCCGCTAACGTGGGCTTTTAAGAGGTTATCGGCTTGTGGCCGTTCTACGTTTCCTGCGAACCTGGAGGGAGAGACTGAGTGAGAAATCTTGTAGCGTCCGCAAGCTGCGAGGAGACAGAAGAGGGGTCACATGGTACGTACCAGGGGTATTTGCTGTAATCTGTACGGGCCGCAGGCTGTTGGGTAACAGAGACGATCATCAGATGTTTTTACATCAACACCAATAAAAAAACACCAACAGGTTTTAACTTCCTTTATATAGTTCTTTCATAGCCCATGGACTGATGGGACGCATACATCTGCGATGGATTGCCCCAAATTCAGCGTTATGCCAGAACCGGGGAAATCCAACGTGCTGGAAATCCAGGATTCGCCGATCCTGAACAAACAGCGATCAGGTTCGGCGAGTCAGGGATTTTGTAACATGCTGATTTTTCCCGATCCGGCGACGGATCGCTGATCATTAATGGTGGATTGGATTGTGGATCGGCAGAATGGGGAATCGGGGCGGTCGATGTATGGCCTATAAAAGTATTGATAAAATATATATTGCTTGGGACTGGAAGAGAGGGAAAGGGCGGGGGAAGGACTGAATGAGTGTGAGCGCTGTCTCAGGAGTGGTGAGCGGGGGTCCTAATTCCCGCACTTACCCGGCTGTCCACAGGACAGGGCTTCACAGAAGTACTGGGGAAATAGCCAGATTTCCTATTCAGTAGTAACCGCCCCTGAAAAACAGACAAGACGACCGTGTTGTGTCAGCTGCCATCAGCGTTGTGGGGATGATCTGTCCCATAAGGGCTAAATCCGCACTCACCTCCCACCACGGGGATTCCGGGTCACCTCTCAGCAGCTCTATCACTTCTCCAGTCTGGAATGTTATTACCGGCTTCCCAGGAGGAGCTGGGTTCCCGTGGTAATTCTGTACAGCGACCATCTTGGGCCCTGGCAAGCGGCGGAGATGGCGATCAGTACTAGTAAACTACAAGCATATGATGCCCATTTATGTCAACTCTCTGCTCCATATGTAAAGTAAATGTCAGCATCCGTTGGACCTGTTGGGGAGTCAGGGGCGATACGCGTTCCAGGAATCTACAGAAAAGGCGCCGATGTAACCGTAGTTACACATTAAGGCACAATGACTCCTGGACTTTGTCCAGCACAGATTTGACTCAGGGGGAGATGTATCAAACCTTGGAGCAAGATTAAGTGCTAAACAATCAGCTTCTGTCATTGTACAGGCTGTGACTTTAGTGCCCTATCCGAAGCTCCAGGGGCTGATCTGTGCAGCCATTTTCCAGAGAATAGTCTCTTTATGAAAAGTGTGGTGGGCAGGGGCACCGAGGGGGGGGGCACTAGTTACCCGAGCCTGGGGTCCAACACCTCCCCCCCCTCCCCCTCACTCTGTCCTCTCAGCAGCGCTGCTGTGTACTGGGCTGCAGTGAGAGACCACCCACAGCAGCAGTCTCCATTGGCCTGTGATCGTGCCCCCCCGCCCTTGGATTTGTGTCGGGCTGGGGGGATCACAGCACGCCCCTCCCCAGCGCAGCTTTGTGGCGAAAACTAGGGGTTTTTTTTCTCCTAAGGGGGCGTGGCCACACCTGCAGAGATTAGGTCACGCCCCCTTTCCCTGTGCCGGCTCTCAGCAGCCCTGGTGGTGTGCTGGGTATTCTATATCAAACACGTGTCCCGATACAGAGAACGCTGTCTGCGATTGGGCCACTGGCTGACACCATCTTTCTGCTGCCATTTAGAGTCTGTTAACGAGATTAGTGAGTCTACAAGGAGCTGGTACTCCAGCTTCTATACATGCAGCAGGGACCCTTATACAGGTGAATAATTATTACTCCCATTTATTGGGGGTGAGATGCTCTGAGCCTTTGGAGAGTGATAAAGTACCAACCAATCAGCTCCTACCTGACATTTTTCTCACACAGCCTGTAACAGTTAGGAGCTGATTGGATGGTACTTTCGCTCTCCCCAGGTTATCACTCTTCCCCGCAGTCTGATATTGGCGCGGACACATGAGCTGGGAGAAATGCAGAACGTACCTGATATCGTAATAAGCGCGTCCTAAAAAAAAAATAAAACATAAAGAAACACTTATCAGTTGGGGTATCTGACGCCCTTTATAAAACACAAAGCAGAAAAATGCAGGAATGTCAGCCGACGCACCATACAGCCTCATTAACGTTCTATAAATAAGGGATAGAACGCCGGCGCTTCACATGTAACGCGGAAATGACGGTGCGACAAGATAATGCAAGTTATAGTCTTTGTATAATTTTACCTTCATGCTTTTACAGTAGAGGCTCTTTCTGCATTAGCTTGGGTGGGTGGGAGTATTGGGTGGGTGGGAGTATAGTCTGGGTGGGTGGGAGTATTGGGTGGGTGGGAGAAGCCTTGTTTATTGTAGATGTAAATTGAGAAATCCATAAAAACACTTAATTTTCATAGTAAAAAGCAGCAACAAGGTCCAGTGTCCTATACGTTCTATACACAGTAATTCTCTGTAATGAATGATTCTTGGCGCTTGGGGTTACACTGAGCTATGTACTGTCGCGATTTAACTCTTCCTGTTTCAGCGGATCCAGAACTTCTGGTCTAACGGTCCATGAAACTCTCCGACTCGCTGCGAATGTTGGGAGTTGTAGTGCAGCAACAAATTTAGCATTTGCTGGACTTTATATGGCTGAGATAATACCAGACAGTCCACAGACGTTATGAAGAGGAAATCTCACCTCTCCCCGTCTGCATACCCTACTCCCTCCGAGACCCTACTCTCCACCTTCTACTCCCCCCCACCCCATTCGCTTTGCATGCCATTGCTCCTACTGTCCCACATTACCCCCCCCCTCAATCTGCATATTATAACCTACAATGAGAGCCACCGTGCAGGACTCATTTACAGGATATCACCTGAATCACGGAGATTCATTACCCAGTCCGGTGGGTGTGGTCTTCAAGCGTCTAAACGCAGTAAAACGTTACACTACAGCGCACAACGCTCATTACTGAGCAGGAATGATGAGCAGAGTAGTACGGAGAATATATACAGGATAACTCACCATTTCATCAGCTGGGCCTGGAGTCAGAGAGAGAAATAAAGCAGAATTATTACAGTGTTGTCAGAGACGGATTTCGCCATGACCCATCTGTGCCGCCATTTTTCTGGACAGAGTTATTCAAGGCGCGGCGGCATCTTAAAGTGCTTGGATTCCTATGCTGGCAGTGCGCTGGTCATTTGTCCCAGATATATACACCCAATGTGCGATATTAGTGCAGCCACAGGTTACATACCGTGCGGCATGGATGAGACTCACCCATTTTGCACGGATGGATCGTCTCAAGGCACTCCTTGTGGGCGCCGACCCCACACTTCGTACAATAATATCCCTGATAAAAGGTCCCTCTGTCGAAAAAAAATAAACACAAGAGCGCGGGCGGTAAATGGGCACTATACTTATATGCTGGAGAAATAAAATGTGACATGTTGGTGAAATAAATGAGAGTACTCCCCGACATGGCTGAGACTCTGTTGGAGAGTAACGGTTTGGTGAGTGAACATTCCAGAATTTGCCAGCGAGGTGGCTGTTCCGCTGGAGTCTGTGGCTGGTGTATTATACATGAGTGGCGCGGGGGCAGTGGGATCTCAAAATCGGGAGGTGGTCACCTGTCACCCAGACCAGTCACAGCGCAGAGCATTGTTTAGCCAGGGACCACCACTCACCTTAGAAACATCTTGCAGGCCTTGCAGCTCGTGGTCCGATCGAAGGTAAACATCTGGAAATTGTGGTGATTGGCGTTGGCCTTTTCCGGCTTAATGTTCGACCTAATAAAACGGACAATAAAGGCGCAAGGAGTCAGGTGACACACATCAGCGGCAGCGTGCCAGAAATTGGCGGCATGTCGGCTGCGGGTGGACTACATATACCATAATGCTCAATTAGCTGCCGGCAATATGAACAGATGTATTTTTAACCAGAGAGTAAGGAACGTTTCCCATTTATAGGATAGAGAGATCCGATTGGCTGCAGTCATCTACCGTGACCCGAGTGACGCAGGGGAAGGGCTCAGTAAAGGGCAAGTGTCAGACCTTTAACCCAAATCCACACACGTGTGTGCCGTGTAAATAATCACAGAGGGTGTTGGATACAGATCATACATCCTAATCACTTATCAGAAATAATGTGAGCGACAGAGGTCATACATACATGGCCATTTCAAACTGTTCCATCCATTTCCTCTTCATGTCGTCCGTCTTGCAGAAGAACTGGAATCCCTGCTTTCCCTGGAGGTGTATGAGGAAGAATCCGTACGACCACTGCGGGGAGAGAGAGCGGAGTCTGATCGGCGCACAGAGACTCAGCCCGGCAGCCCCTCACCCTTCCCACTCAGTGGCGGCTGTGAGGGATTCTGGGATATTTACAGACCTCACCGCAATCATTCCACCCACGTTCCAGACCCCTCACCCTTATGGCCAGTTTATTTGTTTTTAGATGATATAAGGGAGAGTTGCGGGGACCTGTGTGATATTACACCAACTAGACCCCTACCCCGAGGGTCCGATATGAATACACAATTGGACACTGCCTTTCTTAGGGTCGGAACAATGGTATGTCTGACATACAAATGCTTCCTCGCTCATCTTTGCCGTGGTCGCGCCAAGCAGCCCCTCTCGGCGAGCCTGGTCCCGTGAGACTTTGCTATCACCGGAACCTGGCGCTCACTTACGCCAGGCATATCACGCTGCATGGCGTATTGCGACTAGATGAGCAAGAACATATCTGTATCTCATTTATGTCGTAAGAATTCCTTAGATTTAGTGGTTACATTTTTAGTGCAATTATCGCTTATTAGATCTTAATACATATAATTAAGCCTGATGATACAAGTTACGAGTGAGGACATCTTACCATTTTGCCGTGTGACTATGGACAGCATAAAGAAACCAAAAGGAGAGTAGATGTTAAACACAAGGAAACATGGATGTACTCGCATTATGGTGGAAATACAGCACTTGCAAGTATTTGGGACAACTCAGAATTGTATTGGTAGGACGATGTCTGACCAGGTGTCCTATAAGAAATGTGTTAGGGCTCAGGAAAAGGGAAATGGGCTGTACAAATAATAGAGACATCTGATTGTCACTTGGAGAAAGTAGAAGATGAAGTTATTTTATGAGATATTTCACGTACGAGGGATAAATATCAAACATGTCTGAAAGGTCATAAAATATTTACCTTCTTGATGTCTTTGTTGTTCATGGGGTCATCTGTCATTTTATGGGAGAGCAGCTCGATGATTTCTTTTAACTCGTAGCTATAACCTTTCCTTTTACACACGATGACCACCTTGTCAAACAGAAACAGGTACCTGTACGAGGAGAGAGGCGGGCAGGTCGGTCATCGGCATGAACAGAAAGCGACCACCACAAATATTATAAAGTTTCTCAAAACTCTGACAAAAACCAACCAAAGCACAAAAGTACCGAGAACCTAAGTGGACTAAACCTACAAAGTTCTTGTCCTGCTATGTACTGAGAACCTAAGTAGACTAAACACACACAGGCCTTGTCCTGCTATGTACTGTGAACCTAAGTGGACAAAACCCACAAAGGCCTTGTCCTTCTGAGAACCTAAGTAGACCAAACCCACATAGGTTCTCAGTACATAGAAGGACCAGAGCTAAGTGGACAAAATCCACAAAGGCTTTGTCGTTCTATGTACCGAGAACCTAAGTAAACCAAACCCCCAAAGGTCTTGTCCTTCTATGTACTGAGAAGCTAAATGGACCAAACCCACAAAGGTCTGTCCTGCTATGTACTGTGAACGTAAGAGGCCAAAACCCACAAAGGCCTTGTCCTTCTGACAACCTAAGTAGACCAAACTCATGTAGCTCTTGTACTTCTATGTACTGAGAACCTGCAGTCCGGTCAATAAATATTGGGACATTGACTGAATTTTCATATTTTGGCCTCTAGTCACCACCACAATGGCTTTGACATGAAACATACAAGATGTGATTTACCTGCTGACTTTCAGATTTAATTTGAGGGTAATTACATCCAAATCAGGTGAACAGTGTAGGAATTACAGCGGTTTCTATATGTGCCTCCCACTTTTTAAGGGGCCAAAAGTAATGGGACAAACTAAACAATCCTAAATCTAACTTTCACTTTTTAATACTTTGTTGCAAATCCTTTGCAGGCAATTACAGCCTGAAGTCTGGAACGCATAGACATCACCAGACGCTGGGTTTCATCCCTGGTGATGCTCTGCCAGGCCTCTACTGCAAATGTCTTCAGTTCCTGCTTGTTCTTGGGGCATTTTCCCTTCAGTTTTGTCTTCATCAAGTGAAATGCATGCTCAATCGGATTCAGGTCAGGGGATTGACTTGGCCATTGCTTAACATTCCCCTTTTTAGCCTTAAAAAACTCTTTGGTTGCTTTTGCAGTATGCTTCGGGTCATTGTCCATCTGCACTGTGAAGCGCCGTCCATTGAGTTCTGAAGCATATAATATTGGCCGAAACACTTCAGAATTCATTCTGCTGCTTTTGTCAGCAGTCACATCATCAATACAAACAAGGGAACCAGTTCCATTGGCAGCCATACATGCCCACGCCATGACACTACCACCACCATGCTTCACTGATGAGGTGGAATGTTTTGGATCATGAGCAGTTCCTTTCCTTCTCCATACTCTTCTCTTCCCATCACTCTGGTACAAGTTGATCTTTGTCTCATCTGTCCATAGGATGTTGTTCCAGAACTGTAATGGCTTTTTAGATGTTGTTTGGCAAACTCTAATCTGGTCTTCCTGTTTTTGAGGCTCACTAATGGTTTACATCTTGTGGTGAACCCTCTATATTCACTCTTGTGAGGTCTTCTCTTGATTGTTTACTTTGACACATATACACCTACCTCCTGGAGAGTGTTCTTGATTTGGCCAACTGTTGTGAAGGGGTTTTTCTTCACCTGGGAAATAATTCTTCTGTCATTCACCACTGTTGTTTTCCGTGGTCTTCCGGGTCTTTTGGTGTTGCTGAGCTCTCCGGTGCGTTCTTTCTTTTTAAGAATGTTCCAAACAGTTGATTTGGCCACACCTAATGCTTTTGCTATCTCTCTGATGGGTTTGTTTTGATTTTTCAGCCTAATGATGGCTTGCTTCACTGATAGTGACAGCTCTTTGGATCTCATATTGAGAGTCGACAGCAACTGATTCCAAATGCAAATGTCACACCTAGAATCAACTGCAGACCTTTTACCTGCTTAATTGATAATGAAATAACGAGGGAATAGCCCACACCTGTCCATGAAATAGCTTTTGAGTTGATAGTCCCATTACTTTTGGCTCCTTAAAAAGTGGGAGGCACATATAGAAACCGTTGTAATTCCTACACCGTTCACCTGATTTGGATGTAGTTACCCTCAAATTATATCTGAAAGTCTGCAGGTAAAGCACATCTTGTTTGTTTCATTTCAAAGCAATTGTGGTGGTGAATAGAGGCCAAAATATGAAAATTCTGTCAATGTCCCAATATTTATGCACCTGACTGTAAGTGGACAAAACCCACAAAGGCCTTGTCCTTCTATGTATTGAAAACCTAAGTGGACAAACTCACAAAGGTCTTGTCGTTCTATGTACTGAGAACCTAAGTAGACCAAACCCCCGAAGATCTTGCCCTTCTATGTACTGAGAACCTAAGCGGACAAAACCCACAAAGGTCTTGCCCTTCTTTTTCCCACAAGTCTACTCCAGAGCTCGGCTACCTGTGTAACTACAAGTCCCAGCGTGCTTTTTTGGTATGGTATGCTAGAACCTGTAGTTATGCAGGTTGCTTAAACCTTGGGTACTCCCGACTTTTGTGTATAAGATCCCCACAACCACCTCGGCTCACCTGTCCTGCTTGGTTTGATTGACCATGGATCGGACCTTCAATTCCCCGTCTATCTTTGGTCGTCCAAACTCTTCCAGCTTTACTTGCTGTCGGAAAGACGAAAATAGAGTGAGCAAAGCTTAAAATGGACAACGCGGCCCATGTACAAATGGAACCTATTTTAATTTAGAAAATCCGTCACATCAAATTTTCAAGAGAATGGGAAACACTTTAGCAAAAGTCCTGATAGATTCCCTATAAATGATTCATGAGATGGATAAGTCAGACTGAAATATCCATTGGAACGCATTGTATAGACCTGAGCAGAATATGTCCTCCTGATTGATTAGCTGACGTCTCTGCTGGGACAAATTATCCTGGAAAATGGCATTTACCGGCCAACAGATAACCCTTCAGCAGAACGTCTCAGCGATGTCTGTTTTAGTCAGTATGAGAACAAACCATTAGTTTTACTGTGGAATAAACCAAAACCTATTTATGGGAGATCTTCCACCTCTGTAAATACGGTTTGGTGGGTGAACTTAGTGGTAGATTTGTGTACATACAGAAACTGGATAACCCTGAAATATAGACTGTCCTTATATATATATATACCTAGGCGAGAAAGCTGCGCCCGGCGGTGTAGCGTCATAGTGCCGTATTCAATTAGCGGCGAAAATGGCCATTTTTTTTCGCCATTGGCGAAAACGCCTGTTTTTCGACAAAAAAAGGGCGATATTTTCGCCAAGAAAGAGGCAAAAACACAATTTTCGAAAAAAAACAAAAACTGGAGAAACGTTTTCTCCCTTCCAGACCAGGCGGAAAAAAAAAAAGCAAAATCCCTATTTTTGGCTAAAAATGTGGGAATTTCTTACAGAACCCTTTGGATACCCCCCTAATGATAAATTACCCTAAACAAAATTCGTAAAAATAAAACCTTGAAAATGCTTTTAATGTATTGGGTCTGATTTTTCGGGGGGTGGTATGGACGTGTGAAGCGTTTTAAAGATTGCACGCATTCGCAGCAGGTGGTTTTTTACGGTTTTTAAAATTGCGTTTTTACGACACAAAAATATTTTAACGTACAACCCAAATTTAGGTGGAAGAGTAATTTCCTGGAAAAAAATTGCTTCCTATCATTTTCAATGTTTTAAAAAAATTTCACACAAAATTGCGCGGTAATTTTTTCGCCAAATTGTTCAACTTCCGAAGACATTTTGGGGTAATTTATCATTAGGGGGAGTGTCCAAAGGGTTCTGAAAGAAATCCCCACATTTTTAGCCAAAATTTTTTTCGCCTGGTCCGGGATGGAGAAAACTTTTCTCCAGTTTTTTTTTGCCAATTGCGTTTTCGCTTGTTTTTTTGGCGAAAAACGTCCGTTTTCGCTGCTAATTGAATACGGCCCTTAGTTGCAATCGGATGAGACAAACCGCTTCATGAGACTGCACTAATTAATTTTATACGCGTCACTTGTATATCTGTGTGCGACTGAGTCTGAATACGAAACACAACGGAACTTTGGCGTGGAAAAAAGCAGCGCCCGCTATATCCTAGCACTTTGCATACAGATTCAGACTCAGTCGCACGCAGATATACAAGGGTCGCACATCAAATTAATCCCTGTAGTCTCAAAGTGGTTTTGTCGCATCGCATTGTGGCTAAGACGCATTTTTGGGTGAAAAAGATGATCGGCGCAAGCCAAGCTGCACGGGACCTGGTGCGCTGAGAAGGGCTGATTGGCGCGACTGCAGCAATAGCGTGATGAGGATTTCGGTTCATTAATTAGCCCAACACAATTGACCATTTTGCAACTCATCGTTCATAACTAATAAAACCACAATGCCACGGGATCAGGCTCCACTGCGGCTAACCTGAAAATAATTGTGAATAGACGTAGTCACCGGCATCTTACAGTTCGGCACAACCAGAAAAGTGCACGTTGGCCCCTGACGGGTACGGGCACGACGCTCACCAATGTATTTGTTCTGCGGCAGTGCCGGATTTGACGTGTGCGGGCAGCGTAAGCCACGTAACAGGAGTAAATGGCGGTCTGTGACCAGTGAAAGGATGGCGGCATTTCCCAGAACCGCAGTCGGCTGCATCTTTGCTAGAGATAACCCCAGTATCGGAGGAATGAGACACTCACCAAATGTTCTATGGAATTCTGAAACTCACTGATTTTCTTTAACGTCTCCTTGTCCCTTTTCACCTCATTAATATACATCGCCAAATCCTACAACAAAATGTGAGTTCCGATAAAACAAGATAAACAAACCACACAAATACAATACTGTCAGCGGAATAAAGTCAAGAAAATTGGCCGAATATAAATAGTTTTCTCATAGATGTTTAACCAGCAGCAGTCAGGAGTTTCGCTGGGCTTGATTTTTGGAAGAACTTTGCTCCCCGACTGTTCCTGGTCTGACATCCAGCTGAGCAAAAATGTGCTGAGCGAGGTCGCTGAATTTAGTTCCAGATTGGGGGAGGAACGTCAAAATTCCAAGAGTTCAAAGCTGCAAAAGTTATCACAGGTCAGGTTGTCGGAGGAGCCTCCAGTTACAGAACTGAAGTTTCTTTATCGGATGCAGATACTTATAACATGAACTTGTTGGGACCGAAAAGATCTGCAGTGCGGTCATGTTCTGTGGGGGAAAGTTATTATCGTTGGACAATGGGCTTCCTGTAACCATAGAAAGTCAAAGCAGGAAGCCACTGGGAACCAATTAAACAGCAGCATCACAAAGTATATTATTTGCTGCTCTATGGAAAACTTTATATTTGTGGAAGTGGTTAAATGTCTTTTTATATTGGTTTTACCTCTACTTCAGGTTTAGGGGTTAATCCAATTTCATGCGAAGGGTGCGAGTTGCCGTTGAAACGGCACCACACCTCGCACCATTCACGGCCCGCTCCGAACCCGAATTCACTTAATTTTGCTCGGAGTCCTATAAAGGTTGTAAGCACTTGTAGGGGTCAATCCTATTCCATGGTGCAGTCCTATGGGGCGGCGAGCGAAATTTTCCGAATCCGGGCTGCCGAAAAGTGCGGCCATTGCCGCGATGACTCGCGCTGGCGTGATTATGGCACGGAATCGGACTGACCCCTTAGTTGAATCCGGGCTGGCGTCAAGCGCAGCCATTGTCGCAATGACTTGCATCCGCGAGTACATCGCGCACAACAGGATTGACCCCTTCGTGTCACTTTTACAGGAGAATATAAATTAATTTAACTTTTTCTCTGAATGTCCAATAAAAACATAAGAGGGGAATCACTGCGCACGTCAATTGTCGTCATAAACTTTGATGAAACGGCGCCCCCTATGGACAAATTACCACAGAAAAGTTCAGAATACGTATTTGACTTTGTCAAGCAATAACATTTGCGCAACACAGGTCCCTTTCACAAAGAGCTCTACAAGGTTATTCCATTATGTCCGCTGAGGCGCATACCTGCATGGCTTCCAGTGCCTCTTTCAGCGTGTGTCGCTCTGGGCAATCCGCAGTGTGGCTGAGAAGTTCCTGTGTGCGCACATAAGTACGTTATAATCAGAAAACCTGGTGTGGAACTACACGTCCCAGCATGCCGTCACAGTCTCTATACACAAATCTGCAGTAGCGCAGTGATATTTAAGACGCTGCTGCGGTGTACAGCTGGGGACATTAAGGAGGCGCAGTGTATATAGTAACAAAACTAAATGATAATGGTCTGTACGCACTTTGAGCAATAGATGATACTTCAGCACTCTCTGCATCGGAATCACCATCAGATCTTGTAGTTTAAACTTCCCGTCTTGGACCTTCACTGAGCATTCCTGCGGGGGGACAAGAGGGGAGAATGGGGTGAGGAGTACATAGATTTTGAATGGTGGGCTTGACTGAAAGCCGCACACCAATGCAGATTGTCAGTGGTTGAGCACAGTGTAAACACTATGGGGTCTATTTACTAAGCAGTGTTAGGAGACAGAGGGCCTGATTCAGACCCGCTCGCAAGTGGGTCGATGGTGGTCCATTGCGCATGCGCACGACGGAGCGTGGGCATGCGTGAGACCCGGATAGCGACAGGCAAACCGTCGCTCCGGGTCTCGTACCAAAGGGGGCGTGCTGTCGATGTTGAGTGGGGGGTGGCTGCCCAAACGGAGGTGTTCCCATGTGAACGCCTACCGGCTGGGGCCGGCCCCACTGACATCACAAGTGAACATGTGGGAGTGCTCTCGGCTCTGTGAGAGCCGAAATCTCTCTGGGGCTTGCGGCAACGAGACCCTACCACAAGGGTCTCGTCGCAAGCCCGATGGTGGCGATGGTCTTGACCATCGCGACCATCTTCCTGGCCGCTCGCTATAGCTGTGGGTGGTCACCCACGGCTATGCGAGCGGCCAGGAGGCCGCTCTAAAAAACAAGAAGGCAGGCCCTGATTCAGAGCGAAAAGTGATAAGGTGCCAGCCAATCAGCTCCCAACTGTCATTTTTCAAACAACCTGTGAGATGACAGTTAGGAGCTGATTGGCTGGCAAGGGTTATCACTTTCTTATCACTTTTCACTCTGTCTCCTGACACTGCTTAGTAAATTGACCCCCAAGGCCCTGTTCTGATTGGGACAGACCGTACCAGAAATGTGGAGGGAAAAAGTGATGGGCGGTGACTGGGAGACGACTACGCCAAAATGGTCCATTCAGAGGGCGCATCAATGCAAGCAGCTGCGTTCCCAGACACACAGCCGCAGGCATAGGAGGACGTGGTCAGTTTGTACCAGCATTTGCATAAACTTGCAGATTGGAGATCGCCAATAGACGCTGCTGCGTGCGCTTTGCGTGCTACTCAGAACCTTCCCCTGTGTCTACTACATGAATGAACAATTCCCACATATAGCTCAGCAGAGCCGGATGCCCGCGCAGAGACGCACGTGTGGGGACAGAGATAATATAAGGCAGAGCTGCCATAGTGGGACACACAAATATATAGTTACTAAGTGTAGCCTGTATACCTTGTGGGGGGAAATGACGCTGCTCCATTACAGACACCCACCTCAATTTTTATCTTAACGTCTTCCCGGGTGGCGATCAGCTGGTCCAGCGTCTTCTGGGAATATTCAATGTGGCTGCAGTACTCCCCGTATATCAGCAGCCTGGCGGCACACAAGGACCGGGCGTTACGTAATACAAGGAATTAATAACAGGTAGTAGCAGAAGTTCAATAATATATTATTGCAGGTAACAAAGTGTTCGCTCGGGAGACTCGCGGGATCAATTTTCAGTCAAATGAGATTTCACATTGAGATCCTGAACGCAGAGATTATTCTACGTCCTGAAAAACAAATAACGGCCAGTACGGTATACGGGAATTGTGCGCACTGTCTAACACTCAGTCCTCGCAAGTCTGGAAGACGCAGCCAATAGTGGGTAGGCATTGGGTAAACCACTATCTGACACCCTCCGACCTCATGGAATACTTCATCCAAGACGACTATTTCCCCGTTATGTGTCACCAGAATCCCCAAACATTCTGCCCTGGAATCTACATTGTAAGAGGAACATATGGGACACTCAGAACATCCCATGACAGGTGCCGGGTTTCCTGCTGGACTATTGTTAATCCCAGTTTAACCTGACCACAAACAATGAGAGATAACACAGCCCAGACACCCAGTTGTACTGTGTACTCAGCCAGCCTACACCCAGTATACAGAGCAAGGGAACCTGCACTATGGTCACAGATATGGAACGTACCCTACCTGCAGCATGCGAATCAGGGGTAGTAATAGTGTGCAGGTAAGAGGCAATCGGTGTGGGTAAGAGAGGTGCTAGCCTGCAGGTCAGAGGCGGCACTGTACAGGTAAGACAGGTGATTATACGCAGGTAAAAGAGGCGGTGCTGTGCGGGCAAGACTTTTGACACTGTGCAAGATAGGGGATAGTCTGCAGGCAAGACAAATGATAGTCTGCAGGCTAGAGAGAGGCGGTATCATGCAGGTAGGACAGGTGATAGTCTGCAGGTAAGACAAATGATAGTCTGCAGGCTAGAGAGAGGCGGTATCATGCAGGTAGGACAGGTGATAGTCTGCAGGTAATAGGGGTAGTACTGTACATGTAGGACAGGCGATACTGAGCAGGTGAGGCGGTACTGTACAGATAGGACGGGTGATACTGAGCAGGTGAGGCGGTACTGTACAGATAAGACGGGTGATACTGAGCAGGTGAGGCGATACTGTACAGATAGGACATGTGATACTGAGCAGGTGAGGCGGTACTGTACAGATAAGACAGGTGATACTGACCAGAAAAGGGAGGCGGTACTGTACAGATAGGACAGGTGATACCGAGCATGTAGGTGAGGCGGTACTGTACAGATAGGACAGGTGATACCGAGCATGTAGGTGAGGCGGTACTGTACAGATAGGACATGTGATACTGAGCAGGTAAGTGAGGCGGTACTGTACAGATAGGACAGGTGATACCGAGCATGTAGGTGAGGCGGTACTGTACAGATAGGACATGTGATACTGAGCAGGTAAGTGAGGCGGTACTGTACAGATAGGACAGGTGATACCGAGCATGTAGGTGAGGCGGTACTGTACAGATAGGACAGGTGATACCGAGCATGTAGGTGAGGCGGTACTGTACAGATAGGACAGGTGATACTGAGCAGGTAAGTGAGGCGGTACTGTACAGATAGGACATGTGATACTGAGCAGGTGAGGCGGTACTGTACAGATAGGACAGGTGATACTGAGCAGGTGAGGCGGTACTGTACAGATAGGACAGGTGATACTGAGCAGGTGAGGCGGTACTGTACAGATAGGACAGGTGATACTGAGCAGGTGAGGCGGTACTGTACAGATAGGACAGGTGATACTGAGCAGGTGAGGCGGTACTGTACAGATAGGACAGGTGATACTGAGCAGGTGAGGCGGTACTGTACAGATAGGACAGGTGATACTGAGCAGGTGAGGCAGTACTGTACAGATAGGAGAGGTGATACTGAGCAGGTGAGGCAGTACTGTACAGATAGGACAGGTGATACTGAGCAGGTGAGGCGGTACTGTACAGATAGGACAGGTGATACTGAGCATGTAGGTGAGGCGGTACTGTACAGATAGGACAGGTGATACTGAGCAGGTGAGGCGGTACTGTACAGATAGAAGAGGTGATACTGAGCAGGTGAGGCGGTACTGTACAGATAGGACAGGTGATACTGAGCATGTAGGTGAGGCGGTACTGTACAGATAGGACAGGTGATACTGAGCAGGTGAGGCGGTACTGTACAGATAGGACAGGTGATACTGAGCAGGTGAGGCGGTACTGTACAGATAAGACAGGTGATACTGAGCAGGTGAGGCGGTACTGTACAGATAGGACAGGTGATACTGAGCAGGTGAGGCGGTACTGTACAGAAAGGACATGTGATACTGAGCAGGTGAGGCGATACTGTACAGATAGAAGAGGTGATACTGAGCAGGTGAGGCGGTACTGTACAGATAGGACAGGTGATATTGAGCATGTAGGTGAGGCAGTACTGTACAGATAGGACAGGTGATACTGAGCAGGTAAGTGTGGCGGTACTGTACAGATAGGACATGTGATACTGAGCAGGTGAGGCAGTACTGTACAGATAGGACATGTGATACTGAGCAGAAAAGGGAGGCGGTACTGTACAGACAGGACAGGTGATACTCAGCAGGTGAGGCGGTACTGTACAGATAAGACAGGTGATACTGACCAGAAAAGGGAGGCGGTACTGTACAGATAGGACAGGTGATACTGAGCAGGTGAGGCGGTACTGTACAGAAAGGACATGTGATACTGAGCAGGTGAGGCGGTACTGTACAGATAGAAGAGGTGATACTGAGCAGGTGAGGCGGTACTGTACAGATAGGACAGGTGATATTGAGCATGTAGGTGAGGCAGTACTGTACAGATAGGACAGGTGATACTGAGCAGGTAAGTGAGGCGGTACTGTACAGATAGGACATGTGATACTGAGCAGGTGAGGCAGTACTGTACAGATAGGACATGTGATACTGAGCAGAAAAGGGAGGCGGTACTGTACAGACAGGACAGGTGATACTGACCAGAAAAGGGAACCGGTACTGTACAGATAGGACAGGTGATACTGAGCAGGTGAGGCGGTACTGTACAGATAGGACATGTGATACTGAGCAGGTGAGGCGGTACTGTACAGATAGAAGAGGTGATACTGAGCAGGTGAGGCGGTACTGTACAGATAGGACAGGTGATACTGAGCATGTAGGTGAGGCGGTACTGTACATATAGGACAGGTGATACTGAGCAGGTGAGGCAGTACTGTAAAGATAGGACAGGTGATACTGAGCAGGTGAGGCAGTACTGTACAGATAGGACATGTGATACTGAGCAGAAAAGGGAGGCGGTACTGTACAGACAGGACAGGTGATACTGAGCAGGTCAGGCAGTACTGTACAGATAGGACATGTGATACTGAGCAGGTGAGGCGGTACTGTACAGATAGGACAGGTGATACTGAGCAGGTGAGGCAGTACTGTACAGATAGGACAGGCGATACTGAGCATGTAGGTGAGGCGGTACTGTACAGATAGGACAGGCGATACTGAGCAGGTGAGGCAGTACTGTACAGATAGGACAGGCGATACTGAGCATGTAGGTGAGGCAGTACTGTACAGATAGGACAGGCGATACTGAGCATGTAGGTGAGGCAGTACTGTACAGATAGGACAGGCGATACTGAGCATGTAGGTGAGGCAGTACTGTACAGATAGGACAGGCGATACTGAGTATTTCTAAACACGTCCCATGTAAAACCAGTCCCAGCACCATCATCGATTCCTACAATTTCGGATAATGCAGTAACACACACACACACACACACACTAAAGTAGCGAGGACGTTGTGTAACATATCCAACAAAATTTGACGAGCCCTTAAACGTTACAGGAACTAACAAAGTCATCTAACATCTCTCTGCTGGGGTCGTAAAACGCAGCTTCAGAAACTACGCTCGGCCAAGAACAGAATGTACGACAGAGATATTCATCTTAATCAGGTTCTGCAATGAATCTACGCTGCCAAGAAGTTGCAAATCTCTAAAAGGCACAACTAATGTGCGCTGTAGTTGAAGTTTGCGCCACCTCCGTCGGGTTCTACATGGAAATCATCAGCCTGAGCAGGCGCAGCGCCAGGCCAGGAAAACAGTTACTATAAAATCATGATTGCTGAAAGATTTAAGGAAAACCAAATGTTCCAGTTTACAAACCACAAGTGAATAAACTGGGAGAAGAACCAAAAAAATCGAATTTTCATGTTCCCAACCCTCATCCTTAAATATAGAGTCCAGTCTGTGAGATGAATCAGTGCAGGACGGGCGTCTGTGTGTCCTGAGCTAGCGAGAAACGTCAGATACGTGAATTTACTGCAGCGCTGTTACAGGCTCTCTCTGTACAGCAACAACAGAAAAACTCTCTGTACTGCAACAACAATAGAGAAACTCTCTGTACAGCAACAACAGAAAAACTCTCTGTACTGCAACAACAATAGAGAAACTCTCTGTACAGCAACAACAGAAAAACTCTCTGTACTGCAACAACAATAGAGAAACTCTCTGTACTGCAACAACAATAGAGAAACTCTCTGTACTGCAACAACAATAGAGAAACTCTCTGTACTGCAACAACAATAGAGAAACTCTCTGTACTGCAACAACAGAAAAACTCTCTGTACTGCAACAACAGAAAAACTCTCTGTACCGCAACAACAGAAAAACTCTCTGTACCGCAACAACAATAGAGAAACTCTCTGTACCGCAACAACAATAGAGAAACTCTCTGTACCGCAACAACAATAGAGAAACTCTCTGTACCGCAACAACAATAGAGAAACTCTCTGTACCGCAACAACAATAGAGAAACTCTCTGTACCGCAACAACAATAGAGAAACTCTCTGTACCGCAACAACAATAGAGAAACTCTCTGTACCGCAACAACAATAGAGAAACTCTCTGTACCGCAACAACAATAGAGAAACTCTCTGTACCGCAACAATAGAGAAACTCTCTGTACCGCAACAACAATAGAGAAACTCTCTGTACCGCAACAACAATAGAAAAACTCTCTGTACCGCAACAACAATAGAAAAACTCTCTGTACTGCAACAACAATAGAAAAACTCTCTGTACAGCAACAATAGAAAAACTCTCTATACTGCAACAATAGAAAAATTCTGTACTGCAACAACAATAGAAAAACTCTCTGCACTGCAACAACAATAGAGAAACTCTCTGTACTGCAACAACAATAGAGAAACTCTCTGTACCGCAACAACAATAGAGAAACTCTCTGCACTGCAACAACAATAGAAAAACTCTCTGTACTGCAACAACAATAGAAAAACTCTCTGTACTGCAACAGCAATAGAGAAACTCTCTGTACCGCAACAACAATAGAGAAACTCTCTGTACTGCAACAGCAATAGAAAAACTCTCTGTACTGCAACAACAATAGAAAAACTCTCTGTACTGCAACAACAATAGAGAAACTCTCTGTACTGCAACAACAATAGAAAAACTCTCTGTACTGCAACAATAGAAAAACTCTCTGTACTGGTCATTAAATAAATATTTTTTTCATTTCCGAAGAGGATCTTACAAAGCTGCAATTTACGGCCACTTTTCAGCATTAACAAACTTTAATATTAGCAGTAATATGTGATGCCATGCCAGCTATTATATAACACAAGGAATGATTGGCATGCTAACCTGCTTTATCCACTGCTCCTCATCTCAAACCACTTAAAGCAGATGTAGGAGCCAATACACCCTGAATTAATAACCGCACCCCACTTCTCCATGGCTTGCCAGCCATATATCCTGCCAGCAATAACAGGAGAACCGTTCCCTGTGGCCAACTACAACGGCTGATAAATAAACCTCATGAATTTTGAATGACCCACAAAATGAATAAGAACAAAAAATGTATAAACATTGGGCCTTAGGCTCAACTACGAATTACTAATAAGCTTCAGTGGTCCTCATGCACACAACCCACCCCTCACCCCACCATCTCCATGCACTCCTAATAAAAACAAAATGTGCCAATAAGGGGTTATGCACTCTAAACTAATTTGGAAGGTAAACTATGCCCCACCAACCAAGATTTGTACTGTGAGCGCATTTAGAAAATACCTGTGAAAATAATTGACAAAAGTTGACAAAACTTGTTCAAAGTATGAAGGAGAATGCTACTTATTACAGACAGATACAAAGTGATATCACTCTGACGTAGGAAAGAAACCGCACCCATCTACTGTCTAAAATGATCGTTTTCAAGCAGCAGGTTTAGAATAAATCTGTTGGTATATAGCAACAGCTACAGGCTGAGTAGTACTTGGGAAACTACACTGGAGGGACAGCAGATGGCGCTGTGTCATATGCAGTAACAGTGTACTCTACTGTACAAATCCTCCATCTTATCTTATGGCGATGCTTCAACAAAGAAACATATTCTGTAACAAAATCATCATTGTGCGTTTCATTTGCTCGCTTAAAGATTATATTCTAAAAGATGGGATTTAGGGTACTAGCTCTTTAAAATATTCTGCATCCACTTCCCTGCGGGTTTCCACAGATTTAACCAAACGTCTGACAAAAATCCCCAACTCTGATTTAAAACAATCATTAAAATAAACACGATAGTTAGCACCAATAATAGGTTTATTACAGTCAGTAACATAACAAAATGTAATTTAATGTTCCGCAAGACACAGAAAAGAGAGAGAGAGAGAGAGAAAAAGTCAATTATGAGCCTGTCAGAGGAGATTGCAGATAATTAGAAACAAATTAGTGCGGACAATGGAGTTTTGTGGCTTCTCAGTACTGTAATAATTTAACTATTCAATAAGCGTCCTGGTTCTCTAATAATTCTCAGAGAGAGAGAGAGGTGCTGGCCGGCTACAGAGAACACGGGGAAGTCTGCATATGTTCTATAGCTTATTATCATAAGGTCTCCATCTGGCCAGCGTTATAGCCACTGGGCGCTGGTCACGGGACCCCGCGCCAATGTCATAAATAGAGATAGAAATAATTGTGTGAAGGTTTTAAGGCACCGAGGTGTGAAAGAGGCATTTTCTAATTTTGGTAGAACTGCACCTAGGGTGAGCAAATCTTGGGGGATTGGGTGTTGGCTCTATAAAGGGTGGGTACACGTTAGACGATAAGGCGTCCGATGTGGAGGATCAGGCTGACATATTGTCCACATACAAATGTGTACCCGCTATGTCGGACCATGCGCACTTCCGCAGGGGTCGATCAGTCGGCCTGCATGTAGGCGGACACCAGGCAGCCGGTGCCCGCCATACTGGGCAGTCGGGCACTGCATCGTGTAATGTGTACCGGCCGTCCGATATGTCGGCCATCGCATCGCTGGGTACACATAGAAAGTGTGTACCCAGTTTAACCCTGAAACATTTGTGCCAGTAAATATTCTCCCTAATACGTTATTTTTTCCTTCTTGTTGGCTTTTTTTTGACATATGCTGTAACATTCTGAGGTTACTCACATTACGTCACTTAATAAAAAAAGTCATGTAAAAGTAATCTTAATACCACATTCATAGCCAAGATGTGAATAAACCAGGCCTGGGCAAAGCTTGGCTCCAGTAGCTGTGGAACTACAAGTGCCATTATGCCCACAAGAGGGACAAAATCTTAGTGACATGTCAGGAAAACCGATGTTCGCGATGAGGAAGGCTGCATCTGAAAAATGCGAAGAGCTAGCGAAGCATTCTCGGAGTTGTACTATTGTTCCGGATAGCCATGGCGCACTGCTGCTGCTGAACGCTGGGTCACCTACCTCACAGGTAACTGCAATCGGTGCTTGAGTTTTCACCACTAGATGGCGGTATTAACGAAGCTAATCAGAGACATAGCACATACAGCATATAATCGCACCACAGTTCAATCTTTATCTATAATCACACCATCTCCTATATAGGGCCTGATTCAGCAAGGAACGCAGGTGCTTATACGCACGCAATCGGCCGATTGTTGCATACGTATGCAGTGCGTGAACTAGCCACTGAGATCGCAGAGGCTACAAAGACCCATGGCAGAGTGACTGACAGGAAGCGCCGTTTGTGGGTGGTGACGTGCGGATGGTCGGGCGTATGCAGGCGTGCCAGTGTGTTGGGACGGCGTTGCAGGGGCGTGCATAAATCATCCACTGCGACACCAGACGCAGCCTGAGGCCTCATAGCGTGCGTGGAAGTGAGCAATTCCTGAGTGAGGTCTGGGCTTCATTAACTGTGTGTATGGGTCCGATGTTTCTTGATGTAACCGATTGTTTCGCTATGTTGCCCAAGTATACGGCTGTAAGGGGAAGTGTGCGTCCTTATTTCAGGCTGTGATCGCAATGTGAATGCACACATTTACATATCCCGATGATATTAGCAACTGCGCTGCGTGCGTATAAGCAGAATAGCGATCTATAGTGAATGAGGCCCATAATATGGAATCCTGTGTGAATGAAGAGTACGAGCGCACTCCAAGGATATATTGGATAATAAGCCCCCTAATACAATATCGGGAGGATATCATTAATCGGTGACCTATTTTGTCCGATGACCTAAGGGCACATATACCATAATCACATGTAACCGGTATCACCAGTAGTAACAGCGCTCCCAATGCAGATGGTCATTATTAGTAAGTTACTTCTATAGTGCCAGCATATTACATTGTGCAATACAATTGGGAAGAAACATATAATAAAACAGGACTGGGTAATAACAGACAGACAAGAGGTAGAGGGCCCTGCTCACAGGCCTATTCACATGGATTATAATAAAGCAGAGTAACAGGGACATGTTCAGAAGACTCTTCAGAGCCACTAGCGGAAGGTCTTTAGATCTATCTGCATTGGAGAGCGGCTGTTTATTGCGCCTGGTGCAATCCAGGAGGATTATGGGACTGGACAATGCCTAAACGCCGCTTTCCTTTACAGATCTGGCTACATACATTAGTGGCCGCCATAGACCAGCAAACACAATAAGAACCAGTCACTGGTCTGCGCTGCCCTAGACATCCGCCTCCAGAGCCCGACCACTGTCCCGGTTACTTCTCTCTGGCGTCGTTCCTAGAACTGAATAGTGAGGCGATAACCGCTTGAGAAGAAATTAATAATACACATTTATAATCCTCGCCAGGGCAGAGTTCTCCTCAGACCTTGGACTCGAAACGACCCGTCAGCTGCACTCTATACGCAGAAGGTGCGAACGCGCCAGGTCTTGACAGCTAATCTGCATCTCTCTCACAGAGGTCATCAGCCAGTTCTCCGGCAAGGAACTAATCCAGGAAGATTCTGGTGGGAGATCTGTCAGCTGATGTCCTTATTAGCGGGATATTGCTCTATTTACGCGGCGACTCTCTGCCGCAGAACAATACGGAGCTGACAGCAGCAATCAATCCCGAAGGGTCACCGTGGGGTCAGTCCGTACCTCATTTACATTTCTCTGTATCCCGGGAATGTAGGGCGCATTTGCATGCAGAATAATGAGCAGAAGTAACATACAGTAATCATGAATGACATACATGAGCCCCCTGACACATCTCCCAGCACGACACGCACACATCTGCCCCATAGCGTGACGCTTATGACGTGGGCGATAAAGGCCAAAAGCTTCACCGACTCACTTTGTAAATTACAGGAGAAAATGGCACCAATAAAAGGTTAATGTATCAGATTTAAAATACATATAATAATCTATTTTACTATTAATATCAATGGGTGAATTCAATTCAGCGTTCCCGCAGCTATTCAATACACCGCGCTGTCTGGCCGGCTAAAGGATTTCCTCTCACACCCCCTGGGGATGCGAGGAGAAATCCGACAAAAGTGAGGGGCGTGCAGCTGTTTGCCAGCTTAGCGCGGCGCTAACAGCTGCGCACCTGGCACAGAGAATGCCGGTTACCGCACCTTAACACCCAGGTCAAGCCGCAATAACCGGCATTCTCAGACGTAACCCATTCCCGACAACGCTAACTGCTCGTTGAATTGAATAGCTGCGGGAGCTCGAAGGAAATGAATTATGGGACATGTGGCGTTACATGTGACAATATGTAGCAAACAGACGTGGTGGTAGGGTATACCCCGCTGCATGAAGCGAGAAGCTGATATTGGCAGAAGGCGCAGTGCGCTCCGAAGGCAGCGATGGGCTGTCCGCCCATCCCTCTATTACAGAACGCTTCTAGCATGTAGCCAATTACTTCACAAGGAGCCAGTGACAATGCAGCCTATCAATTCCCTAGGAGCCAGTGACGTCACTGAGAATGCAGCCTATCAACTCACTAGGAGCCAGGGACATCACTGAGAATGCAGCCTATCCAATCACTAGGAGCCAGTGACATCACTGAGAATGCAGCCTATCAACTAACTAGGAGCGAGTGACATCACTGAGAATGCAGCCTATCCACTCACTAGGAGCCAGTGACGTCACTGAGAATGCAGCCTATCAACTCACTAGGAGCCAGTGACATCACTGAGAATGCAGCCTATCCACTCACTAGGAGCCAGTGACGTCACTGAGAATGCAGCCTATCAACTCACTAGGAGCCAGTGACGTCACTGAGAATGCAGCTTATTCTTACACTAGGAACCAGTTACATCACTGAGAATGCAACCTATTCATACACTAGAAACCAGTGACATCACTGAGAATGCAGCCTATCAACTCACTAGGAGCCAGTGACATCACTGAGAATGCAGCCTGTCCCTTCACTAGGAACCAGTTACATCGCTGAGAATGCAGCCTATCCATACACTAGAAACCAGTGACATCACTGTGTGATGCAGCCTATCCATACACTAGAAACCAGTGACATCACTGTGAATGCAGTCTATCCATTCACTAGGAACCAGTTACATCACTAAGAATGCAGCCTGTCCCTTCACTAGGAACCAGTTACATCACTGAGAATGCAGCCTATCCATATACTAGAAACCAGTGACATCACTGAGAATGCAGCCTATCTACTCACTAGGAGCCAGTGACATCACTAAGAATGCAGCCTATCCATACACTAAGAGCCAGTGATGTCACTGAGAATGCAGCCTATCAATCAACTTATGCGTCCCTTGGAGAGGATAACATGGCCAGTATAGCTTGTAGCCATTGCATGTTCCCCAGGAATACATTGTATTTGCTTGAAGCAGGTCATACCACTGTCACTGTGCCACACGGCCTATGAGAGTTGGGTGACAATGATGGATTTAGCGCTCAGTAATATCAGCAAGTTAGTCATTAGAAATCTCCAGCTTTGATCAGGTCACACAGTCATTACAATATCCTCAATTCACAGACCCTAGCTGTCTGCTGCACAGTGCAACTTCTCAGGCTCTATATACTGCATGCAATTCTTACCATCTTATATATGACCACTGGGGGAGGGGTCCATTGCCAATGTGGGGTGGAAAGTTATTTTATAATGGGGGCCTATGGACACTGGGGGATGGGGGTGGCGTGCAAAACACCCCCCTAGATATATTAATTATATATATATATATATATATATATATATATATATATATAAATACTTTTTAAACTTTATTAAATAAAGAAACCTGACCATTTGTGGCTACCCACTTAACTGAGAAATTTTATATTCTTGTACACACAATGCTGTAAAGTTAGGGAAATAGTTACAGATTGAACACAGTTGGCGTAGTGGTCAGTATTACTGCCTCACAGCACTGAGGTCTTGGGTTAGATTCCCAGCAAGGGGCCATATCGGAGTGGAGTTTATATGTTCTCCCTGTGTTTACGTCCGTCAAAAAAGAGAATTAGCCCCTGTGTCGTGGAAATATTTAAAATCTTAATTCAGAGCAAATGTTCAGCCTTTCCCATCAAACCCCTGGTGAGCCCTGATGTACAGAAGATTTATGTTAATGATTATTTTCCCATCATGCAACGCAGTGAGTATTAGTATTAGAGATGACTGTTCTTGGGCAGGAGGGATCCTTGCGCTGTTAGTAATAGGTCTGTATCACACCTGCACCACTGACTGTATATGAATAACGCAGCGTAATTACTTCTGTCTGACAAAGAATTGGGAAGATGGAGGTGGCAAATTATTATCTTACTTTTCCTTGTAGTCCAGGAAAACCTGACCGATGGTGCTGCCGCCCGTCATTATGGACATTTCAATGGTGCGCAGAAAGTTGAAATGGACTTTTATTAGCTCCTGGGGAACATAAAACAGAGCACACTTAGTGTACACGTACAGGTATATGTATTGTATACACACACCCCATTACATGTATACAAACGCCGTTACATGTCTACACACACTAATACAAGCATACACGCCGTCACATGTATATACAGTAATACAAGCATACACACCGCCACATGTATACACAGTAATACAAGCATACACACCGTCACATGTATACACAGTAATACAAGCATACACACCGGCACATGTATACAGAGTAATACAAGCATACACACCGTCACATGTATACACAGTAATACAAGCATACACACTGGCACATGTATACACAGTAATACAAGCATACACACCGTCACATGTATACACAGTAATACAAGCATACACACCGGCACATGTATACACAGTAACACAAGCATACACACCGGCACATGTATACACAGTAATACAAGCATACACATTGGCACATGTATATACAGTAACACAAGCATACACACCAGCACATGTATACACAGTAATACAAGCATACACGCCGTCACATGTATACACACCGGCACATGTATACACAGTAATACAAGCATACACACCGTCACATGTATACACAGTAATACAAGCATACGCACCGTCACATGTATATACTAAAATACAAGCATACACACAGTCACATGTATATACAGTAATACAAGCATACACACCGGCACATGTATTACTGTGTATACAAGCATACACACCGTCACAGTAATACAAGCATACACACCGGCACATGTATTACCGTGTATACAAGCATACACACCGTCACATGTATATACAGTAATACAAGCATACACACCGGCACATGTATTACTGTGCATACAAGCATACACACCAGCACATGTATATACAGTAATACAAGCATACACACCAGCACATGTATATACAGTAATACAAGCATACACACCGTCACATGTATATACAGTAATACAAGCATACACACCGTCACATGTACACACACACGCTAATACAAGTATACACACCGTCACATGTACACACACACGCTAATACAAGCATACACACCATCACATGCATACATACACACACTAATACAAGCATACACACACACACACACATGTATACACACACTAATACAAGCATACACACCGTCACATGTATATACAGTAATACAAGCATACACACCGTCACATGTATATACAGTAATACAAGCATACACACCGTCACATGTATATACAGTAATACAAGCATACACACCGTCACATGTATATACAGTAATACAAGCATACACACCGTCACATGTATATACAGTAATACAAGCATACACACCGGCACATGTATATACAGTAATACAAGCATACACACCGGCACATGTATATACAGTAATACAAGCATACACACCGCCACATGTATATACAGTAATACAAGCATACACACCGTCACATGTATATACAGTAATACATGCATACACACCGGCACATGTATACACAGTAATACAAGCATACACACCGTCACATGTATACACAGTAACACAAGCATACACACCGTCACATGTATATACAGTAATACAAGCATACACACCGGCACATGTATATACAGTAATACAAGCATACACACCGGCACATGTATACACGTTATTTTCTTGCCACAACATTGTAGCTGTTTAATATCATTTAGTCCACATGATATTGTGTTACACAAAAGAGAACATTCTCCCTTTCACCAAAATTCACAGAGACCGAGCAAAACTGACACAGAAGGTGGAACATTACAATGGTAGATACCCCCCCCCCCCACCTACTCTGGTCCCCTCTCCCCCTGCTCTATCTTCTGATTGGCTTACAATACAAATAAGATAAACCTCAAATTATATATGTTACACTTATTTGTGGTATACTCATTTCAGCATCACTCGGAAACACAGACCTTTGCCATGTGAATCCCCCTCCCAAAATAATAACCACAGAATTGCAGTAGAACTAAACCTACTATTACACCACCAGCGAGAACCGGTCACCTGCCCAATGCGCCAAGGGCCATAGGTGCCTTATTCCAGCCCCGTTACTCCGCTGGCTCCACGTGCGCAGGTGAGGGAGCACGCCATAAACTCCCAGCACCTGCACCATCTGTAGCGAGCACACATTCATCTTATATGTAGGAACAAAATAACAATGTTTTACCTCTAAATTAATGAAGATTACAGCCATCTCCCCAAGAGAGAGGATCTGCTTCAGGGGTAACATATAATTCTGAAAGAGAGAAAGCGGCACATAGAGCAGGATATAAGGCAGAGAGGCGTGGCCCGCGCTTAGCGATGTCAGACCTGTTAGTGAGGGAGCAGGCGCGGTGTCACGCCCCCAGTGTCGGAGGGGGCTGACAATCCGTAAGTACCAGGACTGCAGTGGATCTCAGGGACTGAGAAGGGGAGGGGGGAGAGAATTATTCTTCTACATGAGAAAAAAACGTTGAAACACGCATTAGTCTTATATATAAAGGTCAGTTTGGGAACCCATCGTTACTGGTAACAATCCAGTCCACTCATCAGTGGGCAACAAGATGGCGCAGAGTGATTACTAGTTTTCAAATAGCGTCACATTTCTTAGTGTTCTTGAGTGTTTTGCATGCGCTGTAAGAAGTGGGCGTGGCTTAAGGAAAGCGATCAAACGCAGTAAAGTGACCACCTGGGGAACGCATGGTTTCCATTAGCCAAGAGGCCAGACGTGGGGGGTCGAGTAACTGTAATCATTACACCCCCGAATCGTTCTTCTACCCCAACAGCCAACTCTGGGGGTAGTGTTTCATATAAAACAAGTCTGGGCCTTTAAGAGGCATCAACTACTTTCTTTTATCCCAGTGTAACATACAATCAGGTTAGGAAATCTGTGGCGATATACTCCACCCATGCGCGCTCACAGACTACTCTCAGCTGCCGGAGACATCCTGAGCCGTGTTATGACGGATGGAAACACAGTTACAGTCGCTATTTCCAACACTTCTGAATAATGTAAAGGGCGGAGCGATGGGCGACCGCTTCCGCCATCGCTACATTCAGCCCGCGCATCTCCTCAGACTCACTATGCGGATGTCGTCCAGCGTCTTGTAATACCGGTCTTCGGTGTCCCGGATTTCCAGCAGGCAGCAGTTTCTTTTGTCATCTTCTGTCATCACCATTTTCTGATGGACAAAATAACACAGGATCCAGATCAGACAGAAATAAAAGATCGGATAGTGTGTAAATAGATTTCCGTATAATATCCTTCCCGTGTATATTAAATTAAGAGAGTTTTGAGAGAATACATTTTTTTCTAAATACACAATTGTCTCTTCTAAATCCTGCAGAACTGACTGTGATTAGAGCAATTCACATAGTTACTGGGGGGGGGGGGGGGGGGGGGGGGGTGTAATTTACCAGGGATTAAAATCTACTAATCAGCGCTTTTCAAATCTGCCGCTCGAGTCTTCAGCGGTTTCAGGCACTGGATTTATATTGGTCATTTGTTTTGTGTTTGACAGTATTGCCCCTTTAAATCCACTGTTCAAACCCGCTGATAAAGGCGGCTTAGAAAATTGCCGCTTAGTAAATTACCCCCCCAAGGAGTGAGGGGGTGCAGGAAGTTTTTAGGACAAAAATGCCACAAATCTACAGGATTAGTGCAAAAACTTGAGTATAACGCACAGCTCACCAGCCATTTCTGTGTAGAAGATATAACTGTATTAGACAGCTATTGCCCAAACCCCCAGCCAGTGTGATCAATGCCATCATGTCTAATAACAGCAGATGCCGTCCAACGAGGAAATAAATTGCTAAAACATGAGGTAAATAATAATATTCCAGTGTTTATGGTGCTCACGGTTATAACTGAACTTCAGTTTATTTATTAGGTTTATTTATTAGAGACTTTGCATTCTCTGCAGCCTACTTTACGTATTTAGTGGTACCTCATTATGCCTCAAACAACACCCCCATCCCTCCCCAATTGGGAAAGTACTGTGGGCCTGATTCAGAGCCGGACGCTATTTGTGGACAGTCGTTCCAAAAAGGAGCCGGCTATTTAAATTGAGCGCTCGCTCTTTGCGGTTTGTTGACGCCTCTATGTCAGAGCGAGCGAAAAATGCGCTCGCTATTTTGCCCCTTTGCCGTTCGCATCACACGTCATCTCCGGTATTTATTAGATTAATCGGGTACATCGAAAGGCATCTGAACTGCTCGCTGTGCTTGTGGTAGCTTTTTCCTACCGCTATCACTGCGAGCAGTTCCGGCTAAAAGACAACCAAGTGACGTGGTCGATGATGCTCCTTTGCTAATCATGCACTCCCATTAAACGCCGTTTTGGCCGTTAGGCACGCCTGCGTTCGGATCTCCACCTCCCCCCGTTTTCAAGCACCTTCCCCTGTTACCACCCACAAACGCCTCATTCTGTCACTCAAATTAGCAGGCACTCGCTGTTTTGCGAGCGCACGATTTCCGACCGCAATGACTGGTTTGCGCATGCGCATTACGACCCATACGCATGTGCAGTTGTGCGAACATCGGCCAGAGTGAACGAGTGCCCGCTTACGAGCGGTTCTGA
This sequence comes from Taudactylus pleione, assembly GCA_031769625.1. Taxonomy (NCBI): domain Eukaryota; kingdom Metazoa; phylum Chordata; class Amphibia; order Anura; family Myobatrachidae; genus Taudactylus; species Taudactylus pleione. The sequence continues at coordinate 664,472 of JAUIMM010000582.1, read as the reverse complement.
ATCAAGCCCTGTATTAGCTCCTATACCCAAACTGCCTGATCAATGGGACCCTGATACCCCACCCCAAGATGTGGTGGCGGGAGTGGGGCTGCATCAGCTCTCAGTCCAGTCCATTCCATGAGACCCTTGACATCTCCTAAATGCCTAAATGCCTAGGACAATGGATACCCTGCCTCTCGGTCCAGACTTTCCCTAGTGCGATACCCTGTTTCCCCCACAGGCGCCAACAACCAGGATGAACCCCCCCACCACCACCACATTCCCTAAGCACTTCCTTGGTTGGGGAAGGTCTCAGACATTTAGTCCATGGAGAAGGACCGGAACAGTCGCCCTAATAGTCTGGGTTCATTAGCAGTTGCACGGAATTGTTCCTTACTTACCTGCATGTACCTTATCTGAGGCATTGGGGGGAGAAGGAAACATCACGTTTAGAGAATATGACAAATGCAGCTTCTATGGTTCATTTCCATATGCCCAGTGACTGACATGATGGACAGATTACACATAATGTGCTATTCATTCATTTAATCCAATATTCATTGCTACCTAAATGTCTGTCGTGAGCTGTAAGAGAGATCTCCTAGTGATTATATGTACAGGATTATATTATGCATCTTCGGATTTTCCCTGGCACCTTGGGACACTGTACAGTGCGCACGTTTTATTTTTAAATACATTTTTTATTTATTTCAATAATTCTGCAGTAACTTAGTCTGGTGACAGCTGGAGAGTGTCCCGTCACATGGCGCCTCTGTACGGCAGATAAGTGCTGCGCAGCCCGGGGCAGGGGCTCTGACAAGTACACGGACAGATAATTCGCACTACAGGCGCGTCCCTGCACGGGAAGTCAACATCTCCAGATCTTCCATCTTTTAACATTTACCCTTTTGCCGCCCCTCCCAGACTTGTCAGCTGCCGGCAAAGTGGAAGCGTTCCAGAGCGCGAGTCTTTCTGCTTCCACTTCATCGGAGGCGTAAGTGTTTCCCCCGGGGCAACTGGAAAAGGACAGCGGGGGATGCAGGGGAGAGGCACGGACCAGACACATAACTGCTCTGCAGGTTTCGCTCATTAATCGCGTTGCTGCGTTCCACCTGTGCCGGACAACCGTAAATACGATTCAGTCACGCCGAATAGCACGTCACGGAGCGCCAGGTCCCAGGAGACTAGGCTGCGCGGAGCGTATTTTACGCTGTCGTTTTATTAACATATTTAAATCCCACAGTAACAGCAAAACCACATTGCGCTGATCAATGAGGTGAGCAATATGGATACGTCTGCGTGTGACCGAGTCTGAATCGTTGTAACAAGCGTTCTGGTACGAGCGGCTGCGTCTTTTCCTTGTGCCAAATTCAGCTGCGACTTTGTACCTGTGTAAACCCAATTCCTGTGCGGTTAAAGTAGCAGCTTAGAGTCCTTAGTGGCTTTTTGCTGCTTTTTGCGATGCGACTTAGAGGCTCAATTTACACTACTCCTCTTGGTCCGAGCCGGGCGCCTTGCGCCATATGGCATACAGACAACCAGTAGGACACAGCTGTATTCTTACTGTGATACTTATTGGGTTTTCTGACTTCTCCAGTTCTTCCCGTCAGTATCCCGAATACAGACTGTATAATATCCCATATTTAGCGCCTGTTTCTCCCTTTGTCTACCTTGCAGAAATAACATGTCCGATCTGGCAAAGCTAAGGAGCAACCATCACACGCTCAACAAGGTACAATGAGCCAGACCCCGCCATCTCGCGCCTCGTTACAGATATACGCACAGCGCCAGTTTGCGTTTTTGCGGCGCTCACCATCGGCTGTTGATTTTCCACTTTGATGATGTCTTCGTAAATGTCGTCTTCTTCACACGGAACATCATAGGTATCGTTTTCTCCCAGGTCGTGCTCACTAAATAGAGAAAAAACACAAATATAAAACATTTCTGCCCATTATTTCAGGTGAAAACGTCTGAGGATTAATAACCAGAGAAAAAAAAAATATAATAATAATAAAAAAATATATATTGAGCGCAACACGATGTGAGAACAGATTTTGTTACATGGAATAATGTTTTGTCTGCTCTGCGGCAGAGCTGTAAAGTAAAGGACCTCAGTCACCACCCCGGCAACCGACAGCAGGACGGTCGTAACGCACCACAAGGGACATGGCGCAGGACGGACGCAGCGGTCAATATTGTAACTTTCACTAATCAGATGAAAGCAAGTATCTGAGCAGTTACCAGATATTACAGCACTGTCTTATTAAATGATCCTTGTTAGCATAATGCGATCACATTACTGTGACAGAAAGGAGATGGTTTTATTATTTCTTTATAATTGTGCAGCTGAAAAATATATTTAAAAACAAAAAAAAATAATTAATTTCTGCAAGAACAATGGGAAAATTTCCACTACAGTAAGGACATATTTGTAACCTATCTAGGCTTTCATCGGTACACTATATAAATATATATATAACTCTGTGCTGTACACTGTTTATAGTACAATAGATCGCTCACATTCCACTAATACTTCTCCACGGGATACAGGCTGGTTCCTGGAACTTACTACCGAGATCTCTGGTCATCTAGAGCAAAAGGCAACCATTGGATGTCAGGTATTGCTGGGACTTGTAGTTCCGCAGCCACTGGAGAGACAAGGTTCACTTATCTATTTTTCTGATGTGAACGCAACTGTTCGAAACTTCCGTACGTGATCAGAGTTCCAATGCGTGTGTCCGCCTGTATTCTGAGCCGCACGGTTCACGTCCCCACCTCCCTCCCTAGTCCTCCGCCTGTTAAGAGCAGCAGTCATCGCCATTATCGGCACTTACTTACACCGACCTTATGCCAGATGCAAGAGATCCGACTGAACGTTCCTGCAGCGTAGGCATGAATGCGGTGTAATGCTCGCTACACGCCCAATGCACTCCAACTAGACAGCGGCTCTCTCACATACGCACGTTCAGTTACACCTCTTTCATAGACAGATAGAAACGGGCGAGATCCGATTCGCTCGGAGATACGCAAAGATGCTTATTTTTCACAGCAGCGCAGTTTGATAAAACGCACTAGATCAGACCAGCGTGCGGCTGAGAATCAGACCCCAAATTCTTATTTAGACGCAACTTACAAATGCCCCAACATGCCCCTTATATAGCGGTGTACATCCACCGTTTCCCGGTCTACGGCTCATGACGGACGTCTACTTGCCTGAGATTTCCGAGGCGGAATAGTAAAAACTCTCACAGGTCAGAGGAAAGATTCAGCGCTATAAAACGGTCTAATTAACCTTCACGAAACGCACCATACTTTAATATAAGGGGTCAAATCCATTAGGTGGAAGCATGCTAGGTGTCATTGCAACGGCTTGGAAATGCGGACACTGTATGTCGCTGCATAAAAAAAAAAACAGCGAGTCGTAAGTGCCGCATATTGGTGCACTTAATAGCGGGGTGAGCCGACTCGCCGCTAATTGTATCGACCCTTAAGAGGTAAAGCGTAGCCAGCAATGCGAGGGCCGACATATCAAGCGGCCGGTACACATTACACGACCCAGTGCCCGACTGTCCGATATGTCGGCACCAGCTCTATTCACCGGCCTGGCGTCGTTCATCACACTGACCGAGTGAGCTGCATGTACAGCAGTTATGTCGATGCGATGAATAAACCTGCAGGAGCGCGCACGGGCCGATACAGTGCGTACACACTGACCACTGTCGACGATATGTCGGCACGATCTGCCGGATCGGGTGACAGATAGTCTATGGTGTACCCACCTTAAGTGTTTTCGGAAACATTGTTTCTATTCTTCGTTACATTCATAACGGAAAAAGAAACAATGACGGTTTATTATAAATATAACTCTCCCCCGTTCCCACCAGCTTCCATGCAGAACACTCCTAGAGACCAGACTGTGTTCACAGAATGATTCAATTCACAGGGAAAGCGTTAGATTTCTACTCTCCCAAGCACAACACTAATTTGGGCCGTAGGAAATGCTGGAAGAGAAAGATGCACCCCCCACACCCCTCCTCGCCACCCTGTTCTGTCCCGAGCAGTGCAGCTTGCGCAAAGCTTCCTGCGGATCCAGCCTCGGAGATTCCTTGTCACCAGGAAAATATAATCTCTCTGTATTTATGTCCCCCGTGCCCAGAAACGCGGCAGTGCCACAATCTGCTGTTTATGTAACCCATTCACATGGCATCTGTCAGGAGTGTGAACCCTGCTGGCACCGAATGTAGTGGAAGAACATCTGACACCAGAAGGAAGCCGAGGAGACAGTGTAACGGATTTCACTTCTCAATACCCATCAAGTCTCGCGCACAGGCCCAACGGGCGACGCTGACCGACTTCCAGAAATCACTGAAAGAGACGCGACACCCCAAACCTCAGCGATATGTTGTGGGTCCAGTATCTACTGGGCGCCTTTTGCCAGTTTCGCTGCGATAAATCCCTGGCGTGAAAAGTGCTGCATAATACAATACAATGGAAAAAATAAAATAAAAATTGGGATACATATATTCCCTATAAATAGAACGACAGGTCATGCTGAGACTTGTAGTTACTAGACATAGGTTTCCATGCGTAGAGAGTGCTATTCCAGCTTAGGACGCCATTTGTGAGCAACTGATTGGGTTAATAGTGAACGAAAATCAGTAATATTCTGGATCTTCTGACCGCCCTGTAGAATGTGACATCTGAGGATGTGGGGATTTTATCACTGACAATGACAGGTTAGAATCGGTCGCCGTGCGTTACAGAAACTTTCTTTCCACCAACTTTTTTTTTAGTTTACAAATAATCCCGGTTGCCATATATAGTTATGATTTTAGAGAGAGCGTATCTGGATTCCGATTTACAAATAAGTTTAGAAGATCATTTGCTCTACAAACCCGCCAACAAAGCGCATGCGCAAAACGGTACAATTAAAGCCGCAAAAGGTAAACATCAATAACTCCAAGGCGAGAGACTGCGGCGGAGGAACGAGCGGCAAATTAAATTTACAGATGTGTCCACGTACATCTTACCTCCGTGCGCTACAAGTGGCGTTAACTATAACGCTTGAGTGCCATGCAACTCGGTAACGCAGAGCGTCTTTTTGTGCGCCTTTTTACCTTCAAATGTAGCGTTTCGTATGCAGATACACCGGCAGTTGTACACAGAATACAGGCAGGAGCTGCTTGCGCTGTGGAGCATAGAGGAGGGGGGTGGGTACTAATTACCCGGGCACGGGTTTGTTGGAGGGGCCCGTGTCCGACGCCACTCCCCCCTACCTCTTACCAGTCAGCAGCCCTGCACACGCTGCGTTGTTTTCTGTAAGTAGGTGTTTTCTAGTTTCTTCTTTTCTAAGGGGACGTGGCCACGCCTCTCGCGATTAGGTCGCGTTTCCTTCCCCGGACCGGCTTTCTATGGCGCTGTGCTTGTGTGTCCTACTCACATCGCTTTGCAAATAAGACGCATTTGAAGGTAAAAAGTCGCACAAAGACGCCATGGCGCAACTACGGCGGCTGTTTAACGTGTAAGGAAGTAAGATGTATGTGGACACATCTGTAGGTATTTGGTTATCAGGTCCGGATTTCTGGAAAGTCGGCATAGATACGCAGCAATAGGGCACATGACCGTAATAAAATGTACATTCAGCCGAAGTTATTAGCAATAATGATACTAAAATGTCCATTCGACCCCCCAAACTGCCATCTAATAAGGCATTTTGTAATGGAGAACCCTATGTTAGTGCCCAATTATAAAACATTGCCAAGTACCGTTATACAGGACGAGGTATAAAGTGCCATGAAAAACACATCATTCTCAAACGCCCGCAGCTTAAACACTTTCCTTTAGAGCAAAGCAGCCGGTGAAAGATCGCAGGTGACAGACCGGCTTGTGCTGTAATGGCCGAGGGCGTGTGCCCAGGGCCGCCCGTGCAGAATGATTATTACATTCACAGAAGAATTTAAATAATAATAATAAAAAAAAAAACAGCATTGCCCAGAGTTCTCCAACACAGAACAGACACAGTGATTTCACACAGACGGCCGCATACAAAGATCAAGGTCACCGTGTGCGGCTCGCAAGTCACATTCTGTTCCCGAGTCACTAAGGCGCGTTGTTCCCAATCTGCTTTTACATTAGCTGGAGAGGAAAGGCCTTCCCATATGGCATTTGTGTCTCTCTGCCATTTCCATGCGTCTATGTCAAACATGGCCGGTGATAAAAATGATACAGAACAAAAAGAAAATAAATTCATTTTAAAGCGCTCCGGTCATCTAAACAAATTGAAGTTCATTTAGAAAGTATAACTGCGGGGCCATCTGTGTATCACCCCTTTCTTCTTAATTGGGGATACCTAGACTAATGGGTAATATACAGCCATGTCCTGGCGCAAAGGAGTACAAGTACGCAGGTGACCATTTTGTGGGCTGAACTGGAATTTACAAGAAACTATTCCTTCACTAGTAGCCAGTGACATCACTGAGACTGCAGCCTATCCAGTCACTAGGAACCAGTGACATCACTGAGACTGCAGCCTATCCAGTCACTAGGAGCCAGTGACATCACTGAGAGTGCAGCCTATCCAGTCACTAGGAGCCAGTGACATCACTGAGAGTGCAGCCTATCCAGTCACTAGGAACCAATGACATCACTGAGAGTGCAGCCTATCCAGTCACTAGGAGCCAGTGACATCACTGAGAATGCAGCCTATCCAGTCACTAGGAACCAGTGACATCACTGAGAGTGCAGCCTATCCAGTCACTAGGAACCAGTGACATCACTGAGAGTGCAGCCTATCCAGTCACTAGGAGCCAGTGACATCACTGAGAGTGCAGCCTATACAGTCACTAGGAGCCAGTGACATCACTGAGAGTGCAGCCTATCCAGTCACTAGGAGCCAGTGACATCACTGAGAGTGCAGCCTATCCAGTCACTAGGAACCAATGACATCACTGAGAGTGCAGCCTATTCAGTCACTAGGAGCCAGTGACATCACTGAGAATGCAGCCTATCCAGTCACTAGGAGCCAGTGACATCACTGAGAATGCAGCCTATCCAGTCACTAACCAGTGACATCACTGTGAATGCAGCCTATCCATTCACTAGAAGCCAGTGACATCAGAGTGCAGCCTATCCAGTCACTAGAAGCCAGTGACATCACTAGCTTCAAGTGAACAGAAGTATTAAAACAAAATTCAACCCAAACTCAAAAATGTTTTGAATGTCACTAGTTCGATGACCCTGAACACGTTCGTGGTACAATTAGCCATGAACACCTGAACACGTGTGTGTCAACAGAGGGGATTTTGGAGGGCACGGAGGCCGGGTGAGAGTCTGATAGTGTGAGAGAGCGTATTCAAGACCCGCATTGTCTGCAGATCTTGATGTCCCATCATTACAAACAGCCTGCACGTTCCTACTGACCAGAAAATGGATTCAGCCCCACAGCATTGTCAGCCAACCATCCCACAGCCCACCGGTTGTCTGACAGCAGCAAGAGAAGGTTTTTATCTTTCTATAGGTTGAATGAGAATTGTCCTCCAGTTATAGCCGGAGAACCATTCCCATCTATTCCTCCGGACTACAACCGCACAGACATAAAACAGATAAATGAGACAGACTTGTCCCGTCATCATCAACCACAGAAGGTTCACGCTCCGTTTTCCCCTCCGACGTCAGTCAGATAAATTCAGTAAATCACAGAATGATGGTAACACGTGGTCAAACCCCCCAAACGCCCTCCCCTCTTCCCTGTCTCCTCCATCTGTTGAGTTCACTGTGTTTCTAATTGAAAGTGGCTCTGTTTGGGCTGCCATCTGGCTCTCTAATGTCAGGCAGAGGAGATTGTTCCACAGTATCCATCAACCTCGATTCCCGGGGGATTCTGGGCCTAGCTATGCCATAGCCAAGCATACAGAATCATCCGGACAAAGTAATGGAGGCAGCCAGCAGCGAAGTCACCGCAACCTCACCCAAGGCCTTGAAAGACGTAGGGAGGAAACGGATGTCGTTACTGTGAGGAGAACTATTACATATTATCTAATTGCCTCAAATTCACCAAAAGGTGAGGTAGCGAAATAGTCAGCGCTTATGCTGTCGAGAGTCAAAACGTCGCCAGCGTCACATTAACAGGTGAATGCCGACATGGTAGTAATGTTATTTCAAAACTTCATGTTTAAAGTTATGTCGACACAGTTAAAATGCTTTAAATAACATTACTACTGCCTTGGAAAAAACATCCAGCAAAATGATGGAATTTTTTATGTTCCTTTTTTCCCAATAGAACAATTCATGGAGGTGCCGATTATTCTAGAGGAGATCAAGGCGGTAAAAGGTTCATGAACACTGGCGAAATGAAACGTAAAGTGTAGCAAAATCGCATTTGTTCAGCTGCGACATTACAAAAAGGTCAACGGAGGGGAAAATCCGTTTTTCGCTGATGATCAAGCTCAACTTATTAGGAAAAGGAGTGTTTTGTGTGCCCGTCTGAAGGTGGCGAGACTGGTAGACTTGGCATGGGAGTGAGTGCCAGGGGAAGGAGATGGGGTGGATGAAGATTGGAAGCGTTACCGCGATGACCAGAGGAGTGGGGGGGGGGGGGGGACAGTCAATAGGTCGACACCAGAAGGTTGACAGTCGATAGGTCGACAGTTAAAAGGTCGACAGGTAGCTGGTCAACAGGGACTTATGTGTAGACCATCTGAATGTGGACCTGAGTTTTGTTATTTTAGCCCAAACCTAACAATCACAAAAAATGCGTCCACCATTTGAATGTCGGCCAATTAACCCTGTCGACCAATTACCTGTCAATCTTTTAACCCTGTTGAACTATTATGCTTTAGAAGAGAAGATAAAGAATTTGAAATAGGCTCTGAGGAGGACTAATGACGTGTACGCCCAGGCAGTAGTCCAAGTCCAAAGCCAGCCAGAATTCGGGTCTAATTTGGCCAAACTCCTGGTTAATGTGCTCAGAAGACAAACTCACAAGGGCTGGGAGTAATCTACTGACATGCCAATAACGCTCCTCCTTTTCAGTGGATTATTGGGCATTGCAGCTGTTTGGGCCTGATGTGTGTGCCCAGCCTGTGAATTCATTACCAGCCCCCACAGCTGGTGCCACCCGTATGCGCATTCCAATGAAATATAACATTGGAACGTTACGTGACGTTTTGTACAAATTGCGCGCAAAAGGTCGCCGGTTTATTTAACTCTCTGGAGGAAAATACAGCGTGCAAAGCTTAATACGTCTACAGACACAAAGGGCCTGATTTAGAGCCGCCCGTAAGCGGCCGCTCGTTCGTTCCGAGAGATGTTTGCCCAACTGCGCATGCGTACAGATCGTAATACGCATGCGCGAACCAGTCAGTGCGGCCGAAAATCGTTTGTTCGCTAAACAGCGAATGCCTGCTATTTTGAGTGACAGGAGGAGGCGTATGTGGGTGGTAACGGGGGAAGGTGCTTGAAAACGGGGAGTGGAGATCCGAAAGCAGGCGTGCTTAAAGGTCAAAACGGGCGTTTTATGGGTGTGCACAATTAATACAGCAGCGTCATTGACCACGTCACTGGGTTATTTTATAGTCAGTACTGCTCGCAAGATTGCGGTAGGAAAAACCAACCACAAGAATAGCGAGCAGTTCATACGCTGGTCGATGTACTCGATTAATCTAATAAATAGCGGACATGACGTAGGATGCGAGCAGCCAGGGGGCGTAGTTTTCCAAAAAACGACCGCATGTTTTGTTCGCTCGTTCAGACCTAGAGGCGTGAACAGACCGCAAAGAGCGAACGGTTCATTTGAATAGCCACCCCTTTTTCCTGAACGAGCGAGCGCAAATAGCGTCCGGTTCTGAATCAGGCCCAAAGAGCGTTAAAAAGACTGTTCCTTCCACGCGGCAATCCGAGCATCATAAAATCTCATCGCACGTACGCTGTAATGTTTAGCCGTCTGCCTCATTCACCCTCAGGCAACAAGTCAGGAAGCCGGAGCCTTGTTGCCCAGAGGGTAAAACATGTTATAAAGACAGGCGTGGAATAAATATTTGAGTTCCGTATGAAGACTCTGAAAGGCCACAAGCGTCGGGAGATTTGGACCAGGCTCTACTGTAAGTTTCCCATTATAATCAGCAATGTAAGCAAAAGGCATAGATTGGCGTCCATCTTGCAAACAGAAATAAAATCCTCTAATAATAATGTGTCAAATAGGTTAAACATCATAAGGGGATAGGAGAAGCAGCCTCCCACGTGCAGAGGTCAGGGGTCTGGTCTGCGAGGTAATAGGGTCAAACTTATATTGGAGATCCGGTATTGGAGCAAATGCTGTACTGTCTCGATGGGGGGCTGGTCTGGTACATAACCATTTACAGGCAAGATCTGATCAGAGAGGCTGACAGTGGGTTTAGCCCACAAAATGGCTGCCTATACTGTGCAGAGGTCATGGGTTCCACTCTCTGACTGGATGGTTTGTACTGCTTCGTCACGGGGCTGGTGAAAGTTTCGATGATGTGACCGATGGTGGTGTCTAAAGATGCACTGGGCGGTATTACGGCGTCTACAGACCCTGCACCTTCATACGCATGGATGTACACAAGGGAAGGACTGTGTAGCGGCTTAGGTGCATAGGAGGTCCCAATAAGGTAATGCTGGAAGCGGGCCCAGCTGCTTGTGATACCGGCACAGGATAGATGGATTATCACTGGTTATAGTCCTCATCCCCGAATAATGAGCGGACCTCATCAGCTGGGACGGTACATGGACTGAATGTGATACCGGCACAGGATAGATGGATTATCACTGGTTATAGTCCTCATCCCCGAATAATGAGCGGACCTCATCAGCTGGGACGGTACATGGACTGAATGTGATACCAGCATAGGATAGATGGATTATCGCCGGTCATAGTCCTCATCCCCGAATAATGAGCGGACCTCATCAGCTGGGACGGTACATGGACTGAATGTGATACCAGCACAGGATAGATGGATTATCGCTGGTTATAGTCGTCATCCCCGAATAATGAGAGGACCTCATCAGCTGGGACAGTACATGGACTGAATGCGATACCGGCACAGGATAGATGGATTATCGCTGGTTATAGTCCTCATCCCCGAATAATGAGCGGACCTCATCAGCTGGGACGGTACATGGACTGAATGTGATACCGGCACAGGATAGATGGATTATAGCCAGTCATAGTCCTCGCCCCCGGAATAATGAGCGGACCTCATTAGCAGGACAATACATGGACAATGTGATACTGGATTATAGCCGGTCATAGTCCTTGGCCCCCGGAATAGTGAGCAGACCTCATCAGCTGGGACGGTACATAGACTGAATGTGAAACTGGCACAGGATAGATGGATTATCGCTGATTATAGTCCTTGCCACCCAGAATAATGAGAAAACCTCATCAGCGAGGGCAGTACATGGACTGAATGTAATACCGGCACAGGATAGATGAATTATCGCCGGTCATAGTCCTCATCCCCAAATAATGAGAGGACCTCATCAGCTGGGACGGTACATGGACTGAACGTAATACCGGCACAGGATAGATGATTATTGCCGGTCATAGTCCTCTTCTCCCGGAATAATGAGAGGCCCCATCAGCTGGGACGGTACATGGACTGAATGTAATACCGGCACAGGATAGATGATTATTGCCGGTCATAGTCCTCGTCTCCCGGAATAATGAGAGGCCCCATCAGCTGGGACGGTACATGGACTGAATGTAATACCGGCACAGGATAGCTGGATTATCGCTGGTTATAGTCCTCATCCCCGAATAATGAGAGGACCCATCAGCTGGGACGGTACATGGACTGAATGTGATACCAGCATAGGATAGATGGATTATCGCTGGTCATAGTCCTCATCCCCGAATAATGAGAGGACCCATCAGCTGGGACAGTACATAGACTGAATGCGATACCGGCACAGGATAGATGGATTATCGCTGGTTATAGTCCTCTTCCCCGACTAATGAGAGGACCTCATCAGCTGGGACGGTAAATGGACTGAACGTAATACCAGCACAGGATAGATGAATTATCGCCGGTCATAGTCCTCATCCCCAAATAATGACAGGACCTCATCAGCTGGTCCGGTACATGGACTGAATGTAATACCGGCACAGGATAGATGGATTATTGCCGGTCATGGTCCTCGGCCCCCGGAATAATGAGAGGCCCCATCAGCTGGTCCGGTGTACATGGACTGAATGCGATACCGGCACAGGATAGATGGATTATTGCCGGTCATAGTCCTCGCCCCCCGGAATACTGAGCAGACCTCATCAGCTGGGACAGTACATGGACTGAATGCGAGACCCATCATTATGTAGAGACACAGAAAAATGCCTCTCTGCTTAATGACCAAGATGACCAGAATACGGCCCTCCCTAATAACACGCGGTCATAACTAGGAGATAATTAGGACACCAGTGCACACTGAAGATACAAATAGCTTTTCCTCCCAACACACTTACAAGCTTCCCTAGTATGATTAATGATAGCCCTGGGAGATGGTGGGATTAGTGGAGCCGGGGAGGATGCACTACAGAGGAGCGACTGGATTTATGTACAGAACAGGAGGGAAGTTACATGAGCCAGATGATGACTTGGTAGCGTCTATATCCCACCTCCCCACATACAGTAACAGCCTATTGCTCCTTCATGGGATACTTGGAGGATGGAGGGGAGAGCTGGCCTTCATGGATGACTGGAGAAAACACAGAACATATTAGGGGCTGGATAAGGTCTTGGCTGAGCTTCCAAACTTCCCCAGTAATAAGGTTTGATGCGAAGACCCCTCCCCGAAGCCACACACAGCAAGACTCCCACAACTCACCGCACAAAGAAATAAACACAGAAACTGGGGATTTTGGCAGCTTCATAATTCACTTTTATGGTTTTAGCTATCAGACCGCCCCAAACATTGCTCCCAGGCGGCTTCTACAGCGTCCAAAGTTATTTATCTGTATCTAAGCAAGAAGGTCAGATTGTGCTGTACATAGGACAACTCCCCCCACTATCTGCAGTCTGGTCTGGCTGGGGATAGTAGGAACCTGCGAGTTGCAGGAACCATCTGATTTCAGAGACATCTTTTACAATCAAGGACAGGACCGGTGAAAGTGCGCACTGATAATTATGACGGAAATAACACCAGGGGCCGTATTCAATTAGAAGCGAAAAGCCGTTTTCGCTTGATTTTTTGCGATAATTTTGCGGGGTTTTTTTTACTACTCTGCACTCAACTCCATTCCGTTTCTTTTCTCCACAGAATAGCAGGTGAAAAAAAAAAAGTGTAAAATCTATATTTTGGGGTGCAGATGTTGGGAAACAACACAGAACCCTTAGTACCACCCCCCCACAAAAAAAAATAAAGGACAACTCACCCTAAGAAAAAAAGAAGAATACAAAAATTCCAGGATCCCCCCAAAAAACACCTTTGAAATTGGGGTAGAAAATGACAAAGGTGGGGGGACAACTTCAAAAAGTAGCGAAATAAGCTTCTGGGGGTGCTCTAAGAAGGGGGCCAAGTGTTTTTGGGATTGCAGGTGCTTGTATGACGGAGGAATTTAACTTTTCTAAAACTTCACTTTAGAGACATTAAAATATGCTAGCAGCCATTTTCAAGCACATCAAATTTAATGGGATTACTTATTTTATCACCAGAATATACTGCTTAATGCAATTTCTTCACCAATTTTGAAGGGAGGCTAATCATAAGGATTTTAAACAACTTCTGTACCCAAACAGTTTTATTAGGGCTATGGGAACACTTATACATTGATCCCCAATGTTAGTGCATCTTTTTTGGGGGGGTAAGGCTGATTTCCCCAAGTCTGACAGTACTTTCCGCCTGTTCTGCATTTGCTGCTTGCCGTTTTCGCCTGTTCTGGAATTGAACAGGTGCGCAGAAAAATAGCGCATTTCCGCGCATTTGCAGCAGACGTGGCTGGATTACTGCAAGTCATCACCGTAAGGTTTCCTACATTCAAAACGTGCACGATTGCGTATACGTGTGTCAGCTACGCGTCCTGCCCAACCCTCCATCGGCCCAACAATATCTGCTCCCCCGTTATGAGGATTTTCTCCAGTCTGAGAGCAGACTCCGTGCCGGATGGGCATTCTCCCATCACGCCTTTCCGGTCTTCTCACACACCCCCCTTATGTGTCGCACTTCCCTTCCGATTTTGATCGTTAGCTCACATGAAAAGGGACCTCAGTGTAAACGCTGTGTGATAGGCTTGTACTGCAGCAACAAATAATGTTTCCTAACATGGACACAAACGCATTTCTCATGAGAATAAGGTGTTTTCTGCCCACATATTCAGCGGTTTCGTCCTTTATTTTACATTTACAGGTAATCCATAAAACTCACTCGGCCAGCTCCTCCAGGCTCCTGTAGACATCATCGTCATTCTCTGCGGTATCCTCAGAGGGGAAGGGTCTGCAAGAGACAAGCAGGTAACTTACTAACGGTTTGATTAGACAGGAGGGCCTAACATCAAAAGTGAACTAATAGGACATCTTGTAACAACCACAGATTTATAGATAAAAAAAAAAGTTTCCATAACCTGAGCTCCATAACTTCATGCTTCTTACATTAGCTATAGAACAGCGTGCAAGATATTTGTGTCCATCATTAGACAGGAAGTCTGGTGTGCATAGGGAAAAAAGACACCTCCCCCACCGTCAGGACAATCACACACATATCTACAGGCCTGATACGCTCTGGAATCTATCAAATATATTTCTGTGATTATTATTAGAAGAACTTGTGCTTTAGGTTGCGTTTCAGTTGACCCAACTGCACAACAAATTAGTTTCGGTCTGGATTAAGAGCACACTAATCCCATTTCTCTTTAAGGCTGGTCGTACGAGTTATCCAATGTCAATATTAATCTAAATCTCTGTACATAGGGGGAGATGCACTAAGCCGTGGATAGATATAAAGTACCAATCAATCAGCTCCTGTCACTTTACAGGCTGTGTTTGAAAAATGGCAGTTAGGAGCCGATTGGTTGGTACTTTATCACTTAGTACATCTCCCCCATAAACTTTTCTGTAAGTTTTGTGACTGCACTTATTATAAGCAGCAGTTAAACAGCCAGATTTAAAGCCCCCACTATTCTTTATCTCTCCTATATAAGACTTATATAGACTGCAGACTGAATGGCTACTTTATTATCAGACCACAGTTTACTGTGTGCGTCTCCCACACAAATGCCTCTATATAAAGATGCAACAATTGTATTTTCACATTTATTTTCCTGCCCATAGCACCATTACGGTGGGACTGGTGCAACAGAAAGTCGCTTTTATTGATGTAAAGATAATTTTAATCAAGGCGGATTTAGTAGGAAAAAATGGCTACAAAAAAATAATTGTGGATATGCTGCATCATTGGACAGGAGACAACCAATCAAGCTCCGCTTTCACGCCACACCTCCTTATCTTAGCAGACAGAATCTCTAGGAAAGGTAATGTGTCTGCACCTCCTTCTGGGTAGAACAACAGTACAAAGCACAACAGTACACAGCACAACACTACAAAGCACAACACTACACAGCACAACACTACACAGCACAACAGTACACAGCACAACAGTACACAGCACAACACTACAAAGCACAACACTACACAGCACAACACTACACAGCACAACACTACACAGCACAACAGTACACAGCACAACACTACAAAGCACAACACTACACAGCACAACACTACACAGCACAACACTACACAGCACAACAGTACACAGCACAACACTACAAAGCACAACACTACACAGCACAACACTACACAGCACAACACTACACAGCACAACACTACACAACACTACACAGCACAGCACTACACAGCACAACAGTACACAGCACAACAGTACACAGCACAGCAGTACACAGCACAACACTACAAAGCACGACACTACACAGCACTACACAGCACAGCACTACACAGCACAGCACTACACAGCACAGCACTACACAGCACAACAGTACACAGCACAACAGTACACAGCACAACAGTACACAGCACAACAGTACACAGCACAACGGCTCACCTCAGCTTAGAGTGGGAGTCCCCGGGATAGTGTTAATGCGGCTACGGGTATTTCAGCATTAAGGAGAGATTGAATGAGGGGCGATTGTTGGGGAACTTTTGGGTTGAGCCTTAGGCGGGTATCGAATTAGTGGCGAACTGCGAAAAACGGGGATTTTTCGACAATTGTCCCCGTTTTTCACACACGTTTTATTTCTCCCTATCCTATTATTTCATCCGAAATAAAAGGATATTTCGGGCGAAAACATATACTGTAGGATCCGTGATAAGTTCACGGTCTTATGTGTTTTGACCAATAAGGGGCCGAAAAAAAATGACACTTTTCATAGATTTTTTCGTGAGAGCCATGCGCAGACGGACCATCGCGCATGCGCGTTCCACCAGAGCCCAGTCACTGGCAGCAATAGGCTGCGAAAGTGTAACGCACAGCGGAGGACCTCGCCAAGGAGGAGGACTTGGCTGGAGGGGTAAGTATTGGTACCAGTGGCTTTGTCGTTTGTATCAGTGATACTAAGCGAAAAATTACTCTGGTATTTGCCTTAGTTGATAAATGGGGGCCTGAGTCTCCAAGACAGCTCAAATTACTAAGTGTTCCATAAGCAGGTGGTGTCTAAGGTGATGCCAGCTTGGAACTCATCACCAGCGGTGGGCAGAAACACATACGTCAGTATATGTGCATTAATTCCAAGTGCAAGGGACAATAGTCAAGCAAAATGTTTAATAAAAACTGATGCAACATCTTCTCCACAGAGCAGTATCTCCTGGGTTGTCATCACACCCGGCAATCTAGGTATGCGGGTTCAGTGGTGCAGAGAGCCTAGGGCCTAGGGAGTGGAGGAAGGCCATGACAGATGGAAAACGGACTATTGCATGTGCGCCACATTCCCCATCCCTGAGGAGGTTTGTTCCTAGCACTGAAGGGTCCTGGTGGTTTGTTCCTAGCACTGAAGGGTTCTGGTGGTTCCAGAATGCGGTGGGGCACAATCTCCTGGCTAAGTTTTGATACAGTCATGCTGCTAAAATTCAAGGTAAATGTTAACCGCTACCCAATAGCACTGAGGGATCATCCTCACCCCATGGAGTTACCATTTCGTTCCTGACAGGAGGGGGGGTCTCCCAGGGTGGCAACAGCCCCAACCTCAGAGCACACATAGTTACCCAATGGTGCGATGGCGTAATCCATAGGTCATGGCCCGTCTCAGTCACAGATCTGTACCCAATGGAGCATTAACAGGATATTCTGGAACACCGCCCAAGACAAAGGGTTCCACTACTGTGACCCTAAATGTCATTTGACTTTCTAGTGGGTTTCCTATTTTTTTGGCCAATACCTGTACATACGCCTAGTTCAGACATCTGCATCAACAATTTTTTTTTGTTTATTTTTGTTGGTTCGATGAATTTTTCTGTCCAATACAGCGTGCTCCATACGCCAGCTCGTCTCACTGTAGGTCCACCCCGGCCAGCAAGCCACCGTTTCCATCCCTCTGCGGGAAGCAGACAATCTGGAAACGCTGCTCGTCTGGGCGGAGCTGCTCTCCATCTGCGTTTGCGCTGCAATGAGACGGTGCGGGACAATGCACTAGACTGCATCTGATGGACTTTCAGTAGCGTTTTCTCTCAAAGTTAATATTAGCAAACAACCCTAATTCCAGGACAATGAGATTTCCACTGAGAGTAAAAAAACAAACAAACACACAGTATAGTTCCCAGATAGATTAGTTCCACGCTGTTAGAGCGGAGTGACACAACTCTGAAGGAATGAGTTCAAACAAAAAAAAAAAAAAAACATTCTCACAGACACCAAATACGTAATGTGTCTGCTGTGTTATGCTACAGTGTGACGCGTCGTGCTGGTACCGGCGCAGAACCAGGGAGGCTCAGCCAGGACTGATCAGTGATTAAGGGGTCTATTTACTAAGCAGTGTTAGGAGACAAAGTGAAATGTGATAAGGTACCAGCCAATCAGCTCCCAACTGTCATCTCACAGGCTGTGTTTGAAAAATAACAGGTGGGAGCTGATTGGCTGGCACCTTATCTCCTAACACAGCTTAGTAAATAGACCCCCATCTCTGATATGCTACGGGCCCAATCTATGTTCCGTATAACTTGATTTGTTATTAACATGGTTAAACCGATGACACCGCCCTTACCGCACGACTGAACAAGTTAGAAGTGGTCCTAGAAAACCCATTTCTCTGTTTTTTGCATCGTCCTTGACCCATAACCTCCCTGTTCCAGACACCGGCCATCTCTATTTGCGATGAGATAATCACTCGGGGAATTGTCTGAAGTTTCCCTTCCTGCGCTAGAATGCACAGGCTGGAGAAAGGCCTTTCCAGGGCACTTAACTAAAGGATGGGTTTGAGGGTCCTCTGGGAGGTGGAAAAATACATTTTTATCTTCCGTTGCAAGCTATCAAGTCCAAAGCAAAGCCCTGTTTGCACCAATGATTCACAACAGCCACTATTCTATAATGCACCACGGCGGAGGGTCTTCTAGGAAGGGAATAAATAACCAGCTTGTGTACTTTCTCTTATACATTCATATGGACATAGGAGAACCAACGCGGTTTTATTTCATCTGTACACACGATTCCAAAGCACCGTTCATCTTCTAGATTGCATCATATATTGACCAATCACAGGAAAGCCTACAAAGTGACTTCAACAAGACATTGATTGCGTTAAACACCATAAACAACATCAGATTCGCTCAATTAAAAGGAAAGTACTCCCATGCTTCAGAGATGTGTTATTCAGTTATTTGTAACGTTGAAAAGAACAGGGCTATTCAACATGAAGCCCTCAGCTGCTGTGGAACTACACATCCCAGCATGCCCTGCCAGAGTTTTGCTATTAGGGCATGCTTAAATTGTGTCAGGGCATACTGGGATGTATAGTTCAACATCAGCTGGAGGGCCGCATGTTAAATACCCCTGGGCTAGAACGGTTATGGATTAAGCTGACAACTTGCGCCCTCCCCCAGACCTGGAAACGCATGCATAAAGGTGCATCTCATACACTAACTGCAATCTGGCGCTCCCTGCAGCCATTCCATTGGCTGGGACGATATAAGGGAACACAAAACTGACCAGTTCACTAAAGGGGGAGACAACGAAAATAACATCTCTATGGCACGAATACAGCAAGACACAAAACAGTACCAGGAGGACAGTCTGGCCGTGCCCGGCAAGAGAAACCTGCGGACACAAAGGATGTTTATTGTTCCAGTCACTGGAAAGAGAGAGCAATGCTGGAAAAATAACTTCGGGGAAAGGGAGCTTGAAGATCCCAAGTTAGAGCCTATAAAAGTCAGAGGTAAAAGGGCAACTGAGTGTCCCCCACGCACCACGCTAAAGAAAATGCTATGCTATAAATCTACCACGTCTGCTTTAGTGCATGGCGCTCCACCGAGATCTCAGGCCACTAATAATGAGGTTTATTACCAATTTCACAGCTCGCCAATCAAACACACTGAGGTGCCAAAAGTCATGGGATAGCAGTCTGGAAAGGTGATGGTAGGTGGTGTCACCGTACTGTGATGTCTTGGAAATGCCCAGACATGCATCAGTTGTAATCTGTGTAATAGGATTGGGCTAGGAGGTCCCCCTCTTGATGTAGAAGGACACCTCCAAACACACAGCAGCCAGGAAACAGCACAGCAGTCCAGGGTTTTTCGTGCAAGTTAGCCGCAGTTAGTTTTTATTGTGCAGTATAAAACCAGAAATCATAAAAACAAAGTCCTAGCCTGTCTGGGCACTAACTAAACAACAGATTCCCTCTCTCAAAATGGTAGGGCCTATTGCCCTTACCACAAACATAGGCATATGCAGAGTACTTAAAAGTAGTACATCACAGTGTCTCTGAACAAGCCTGACTGCCTGCTCTCCCCAGGTAATGACACCCTGAACCAAACCCTCACACAGCTTATATGAGCCTCCACCAGCTGCAGTTACTAATCAGCCTGCTCTCAGGCTGAAAGCCGGAAAAGCCGAACCGGCCTTGTGGATGGAGCCCACCCTTCACTCTCACATCCACACCCCCAGGACCCATTATACGGCTTTTACCAAAAGCCGACACTCTAATCTGTTTAGCAGAACAGACTTTTCCTTGGGGTTTAAAACACATAGGCCAAAAGCCTCAGACAAACATATCTGCCATTAACCACTTTACCAGCGCTTCTATCACATGAGTCAGTGTGAACACCGGCTCGGCTGCTCCTGGCAAGGCGACGTGAATTATCAGCGTTCAAACGGGGCATGATAGTGGGTGCCAGATGGATGGGTTATTCTATCTCCGAAGTTGTGCAGACATTCAACATTCCTCGATCTACGGTGTCACGTGTGTACTGGGAATAACTCATGGAAGGCTTTACCACCTGCCACGGAACAACACAGTGGCCGAGATCGTGACCAGCGGCGTCTGGCCGGAATGGTCTGTGGTAACAGACAAGCAACACTATCTCAAATCACATCCACATTCATTTGAGGAGGCACCAGACGTATATACAGCAGGTCTGTGCAGCGTTCTTTAGCTTCCATGGGATATGGGAGCAGAAGACGCACTAGAGAGCCCCTATTACCACTACGAGGCCAGACTCAGCGCCTCACCTGGGCTTGTGATGACTGGCAACATGTGGCATGGTCCAATAAGTCAGGGTTCTAGCTGTTTCAGGCTGATTGTAGGGTTCAGGTGTGGCACAGACCCCATGAGACCATGAATGCCAGTTGCCAACAAGGTACCGTGCAAGCTGGTGGGGATTCCATCAAGGCGGCATGGGTCACTATCTCTCCAGAGGTCTTCTGTACACTTATGGAATCGATACCATGTTGAGTTGCTGCTCTTCACCGTGCTAGAGGGGGTCCTACACGATACTAGGCCTCCAGCCCATTACTTTTGGCACTTCAGTGAAGTGACTTAATGCAGAACAGAGGAGATAAACCTTGTAAATGATAAAAGACCATACTGTAAAATAACAAATAGGATTTACACAGAAATAAAAATAAGACCAACAGTCACTGGCCACACTGAGGCAGGAGACAGGGTCGCGGTCACAATTTACAGCACAGGTAAGCGCCGCCAACCTAGACCACAAGACCCTGATCCTTTGGGCTCATTTATCATTGACTGGTGCTCCAACCAATCAGCTCCTCGCTGTCTGTCGTGTTTTGAAAAATGACAGGAGCTGATTGGCTGGAACACCATTTAAGATTAACAACAAGTGATAACAAGAATATCCCTCATTGATAATTGAGGCCGCCCCCGAGTCTGAGCAGCTGTTTGGAGTAACTCTGGGGCATCAATGGCGGGAGATGACGGCAAAGACATGACAATACTGGCCGACCCCCAACCACAGCCGTTACTATCTACTGCATATGAAAGGGACTCTTTAATCTGGAATATAATTATTAAGGGATGAATGATTAAAAGTGTCGAGCTTTTATGCTGGTGATGAGAAGTTTGCACGCAGAGCTTCACATTTCATTTCTCCCTCCCATAATGCCTTTGTCTCCTCACTGTGCTCCCTGGTCAGCCTAATTGCGCTGTGACTGTCCCCTCACAATTGGAGAGTGGCTAAATGGCAAGAGAGAGATGTGACAGCGCAGGGGGCGGGGTGTCATGTCATTAGGGGTGTGGCCAGGTCCTGAGCAGCAGACATGTGGGAGGTGACCTTAAATTCCCTGCCTGTGGTCAGAGCCTGCAGAGAGAGAGAGAACTAAACTGTGTCCCAATATATATATATATATATATATATATATATATATATATATATATATATATATATATATATATATATATATATATAAGATGCCATCTCACCAGGGAGTACCAACATTGGAATCTTACACATTATTCTTCCCTGATTATACAATGAACATTATGGGAGAATAAGGTATCAATAGTGGGAATCTTACGGTCTCAAATCATTTATTCAGTCGGCCAGTAATGAGCATATGAACATCCAGCCTCATGTTACATCAATATTTCACATGCTCAGGAGCAGATCTGGGGTCTGGCAGATGGTTTATTTATCGGGTCCCATCCACGGGCCAATGTGTAGTCTTTCCGGCTGCTTATTTTTGGCAAACTAACATCTCAGCCATATTATCCAGATCCGGATTTTTGCTTGACGGGTAACAAAACTAAATTAGCTCCTGAAAGTCCAGAAAGGGTTTTCCGGTGACCCATTAGCAGCGATGGCAGACTGGTGCCCGTGGAGGAGGAAGGCCACCTGTGCATTGCCAGCTGCTGTGGAACTACAAAGCTCAGCATGGCTGCAGGGCGTACTGTAGACGAGAAGCCAGAGGTAGCATGGTCTGTGATGTAGCAGGTTTGGGAAGACAGGCTCTGCAGTACACATTACAGCTGGAATACTCTGCAGTACACATTACAGCTGGAATAGTCTGCAGCACCAGACAGTAAAACACAAATAAAATAATAAAAAGAAATTCCCTGTAGCTGACAACAGACGACTGTGGATCTCTGCAGCAGGGAAATACTGCATTCACCAGGCTGGGCACCGCATGAAGCCTGCAATGGGCACAAACAAAGGATCCCGGACAATAAGGCAGAAGGCCCTGTCTGCAAACTTAGATCCTTCAAACCAAGAGGTAACAAACTCGGAAGCAGATGGTTTCTCCACAATCAGACCTTCCCACTTGCCCGATGTGCCAGTTATGGTGTGCCAGGGCATATGGTAGTCACAGGCACGCAGGGTTGGTCTGCCAATTCACTTGTTTTCAAATAAAACTGCTGATCAATGCACTTTCCTGAAGGCAAGCAAAGCTTAATGATAAGATATCAATGGAATCACCGGTGACCCGGGCATGTGGCGGTCATTGGCCAGGTCACGGATAGGTGCCCTATGCGATCCAGCGGAGAGCCTGGGCCGAGGCAGTCTGGCTCACCACCCTGAGCAGAATCATACTCAGAGGAAGGGAGGCCAGTGAGGCACAGGGCCGGTTATGTTACCTCCAGGTGGTGGGATCAGCTCGCAGACATCAGCAACCAACTTACTTTAATGGTTTTGTAATGCAGAGCTCCATAGACCAACAATTACCCCGCAGCTCCCAATCGGCTGCTCTTTAGAGAAAGGGCTAAGTGTGTTTTGGCAAAGGCGGACTCCGAATGCTCTCACCAAAACCCTCTGTCTGCCCATATGTACACAATACAGCCCAACTGCGCAGCTTCACTCATTTTGAAAGTGTTATATAAAACTCTTATTTAGAATCAATACATGATGGGCAGTTACACAGTAATACCCCTTCATACTCCAGATGCAAGGGGAGACCGAGCCACGCCGGGGAGCTCTCCCTATGGTGTCACTGTGCCATATCAGCCACACCGGGGGGCTCTCCCTATGGTGTCAGCCACGCCGGGGGGCTCTCCCTATGGTGTCACTGTGCCATATCAGCCACACAGGTGGGCTCTCCCAATGGTGTCAGCCACGCCGGGGGGCTCTCCCTATGGTGTCACTGTGCCATATCAGCCACACCGGGGGGCTCTCCCTATGGTGTCAGCCACGCCGGGGGGCTCTCCCTATGGTGTCACTGTACCATATCAGCCACGCCGGGGGACTCTCCCTATGGTGTCACTGTGCCATATCAGCCACGCCGGGGGTCTCTCCCTATGGTGTCACTGTGCCATATCAGCCACACTGGGGGTCTCTCCCTATGGTGTCACTGTGCCATATCAGCCACGCCGGGGGTCTCTCCCTATGGTGTCACTGTGCCATATCAGCCACGCCGGGGGTCTCTCCCTATGGTGTCACCATGCCATATCAGCCACGCCGGGGGAGGCTCTCTCCCTATGGTATCACTGTGGAAAGATTTCATTTTTCATTATTTGAACAACAAACAAGTGACAAAAAGAAAAAAAAAAAAACTAGGAGAGAGGGTTTTGCCAGGGCCCCAATCATGCCAGCCCAGGCTTATCAAGTATGGCCCTGCTAATGCTCTGCTCCCTGGTCTCTTGTCCCTTTACTAAGACCAAGCTCTACCGCCCCACTATACCATTAATGCGGTCACCAGTGGCAGTCACTACTGCCCCTCTATACCATGTAATGTGGTGACCAGTGGCAGTCACTACTGCCCCTCTATACCATGTAATGTGGTGACCTGTGGCAGTATCTACTGCCCCTCTATACCATGTAATGTGGTGACCAGTGGCAGTATCTACTGCCCCTCTATACTATGTAATGTGGTGACCAGTGGTAGCCTCTACTGCCCCTCTATACCATGTAATGTGGTGACCAGTGGCAATCACTACTGCCCCTCTATACTATGTAATGTGGTGACCAGTGGCAGTATCTACTGCCCCTCTATACCATGTAATGTGGTGATCAGTGGCAGCATCTACTGCCCCTCTATACCATGTAATGTGGTGACCAGTGGCAGCCTCTACTGCCCCTCTATACCATGTGATGTGGTGACCAGTGGCAGTATCTACTGCCCCTCTATACTATGTAATGTGGAGACCAGTGGTAGCCTCTACTGCCCCTCTATACCATGTAATGTGGTGACCAGTGGCAGTATCTACTGCCCCTCTATACCATGTAATGTGGTGATCAGTGGCAGCATCTACTGCCCCTCTATACCATGTAATGTGGTGACCAGTGGCAGCATCTACTGCCCCTCTATACCATGTAATGTGGTGACCAGTGGCAGTCACTACTGCCCCTCTATACTATGTAATGTGGTGACCAGTGGTAGCCTCTACTGCCCCTCTATACCATGTAATGTGGTGACCAGTGGCAATCACTACTGCCCCTCTATACCATGTAATGTGGTGACCAGTGGCAGTATCTACTGCCCCTCTATACCATGTAATGTGGTGATCAGTGGCAGCATCTACTGCCCCTCTATACCATGTAATGTGGTGACCAGTGGCAGCCTCTACTGCTCCTCTATACCATGTGATGTGGTGACCAGTGGCAGTATCTACTGCCCCTCTATACTATGTAATGTGGTGACCAGTGGTAGCCTCTACTGCCCCTCTATACCATGTAATGTGGTGACCAGTGGCAATCACTACTGCCCCTCTATACCATGTAATGTGGTGACCAGTGGCAGTATCTACTGCCCCTCTATACCATGTAATGTGGTGATCAGTGGCAGCATCTACTGCCCCTCTATACCATGTAATGTGGTGACCAGTGGCAGCATCTACTGCCCCTCTATACCATGTAATGTGGTGACCAGTGGCAGTCACTACTGCCCCTCTATACCATGTAATGTGGTGACCAGTGGCAATCACTACTGCCCCTCTATACCATGTAATGTGGTGACCAGTGGCAGTATCTACTGCCCCTCTATACCATGTAATGTGGTGATCAGTGGCAGCATCTACTGCCCCTCTATACCATGTAATGTGGTGACCAGTGGCAGCCTCTACTGCCCCTCTATACCATGTAATGTGGTGACCAGTGGCAGCCTCTACTGCCCCTCTATACCATGTAATGTGGTGACCAGTGGCAGCCACTACTGCCCCTCTATACCATGTAATGTGGTGACCAGTGGTAGCCTCTACTGCCCCTCTATACCATGTAATGTGGTGACCAGTGGCAGTATCTACTGCCCCTCTATACCATGTAATGTGGTGACCAGTGGCAGTCACTACTGCCCCTCTATACCATGTAATGTGGTGACCAGTGGCAATCACTACTGCCCCTCTATACCATGTAATGTGGTGACCAGTGGCAGTATCTACTGCCCCTCTATACCATGTAATGTGGTGATCAGTGGCAGCATCTACTGCCCCTCTATACCATGTAATGTGGTGACCAGTGGCAGCCTCTACTGCCCCTCTATACCATGTAATGTGGTGACCAGTGGCAGCCTCTACTGCCCCTCTATACCATGTAATGTGGTGACCAGTGGCAGCCACTATTGCCCCTCTATACCATGTAATGTGGTGACCAGTGGCAGCCACTACTACCCCTCTATACCATGTAATGTGGTCACCAGTGGGAATAACTACTGCCCCTCTATACCATGTAATGTGGTGACCAGTGGCAGTATCTACTGCCCCTCTATACCATATATATTAATAATGTCTTGCCCAGACGCACTCTCTGCTGCCCTCTATACCATATTATATTGCCTAGACCCCACTCTCTGCTGCCCTATACAATATACTGTTATGCCCAGTGCCATGCTATACTGCCCTGCATACTACAGAATGTGCTGCCCAGATCCACTGTATACTGCTCTATAGTGCTACATAATGTGCTGCTCTCTGCCACTCTAGGCCTCTCAGTAATACCTTACACAACTAGAGATGTCCGATACCACGTAATACACCGGAGCCGTAAGAGACCCCCACCTGTGTGGCAGAGGGACAGGATGCCAATATCCGGAGTCATAAACTGGGCAGAGATGAATACACGACCTCTGTATGACCGTGGCGCCTAATGGGCCGCAGGGCTGACAGTCACACAGAGTGCATTATCCTCAGAGGCAGCTGCCAGAATCCATGTGCTGGACATCAGCCAACCAATGCCGGCTAAGGTCAGGTCACCCAATACCTCCATTACCAGCGTTACATGTATACAGGAGAGACTGGTTCCAGTGATCGGACACAAACACGAGATAAGCAGCCACTGACCAATCATCTGCCCTCATTAATGCTGACCAGGCCGTTTACTGTTATATTGTAAGCAATTTACACCATAAATACTAGGAGACAAACTACAAAGGTCTTGTTACAATCTCCTTACACATACATGGGTCACGTACATGGGTCACGTACATGGGTCACGTACATGGGTCACATACATGGGTCACATACATGGGTCACATACATGGGTCACATACATGGGTCACATACATGGGTCACATACATGGGTCACATACATGGGTCACATACATGGGTCACATACATGGGTCACATACATGGGTCACATACATGGGTCACATACATGGGTCAC